>CM053773.1:197251235-197292632 GCA_028658325.1 Potorous gilbertii
TTTTTTGTTTTTTTTCTTTCTCATGGTTCCTCCCATTCATTCTAATTCTTCTATAAAACATGAGTAATCTGAAAATATATTTAATAGGTATGTATATGTAGAGCCTATATCAGCTTGCATGCCATCTGGAGGAGAGGGGAGGGAAAGAAAATTTAAAATTTAAAAAAGTGAATGTTGAAAACTAAAAATAAATTAATTAAAATTTTAAAAAAGAAGAAATAATCTGGCCTCAGTGACAGAATAATATCTATTCCAGCTCTTCTAGTCCATGTTCTAATAATTGAAGACTTCCAAAGAAAACAATGAACTAGAAATGATGTGTTCTATTATCCAAACTTTGAAAAGATTTAGAAAATCTCCCCAGTAGCCCTTCTGTATATTATATTCATCAGGGGTGCTGCCCCCTGCTGCAGGGATGAAGGTGAACTATAGCAAGCAGAAGGAAAGTGGGACCATTCTTACAATCTCCCCATTTTTTTCTTTTGTAGTTTGTAAGTAGCTTTCAGAAGACAAAGTTAGAGGAGAGTTGCGTTGGCTGCACCGTGCTGAGTTACAGGTGAGTGTCTCCCCCATTTCTCCTCCTCTGGCATAGATAACAGCCACAAAAAAGGGGGTGTGGAGGCTTGGCAACCTCTGCCTCTGTGTGTTTGTTTCTGTTGTTTCTTTCTTTAATCTTAGGGATGGGAACTCTAGCGTCTTGGTCCGTTTTCGCCTACACTTTGTGTCCCAAGCCCTCTGGTCCCTGACCTCTGGACTGGAGGAGGAAACTCTCCGGCAAGGTCTGACCATGAGGTTCCGGGAGCATAGCATCCCCCTGCCCACCTATGGGACCATCTATTCTGCTGCACTCACAGGTGAGCCCTGGTAGCCTGGGTCAAGAAGGTGACAGGCCCAAGGAAAGCTTCAAAAGTGGGAACACTTCTGAGGACTTTGTACTTTGATTGTTTTTAAGTGGAGCTTGTGTGGAGAGAGGGAAGCAGCAGTTTTCTGATGTTTTAAAAAGTTTGTATTCAATTTCACTTTTTAAATTCTATCCTCCCTCTTTGCCAAGAATAAGATAAAAGCACTCACACACTCAAGGGAAGCTATCCTAAAAGATTACTGAATTGCTGTGGTGCTCTTCTAGCCTTCTTATATTTGAGAGCAGGATGCCATCAATACAGCCACGTTGTCAAACACCACTTTTAAATGTTCCAATGTTCCCATTATGTTCCCAAATTTCCATTATTTTTTTCTTCCCTAGTTAGTCTTCTTTCCATCTCTGTGCTCTCCACTACTATACAGCTGCATCATGGTGCTAAGATGACTAACTGACCAGTTTTCTGCCCTCTCCTTGTCATTGCAGGGAGCAAGGAGCTGCCGCCTGCCCCGGAAATTGATCTGAAGTCAGGTGAGCCTCGTTCCTTTGACTAGGAACTCTTTGCTCTGTGGAAAGCGTTTTTCTTTGTAGTTCATTTCCTGTGGTTTTTCATTTCCTCTTCCAAATGAGCAAACTGAACTCAATGTTGTTGTGATGTACAATTATTCATGACCCCATCTGAGGTTTTCTTGACAAAGGTATTGGAATGGCTTACAATTTTCTTCTCATTTTACAATGGGGTAAATGGGGTAAAATAACTTACTCAGGGTCACATAGATAGTAAGTGTCTGAAGTCAGATGTGAACTCAGGAAGATGAGTCTTCTTGACACCAGGCCTGGGGACTTTATCCACCCCACCAACTAGCTGCCCCTGAACTCCTTAAAGCCAGGAGTATGCTTCTCTTGAGGCTACCAAATCACTGAGGAGATGGATTTGCCAGGCTAGAAAAAGTGGGGGGAAGGCTAATTTAATAAGATGAACTCAAATGAGAATCAACTTAAAGTCTCATATCTGGGTTCGAAAAGTCAACTGCAAAAGTCAACACTGGAGAAGGCATAACTTAGCAAGTATTTTTATAAAAAAGATATAAGGGAATTTATTGGACCAAAAGCTCTGCAGTGTCCATGGCATGAAAGTGACATCAGAAGGATGGCAGATGTCATCTAGTTCAACTCATACTGAGCAAGTCAAGTCAAGAAAGGATGGAAGGAAAGGGAATAAGCATTTATATAGCACCTACTATGTGCTAGGTGCAGGGCTACACTCTTTACATATATTACCTCACTGAATCTTCATAAGCCCAGCAGATGGACACTATTGTTATTCCCCTTTTGTTATCATTTGTTCTGAGGCTTCATGATACCATTTAGGCAAAGACAGTAGAGTGGTTTGCCATTTCCTTCTCCAGCTCATTTGACAGATGAAGAAACTAAGGCACACAGGGTTAAATGACTTGCCCACGGTCACACAGCTAGTAAGTGTCTGAGGCCAGATTTGAACTCAGGAAGATGAGTCTTCTTGACTTCAGGCCCAACCCTCTATCCACTATGTCACCTAGCTGCCCCAATCCCCATTTTACAGATGAAGAAATTGAGGCAGACCAAAGTTAAATGATTTGCCTAGCATCGCATAGGTAGTAAGTGTCTGGGGCTGTATTTGAACTCAGGTCTTCCAGATTTCAGGCCCAGCACACTACACCACCTGGTCTTATTCATCATCTAATATGTGCCAAGCAGAGTGGTAAACAAGAATTCTCTCTGCAGCATGGCCCCAAATTGATCTATAGCCTCTCTTCAAAAGCTCTGGAGAAGGGGAAGACCCTACCTCCCAAGGCAGATTATTTCTATTTTGGATAGCTCTCATTTTTAAGTTTGTTTTTTTTCCCCCCTGATGTTCACTTCTCTGCAAATTCTACTCATCATTTCTAGTCCTACCCTTTGGGATTTGGCAGAACTTCATCCTTATGACAACCCTTCAAATACTTGACTATGGTTTTCACGGTCTGCCTTGGTCAGCTCTTCTCCATTCTAAACATCCCCAGGTTCTTTAAAAAGTCCTCATATGGGCAGGACTTCAAAGCCCTTCATCATCCTAGTTGAGTGTTCTCCATCTTGTCAATGTCCTTCCTAAAATGGTCCCTGGAACAGAAACCAACTCTCTAGAGGTGGTTGGACCAGAACAGAAAAAAGCAAAACCATTACCAAGCCAACTCAGGTTGCCCTGATGCACTCACATCTAGAGTGCTGGAGGCCATGTTTTAGGAAGGACGTTGACAAGATGGACCCCTTTGACAACCAATCTGGTGAAGCCTGTAGACCCCTTCTAATAACTAAGAAAAGATAATAGCTCGGATTTATATAGCACTTCAAGGTGTAGATAGTGCTTTACAAATATTATCTTATTTTTCAGAATAATGAGGTTTTTTTAAATTCATAGTTGAAACTGCTTCTAGGACTGGATCCTAAAGAGATCATGAAAATGGGAAAAAGGTCCCACATGTACAAAAATATTTATAGCAGCTCTCTGTGGTGGCCAAGAACTGGAAATCGAGGAGATGCCCACCAACTGGGGAATGGCTGAACAAGTTGTGGTATAGGAATGTAATGGAATACTATTGTGCTATAAGAATACTATTGTGCAAGCAGATTTCAGAAAAACCTGGAAAGCTTTACATGAACTGATGCTGAGTGAAGTGAACAGAACCAGGAGAACACTGTACACAGTAATAGCCACAGTACTGGATGACTAACTTTAATAGACTTAGCTCTTCTCAGCAATGCAGGAACCTAAAACAATTCCAAACGACTCATGATAGAAAATGCCATCCACATCCAGAGAAAGAATGAATGAATGAATGAAATGAATGAATGAATGAAAGAATAAAGTCTGAATGTTGAATGAAGCAGCCTATTTTCTTTTATTGTTTTGTTATTTTTTTCTTTCTTGTGATTTCTCCCATTCATTATGTCTTCTATAGAACATGATGAATGTAAAAATATGTTTAATAGGAATGTACATGTAAAGCCTACATCAGATTTCAGTTCATCTTGGGGAGAGAAAGGGAAAACATTTAAAAGTTATGCAAACAAATGTTGAAAACTAAAAAAAAAACTTAATTGGAGGAAATACTAAATTTCAAAGAAAGGCCAGTGAAAATAAAGTTGTAACTTTTTCCCATACAACTTCACAGATCTCCAAAATCAATCCAGAGACTATTAACCATAGGTGCATAAGGACCCCTGAGTTCTTACATCTTACTCACCCTCATATTGTCTGCAATCAACACTAGCCTCCTTGCCCTTCCTTCCGTGTAACATTCCTCCCAACTCTGGGGCATTTTCACTGTCTCCCAAAGCTGGAATTTTCTCCCTCCTCATGTTTGCCTCCTGGCTTCCTGGGCTTCCTTCAAGTCAGCTAAAATCCCATCTTCTGCAAGAAGTCTTTCCCAGTCCCCCTTATTCTAGTACCCTCCCTCTGTTCATTATCTCTAAATTTATCCTGCACAAAGCTTGATCATACATAGCTGTTTACATGTTGTATTCCCCGTTAGACTGTGAGTTTCTTGGGCACTTAGACTATTTTTTCTTTTTCTTTGTATCTCAGTGCCTGGTACACAGTTGATGGTTAATAAATGCTTGAGGATGGACTGAATCAGAGTTTTAGAGTGTGTTCAGGGTGACACAAGATTGGAGAGGTGAACTGGAGACTATGAGGTCCAAGGTCAAAGGAATTAGGAATGTTTATCCTGTGGAAGAGAAGGTTTAGTGGAACATGACAACTGTCTTCAAGTATCTGAGGATTGTTGTATGCAATAGGGATTAGATTTGTTCTTCTAGCTTCCAGAGCGATGGATGAAATTTAGATGCATTTCAGTTAGAGAGAAGCAAAATTTTCCAAGTACGAAGCTGTGCAAAAGTGAACTGGCCGCTGGCACAGTGGATAAAGCACCAGCTTTGGAGTCAGGAGAACCTGAGTTCAAATCCAAGCTCAGACACTTACTAACTGTGTGTTACCCTGGGCACATCACTTAACCCCTATTGCCACACACACACACACACACACACACACACAAAGTGGAATGAGTTGCCATGGGAAGGAAAGGGTTTTTCATCACTAGAGATCTTCAAATGGAGAGGCCGAAGGACTGACTGCTTTTGGAAATTCATCTTCAGGTGGGATTAGATGCCCTCTGAACTCCTTTCCAACTCTGTAATCCAGAGTAATATATATTAACAAAAACAAATAATGTATAAATAAACCTCATTTCTTTCTTAGAGAATGAATGAGTAGGTACCTAAACAGTAAGACCAGATCCAACAGAATAATAACTAAATGAAAACTTAAATGCTATGAGGATTAGAATGGAGGAGGTCATTTTGGGAGGCCAACATGACCTTGACATTGTCGTGCCAACCTCATATGGACACTGCCAGCTCCCCACCTGAAGGATGAGGCTACTGCCTCTGGATAAGAGGGAAAGCCCTAGGATGCCTACTGCTCAATGGATTTGCTCAGATACATCTAAGAGTGTATGGGATGGAAACAATGGATGTTCAGACATCTGAGTAACCCATAATATTGCCTCTGGGAAATGAAACACACTCAAAAGTTGTGGTATCCATCTGTGTATAAGTCATATGTATCCTAGGAAGGATATAAATTCTTTAAAGCCTAAAGAACTTGGTAATTTTTCAATTGAAATTCAATTAAATTAGCTAGGGCTGGTCTTGGATAACAATCAATCAATAAACATTTATTAAATGCCTATTATATGCCATAGCTGGAGAAGGAAATGGAAAACCAATCCATATCTCTGCCAAAAAAACAAACAAACAAAAGGGATCACAGAGTCAGACATGACTGAAAAAATGACTCAATAACAACACATACTGGATGTTAGTTTGGTGGTGCAATGGATAGGGCATTAGGCCTGGGGTCAGGAAGACTTGAGTTTAAATCCAACCTCACACACTTATTAGCTGTGTGACCCTAAGCAAGTCACTTACCCTTGTTTGCCTCAGTATCCTCATCTATAAATGAGCTGGAGAAGGAAATAGAAAACCACTCCAGGATCTCTTTCAAGAAAACCCCAAATGGGGTCACAGAGAGTTAGACTTGACTGAACCAGAACAGCAGTATGTCAGGCACCATGCCAAGCACCAAGGATACAAAAAAAGACAAAAGAGAGTCCTTGTCTTCAAGGAGCTCACAGTCTAATGAGGGGAAAATACCATGCAAATAACTCTAAACAAACAAGCTTATATACAGGCTAATAATCAACAAAGGGAAATCACTAGCAGTAAGGAGGACTGGGAAAGGCTTCCTATAGAAACTGACATTTTAGTGGGGATTTAAAGGAAACCAGAAAAGCCAGGAAGATGGAGATAATGGGGGAAAGCATTCCAAACATAGAATGTTCTCTCTGAAAGGAGAACAGCTTCCCTGTATCAGAGTACATCCGGAGGGGGAAAGCATAAGGTGTAAAAAGACTGGAAAATTGGGGGTGGGAGGGGCTGCACACTTGAAAATTCCTTACTGTCTTCTGGCAAAGATTTTGAAAATTTTGGAAACTAACTTTCATGCCATTATAAGGCATCAGTGCAGGACATTAGTGGGACAGCAATAAACTATCCCAATAATAGCTAAAAAGAAGCAAAAAGATGTCCAAAGCATTTCATATTTTAGGTTCAGGAAGAGTTCTAGGTTCGAGAAAGGCTTAGTGTTTTAAGTTCTTTGGAACAAAAAGTTCCAGGAAGTCTAATAGCATTTTTAATTCAATTTAATTCAACAAACATTTATTAAGTACCTGGCCTGACTCCTTTACTCCCTCTCAATCTACCTTGAATTTCATTACTGTGTCTGCATTTACTCACTTTAAGTTACATCTTATAGGAAGAGAGGCACCCTATGGGACAGAGTGCTTAGCAGGCCTGGATGACTGACCAGTGAATACAGAATGTGATGATTGAGTTCTCTATCCCCAGGGCGCTGTCCAGGGAATGCATTTGCCTGCCAGAGTAATCAGTGTGTGTCCAAAGTGAACCCTGAATGTGACGGCAAAGTGGACTGCTCCGATGGTTCTGATGAAGCCCACTGTGGTCAGTCGATCCCACTATCTTTTTCTCTGACAGGGGACTGAGCAGGGGAGGGGGCCATAACTTCAGGGCATGCTCCCCACTCGGAGACATCCTGGCCTGGGACAGGGCTTGACCCTTGGAGACAGGGTGAGGACATGGGGAAACAAGGGGCTGGAACTCAGTCAAAATTGGCTGCATAAAGCTGATGTTTAGAGCTGGAGAAAACATCAAGAGGAAAGGGAAAAGGAACCAAGATTTAATCTTAGGAAATACCTCCAGAACAAAAAGAATCATCACGATAGGTGGCACATACATGGTACTTAGTGCAAAACACTTTGCAAATATCTAATTCGATCCTCACAACAGCCCATGGAGGCAGGGGCTGTTATTAATATCCCCATTTTAGGAAGGAGAAACCTGAGGCAGACTGAGATTAAGTGACTTGCCCAGAATCACACAAGTAGTGAGTGTCTGAGGTAAGATCTGTACTAGGTCTTCTTGATTCTAGGCCCAGAGCTCTACCCACAGTGTCTACAAAGGAGAAAGAAAAGCAATATTTGGAGAGGCCAGAATACTGGCACGTGGACTTAGCATGGTGTCATGGAGATGGCTCTGTATTTGAACACTGGACAACTACGTTCAGTTCTCGTTTCAGTCACTTAGAAGCTGTGTAGGCTTGGTCAAGTCATTTCAGAGGATCTTCTTAGAGCTGAAAGGGATTTCAGAGGTCAATCAACAATCAATTAGCATCTAGTCATCATCTACGAGGCATGTGCTAGGCGTTGGGAAGACAAAAATGAAAGAATCTCTGTTCTGAAAGAGCTTACATTCTAATGGGGGAGACAAGTAACTATAAAAATAGAAACAAATATCATACACAGAGTATTCCAAAAGTCTTAGTTCAAGCCTAAAATTGACTAAGAATTGGGGACACACTGTATATAAATTTATAAATAAATGCTATATAAAAATATGTGCATAATAAATACAAAGTAGCTAAATGCAAGTAAAGTTATAGATAAAAGCTACATAAAATATACATTTAATAAATACAAAGTAGCTAGATGCAAGTATATAAATTTAAAAACAATGTTACATAAAATATACACTTAAATACAAAGTAGCTAGATACAAGCATATATAAATTTATAAATAAATGTTACGTAACAATAGACACTTAATAAATACAAAGTATTTTACAGATGAGAAAAGTGAGGTCAAAGTGTTGAGGAGACCTGTTCAAGGTCACACAGACAGTAAGTAGCAGAGCTGAGATTCGAATCCAGGTTTCTGACTCCAAATCCTGTGCTTTTTACACCAATATACCCTGCCTCAGTTTCTCCATCTGTGCAATGGGGATAATAACGCCCACTACCTACATCTTAGGGTATTTGTGAGCAAAGTGCTATAGAAGTAGCAGAGACTATTAAAATGTAATCTCACAGTAATACAGAGCACCAACGTGGAGTAGTAGACTGAGTGCTGGTCTTAGAATCAGAAAGATCTGAGTTCCCATCCCAAATCTGACACTTATTAGCTGTGTAGACCTAGTTCATGTTACCTCTCAAAGCTTCAAGACTTCTCAGCTTGCGATCTGCATCAGTTCCCACACTGAGAGTTCTCACATGTAAAATCACAGGTCTTTCATATGTTGGCTTATCAAACAAGCCACAGGAAGGGGAGACATTTCAGTAATGTCAGATGCTGCAGCAAGATCAAGAAACGTGAAGTCTGTGAAAAGACTATTGGATTTTTGTACCTTTCTTTGGGAGCTCAGCTGTGAAAAAGAAGGAAAAATGCATTCCAGTACTACAACCAAGTGAGGGCTTTTCATGAAAGTCAAGGCGTTCCTGGGCCTGCAGAGAAGTTGGAGAAATTGAGAAGGAAGGGATTAGTATGGGAGCTCAGTCTCTTAGGAAATAGGAAGGAATCGGGACCAAAATCTAAGGGAAGATTTGGGATTACAGAGGACAGGCACTTACTTCTCTCTCTGAAATCAGGGGAAGTGAAATGAGGACAGAGATAGAGATCTCATTGAGGTAAAGAGGAGCCTAGTAGGGGATGGGATTCATACAATTAGCTATGGATTTTATATTAAAGCTTCTCATGTTATCTTGATGAAATGTAATAAGGATAAATCTAAATTCATGCTTGCATTAAAAAAATATACTTCATAAGTACAAGATGGAGGAGGTATGGTTAGAGACCAGTTGGTATGAAAAACATCTAGGGGTTTTAGTGCACCATAAGCTTAGTAGATGTCAACAGTGTGATATAGAAGTCCCCCAAGAAACAACAACAAAATCAGTGCTTCAGGGAGAGGTATAATTAAAGGAGACAATAGCCCCGCTGTATTCTACTCAAGGTTACACAGATAGTACATGGCAGGGCTGAGATTCAAATCCAGATGACCTGACTCTAAATTCTGGGCTTTTTACCCCAATGTACCCTGCCTCAGTTTTGTGTTCAATTCTGGATGACACAGTTTAGGAAGGATATTAATAACATAAAGATTGTCCAGAGAGGGGCAAACAGGATCGTGAAGGATCTGGAGTCCATACCATGTGATGATTGGTTGAAGAAGCAAAGATTGCTTACCCCAGAGAAGAGACAACTCAGGGGTATACATGAGAGTAGTCATCAAGTATTGGAAGAACTCTCATGGAACAGGGACGTGATTTGTCCTGTTTGGCTCCAGAAGGCAGAAGTAGGAACAATGGGTGGAAATTGAAAAGAGGCAGATCTAGGCTGGCTCTCAGGGGAAAACTCCCTAACACTTAGAACTATCCAAAGGTGAAATGGGCTGCCATTGAGAGAGTGGACTTCCCCTCATCAAAGGTTTTCATATAGAGGCTTGATGATCACTTCTCAGATATGCAGTCATGGGGATTCTTCTTGGGGTATGGGTTGGCCTTAGATGGACAACAAGGGACTTTTCAGTTCTGCCACTTTATTATTCCATGATTCTCATGGACAAGATGGAGAGATGTGAGTTAAATATTAGCACATTTGATTGGACTTAGAATTGGTTGCACAACTGTACCCCAAAAATTAATGAATTGGTGTCAACTAAGAGATCTCTAATGATGTACCCAAAACACATCTATGCTATACCCAGGGCTGTTCCACATCTTAATCAATAACTTAAGTGAAGGCATGACTGAAATATTTATTGAAGCAATGTAGCTAATACATTGAATGTCACAGTGGATAGCATCCTAGACCTGGAGTCAAGAAGACTTGTCTTCCTGAGTCCAAATCTGGCCTCAGACACTTACTAGCTATGTGACACTGGGCAAGTCATTTAACCATGTTTGCCTCAATTTCCTCATCTATAAATAAGCTACAGAAGGAAATGAAAAACCTATTAGTATCTCTGTCAAGAAAACTCCAAATAGGGTCACAAAGAGTTGGACACAACTGAACAAGAATAACAAAATGGTAGAAATATTTATTGAAGCAATGCATCTAGTATACTGAATGTCAGACTTAGTATCTTAACAAAAAATCTTAACAGACTAGAATGAAGGATTAATTCTAATAAAATGGAATATAATAGGGTTAAATGTAAAGTCTTATACTTGGGTTCAAAGAATCAAGTACAAGTATAGGATGGGAGTGAAATGACTAGATGAGAGTTTAGCTGAAAAAGACCTGGAGGTATCAGGTATCAGGTATCAGTGAGGATTGTAAAGACAATATGAGTCGCAGCAATAGAAGAAGCTAGAGTTCTTCAAAGCTGGATTTGTTGGGAAAGTCAATTCCTCCTCAGAGATGAGTGATACCACATGCTCTCTAAGGTTTCTTCCAAATCTGCGATTTTGTGGGGTCTTCTCAGTAACAGATTATCAGGTACCTGATGATAAAAGTCCAAGGTCTTGTCTCTTTCAGATTGTGGAGGCCGACCTGCCTTGAAATCAGCCAACAGGATTGTGGGAGGAATGGAGGCTATCAGAGGGGAGTTTCCTTGGCAAATCAGTCTTCGAGAAAACAATGAGCACTTCTGTGGGGCAGCTATCCTCAGTGCCAAATGGCTAGTGTCTGCCGCTCACTGCTTCAATGAGTAAGCTTCTTAATTATCACCAATTTCTCCTCCATCCACCTCTCAAATGGGTTCAGAATGGCCACCACTTCCCACTAAAGGCAAACTGAAAAAAAAATTCTTTCTACCGTATTGAATCAAGGTGTGGCACCAGAAGGTGAAGAGGTATTGAGAAAGACGCATCAAATTTATAGTCAGGAGATATGAATTCAGATTCCAATGGCTATGTTCCTAGCTGTGTGATCCTCACCTCAATTTCCTCAACTGCAAAATGAGATTGTTGAATTAGATGAGCTCTACATACCTTTCTACCATTAACACTCTATGAATACTGTGTTTATTATGTTGCCTTACAGTGTCTGTGTGATATGTGCCATTCTGTATTGTGATGTAGGAGAAAGAGTGCTGCATAGAATCAGAAGAACAGGCTTGGACTTCTGGTTCCATCACTTACAACATGTATGACTTAGAAAGGTGTTATGGTAGAGTGGGATTTAGGTCAGTTCTAGATTCAGAAGGCCTGAGTTTGAGTCCTGGATCCTACACTTTCTAGCTGTGGGACCAAATCCCTTGGATCCTATTTTCTCATCTGTAAAAATAGGGATACAAATTCAACAAATATTTAGTAAGTCCCGACTATGTGCAGAGTAATGTGTGAGGTTCTGGGGGAGGGGGGAAATAAGGTTTAGACAAGGCTTAATTTCTACTTTTAAGGAGCTTACAATAGTGTAGGAGATAACAGTGCCTTTACTACTGACCTCAGGGTGTTCTCTATACCTTAAAGCACCATAAAAATGTGCATTGTAATCCTTTATTGGCTTTTTGTTTTTATTGTTATACCTCTCTGAGCTTCTCTTTCCTCACCTGTGCAATGAGGATCACAAGGTTTATACTTCTATAATTGAAAGGGATTATGGACTGCGCAGTACTTTCACTTTAGGTTCGGATCTTAAGATACAATGACACGTACTAAAACAAGCTTAATAGGCAATTAAGTTTTATTACTACAAATAATGTAAGTTAGAAAATGTATACAAATAAACAGCAGATAATAGTTAAGACAGAATAGAAAAAGAGAAAGTGTACATCACCAACCAAGTCTGAGCTTCATCACTTTGGCGACAGGGGAAGTTGAAAGGGGGGAAGCCAGTTGACAAGGGTCCTGGCTGGGAAAACAGAAGCAGGTGTCCCCACTTCTATAGTAAAGACCTCCAAAGATCCTTCTCCCACTCAGTCCTTTATACATGTACTTTATGACTTTTAAGATAAGGATCTCTTCACCTTGGCTACATGGTTCATTAATTCTTCCAATATTTATGTGTTGCTTCCTGTAGCATTCTCAGTTACGTAAATCAGCTTTAAGTTACATTTCTTATGTCAGGTCATGGGGTGGTCATGCAAGGGGCTGGGGAGAATCTCCTCAGTTTCCCCACAACTTCCTATCTCACAGGGTTGGTTGTGACAAAGGCAAATCTCAAAGTATTCAGTGAATCTTAAAGCTATATAAATGCTAGCTGTCATTATAAATGGTATTTTTATTAATTATGATCATTCCCTCCACTGCTCCTCTCTGCTTTTTGAGGCAATAGAGTAAAGGTAAAAATTTGTTTAAAAGGTTTTGCCAAGGGATCCATCTACACAAAGTTGTTCCAAGGATGTATAAGAATGAAAATGAAAGGACAACATACAAAAGAAAAATGGAAAAGATCTGCAAAGACTTTTTTTATAACAACCTGTTTACAGGTGCAATTGGTTTCATCACATTTGAACTCTAACATGACAGTCTTAGACATGCTTATGAGATAAGTAGAACTATCAACAAGCAGAACAAAGATAGGAAAAGCAGCCAGATTATACCAAGCATATGTAGAGGAGATTCATCTGTAATGCAGGGGTACAATTGTGAGGGCATCCATGTACAAGGTTATCTACAGGAAGGGAAGATAGGAAAGACATGGAAACAAGTCTTGAACCTTACTAATACCACCCCTCAAAGTACCTGGTATAACACCAATAACTACTCATAAAGATTTTGTAAAATACATATCTATTTTCATCTACACACAAATTGAGGGCACCCTTAATGAGGGCATCTGTAAGAAATAGGCTTTCACAAGGGATATTCTATAGTCACTATATCTTTGCCCCTTTTTAACTAAGAGATGGAAAAGAATGCAAGAATCAACCATGCTTATTATTGATTGATTAAGAAAAAGCCCTTGATTGGGAAGAACAAAGCACCACTTTAAAAGATTCCCTCCAACAAGGTATCTCCCTTCCATAAAGGAGAATAGAAATAACCTTGTTCAAGGAACCTCTGACTTCTTACATTAGGTAAGACATAAAACTGGCAGCTAGGTGGAGCCATAGTGCATAGAGTGCAAGGCCTGGAGTCAGGAAGACTCATCTTCCTAAGTTCAAATCTGGCTTCAGACACTGACAAGCTGTGTGACCCCAGGCAAGTCACTTCACTCATGTAACACAGGTACCTAGGCCAGATGGCTACATGCCTGTTCATTTTGACTAAGTGGGAAGGGGGATAAAATCACAATAGAGGACAGATCAGAAGTAATGAGTCAGAGAAAGAGAGGAAGTGAAGTTCAGAGAAAGGGAGAAAAGGAAGTAAAATGGATTTTTTTTTTAAAAAGAAGCTTTTGCACTCAGTACTTGAAGTGGGACAGGGTAGGGTGGAATTATAGGGACTCAGGGAGATGCAGATTCAAAGTCCTAATCCTGACATTTATTAGTTATGTGACGTGGGGCAAATAGCTTAACCTGTCTGAGCTTCTGCTCATCTGCAAAAAGAGGACACTAATACTTTCACTCATTTTGCCAACAATTGTGAAGAAAACACCTTATAGACTTTAAAGTACCTTAGAACCATCATCATCTCCCTCCTCCTCCTCCTCACTTCATTACTAAATCAAATTAGGTGAAACATATGGAGATTGGGGAAGTGCTTAAATCTGAAAAGAAACCAAAAGAAAATATCCTATTACCTCCTTGATTTATGTGAATGTCTTCATTATATCCTGGTGTAGGTAACACAGTAGATAGAGTGCCAGGTCTAGAGTCAGGAAGACTCATCTTCCTGAGTTCAAATCTGGCCTCAGATACTGTGTGACCCTAGGCAAATCACTTCACCCTGTTTGCCTCAGTTTCCTCATCTGTAAAATGAGCTAGAGAAGGAAATGGCCAACCAGTCCAGTAACTTTGCCAAGAACACTTCAAATGGGACCACTAAGAATTTGACAGGACTGAACATGACTGAATAACAACATTCTATCATGCCACTGAAAAGTATATCAACCTTCATCTCATTAAAACTTTCTCCAACAATCTAAAAATGTAATTTGGATTTGACAAGTATAAAATTCTTAGGGAAGAAAAGATTCTGAAGGCTTTGAGTGAATCTTGGAACTAAACTGCATGCACCGATATAGACCACTCAAAGTTGTTTAGCTTTACAATGCGTTTGTTATTGTATAAATTATTCTCTTATGTTATATTAATAATATAAATTATTACTCAATTTTACATCAGTTCCTACAATCTTCTCAGGTTTCTCTGAAACCCTTCATTGTTTCTTACAGCACAAAAGTATTCCATTACATGCATGTACCCTAACAGACATTCCCCACAGAGAGAGGCATCCCCCTCCCCCAGTTTTCAGTTCTTTACTATAACAAAAAGAGCTGCTATAAAAATTTTTATACACATAGGTCCCTTTCCTCTTTCTTTGGTCTCTTTGGAGGTATAGGCCCAAGGTAAGAGAGTAAGCATGATATAATAGCTTTGGGGGAATGGTTCCAAATCTGAGAAGAGCATTTCTCCAAAGCTGTAAAGTGATGGGAATATCCAGAGGGAGCCTGGTTGTGGTTTGCTTCCCTAGATTCCAGGACCCCACAGTCTGGATGGCCTATGCTGGTACCACCTTTCTCAGCGGCTCTGACAGTGGCACCGTGAAGGCTCGCATCACCCAGATCATCAAGCATCCCTTCTACAACTCAGACACGGCAGACTTTGACGTAGCCGTCCTGCAGCTGGGCAGCCCCCTGCCTTTCACCAGCCACATTCAGCCGGTGTGCCTACCCTCTGCCACTCACATTTTCCCTCCCAGGAAAAAATGTCTTATCTCCGGCTGGGGCTACCTAAAGGAAGACTTCTGTAAGCATTTTGGGGAATGGCTAAAGAACTTGGGTCCCAGACAGAAGGCTAAATGAGGATGGGTGGGGATGCTTCTAACACCATTTGTGTGCTTTTTCTTTCCTCCATAGTGGTAAAACCTGAAGTCCTCCAGAAGGCAACTGTGGAACTCCTAGACCAGGCGCTGTGTGCCAGCCTCTACAGCAATTCACTAACAGACCGCATGGTGTGTGCCGGCTACCTGGATGGGAAAGTGGATTCCTGCCAGGTGAGGTGCCAGCCTCTGGGAGCAGAGCCTATCCCTCCTTATTGAGCATCAGGTTTTTGCTTCATCCAATTCCAAGAGATAGGCTAGTGACTCCTATAAACTACCTACTACCATTACGAGACAGTAACTGGTGAGTGAACCTCTATACTAGTCGGTCAATAAACACTTACTAAACACCTACTATGTGCCAGGTATTGTGGGACAAGAACCTGATGGGGATACAAAAAGAAGCAAGAGATATTCCTATCTTCAAGGAGGTCACAGTGACAATGAAACTGATAACATAACTACCACTCGTATTGTGTTTTTAACATAATGCCAATGCTTTCTTTCCATAGGTTAGTTCACTGGATCTTCACAATAATCCAGAGAGGGAGATGCTATGATTATCCTTATGTTACAGATAAGGAAACTGAGGCAGACAGAGGTTAAATAACTTACCCAGGGCCACACAGCTAGCCAGATTTGAACTCAAGGTCTTCCTGATTCTAAGTTCACCCATCTGCCTCTGTGTTCACTCTATGTTAGGGGATGTGTTGAAATGCCTAATATATCTGCACTGAAAGGCAGTGTGGGGTAGTAGAAACAGACTTAGAAGGCTATCTGCAGGCCTGGGTTTGAATTTTGGCTGATATTAAATAGCTGAGTGACCTTAGGAAGATGGCATCATGAACTTTGGTGTCCTCGTCTGTAAAATACAGATAATATTATCTGTAATGCTGACCTCAGAGAGATATTTTAAGGAAACTACTTTGTTATCTGTGAAACACTGCAGAAATGAGAAGTACATTTCAAAAAAAAATTGGTCTGGACTTAATTTCATTGATTAATGAACTCCTACTGTGGAAATTCCCTCCACCAAAATAGACAGGCAACTAATCTCTAATGTAAAGCTTTCAAGTGTTGTCTGGGAACAGGATAGGGTGAGTGACTTGTCAGGATAGGTCAGAGGTAGTACTTGAATCCAAGTCTCCTTTGGGGCTGCTAGGTGGCTCAATGGATAGCAACCTGGGCCTGGAGTTGAGGAGATCTGAGTTCATATCTGACCTTAGACACTTACTAGCTATGTTACCCTGGGCAAGTCACTTAATCCTTTGGTTGGTCTATAAAATAAAGATAACAAGGGCCCTTATCTCACATGGTTGTCGTGAAAATAAAATGAGATAATATTTGTCAAGTGCCTGACACATAGTATGTCCTATAGAAATGCTTATTTCATTCTTGACTCCAAGGCTGGCCCTTTATCCACTGGGTCACACTGCCTCTTATAATAATCATCTGCTTCCTGGTGCCCGCACCACTCCCTGACAGGAAGCTGGAGACTCCCTCTTGCAGGCCACTGTTTTGCCACTTAAGGCCCTGCGGTGCTGAACATAGGACACAGAAATGTCAGAGCTTGGACGGACAGAAAATGAAGGATTTCAGAGATAGGAAAGACCTAAGGAACTACTTCGGCCACTCCCTTCCTTTGATAAAGAGGAAAATGGATCTAGAAAAGGGAAGGTATTTGTCCAGCCCATCACAACCAGGCAAAGGAACCAAAAACAGTCTGTTTGCTGTTGTTATTTTTAATGAAAAAAAATGATCCCCTGGCCGTGTCTTGAGGGCCTTTAAGTGAAGTAAAGCTCTTCTGTAGCCCCAGCCTCCAGGGATCACAGATTTAGGGTTATAGGAAACTTTAGGGGCCATCTACTTCAACCCCATCATTTTACAGGAGACTTTTCCTTGTTGTGACTAAAAGGTTGCCAGGAATAGTACTGACAGCTCATCTTTCCAACAGTCCATCAAGGTTTGTGAAACCTTTAGAGGCACAGGATCATCTAAGACTCTCAGCCTCACTTAGGAGGCAAGGCACTGGGAGGAGGAACCATTTCTTTTTCTCATTTTTGTTTTCTATACTTCAGAATGTCCTCAGGTTTTATCTCATCCAAAAGGGGAGAATGAAAAAAAAGTGTTTTCTGACATGATCTACCTGGAATAGGTAAAGAATGGATTGGCATCATGACACTTTGACCCTGAAGTCAGAGGACCTGAGTTCAAATCCAACCTTTGACTTTTGTGGTCCTGAGTAAATCCCTTTACCTTTCTGGGCCTCAGTTTCCCCATCTTCAAAATGAGAGGGTTGAATTAGATGGCCTCCAAGGTCCCTTGTAGCTCCAGAACTATGATCAGCTCTGGCCACAGCCAGTAAAAGCTCAGATATAGAACACCTGCCCTCCACAGGTTTATTCCCATTTTATAGAAAAGACAGGCTCTGAAAGGTTAAATGACAGCTAGTGTCAGAGGCGGGATCTGAAACCAGATCCTGGTTTCAAGAAAACTTAGTTCCTAGTGACTGGCACATAGTAGGTACTTAACAAACACCTGCTGCTTGCTTTCCTCTTCATTCAAATGGGGTTGGGTGGTGAGGGAGCAGCTCAGGTCCAGGAAACCTTGAATGAGTGGTTCTTAGCATCCTGCCCCATCCTGGAGGGGGTCATGAGTCTTTAAGTTGGAAGGCTCAATTGTTCAGGTGCTGACCCAATAGTATTCCTTGACTCTTTGACATTTGCCTCCCAGACCTTGTCTCCTTCAGTTCCCTTGGTTGATGAGTAGCTGGCCTGATTTCGAATTCTGTGAGCCTATGGTTTCTGTGGAAACACAGTAACTTGCTAAAAATAGCATCTAACCAAGGAATGGAAGCCACATCTCCTGGTTAGAGCTTCTCAGGGAGGGAGGATTGGGGAATCCATTTTGGAATTATGGGCCCACTGAGACCGAGCTCCTTTTGAGCTGAGCTAGAAAGCTATGTCTCAGAGTCTCCCCTACTCTGCTATTTTTTAAATTCAATTTAACAATCATTGTTCAGTCATTTCAGTCATAGCCGACATTTGAGTTTTCTCAGCAAAGTTCCTTAAGGGATTTGCCTTTTCCTTGTCCAGCTCATTTTACCGATGATGAAATGGAGGCAAATAGGATGAAGTGACTTGCCCAGGGTCACACAGCTAGTAAGTGTCTGAGGCTGGATTTGCATTTACATCTGACTCCATGTCCCAGTGCTCCATCCATTGCACTACCTAGCTGCCCTTCAAATATGTATAATCACGCAAAACAAATTCCTGCATTATCCATGTCCAAAAGCATATGTGTCTTTCTCGAAGAGGACTTTGACATGGCATCACCTTCCTGAAGTCATGGTCCTCTTTGAGAACAAAGAACAAACAACGACCTGTGAGTGGCATGAGTTGCCCCAATGGCGACTCAACTGGCCATTTCTAGCTGGGCAATATGGCTCTTTCTTTTCTTTCTTCCTTCCTTCATACCTCCTCCCCTCCTTTGCCCTCCCCTCCCCTCCACTCCTCTCCTCTCCCTCTATCCACATAGGGTATCATATCCTAACCTGCTGTGCTCTGTCCAAAGGAATGTAAATTCTGAAGGCTGAAACCTTGAAAGATATCTTGGGGCTTACAGGCTAGATTTCTTTCTTAAAATGACTATACCTTAAATCTAAATCACTCTGGCTCTCATTGACTGGCCAACAATAGGTCCCAGTCCAAGCCCACCAGTTATTGTTTGGGTCCTGATGGCTCAGAGTGAGTATAAATAGCAGTTGTTTCTATTTTGACCAGAAACCATAAGGGTCTTCCCCTCTCAGACTGATTTTTTTTTTTTGACTAGGTAATAGAGGTCATTCTTTGCCTATTTCTAACCTAGCCTTAATCACTGAATGGGTATTATCTTAATCAAACTGAGAGCTGGGAAAGATCTTAGCTTAAAAAGGCCAGGGTCTCCCACTGCATCCAGGGTCATCTCCAGTCATCCTGATTTATATCTGGCCACTGGACCCGGATGGCTCTGGAGGAGAAAGTGAGGCTGGTGACCTTGTGTAGCCCTCCCTCACTTAAATCCAGTTCACTTGTGTATCATGGCATCACCTCCCTGATATCATGGTCCTCTTTGAGAATGAAAGACAAACAACAACAAAAGATGGGTCAGTGATTTTGAGGCAGCAAGGTGGTGCCATACTGCACAGACTGCTGGGTCCAGAGTCAAGAAGATGATCAACTGTGATAGACTTAGCTCTTCTCCAAGACAACTCCAAAACACTCAGGATGGAAAATGCTCTCCACACCAGAGAAAGAACTATGGAGTCTGAATGCAGATGGAAATGTGCTATTTTCATTTTTTTGGTGGTGGTTTTTTCCCTTTTGTTCCATTCATTCTTTCACAACATGACTAATGTGGAAATATGTTTGACATGATTGCACATGTACAACCTGTATTGGATTGCTTGCTGTCTTGGAGAAAGGAGAGGGAGAAAAATTTGAAACTCAAAACTTTATTTTAAAGAAAGGTATGTTGAAAATGATCTTTACATGTAATTGGGGGAAAAAATACTTCTTACAAAAAAATACAGAGAATTACTAAAAAAAATAAAAATAAAAAAGATGTCCACTGGATATTCAGTTCAAGATGGTGGGTGTCATCTCCAGTTGTCCTGATCTATATCTTGCTACTGAACCCATACATACATACTCCACCACCCATCCCCAAAATGGTGCCTTTATCTTTGTGATGGGTGATGCCTCTCATCCAGTGTAAGTACTTTCATAGGACCCCTGCATGGGGAAACCCAAAGTTGGGAGTGCAAGGTGATTTCTTTATCAGGGTTCAACCAAGTTGAGTTTTGGGCTGATCATAGAAGTCATTTGGGACCTAAATCTGTGGCTTTTGCCCACAGGGTGACTCAGGAGGACCACTAGTCTGTGATGAGCCCTCAGGGAGGTTCTTCCTTGCTGGCATTGTAAGCTGGGGCATCGGCTGTGCAGAAGCTCGGAGGCCGGGGGTCTATGTCCGTGTGACCAAGGTTCGAGACTGGATTTTGGAGACCATCTCAACAGCACCCACTGTCAGTACACCAGATCTCTTTCCTGATTCCTTCACCACCAGCAGTGACTGGTTCTTGACTACAGAGAGGCTTATGACCAGCATCACCACCAAGCCCAAGCTGGTCACCAGCACAGAGCTGGACATGTCTCTCTCCTCAGGCACCACCTCCAGGCCACAAGGTAATTCACAAGACCTGGGGCTCTATCTCAGCAGCTCAGAGCAGTGTTAGGATCCCTCACAGCCACTGCCCAAGAGAGGGGTGTATTCACAGTAAAAGTAACGCTTAAGGATGGATAAGAACTGGATTCCACTGGTAGAGGGACCTTCCAGAGGGGGAAACGCTCTACCACTGTAGGTCAGCACCTCGCCGCAACTTTAGGAGTTGTCCTGAGGCCCAGGAGCTCATTTTTAAAAAATATTTAAAAACTGTATTTCAATATAATCAATTTCCTATGTATTTTATTTTACACATTTAAAAACTATTCTGAGGAGTCCACTGGCTTCACCAGACTGACTACCAAGGTGGTCCATGACACACAAAAAAAGGACTTCTGGTGACTTAGCCAGGGCCTACACAGACCCTTTGAGTCAGAAGCAAGATTTAACCCAAACTTTTCCCAGCTCCAAGGTCAGCTCTCTAACCACTATGCCAAGGGAGGGAGAAAAGGAGGGAGAAAGAGAAGGAAGAGGGAGGGAGAAAGAGAGGAAGGAAGGAAGGAAGGGATGGAGGGAGGATCTGTTAAGTGCTTACTAAAACCAGGCCCTATGCTAAGCTTCGGATACAACTAAAAGGGGAAAAAAAGATAATCCCTGACCTCAAGGTGCTTACATTCTCATGGGGAAGAGAGAAAGGGGAGCTAAAAATGGGAGGGCAGTTTCAAGGTTCAAAAGCCAAGAATAGGTCTGGGAAGGGAATAAAGGCTGGCCTGGGTTCCTCCATAAAATGGGGACTCCAGTGCTCACCACAGGGAGAAGGGAGTGGCCCCTACCCAGATATGTTCCCCATGGGAGTGTTTGTATATTCTAGGACAAGGAGGCTCTGGGTACTGAGGGAAATTTCAGAATGAGAAGCATGGTTAGAAACCTGGGAGGCAGGTGTAGGGCCAGGAGGGGAATGAAGGCCTGTCTGGGCTAGTGTGATTGGTTTTTGATTTCTTGCATTCAGATTATACATCTAAGTTAGAAGAGACTTCAGAAATGATCTGGTTCAACACCTTTACCTTAAAGGAAAGGAGAGGTTCAGAGGCACTGATTTCCCCAAAGTTGGACAGCTGGACAGAGCTAGGCCTGGGCCTCTAAGACACCCACTCCATCTCAAATTCAGAAATCAACCCGGATGGATCCAAAGATCTGCTCATCCTTCTCCCCTCTGGTTTTTGAAAAAATCTCTGACAAGTAGGGCACTTTCTTCTTTGCTTCTCTGCAGAGTGTGGGGGGAGACCTGGAATGCCAAAACCCAGTAAAATCGTTGGGGGATTTGATGCTGCCAAAGGTGAGGTTCCGTGGCAGGTCAGCCTGAAGGAAGGGTCTCGACACTTCTGCGGAGCCACTGTGGTTGGGGAGAGATGGCTGGTGTCGGCAGCCCACTGCTTCAATCAGTAAGAACATGCCTTACCCACCTGGGAAATGCTGCAGGGATATGGCTCCTCTGATGGCCCCATGGTTATCTCCTATCAATATAGCTTCACCCATACTCAAGTTAAAATTCGGTTAGTCAGGGTGTGTGCCCCCAACCCAATCTCGTGTATCTATCCATCCATCCATCCAACAAACATTTATTAAATGCCATCTGTGTTCAGAGCCCAATTCTAGGTAGGCAGTAAGAGAAAAGAGACAAATTTTAAACATCACAAAGTCATAAAATCAAAGAGTAGGAAAGGCCCTTCAGAGGCCATCTCATACCTCAACCAGAATCCCATTAGGACACACATCTAACCATCATTGCTCAGGGTCCTCCAGGGAAAGGGAACTTGTTACCCCTGAGGCAGCTCCTCTTACTTAGGGATAGATCATATTAACAAGTTTTTTTAGTTGGTTTTCAGTTGTGTCCAATTTGGGGATTTTCTTGGCAGAAATACCAGAGTGGTTTGCCATTTCCTTCTCCAATTTATTTTACAGATGAGGAACAGGGTTTAGTGACTAGCCCAGGGTCATACAGCTAGCACATATCTGAGGTTGGATTTGAACTTAGGAAGAAGAGTCTTCCTGACTCCAGGCCTGCCACTTTATTCACTGTACCACCTAGCTGCCTTAAGATTGCTGAATGAATGCTATTGGTTAAGATTTGGTCAAGATTGGTCAATAACACAATAGTGGTAACAACATAATAGTAATTATACTGACCAATCTTAGCCCTAGAGAAGAGATAATAAAATGTATTTCTCAGTGGAGAGATAGGGGTTCTATGGATGTGGGACATTATATATGCGATCAGATGCCGTTGCTGGATCGGCTTTCCTTAATTGCTTTTCTTTGTAATAATGAAGAAGTCACTGGATTCAAAGATAAGGAAGAAATATCTGAAAATGACTGATTAAAACAAAAAATACCTTAAACAACTGAAAAAGACTAACTATAAAATCAGTAAAAATAATACATAAGAGAATTCCATTAGAATCAAATTCAAACTCATCTCTGTCCTCTTCTCTTTTTTGAAAATCAGGACATTTGCCCTTTTCAACCTGCGGCACTTCTCTTGTTTGCCAAGATCTTCCAAAGATCACAGGCATTCAGCAGCCACTGCTGACATTTCTTTTGGCATGATGCCTCCTTGTGCTTAACACAGTGCCTTCCATGTTACATTGGAGGTGCTTAATAAAAACTTATTGATTGATTAATCGCACGTATCTCATCTGGGCTTGAACTCATCAAAGGCAGAGAAAAGCTGCTGTCCTCCGATGCACCTTCTTCTCCCTATTAACACTTTTCATTTTGTCTTTTCTAGTCTGAACATTCTCCTTGTCCCAGAAAACAAAACCCAGAAAAGTACTGTGTAGCACCACCTTCTCTCCTTGAACGCTTAGCAGTATCCTTTCCACCCTGATGACTTGTCCATCCCTTCTATGAATCTCCTCCTTTTCCTATTTTTGCTTCAAAAACAAAACCAAACCCTTTGGGGTGTCATTGACTTTTCTTGCCAGCCCTGGCTCATTCTGAACTTTAGCCTGCCAAGTGCCTTGAGAGCAAGGAGGGTTTCCATTTGTCATTTGCATCATCCCCAATCCATGGTACACAGGAGACACTTAATAAATGCTTTTTGAATCACGTTAAATTTAGGACTCCTGACACTCTTGTACCAAGACCATGCCATGCCAGAATTTTCATCCTTTGCTACCAGCTCTTGCTTCCATCTTTAGCATGTGTCTTCTTTAAAAATCTAAGTTAGTTGGTGATGTCCTTGTCTATGATCCCTGCCCTCCAGCAGGGATAGTAAGGGGAAATAGTAAGGGGAAAACAAACACACACACACACACACACACACACACACACACACACACACACACACACTATTCTGCATACTGCTAGGACAAGTTCCTCAGAGAAATTCCCACAAAGCCCTCAGGGGCTGGGGCTGGAGGTCCAAGAGAAAAGAGGCAAGAAGATAAAGGAAAGCTCTTAGGAGGAGATAGCGATTGAGTTAGGCTTTGAATTCGGCTCTCTCTCCAGGAAGAGGGCATGGTGTGAGCAGGGAGGAGGTAAAGTGCAGAATGTCTTTAAGGAGAGAGATTCACAGGTTGACACATGGGAAGTGTCTTAACTATCTCCAGGCAATCATCACATATTATAAGCCAGGGTTCAAACCAAAGTATTTGCATAGAATAATCATTCTCTCCATCAATGAGGAGTCTTTTGCAAACAGCTAGGCTCGAACCCTGGATCACACAATGGTGGCCTTCCTAGAAGAGCCCCCTGGTTTTTCACCCTACTACTTCTTATCCCAGGAGATGATGGGTTACTGGATACCTTCCCTTTCTTCCACAGTCTAACCATTTCCCAAGCCCCTGTCAATGATAGTGGGTTGGGGGATGTCTATGTGGACTTCTGTTTCCACAGTACAAAGGTGGACTTTGTGAAAGCATATTTGGGGACGACATCCCTCACCGGGACAGATGGCAGTGCTGTAAAGGTCAGCATCAAGAGCGTGGTGCTCCACCCTTCCTACAACCCCGTCATACTAGACTTCGACGTAGCGGTGCTGGAGCTGGCCAGCCCGCTGCTCTTCAACAATTATATCCAGCCTGTTTGCCTCCCCCTGGCCATCCAAAAGTTCCCTGTGGGCCAGAAGTGCATGATTTCTGGATGGGGAAACACTCATGAAGGCAACGGTGAGTTCAGCCAGGACCTCCAAGGTCATCTCATCCTGTTACCTGCTTACTGGCCTCCCCATGGCATCATGTCAGTGAATTCTACATCATTTTCACCCTTTGGGACTTTGGGGGTTCTAACAAAAAAAGGCATGACAGTGCTTCCAACAAGGATAGGTGAAGGATCATAGGTCTATAGTGTTTAGACCTGGAAGGAATCTTAGGGATCATCTATTCTAGGCCCCTTATCATACTCTATGAGAATTAGAGAGGGGAGGGGATTTCTCTAGGGTCACACAGGCAGTAAGTAAAAGGGTCACAGTTCAAGTCTCAGTCTTCTGGCTCCAAATCCAGTCCCACTTCCATGATATCATAGGATATTTCATCTGTCTGGAGGGGGATGAAAACATAGATACTGGTCCTGGGGTCCTTTCTAAGAGTGAAATTCTATGACTCAATAAAATTTCATCAGTCTCCCTCCAAGGCTTCCCTCTTAGGGCTTAGTGGACATGTCCTTTCCTGGAATTGTGGGTAACTTGTCTAACTGATTAACATGACCACCAGTCTCAACTCATACTTTTTTGTTGTTGTTGCAGCAACTAAGCCCGAGATCCTGCAGAAGGCATCTGTGGGTATCATTGATCAAAAGACATGTAGCGTGCTCTACAATTTCTCCCTCACTGATCGTATGATATGTGCTGGTTTCCTGGAGGGGAAAACAGATTCCTGTCAGGTAAACATAGGCAAGTCCTACTACCATCTTAACTAGCAGAAATCCCATCTCATGGTGGAGCAAGACAAGGGCCAATCATGGAGTCGGAGAAATCGATGGCCACTGAAGGAATGGGTCCCATCCCAAGACAAGATGGAGGTCATTCAGTGATGTTTCCTGAGCTCTATCCCACTTCTGAACCTTTGAGCATGCTTGGAGCCAACTCCTTCCATGGATCAAAGGATTTGAGAGTTGAGATGTCTCAATCTGTTGAAACTTTCTCATTCCTTCAAGGACCAACTCAGGTGTCACATCTCCCTGATACCTTCCATGAATCTGCTCCTCAGGCCTCTGTTTCACCTTTTCTATGCTTTTATTTCATTCTCCTTTGTACTTATTTCTGTACACAACTTATTTCTCTAATAGGATATAAGTCCTTGAAGGCAGAGACTGTGTCATTTTTCACCTGTTTCCCTAGGACATTGTAGTATAATAAGGGCTGAACTGAACTGTTGAATTAAGTGAATATTGTCCACAGGCTCTTTTAATCTCAAAATTTAGACTGACTCTAGCCTAGGTCCAAGGGTAAGAATGAGAGTGAATTCTACATGTAGTTGGGGAAAAAATAAAATATTATTTTTAAAAAAGAATGAGGGTGTACTGAGGAGTCTTCAGGACCAGTCTAAAATACTAATACTGATAACAATAGGTCACATTTATACAACACTCTGAGGTTTACAAAGAAATTTTTTCACAAGAACTCTGCATGGTAGATAGTACAAATGCTATTATCCCCATTTTACAGGTGAGAAAAGTGAGACGCTTACAGTCACTGTCAGTCAGAATTCAAATCCAGCTCTGACTCCAAATCCAACATTTCTTCCACTCCAGGGGTGGAGGGTGGGGACAGAGCATGGGGACCTAGTGATTGCTAACATTCTCTTTAAGGTCCACCTTCTTACCTTCAAACAGGACTGCCTGCTTCTAAACCCTCCTGAACAGATGGGTTCCAAAGGCCTCTGAGGCAGGAGGAGTTAACATAGCCTCCTCCTCTGTTAGCCCTGCCAGGACATAACCACCCTTACCTTCCTCACTGTGGTCAGTGTCATTCAACATAAAGCTGAAGAGGCCACATTCAGAGCTACCAAATCAAAGGAAGACAGAGAGGGAGAATCCCGGTGAGTGAGGGAAGAGACACCACAGTTCAGCCTGACTATCCATCCAGCTGCACTACTCACATTGGCAGGGTTCTTTCTGGCCTAGTGAACAAAGCCTGCCATTCAGAGGGTAGAGCCTACTGTCTGGAAAATAGCCCTTTTCCCTCATGTATGGTCATGACAGGACCCCTTAGGGTTAGCCATAGCTGGGATCCCTGTCATTCATGAAACATCATGGTGGAAAAGATAAGCACTAAAGGGGGACACCACCCACCCCATCTTGGAGTAATCCTGTCCATTAGAACTGATGGGACACCAGGACACTTATGAGGCAAAATGTAGCTGGAGAATGAAAACACAGAAATTGCAAAATGTCCTAACATCCTTTTTTCACCATGGCTTAATCCATCCACGTAGAATGGGAACAGAGCTCAGAGCAATTCATATTAAACAAGTAAAATTTTTGAGTTTATGTGACTGGTGCTTAGAACCTGAATTGAGCTCTTGGGTTTTTAAAGACTAGCTCACACATGGACCTCCCCATGTTAGGGAGCTGACAGTTGGTTTTCTGAGGCTCACACAGTGACCAGTATGGCATAAGCCCTGGGAGACTCTCCTAAGCTAGAAAGGCTGGAAAGGACCCGCTGGCTAAACAGCTCTACAGCTGGCTTCATCTAAGGACCAACTGAGCTAAGTTCAGAGAAGTGGTCACCAGAGAAGTTGGCCACAGGGGGATGCATTTTTTGACTACATTGACACACGAAAACCATATGACTGAAGCCTGGAGGGGCTGCCAGAGGAATCATAGATGTATTAACAGGATCAAAGACAATACAAACCAGGAAATAAGAAAATAATCATATCAATGTAACAATGTACAGAACAGACTCATTCAATTCACCAAAGTTACCTAACATCTACTCTATACAAAGCCCTGAAACTGATGCTGGAGACAGAGAGATGAAAAAAATGACACAGTCCTAGCCTCAAGAAGCTTATGGGGATGGGGGTGGAGATGAGGGGGTTGGAGATGAGGAGGGTAAATATGACATTTCCCCAGTGAGGTGTAACACAGAAGAGTGTCCTGGGGGACAAAAGAGAGAGCCAGAAAAGGGGATCCGGGAACATTTGAGGAAGGGGAGAGAACCTTTCCATCTTGGGTGGGGGAAATCAGGGAGAGCTTCATGGAGGATAGAGTACTTGCACAAAGCCTTGAAGAAAGAGAAGGACTTTGATAATTTCTGAAGAATTGTGTCTATATTGAATTTTCTTGCATGGATTCATTTAACATTTGGGGACAGGCAAGGTTTTTTGCTATTTAAGAGAAACGGTAAATCTCTTTGTAATCAGGATGGATTTTGGACAAAGCAAAGGCTTCACCCTTTCGGTCTGACTCCTGCCACTCTACAATTTGGACTGGTACAATTCCTCCTTTTAAGAAATATATATATAAAATAGGTCAGCTGGTTTGGGCCGGGTTATCAGGAGGGTGTCACAGACTAGTTCGGGTCTCCATATCTTTAGGGGGCTGTGAAACGCTGGGTGAGAGTCCAGAGAAAAGCTGCCAAAATGAGCCAGGGATGGACTCTGCATCCCTGAAGAGCAAAGGGAAAGCAGGAAGGAGCCTCAGTTTCCCCTACATGCTCTTCCTCTTCTCCCACAAAAAATAATAAAGAAGAGATCAGCATAACTTCTTCAAACTGCAACAATACCTGTGCATAGGAGAGCTTAAAAAGAGTCATCAGAAAAAAGGTTGCAAGGACTGTGGCCCTCTGGAACAAGCCTCCAGGAAAAGGAGAGGCAGCAGCATCTCCATCTGGGGGCAGCTTGGAAAGATCCAAGTCCCAGAGTGTTAGACGATCAAGGATGTAGTCAAAAGGGATCTCTAAGGTTAGCTCCATCTCTTATTTTACATGATGATGCAAACTGAGGCACAGAGAGTTTTAATACCTTCCCACATTCAACAGCTATTGAGCTTCTGGGGCAGAATTTGAACCCAGGTCTTATGGACTCCAAATCCACTGTGCTGCACCATCTGGTCCAACCCTTTTATTTGACTGTTGAAATCGTGGTCTAAAAAGAGCGACTAACTAGTGAAAAATTATATAGGTCCTAAATGATGTGGCTGAGGCCTTCTGATGCCTTTCAAGGAAACAGAAGTCACTGTGCAAGGCAGGGAGTGAACTCCCCAAGTTTGGTGCCTTTGTCAGCTCTAGGAAAGCAGTTTGAACGTCAGCTCTGTTGCTACTGCCCAGATGCTCTTGGGACAGTCACTTACTTTTCTGGGCCTGATCTGTCAAATGAAAGGATTGAACTATATTAATATTCTGGATTTTAAAGTACTTTCTAGTTCAGACATTACCTATTCCTCTCAGCTGAGATCCTGAGTTCTAAGGGCCCTCCCAGCTCTGAGATCCTGGGTTCTAAGGCCCTCTCAGCTCTAAATCCTATGCTCCTATGAATGTCTGCATCAAGCACCCTATTCTTGATCTGTTTAACTGAGTGGTCCTCCAAAATTATAGACAGGCTGAGAGAAGGTCTCAGTCGTTATCACTATTTTTCCAAGTACTTTCCCCGAAGCACTCTGTGAAGTGAGCACAGTTAAGCATTATCCCCATTTCATATGTGAGGAAACTGGGCCTCGTGGAAGTAAAGAGATTGGTACAAGGTCACCCAGTCAAAACCAGTAAACACTTATTAAGCACCTACTATATACCAGGTACCGTGCAAAGTGCTAGAGATACAAAGAAAGGCAGAAACAGCCCCTGTCCTCAAGGGCTCACAGTCTAATACAGCTAAGTGTCAAACCATCAATTCAAATCTTGGTGCCATCAAATCAAGCTACTTCCTGTAAAAACAGACCCAAAAGAAGGGCAGAAGGGTGTAGAATTAAATGAGGATGCCAGGGAAATTCCTCCCCCGGTCAGGTACGATCCTCCCTCTGGATAGTGCTTTGGGATCCTCAGCTGCCTATGTTTCTCCCCTAGGGAGACTCTGGGGGGCCACTGGCCTGTGAAGAGACCCCAGGCGTGTTTTATCTGGCAGGGGTTGTGAGCTGGGGGATTGGATGTGCTCAAGCTAAAAAGCCAGGAGTGTACTCCCGGATGACCAGGCTCAAAGACTGGATTGTGGACACCATCTCACCTGGCCTGCAGACTGTCTCCACCCTCTCACTGGAGAAAACACCTTTCATCACCAGTCACCCCCTAGGAGCGACCTCAAGCATAACAACCACATGGGTGACCCCCAAACCAAGCAGCACAACCACCCTCAAACCCACCAGCACACCTACCAGCCAGCCTACCAGTGAGACTACTAGTGGAGCCATGATGAGCGGAACTACCCCACAGCCTACCAGCGAAACTATGACCAGGAGGTCTACCAGTATGGTCATCCCAACACTCAGGACCACCAGTAGCAAGTTGCCCCCTCCACCACAAACCCACCAACCAGCCACACCCATTCAGCTTCCAGGTACAGTAATAATCTGGAAGAGTTAGCGTGGGTGGCACGGGCTTCTTGACTACTACCATTCTCCAACTGTGTTAAGTAGCACCAGTTAGAGGGTACCTCTCAGGAGTTACACGCTAACAAGGCACTTGTATTCTGTGCTTACAAATCATGGTGGCCCAGTTCTTAGGGGCCCAGATTTAGAGCTGGAAAGGACCTTAGAGGTCATCTGATCTCTCCTTTTGGAGATGAGAGACTGAGGCACTGAGAGGCTCAGTTACTTGCCTAGGGTCACATAGGTTTACAGGACAGAGCTTAACTGTGATTCCAAGTTATCTTAACCTACATGCTTTCCATGACAACAGGCAAGCTGCCTGCCTTCAATCATCCACTGAAAAAGAGATCGAACCCCAATTTGAAAACACTGACTATAAACCAGGGCCAACTGGGAGGCTCTCCTGGAACCCCCAAAGTACAAGTGGCCTGGGCTGGGGAAGGAAAAGCCACCTCTGATCCTGTGCTGGCCAACAGTTTTCTCATCCTTGAGTCACACTTGCTCCTGTTTTGTTGACCAGTTTTCTGACCAACTTTAATCTAAAGCTCTTTAAGCTTTACCAAACATCTTACATGGGTTATCTCATTGGATCCTCACAAAGATTCTGGCAAGGTAAAGGCTGTTTTCATCCCCATGTTACAGAAGGAGAAACTGAGGCAGGCAGAGGTAAAATGATGTGCTCGAGGTGTTCAAGGCAGGATTTGAACTCAGGTCATCAACATCATCAGAGTTAACATTTCTATGTGCCAGGCATCGTGCTAAAGCCCTCTATAACTGTGATCTCACTTGATCCTCACAGGATCTGCAGCCGTGGGACCCAGCAGCCCAGAAATCCCTTCCAGAATGAGGAAGTGAGAGTCCAATTTTACTCTGCCTGAGTCAGACCAAACTAGAGGGTTAACATTTAGGCCTGAGCACCACAGCTTAGACAAGACCGAACACCTCTGAAAGACGATAAAAACAACCACATAAAAAAGAGGGCTCAGATTCCACCTCTGATTCCTACCTGTGTGCCCTTGGGCAAGTCATTTGACCTCCTTGGGCCTCAATTTCCTCAACTGTCAAATGAGGAAATTGGATGAGAGGACATTTAAAGGTCTAATACTTTCACAGGGTTGTTGTGTGGATGAAATGAGATATTTGTAAAGCACTTGGCACAGTACCTGGCACATAGTAGGCACTCCATAAACACTTATTCCTGGACTCTTCCCTCCACTTTCCAGCTCCATATCTGTGACCCCAGGACAGTGAAGGGTCTTGAGCCCAGGTCATAAATGATTAATTGAAAGAACAGGGAATATTTGGCCTGGAAAAGACTCAGAAGCAGCATGATTGCTGCTCTAAGTATCTGAAGGGCTGTTATATCCAAGAGGGATTAGATCTGTTTGGTTCAACCATATGGGTAGAACAAGGAGCCATGGGTGGATGTGACAGTCACATTTGGCTGTGATATAAGGAAAAACTTCCTACTAATTAGGGGTATTCCAAAGTGAAATGGTCTGTCTTGGAAGGTAGAGAGCTCCCCCTTCTCAGTACTTCTTCTAGTAGGAGCCAGATGACTATTTACCGGGTATGTTGTAGGCGAGATATCTTTTGGGTATTTTGGACTAGATCCAACTCTAAAATGATTGCTAGTGCACTCTACACCTGAACAGGAATTCCTTTTGTAACGTCTCTGACAAATGGTCATCCCCTCTCCACTCGAAGACTACCAGTGGTGAGAAACTCACTACCTCTGGAGGCAGCCTAGTCCCCTTTGGGCTGCTCCAATGATCAGGCAGTTTTCCTGTGCACTGAGACTAATTCTGCCTCTCTACACATTGCCCACAATGATTCTAATAGCAAAATAAACCTAATCCTTCTCCCATATATGATAGCCCAGTAGGTTCTAGAGTAATTAATGTTATCACAGCTGACATTTATATAGTGACTGGAAGCTTAAAAAGCATTTACATACATTGATAATGTCTACCCTAAATCTCTCTTCCAAGCTATACATCCCCAGAACCTTCTATTGAACTTTTCCATTGGACGGTTTACAGTCCTGTCTTGTTCCTGGCTGCCTTTTTCCCTGGATGCCCTCCATCTTGTCCAGAGTTAATCATTCCTAGCTGACTTTGTATTCCTTCCACAAGTCAGATGGAGAAAATAAAAAGGTCCATTTAGGGAACCCTCAGAGGCCCCCACCAAACTCAGGCAGTACTTTTGCCAAGTACTTTATAAACATCTCATTTGACCCCCATTTGACTCTAGGATATAGGTGCTTTTTTCATCTCTATTTTACAAATGAGGAAACTGAGACTGAAAACACTTAAGTGACGTGCCTGTGGTCACATAGGTAATAAGTGTATGAAGCAGGATCTGTGCTCTGGTCTCCCTGACTCTAAGTCTGAGATTTTAGCACCTTATACCACCTCAATACCAAAAAGACGTACTCTGAGGTTTCTTCCAGATCGGATATTGGGCAATTCTCTGAATATTCCTGACAAATAACTGTTCTGCTGATGACAGGTGTCGCTGTCTCCCCAGGCAGCCCCTTCCACTTTAAGAGAAACTCATCAGTTCTCCCTTGGGATAAGCCGAATTTAGCCGTGACTTCCAATCACCAATGGTGTGCCTGCTCTCTCCTGGAGCTACACAGAGCCAGTGTGACCCTTCTTCCTGAGGGCAGCCTGGAGTTACGCTCTCTGTGGGAAGCTTGGCTCTTTTCTCTGTTTCCCTATGGGGTGGGGAGAAGGTGGGAGGGCTAGGACAGCCACTGGCTACCAGGGTCTCCTTGCATTCTGTCTCTGCCCTCTCCCCTCTCTCCAGACTGCGGTGTCTCTCCAGCGGGCACCCTCACCAAGATTGTGGGTGGCAGCACTGCCAGCCGTGGGGAGTGGCCCTGGCAGGTCAGTCTCTGGCTGAGGAGGAAGGAGCACAAGTGTGGGGCGGTGCTGATTGCGGACAGGTGGCTGCTCACTGCCGCTCACTGCTTTGACGTGTAAGTCCATTTGATGGGACCAAGAGCAGTTTGGGGGAGGGGGAATGGAGGGGGAACTTGAACCCAATTTTCTCATCTGTAAAATGAGCAGGTAAGGCTAAATGAGGGTGGCAGGGTAAGTCCACAGTTCATAGCTTCCTGACTTCTTCATCCCTCTTCCTCTCTGGTAGAATCTAGCAACTCTGGTCTAGCAGCAATATCCTGACCCCTTTGAAGGTCAGTTCCATGGACAAGCACAGAAACAAACCAGCAGCTCAATGGCCTCAGTGCCATCATAGGAGAGGGAAGTGAGGAGACTCTGGGAAAGTTCTGAGGCATCTCCATACCAGTTTCCCAGTCTGACTCTGGGGCCATCTCTCTTCTCCCTCTCGCCTAGATCTGTCTGGTGGGTCTCCACCTTCCCCCATCATCTCCAGTATCTGTTTTCCCCTTTGATTCAATTCAATAAACATTTATAGGAATATCAAGCTAGATAAGACATTGGACACACTCTGGGCCTCAGTTCTTTATCTGTAAAATGAAGGAATTGGAGTCAATGATCCCATAGGTCCCTTCCATCTCTGTTCCTATGTGTCTTACCCCCCCCCCAAAAAGGCAATGAATTTCCCTGGAATGACCCATGTTTGATGAAGCCCTTCTAGATGTCGGGCATCTCTCTAAGGAGCTTTTCTAGAATTTCCCCAAGAATCAACATCAAACTCATAGCCAAGAGTTTGCAGATTTCATTCTCTTCTAGGTCCTGACATTTGCCCTTCTCCAAACTCATGGTACTTGTCCCAGCCTCCATGATCTTTCCCAGGTTGCTGACAATGGCCTGGCTCTTTCCATGCCTAAGGATGCCAGTCTTTCTAGTCCTGGTGACTTGAATTCATCAAGAGCCACCAAGTTCTCTACTCCCACCTCCTCACTAAACTAAGGTAGGCTACATCATTTGTGTTCTCAGCCATCTTTGCTCTCTCCTTCCTGGGACAAAGGTCCTTCTTCTTGTCAGAGAAAACAGAAGCAAAATAAAGAAATCAACAAGTCTAGCATCTCTATTGTTAGTTCTCATTGTTCTGTCCATCCATGGGCAAAGGTCTTATTCCTTCTTGCATCTTACTCTGTCAACTAATATATCTTAAAAAGCAAAACAACTAAAAAAATGAGCCCACAACCCTTTTTGCTATTCTTGGCTTCCCTGGCCAGTCTCAGCTCATTCTCATTGTTAGCATTCCTGACACTATTTTTATAGGACTTTGTGCCAAACTATTACATTCTTTCTCTATGATGGCCTCCTGGGCATTTCTTTTTCAAATATAAATAGGTTAGTTAGTTCCCTTTACATCTATATCAATTTCTTCAGACACATTCTATTTTTATTCCTGTAAGTCTTGAAGGAAACCAGGAAAACCAAAGAACCGCCAGGAGGCACTTTCCTGTAGGAAAAGGATAAGCAGTCATCAGGAAGAGTCTTCGTGAAAGAGGACACCTTTCCAGCCAAACTGGACCAGTCTCTATTCTATATGTTGTCCTTCAATCTTCCACAGCCTGTTATTCTCTGCGCCTTGATTACCCTCTCCCAATTCCCATCTCTGTTTGTTGAAGTCAGAGTAGTACTTAGCACAAGGCCTGGCACAAAGTAGGTATTCAATAAATATTTATTGATTGGTGTGAAGTAGGAAGCTATGAGTTAGCACCTTGGTCAGTGTGATGCACTTGGTCTTGGGGAGGCCCAAGGTTTGGGGATATCCCTTCTCTAAAATTGTGATGATCAGCTTGATATAGAGAATAGTCAAACATATAGCACTCCTTCGCAAAAAGGCAAGAAACATCAAAGCAAATCAGATATGCCAATACCCCACCCACCAGAAAGGCTTCTGTGCAGATGGTGCTGCCAGCTAAGGCAAGTAAGTCCCAAGAGTACAGGAAATGGGCTGATGACATGAAAGCTTTCATCAGTTGACGATGGTACCATAACAAAACAAAAATCATGTCTTCAGTTATACAAGAACTTCAGCCCACTTTTTGTCAATGGGGCTCTCAACTCTGAGTCTCAAAAATGTACCGCAGACCTGTGCAGGGCAGCTGCACAAAATAATTTCCTCCCTAAGCTCAGATTAGGTGAAATAAGAGCTAAAATGGGGAAGCTCCTCATGACTGAAGAAGAAAAAGATGAAGAGCCTGAAGTCTTTGAAAAACTTTCCTTTATACAAACTCCAGAAATTCAACCCAGCACTGAAATGGGAGAAACAGCACCTACAGTTCAGTTGATTTGGGTTTCTCTTCCTCATCTTTCTTTTTTCTTAATGTCTTTTGTTTCTACATCACCTGCATTTCCCAACACATCTTTCTCCTCACCTCTGCCAGAGAGCCTTGAGAGATAATCTCAGCCTAACAAAACAAACACACACACACACACCACAGTCTCATGGGCAAGCAGCCATCACATCAGTAGGAAGGGAGGGGAAGAGGACAGGCCCTCTAACATGGCAAGTTCAAAAGAGAGTCACACATCCAGAAGAAGGAAGGCAGAGAGGATGAAAAAATTGTCTCTCCCTTTGAAAGATGGAGTGGGCAACACTTGCTGCTCATTGGCCATTTCTCTTTGCCACAGGCCCCAGATCACAATGGGGTCAGGACACAGCCCATTTGGAGCTGATCTGGAAGTCCCTGATGGCAGAACAGGCAAAATCACACGTTGCTGGAAGTAAGTGAGCATAGGTTCAGCATCACGGGAGCTCCAAGCACATTCCACAGAATGAACTTTGATCCAACCCCCATCACACAATACTAGCAAAGCACTTTACCAGCTTCCTTTCAGACATGAACCTAATCTCACCTTTTTTGAAAAATAAATTTGTATTGATATCTTTTATTTCTGTCGCTGACATTTTCCCCTCTATTCCTTCCCCACTCCCTTCCTACAGAGCCATCCCATATAGAAAAGAATATTTTTTAAAGAAAAGTTTCCACTTTTCTTAATCAAAGGTGACTTGCTATCAAATGTTGAGAATGCCAAGCCTCCAAATATGTGTTTATGTATTTTACACAAACTACTCACAGTTTATATCAATCAACATGTTATTAAGGGCCTCCCATGTGCCAGGCACTGTGCTGGGTACTGTGATACATGTGCCATACAAAGACTAAAACAAGTCCTACAGACTATCACAGAAGAGATGGTCCCAAAAGGGGCCATGACTCCAGAAGATCAACGATGAGGCAGCTTAAACACCTCTCGAGAGAGGTGGTGGACTGAGGGTGCAAAATGAAGTATGTATTTTTGGACCTGGCAAGTGTGGAGATTGTTTTGCCTGACTATGCTTCCATATTTGTTAAAAGGGTTTCTTTTTTCAATGGGGGGAGGGGGAGCAAGAGAAAATTAATACTAAATTTTTTTTAAAAAAGCAAAATAACTGAAATTTTAAAAGAAAATGAAAAGCTGGAACGAATTTTATATTTTAGAGACAGGGAAATGACTTGTCCAAGATGACACAGCTATTGAAGACTCAGACCCTGACTCAAAATGCAGGTAACACTATACTCTTTTCCCTTGTCCCTCCTCCCAAGGGAGGGGAGACTCTGGACTTGCTAACATGGACATTCCCTTATCTCTGGCTCCCCCTGCTGCTCCTGAGGATGCCGACAAGACACTACACAGTTTCTGGACTGAAACTCACCCTCTTCGTCTGTCATCTTCACTGTGCCCCTTCTGAGATCTGACTCGGTGACAGAGTGGATGGAACATGCTGGATTTGGACTCAGGAAGACCTGAGTTTGAATATTGTCTCAAGCTCTCACTAGTTTGCTGGAGCAGATCACAAAAACTCTAGGCATGTTTCCTCATCTATAAAATGAGGAGATACATATATATATATATGGGACTTTGCGTATCTTAAAACTTGCATAAACATTAGCTACGAGCAGTAGTGGTAACTTTTAAAATAACAGATGAGGGGGAAAAGTCACCCTGAAACTAAAACAACATTTTAGTGACTCCCTATAGTTTCCCAAAAGAATAGTATGTTAAAATCTAAAGGAAAAGTGTTTTCACCAAAGCTTGGCATACAACACCAGAAGCTGATGTATATTTCCTACAGAATCATAGATTTAGAGGGGGGAAAGAGCTCAGAATCATCAACCCGGAGCGAAGGGGGCCTCCAGAGACCAACCCCTTCATTTCACAGGAAGAGACAGAAGTCAGGGAAGTAAATGACTCTCGAGGCAGAATCAAACTCAGGTTCTCTGACTTGATTCCTCTTACCACACAGTCTCTCAAATTTTGACATAATATAAAGCATCTTCGATTGGGAATTCGAAGGCTTGATTTGGGGACCGGTTCTGCCTCTCGGTAGTTTTGTGACTCTGGACACAGGGGGCTATACTGCAATGCTTGGAGTGGTACAGAACTGGGATTAACTCTGAGCCCCCGGTTTCTGCTAACTCCTATCCCTCACCCACCTCGAAGTTGTCTGCCTTATTATTTTATTGGCTTCTTGGTGGACCCTTTGATCTAGACCCTCATAAATGCTCCTCCTGCTGGTTCTCTCTAGATCAGGTGGTTTCCCTCTATTGGGTCTGCCAGATATTGTGAAAATGGGGCCCTTAGTTCCACTGGAAGGAGAGAGAAGTAACATTTGATTAAGTGTCTTATGTATATTATCTCATCTGAGCCTTTGTGAGGTAGGGTGCGCAAAGATGATGTTTACTGTTGTTTTTACTTCATTCTTGAAGAAGACCATGACATCAGGGAGGTGATGTCATGATATGCAAATAAATTGGATTTAAGTGAGGCAGGGTTGTACAAAGTCACCAGCCTCATTTTCTCCTCCATGCCATCTGGGTCCAACGGCTGAGATAGAAATGGCTCTCATGATTATGATACCCATTTTATAAATGAGGAGACTGAAGCTCAAATGAGTGATAAATCTAAGAATTGGACTGAGGTCTTCTAGCTGTTCATACATTCTTTCTATTGCACTGTCCTGCCTCTCATAAGATGACAATGTGATTACTGAATGTCCTTTACAGGAAACAGGAATCAGTTCATATATAGCATTGAAAACTGGACTTCTACCTCTAGACACTGAAAGTGCTTAGCCATGGCTGGTCCATTGGAGACCATGAAATTCCAGGGCTGCTGCTCTCCTTTCAGTTCCATGGTGTGTTTGGGATCCAACCCAACTGTCATCTCCTCAAAGAAATTTTTCCTGTCTGCCCTGTGAATTGTGGGAAAAGAACAAATTTTGGCCCTAGATTTAGGGCCTGGCTCTGCCACTTGGCATCTTGGGCAAGTCACTTCATCTGTCTGATGAGGGGTTGGATCAGATTATCTCTAAAATCCCTTCTGACTCTAGATTCTAGCCTTTTCTCCCTTGGTTAAATTCCTTGAGGGCAGGTATTTATTGGGGATGGGGGGAGAAACCTTCTGTGCCCTGGAAATTAGGAGACTAGGCACAGGTAGGAAGACCATGAGCAAGTCACTTTAACATGCACCTCAGTTTCCTCTGCTGTAAAATGAAGATAATACTTGCAGTCCACTTCACAGGGTAGGAAAATGCTTTAAGGTTGGGAGTTTTAGAGACTGAATGAAACCAGTGAAATTCTCCTCCGTGGCTTCAGTTACAGTGATCCCAACCTGTGGGTGGCCTTCCTGGGGACGGCCTCCCTGAGTGGTGTGGATGGGAAGGTCGAGAAGGTGTACCGCATCTACAAGCATCCATTCTACAACGTCTACACTCTGGACTATGACGTGGCCCTCCTGGAACTCTCGGCTCCTGTGAAATACACCAGTTTCATCAAGCCCATCTGTCTCCCGGACCACTCTCACCTCTTCACTGAAGGCACAAAGTGTTTCATCACTGGCTGGGGCTCCATCCGAGAAGGAGGTATGTAAATCACCTACAGCTTCCCTGTGCACTTCCACTGCCTGATTACCCCACTCCCTCTAATCCAAGGCTCAGAGATAGGTAGAACCTAGTGTGGCCTCTAAGCAGAGGCTGGAGGCACAGATTCATCAGATCACTTTATAGAGAGCTCTACAAAGTGACTGGGTTATAGTTCCACAGGTGGAGTTGGCATTTCTGCCTGGGCCCTCTGACTTTAAACCCAACACATCTAGGAAAGGGGGAAAAATATGAGATAGGGAGCAGTTATAGGAAGAGAATAAACATTTATTAAACACCTACTACATTCTAGGATGGGGCAGAGTGGCAGCACGTGGATAGAGCACTGGATCTGGAGTCACAAAGCCATTTTCCTGAATTCAAATCCAGCCTCAGATACTTACTAGCTGTGTGACCCTGGGCAAGTCATCTAGCCCTGTTTGCCTCAGTTCCTCATCTGTAAAATGGGCTGGAGCAGGAAATGGCAAACCATTCCAGTCTCTGCCAAGAAAACCCCAACTGGGGTCACCAAGAGTCAGATACAACTGAACAAGACATTATTCCAGCACTGTACTAAGTACTCATCACATCATTTGGTGATGAGCAGGGTAGATCATTTAGGTCTCCAACAGTGTTGTGTTACCATATTACCTAATACCCAATAAGCCAGATGAGGTGTGTGGTACCATGGGAGAGCTCTGAATTTGGAGTCAGACTATTTGGGTTTGAGTCCTAGCTTGGGGACATCACTTCCCTTCCCCAGGTCTCTCCTCATCAGCACAGGTAGGCTGCCTCAAAGGCCCTTCCCCATCTGATCCACCTCATTAATCCCAACCCCTCCTTCATGCCCCAGTGAACCCCATCCCTCACCCGCAGAGGCTTGTTCTCTTGCTCACTGTCCCACAGGGTTATGTAGCTGGAACTGGCTATCAATACAACAGCCACTTCATACTCATCTATTAGGCACCTCTACCCATGGCAGACACCATAGTAACTGGCTCTATCTAATCCAGATCCAAGCACATTTTAGGAATGTGAGAAACTGCATCATGTCTACAAAACAAGCATGAGAGTAAAGGGTCTTCAGAGTTTTGTAAGGATGTCTAACCTGCAGAACTTCAAGGGACCAGAAGACAGGCAGGACATGCCAAATCCTTCAAGGACGTGAAGGACTGCCACCAGGAAGAGAGATTGCACTCATCCTGCATGGCCAAAGAAGTAGAAGCCATGTGGACAGGCAAACTGAGGGTGGTGTAAAGAAAAACTAACTAGCTGTCCCAAAGAGCACAAGGACTGGGTCACTGATGGGAGGCCTACAGATCCTCTGGCAGAAGGCGGGCTACCTCCCGGGGATGTTATAAAGAGTCCTAAGATTCTCCCCTTTGCTCCTCACCCACCAGCTGGCCCTCTTCCAGGCCACTAACTCCCATTTGTACTGCACAGGGCTGATGGCCAGACACCTGCAGAAAGCAGTGGTGAACATCATTGGAGAAGAGACCTGCAGGAAGTTCTACCCGGTCCAGATCAGTAGCAGGATGCTGTGTGCAGGCTTCGCCCAGGGAGGCGTAGACAGCTGCTCGGTGAGGTCACAGCCCAGGTCCTTGCTGCACCATCCCCAGACTCTCCAGGACAGTCTGAAGCCTCTAGGCTTTTCTTCTGTGGGGAACCAGGTGCAGCCAGCACACCAGGGAGACAGCCTAGCCCACTAAACTTTAGATTCAGACCACTTTTAATTTGGTTGTAAAATGAGAATATTTGTGCCATCTGGCTTACAGTTCTTATGGGAAAAGTGCTTTATAAGCCTTTAAAGCCATTTTAATCAACCTGTGAGGAAAGCAAGGCAGAAATGATCATTCTCATTTTGCAGACTGGGAAACTGAGGCCCAAACAGGTGACATGACCTGCAATGTGACAACCAGTTAGTGGTAGAGTTGGGACTGCTGTGTGCTCCTTAAATGGATCTCGCTATCAATGAAGTCATTTATTCTCAGGAGTTGCAGCAGAGTGGGTAGAAGGGGGGAGGCAGCGGCACCTATCTTCTCCCCCCTAGTTCAGCTGCCTCTGACCTTCTTGCTTCTCCTTCCTTCCAGGGTGATGCTGGGGGTCCACTGGCTTGTAAGGAGCCTACCGGGAAGTGGTTTCTGGCTGGGGTTACTAGCTGGGGGTATGGCTGTGCCAGGCCATACTTCCCGGGTGTCTACTCCAAGGTGACAGCAGTAAGGGGCTGGATCAGGCAGAACATCAGACTATGACTGGCCAGGAAGATCAGGAGGCATGTGGCCAGGCCAAAGTTCCCCCGGCTTTAGGAATCAACCTGAAGCAGGCAGTGGCTGCTGACCCTAAGGAGCTGTGCCTCTCCTTACGATGGACAGCAGTGATAGTCTGAAAGCCAAGAACCATCCCATGTGGTACTTGACTGAAGGGTGGTCTCTACCACCTGGGGTGGGTGGTAGGGCAGGGGAGGGCGTGGGGAATTGCATTAACATGGTGCAATTGTATTAGGCTCTTTTGTACATGTAAACATGACCTGTTTCAGACTCTAGCTTGTGGGGGAAGAAGAACTCAGCCCTTCCTCAGCAGGTCACCCTTAGTCCAAGAGTAAGACAGCTG
>CM053773.1:197293132-197314509 GCA_028658325.1 Potorous gilbertii
ACAGAGATCCTTTGTAATGGAGCTGGGGTGGAGCTCCAGCCTGCTCTGGGAGTCTCTGGCCAAGCTGCCTCAGCCTCTGCCGCAGTGGCCGCTTCCCAGGGGGTCAGCGTTCCGGAGATCCCCCGCTCCCCTCTCAGCCCGTCTCTCTCACTGACCTGTGCGTCTGTGGGTGGAGGGACCTTCGCAGCTGCCGGAGATTCAGGTCCCTGACGCCCTCTGGGCTCTGCTCGCTCCTCTCAGTGCCGCGTGGCCGGGGCGGGGGAGGGGAGCGCTCGGCTGCACAGGGCTCCGCTCCCGTGTCCGGGGTACCTTTGCGGTCGGTTCTTCAGGGCTCTCTGCAACACAAATCTCCTTCACTGTGTTGCTGCGCGGCCTCGACTGCTCCAAAATTTGTCAGGAGTTCTTTTTACAGGAAATCTATGGGCTGTGGGTTCGGACCTAGCATAGGTGAGTCTTTCTACTCCGCCATCTTGGCTCCGCCCCCCAATGATTTCTATTAATTCTTCTTTTCTCTCTTGGGCTAGGAGGTACGAGAGACTCGGAAGAGCCATGAGCGTCGTTTGGTAGAGGTTGATAGCAGCCGTCAACAGGAGTATGAATTCAAGATGGCGCAGGCCTTGGAGGACCTTCGTAATCAGCATGATGAGCAAGTGAGGCTCTACAAGATGGAGCTGGAACAGACTTACCAGGCCAAGGTATGAACAAGGGAGCCTGCTGCCCCAGACTCAGGCCCATGAGGCTGGAGGTGTCTTTTCCTGCAAGATCAGCTGCAGAGGAGTTCATAGTTCCTCAGCGCTCATACTTTTATTGAAGACCAGTCAGGCTAAAATGAGCATTTGAAGGCAGCCTGAGGCTGAATGTGTATGTGAAGACTTGTTCATTCTATACTAGTGGTACTGATGGTCCCAGCATCAGATTCTGGCCATTCTCATCGATTTTGGGAGCATAGTCCTTCTGGCCTCTCTCCTCCTTGCATCACTGCCCAGTCTTCAGCATGGCAAGGCCTGTGAGGTCCTATTTCATTGTGTACTCTAAAGAGGACCATGACCTGAGGCCATGAGCAGATGTAGAACAAGGGGATGGATAAAGATGCTGTTATGAAGGCAGATAGGCAATCACATGTGGGAAACACTTGCCTCCCATTTGGGCAGGGATCAGCTCAGCTTTCTTTTAAGTAGCCTGTCTTTTTGTGTCCTCCCTCATTCAGCTGGAGAATGCCAAACTGTGCTCAGACCAAAATGACAAAGCAGCCAGTGCAGCTCGGGAGGAGCTGAAGGAAGCCCGAATGAGAGTGGAGTCTCTCAGCTACCAGCTCTCCAGCCTCCAGAAACAGGTGATGCCCTGTGCCCCCTCTGCCTCCTCTTTTGGATCATTTACTCTCCAGTTCCATTCTGAATTTTGCCAGCAGGCATTTAAACATGTGCAGTCTCTGCTCTTGAAAGTCTGTCTGTCCATTCTCAGACTGCCAGGCCTTGGACCCTTTCTGGAAATCATATACTCGATGTCTTTCTCATTCCCATGTACCTCAAAGAAACTGCATATTGTTCTAGCTGCAGTCTCATTAGAATAATTGAGATATTATTCGTAATTTTGTACAGTTTTTTCTCTGATTGACAAAACACTTTACTGAAAACAAATATCCCTTTGCATTTGACCTCTGAAGAAACTTGGTTCAGGATATGAAGGGCCTGGCCCAGTTTCCTACCCCATCTTTTCTGACTTAAATCAAACTGCTCTCCTAGTCCATACAGTTATCATTCACTTGGAGTATGTGGTGCCCTGGAGAACAGAGTAGATTACTTACTGATCCTGCTCACATGGAATTCATAGTAGCCTGCTAGAGAGACAAAACTCAAATACACACTGGAATGAGTGAGGTTATAAGGGACTGTGTGAGACTTGAAGGTTACTCAAAGCCAGAGGTTCTAAAACTTTTTGGTCTCAGGACCCCTTTATAATCTTAAAAATGATTGAGAACCCCAAAGAGTTTTTGTGTGGGTCAGTTATATCAGTGTTTTACTGTATTAGAAATAAAAACAGGTACATTTTTAAAATATTCACTTTAAAATAATAAATCGATTACATATTAACAAAATTTTTCCAAACTAAAAATTAGTGAGAAGAATTGCATTGCTTTTATGTATTTTTGCGGATCTCATGATTTTGCAACTTAATAGAAGCTTGATTTTATAACCTCTTCATTCAGTATTCAGTCTGTTGCTTAGCACATTGCCTGGCACATAGTAGGCACTTAACCAATGTTTATTAGCTATTGTGATTTTTTTTTTTTGTTTGGGGTATATGAGGAAAATCCAACCTCACCCAAATGTAGTTGAAAAGTGGAGGAGTAGTTTGTTTAATGGTCAAATGACATCTTAGATTATTGTGAAAGCAATTGACCTCATGACCAAATTTTGAGAAGGGCTGCTGTGGGCACGTTGGCCAAAGGATACAGAGAGGAAGGGGTCATGGTGTATTTGGGGGACAGGGACTTGAGAAGGCCTTGGAGGAGGGGATCATGTAAGGTGATGCCAGAATGAAGAGGACCTTGAATGCTAGGCAGAAGAGCTTCCAGTTTATTAGGTAACCTGAGGTGGGGCTGAGCCCTGGTGAGTTTTGCGCAGGGAGTAAACTTTGAGTAAGAATGATTCTTCTGGCAGTGACATGAAGAGTGGCAGAGAGGCACCGAGTCCAGGGGCCAGACTATGGGGTGGTACCAGGGTGTTGGTCAGGGACAAGGAGGACTTGGAGGGGTCCCATCCTTGGATTTGAGGCTGCCCTTTACTGTAGGTGAGCTGAGTGGAAGGCATTTCTGGAAGAAGAATGTGACTGCTTTCTTATCAATTTCTTTGGCTCACACCTCACCTTTGGGATTAGCTTTATTTTCCCCTCCTTCCTTGCCTATTTGGGGCTCTTGAGTTCCTTGTGTGATATGGAGTCTGAGCAGTTGGATTAACCACATTCTGTGAAACCATAGGCCAGTGCAGCAGAAGATCGAATCCGTGAACTGGAGGAGATTTTAGGTGGAGAGCGGGAGAAGTTCCGCAAGATGCTGGATGCCAAGGAGAGGGAAATGACAGAGATGAGGGACCAGATGCAGCAGCAGCTGACTGAGTACCAGGAACTGCTCGATGTCAAGCTTGCCTTGGACATGGAAATCAATGCGTATCGGAAACTCTTGGAAGGAGAGGAGGAGAGGTAAGGGAGGGAAGGCTACCCTCTTGGCTTAAGTGTTTCAGGAGGGAACAGACTTCCTTGGGCTCTCATTTGAGGTGCTCAAGAGAATTACAGTAATGCCTCATTTGTCCAGCGTTCTTGGGGAATGTATTCTGTAGACCTGAAGCAATTCCTTTTAAGAACTAGATGCTTTTTGTCCTTTGAGCCAGTTTTTGGTGCGGATCTCAAGAATGTGTCACACTCTTTCCTGGCTATCTCGGAGATACTGTATGTCAGATTGCTTTTTTGAGATGAGCATATGGGCCTTTAAGATTTTTGTGTGGAGCTTTTCTGCACAGAGTGGTTCCTGCCATGCTGGGCTTCCTATTTTCCTGGATCTGTTTCTTGTCTTTTTTCCTGTCTCTTCCTCCCTGCCAGGCTGCCAGCTCTCACCTGTGGCTGCTCCCCTTGGCAATGCTCTCCCTTTACCTCATCTACTACACTACTTTGGACTGAGAAACCAGATAATCTTAACTTGTTAAAATTTCGTATAAAATAAATGTCAGGTCTTTTGGGATAATCCTCTGGGAAAAAATGCCTACTCTTTAGTTCCTAGACATGTGACAGTGGCTTTTGGTCACTTGGGTGACTTCTGTTAATTTATTTGTGTTAACATCAGTAATTTTCAGCTATACCTCCCATTCCCCTCCCCCTCCCCCTGCCACATCTTGACCCAGTGAACCTCCTTTCAGGCAGAATTAAATACCTTTAGCTTCTTTTTGTTCTCCTGGTTCTGCTCACTGCTCTCTGCATAGGTTCGTAGGAACATGGTCTTCTCATGTTCTCCTGAAATCCTCATTTGTTTATTCCAACACAGTAATGTTACATTGCGGTTATTTGGAGGCCTATTTTGCTTTCTTCTCAATTGGGTTCTATATAATTGACATTTCTGGAAGACTGACATCTAGATGAGTTATTACTGTAGCTTCTTAGCAGTCCATTTGCTTGACTGATCACTCTGGTCACTGCTGATGTTGTCCAAGGCCCAAGACAGTTATTATTTACTGAGCCCTTCCTTGTGCTAAGTGCCATAGAGGACTTCCAGCCCTTATGAGCGTGTCCTGTGTGGTGGAGGACACTGTTTGCCTGGAATTATAGAGTCTCTGAATGGGGAAAGGTCTCAGCAGGCATTCCCCTCTCCAACAGAATCTGAGGATTGTCAGCCTCCCCTTGGAGACTGCCTTTGGAGGCGGTTCATTCCACTTTTGGATGACCAACTAGATCTCCCTCCGTGCTCCTCTGCTGTTCAGCCCTTTCGGCCATGACAGAAAAGAATGGTTGGGCTTTAATTCTGCTCTTGTCTTGGTGCACACAGAAGAATTCAGTTAATTCTGTCATAACGTGAGCATTTTGAGAAAAGGGGACATGAAATCATTCTGCCGTGCTGCTTGTCCAAACAGAATCATGAGTCCTTGGGACTCATCTAGCCTTGACTCTTCCGTTATGTTACTTGTCAAAATGTGGACATGCTACATCTTGTGAGTCGCATCACTGGCATCTAAAAAAAGTATTGGTGAAAACCAAACCTTTGTTTTAGAAATGAAATCTGGATACTTGCTCCTTGTATACCTGTGTCAAGTAGAGGATTTCCCTTTTGCTGGAGCAGTTCAGAAATGCTTGGCTGATTGATAAAGAGGGAGCCGGGAGTTTGTATCTTGACCTTAACTGCAGCTCTTCTGAGACATCATAAAAGCAGGAATCTGGGATAGTCCTTAGTTTGGATTCTCTTCAGTCTTCATAGATAATGCCTCCTGCCCTTCTCTCTCCTGGGGCTATGCTCCAGCCAAGTTGCTTCCTGGCTTTCCTTAGGAAACCTCAGAAATGCTTTTTTGGGTCACTGATGGCCTCTCCAGCCCAGCCTCCTGTTCGTGAGGAGGGCATCCATGGGACAATTGAGGGGCCAACTCCAGCCTGGGAGGTGTCTTCTATAACATCCATTCCCATGAAGAGGTATCACCCACCAGGAATTTCTGGCAGCCTCCCTTGAGCTGGTCTACTTTTTGGTTTGCAGGCTGAAACTCTCCCCTAGCCCGTCATCCCGAGTCACAGTGTCCAGAGCCACCTCAAGCAGCAGCAGCAGCAGCACCTCTGCCATCCGCTCTTCTCGAAGCAAGAGGAAGCGAGTGGAGCTGGAGGAGCATTCGGGCAGTGGCACCAGCGGCATTGGCACTGCCAGCAGTGCCAGTAGTGCCAGCAGCAGCAGCTTCCAGCTGTCACAACAAGCGTCTGCCACAGGCAGCATCAGCATAGAAGAGATTGATCTGGAGGGAAAATTCGTGCAGCTCAAGAACAGCTCTGATAAAGTGAGAAAGGCTCCAGGAGATGATTGGGCAAAGGGGGAGGGGATGGGGACAGGGCTTCAAATCAGAAAGCAGCTTGGTGGGAGAGAGCCAGGCAGCCTGGGGGTTCAAATCTTCATTCTGGTATTTCTCAGTTGTGTGATTTTAAGCAAATCACTTAACATTGTTAAGACTTAGTTTCCTAATCTAGATGTCAAAGAAAAAATATTAATAATTAATAATTTACTCTGTGTTTTAGGCACAAGTTGTCAGAAACATATTTATTTAATATTAGAGACATGTCCAAACTGGCACAGTGCCCTTATTTGGACATGTCTCTCTTCCAAGATAATTTAAGGTAGCATTTATTGGAATCTTGAATAATAAAAATGTCTTAATTTGGGTTTAGGATAGTTATATAGTAATTTCTTCTTTGACCACTCCCTCAAGGATTATAAAGGTTAGTCTCCCAATGATCAATATAAAAAATTCTGAGTAATAGTAAAGAAGTATGGAAGGCTAATCTCTTCTGGGGATGAGGAAGTTGTACTCTAAGTTCAAACATCAGTATCCTGTGGGGCAGTGAGGTGGTGCAGTGGGTAGAGTAATTGAAGTCAGGATGTATCCTGAGTTCAGATTTGGCCTCAAACACTTAGTAGCTGGCAAGCCCCTGAAATTTCAGCATACCTTCATCCATTTCCTTAAGAAAAGACCTTTAGCCCTCAACCTATTACCAGTTTTGGGGAGGGAGAAGTGGTAAAGATGTAAGGCAACAAGTCTGGAAAAGACTTGTGGATCAGAGAAGTGTTTTTAGTATTTTCGGTTTAACCAGAAAGGAGGCTTTTATCATCTTTATGTAGAAAACAGGGTATTAGAGGAAAAAAAGCTTCATGTTGTATAGAAGAATAAACTTAGGAGCTCAGCCATGAGTGTAACCAATCAGCTCCCAGAACTTTATCTTGGTCAGCTAATCTGGTGCCTTGTGTGTTTTCTCTAGGATCAATCTCTGGGTAATTGGAGGCTAAAGAGACAGATTGGAGAAGGTGAAGAAATTGCTTATAAATTTACTCCCAAGTATGTTCTTCGGGCTGGGCAGACTGTCACGGTAGGTCAGAGAGAACTAACTGTTGGGGTCATTGGGCTATATTAGGTGGTGGAGTCTTGCTTCCCCTCAGTCATAGGTGACAGGAAAATTGCCAGTCTTGTAGTAGGTAGGATCCTGATCACTCTCAGGTAGGGGACAAGCAACCAGTGACCTTACTTGTTATCTGGCATGATACATATAGTCTGGGGTGGTAGATGACTGCTGAGCGGGGGAAGAGTTGTTGTCCTGACATTGTTCCTGACAATTCCTTTATTATGTAATCAATGAATTAAGAAAGGTCTCCAGCCTTTGCTCTGAAGCCCCGTGAGAGCTGGTGATTTGGCTTTAGGAAGAACAAGGGGCCTTTTTCACCTGATGAACTGGGGAGATCTGGGCTTTGCTTCCAGTACTGCCTGTCAGAAGGGAGGGAAAATCACTGCCCTTTGAGGCTTCCAAAGGAGGGCATCTGCTTAATTCCCTGATCATCCCTGCTGCCTGCTTCTTTTTGATTAAGTGGGGAGGACTAGAAACATGTGGAAGGCTTTGCTGTTGGCCTAGCAACATGATATTTCACATGTATGAGACATGGGTGCCATTCAAGAAAGCCAAAATTAGATCACCAGCAATAATCTGGTGACTGTCTTGCCAGACAGAGTTGCCTTCTGCACCTTTTGCCTTCATGCAGCATTTCACCTTAACAACCACATGGCTAGCGGGGTTGAAGTAGATCTTGTTGTTTGAGAGGGAAGGAGTGAGGGGCAATGGTCCTTCTCCACTCCTGAGGCTTTTTGGAAGCAGCTACAGGGATTATTGTCATATACAGTTCCCGTCACATCACTTTTCTTTGGTCTGAAGCCAGGTAGAAGGACCCTGAGAACCAGGGCACACGCTGTACATTGGAGCAAAGTAGGGTGGGGGGAGGTATCTAAACTTTGGGTACATCGTCTGGGATTAGGAGGGAGGCAGGAGATGGAGGGTGAAGCAGGAGAATAATTGGAAGGGCCCAAGGACAAGGAAAGACTTAAACACTTGAGCCATAGTGGGGTTCTGGACTAGAAGCCTTCCTTTTTCTTTTGAAGAAAGGAGACAATCTCCTGACTGGCTGGTTTCTCTGATAAGGCGGTTGAAAACATCTTTACTGGAAGTGAGAGGGCAGAGAGAGAGAAAGCTTCTGACTGGAGACTTTAGAAAGTTTTGATACAGTTTATAGGTGCTCTGGATGTGAGCAACTGAGAACAAGGTGGAAGAAGCCCTCACTGTGTTTTTCCTCAGATCTGGGCAGCAGATGCTGGTGTGACTCATAGCCCACCATCTGTTCTCGTGTGGAAGAACCAGAGCAGCTGGGGCACTGGTGGAAATTTTCGGACGTACCTGGTCAATGCAGATGGAGAGGTACTTTGTTTGGGTTTGGTTGAGGCTAACTGGATTGTAGTTGCAATATTTTCTGACTTTGACTGGGGCCACAGCTTCTTGCCCTCATAGGTAGAATTCATACTTGTCCTATTTTCTATGTGTTCTTTGGGAAGGCCCCCGCTTAACCAGGGTCTCAGAAAACCCACTAGGTCTAGGGTTCTCTGTGATAGAAACAAACTCCTTTGATAACCAGCCCTCCCTCCCATATGATAGCCTTCCCATTGCCCCAGTAAGTCTGGGTAGTTGTGAGGTATCGGGGTGCCCTGGCGTGCTACAAAAAGTGGCAGGCAAATTGTGTGCACGTGATGCATTTATGTTAGCTTATACATTTAGAGCCCTTTTAACTCTTGATTTTAGAACTCTCCTTTGATTTTCCCACCAGTAGTTACCTTATTGGATCCTTACAACATCTTTGTATGCTGGGCATGGTGGGGAACTGAGCACTCCCAACAGGTCTAACTGACCCTCTTTCCACTCCCCTACCTGAGTTGGCACTCTGGAAACCGAGTAAGAAGGGGTGACCAGGGCATCCTTTCACTGGTGGATGTCCTGCTTAGGACGGCTTTGTTTGCTATGCCTAGGAAGTGGCAGTGAGAACAGTGACTCAGTCACTAGTTGTGCAAGAGAATGGGGAGGAGGAAGAGGAGGAGGAAGAAGCAGACTTTGGTGAAGAAGACCTTTTCCACCAACAGGTAAGCATCCATCTTTTTCTTTCTGAGGCTTTGTCTGTGAACAGGTTTGAGTATATTCACGGGACCTTCTCTGGACTCTGAGCCCATCCAGTTCAGCATGCTGATTTTATAGAGGAAATGGAAATTGCTTGTGGTTCCAACCACTGACTTAGGCTAACCTGAATGTCACAAGGCTTCATCAGTGTACCAGGTGCTTGGTGAAGTCAGAGCCAGTGGTTCCTCCGAAACTGCCTTCTTAGGTTGTTATTGGTCAGGGTACTGGTCAGGCTGAGTTTGGGGAAGAGGCGTGAGGGGCTGTTGATGACAACACCATTTCTGGGCAAAGTTGGTGCTAAATAGAAGCTGGAGTCAGGCTGATGTTGGTCTGCCTTGGGTAGTATAAGAAAAACACTGGGATCTGTGGCCTAGGAAAATGTGTATAACTTAGTTATTCCCTCAGGGCTTCCTTATATGTGAGTAATAATCAGTAGCTACTTAGGGCCCCACTTTGCACTTGCATAATCCTACCCATTAAATCACAGAAGTAGGTGTCATAACACATTTCCCTGATGTGTTCATTTACTGTTCCTCTAAAACACACCTTTGTTGTTCAGTTGTATCTAACTCTTTGTGACCCTATTTAAGGTTTTCATGGCAGAGATACTGGAATGGTTTGCCATTTCCTTCTCCAGCTTGTTTTACAGACGAGAAAACAGAGGCAAACAGGGTGAAGTGACTTGACCAGGGTCACACAGCTACTAAGTGTCTGAGGTCACATTGGAACTCAGATCTTTCTGACTCCAGATCTGGCATTCTTTGCCACTGAAACACAACTTACTCACTGGATAATTCTGAAATAAACAACAGGAGCAGTAAGAGATTAACTTCTGGGCAGGTTTTCTAAGAATGTGCAGCACCCCATAGTGGGGATTGCCTGTCAGCCAACCTGTGATAGTCTAGAGCAGGGGTGTCAAACACTGATAGAATTGGGGGCTATTAATCTATACGTAAGGATGTCTGTGGGCTACATATTGACTTAGTTTTAAAATATAATACTATTTGTACTGTATTTTTATTTAAATATTTCCCAATTACATTTTAGTCTGTTTTGGGGCCCCTCCACCTCAGGTCTAGCGGGTACCATCTTAGGTGATAGGCTGTAGCTATCCATGGCCTTAATTTATAGCTGGATAATAATGAACAAAATAATGCAACTAGATGTTGCAGTGGATAGAGTGTCATGCCTGGCGTCAGAAAACCTCATCTTCCTGAGTTCATATATATGGCCTCAGACACTGTGTGTGACCCTCAGCACATCATGTAACCTTGTATGCCTCAGTTTTCTTATCTGTAAAATGAATTGGAAAAGGAAATGGCAAACCACTCCAGTATCTCTGTCAAGAAAACCCCAAATGGAGTCTGACTAATGATTGAAAGCTTTTAACCTTATCAGAACTGGTCTTGTTGAGGAATCAGTCATTTTATTTAGGGCCTGGCCCACCTGAGGCATGAACACCCTCCTCCCCCAACAAACAATAACAATGGATGAGAGGCTGCTTTACAGTCACTTCTACAGGATGTCCTCAGTGCAAGGGGCTCCTGGCTCCCTCCCTTGGGCTGCCCACCCCTTGTGTTTTTAAACAACTTTGACTGTTAGGACATTTTTAGACTGAGTTCAATTCTTCTCCACTCTTAATTTTTTCCCATCAATCCCAGTTTTGCCTTGAACTAAGCAGAATAAATGTAGCTATTTTTACAAGTTATTTAGGTCTTTGAAGAATAGTCATCACTTTACCCATAAATCCTCCTTATACACAAAGGTGCTTAAGATGTCCTGAACTAAATATGCCCCAAGCGCTTTCCTTTTGCCCTTATGCGGCTAAAAATGATCAATCACTGAGTGAGTGGGAGTATAGGCCAGGTTCCACTGAAGTGGCATAGTCATTCCCTTGAATTCAGGGTCGAACTACTGAGAAACGTTTCTTCGGCAGGCCATGTAACTGTCCCCATCCCTTACTTTCTCTTTCAGGGAGACCCGCGGACGACCTCCAGAGGCTGTTCAGTAATGTGAGTGCCCACCACTCACTTTCCTTACCCAGCTCCTGCCTTTCCTCAGAGCCGCTGAAAACTATTTTTGTATCATTGGATTTCTTTATTCCTTGTTACATTTCTAGAGATTTTTTAACCAAACTGCCAGAATTTTTGAATGAATTTTTCCTCTTCCTTCCTCTTCCCTGGGTTGGGTGTCCTATCCCCTTTAGGGGTCCCTTCAACACTACTATCCAGCTATTGCATTTCCCCCATTTTAGCATTGAATGAACTAGAAATTTGCAGACTGGTAAATCTTACCAAACTGAAACCAGACTTCTTTTGTGGGGGGTGGGAGGAGGGGGATTAATAAGCTTGAGTTACTGCCCCAGAAGTTGTTCTTAACACCCATCACGGTGGGTGGATTTCCTACGGAGGAATCATGAAATGAGAAATTACCTCTGCCTCCTCACACACAGACCAGGACCCTCCAGGAGTGGCCACCACCTGGGAAGAGGGCACAGATATTTTTTAGTGTTTTCTATCAGATCTGAAGTTAAGATTGCCATGTTGCCTTGGTGGCTGGAGGCCTGCAGATGCAAGCTTTTTGCAACATGATCCATTATGTACAAAATTAGATGAATAGAAGGTTGAAGCAAATTTTTTTTCTTTTTTCATTTCTTTGAGGGGAATTGGGATGGATCACCAGAGGGGAATTTGATATGTGATCTGCCCTGCATAAAGTGTTTATAATAACTTCTGCCAAGTGCGGTTTAGTCTCAGGCTTACTCTTATCATGTTTCAATGAATTGATGTTGAATTGATAAATGAAACTGACATTTGCATCTATCTGGGCACCACAAAGCATTGTGGCTCCCAGGTAAACAAACTCAGTTTTGTGTTTTTAAAATTCTTCAGGGCATTTGGATTCTCTTCACAGGCTAGCCTGGCCCTGGCCTTTTGTGAATTTTGCTCTTGAGCTACTCAGATGAACTAGGTTGGTTCTTGATGGGATAGTTGTGGCTCCTGAATGTTGTTCCCTGATGACCTGCTTCTGCCAGACCTTGTGGGTCTGGCTAAGGGCTTCTACCTTAGTGCAGTAGTGGGAAACCTGCAGCCTCAAGGCCACATGTGGCCCTCTTGGTCCTTGGGTATGGCCTTTTGACTGCACCCAAGTTCAAGTTTTATAGAACAAAACCTTTTATTAGGGGGATTTGTTTTGTGAAGTTTGGATTCAGTCAAAGGGCCAAGACCACAGGTTCCCCATCCCTGCCTTAGTGGCTTAGCCTACACTGCAACAGGGCTGAAAATTAAGATTTCCAAAAACCTGGTTTTCAACCAGTCATCAAAGTTATGTCTTCACAACCTCAAATAACTTTAAATGTTGAGGAGCAGGTCATTGTGGGCTGATTAGACTAGATTTACGAATACTCTTTGCTATAAGATGGAAAGCTAGCCAAATGTAGTATATGGGGCGGAATGCACCAAAAGCCATTCAGCTGATTGGATTATTAGTTAGCACTTAGATTAAAAGAAGAAAAATATTGATGGTGCAGATGAGTCTTAACAGATGTCTTCCTCTGAAGGGGGGGGGGGCTGTTAAAATGGAATTTGAGCTTCTCCCTTTACGTGTAATGCAGCCTAATGCACTCCGGATAGAATTGTCAGGAGTGGGCATTTTTAGAGTAATAGGTGGCTGCTTTGGATAATGTTGAATTTTTCCCTTGAATTTGACTGACTTTTTTCATCTGTTATTCCCACTCTGTGTATGGGGGTAACTAAATATGTAGTGAAATCATACCCTTCTTTGTCAAATATATATGCACCTGTCTATATCTATCTATATATACATATATCTATCTTCTCGCTGAAATTATGTTTCTCAGACAAAACATGCAAATGCAAATTAACCTTTCCTACACTGGTATTCTAAACCATGCAGTCCACCTTCCAGCTGCCAAGGCCTAAGCGTCTCCTCGCTGTGTTTACATGCCCTCCTACCTGTATACAGAGAAGTTATTTTTTTTAATGGATATTTATTTTTTTACGTTGGCCAGTATGCAGATTGCTTCATCTGGCCTAGGGAGCTCTGATATTCAGTGGCTGGGACTTTGTCGAAGGCTGGGTCAACACAGGGGTGGTGCTCAGCCCCATTTCCAGTACCCTGGGCTTATTTTGCTCTCTCTGTTTACTTGGTGTTTCCTCCCCCGCTACAATGAGCAGTGATGGCTCCCTCATTTTTTTTTTTTAACTGAATTCCCTTGTACAAGTAGCTTGAATTAGATTTCAAATGATCTGAGCCATTGGCTGTTTCCTGCCTGACCGAGTGAAGCATGTTCTTTCCCCAAACTCTAGCAAACAGGTTGCCTCCTATAGAGCCAGCTGGATGAATTAACCAACTATTCCCCATGAAACTAGAGTTTATACAAATGCTGTGTTTCACTCTCAAGTGTAGAAATAGTCATTGTTTTCCCTTTACTACTGTATGTACCACATGTGACTTGCTTTTTTTAGGGAATTGTCCATCAAGAAATGAAGTGTCTGTCAGTTTGGCTTTGATTAAGCTTTCGTCTTGGAGTCTTTGGGCATGTCCTGTGTTTTTGAAAAAAAACATTTCCAAGAGCAGGGTCCAAGAAGATAATATCATGACAACTTTATGTCTTATCTACTAAAAAACTGATGTTTCTCAAGGACTAGACTGTCCTTGTCCTCTCTGCTAGGCCAGGCAGCCTCTTAGCTTTGTTGTCATGTTCTTAAAAAGATCATTGCCACTCAAACACTTTTAAGAGGCAATTCCTGATTTAAAGTAGAGACACATATAAACTACTGTATTCCTTCCACTAGCTGTTCAAAACTAAATGACCAGAGACATTTGCGTTTACCTTTCTGAATCATGTGGTATTTGCTGGGAAACATGCCAGCCCTATTAGTCATAACCTGGAGTGGACAACATTAAATTTAATCAGGTTAAGGAGCTTTGAAAGTGAGGGAGGTGCTGGGAACACCCAGGCCTGGCCCTGTTTGCCATCCTTCTCTATAGGCTCTTGAGGAAATTTTGAGCTGAGGGGGCTGGTCCTCTGCATTGATCTCTTGAATGACACAGAGAGTTTTTGGAATTGTCCAGATGTTTTGGCCGCAGGCTGTGCAGGCACTACCATCAGTATATGGCTTCACACCTGAAGAGATGAAAAAAGGCAATAGCAGCCAGCCAGATTTCAGTTAAAGCCAGGGAAGTAGCCATTGGCCGTATTAGCCACTTGACAATGTACACCTTATAAGACCAAATGAGGTGGTAGAATGTGGCTGTATGTACTATAACTATGCTAAACCATGGGTGGACAGCTTTGGGGAGATTCCAGAAATAGCCGGGCTGCTCAGCAAACCCCTTCTCTCCTTGTAGTCTCAACTCTTCTCCCAAGGCAAAAGGAGGAAAAACACCTCCAAAGAATTAGCTCTTTGTTCTTTTGGAGGGAGCCCAATTGATGGGTCTCACGCAAGGTAGGCAGCTAACCATGTGCATGCAGGGAATACACGGGTGCCCGAGCATCTCTGGTCATGGTCACAATGTGAATGATGTTAACTGTGAAGGGGCATTCCCTCTGTCCTCTTAGCCTTCTGACCTTTATAAGGGGACTGACTCAAGCCAGGGTTCTAGGAAGGCCCAGTCATCCCAACCCAACAGGAAAGGAGCGGCAATTCATTCCTATTTGGACAAAACCACAAAGGTGTCAAAAGTGGGAGCTTGAGTAACTGGACACAGTTTCTCAGTGACTCTTGTTGCATGTATTGGGGAAAAGTAATTAGACAATTATTCACATAGGGAGGCTCTTAGCTGGAAGGTTAGCTGGTTGGTGGCTGCATGTTAGCCCATAATGGAAAATGGAAATAGAGTATTTGGAAACAATGAGCAGCATGAACCTTTTTAATGCTGAACATGGCCTGGGAAACAGAATTTTTACTTGCCCTCAAATATGCTTAGCTTTATACCACACTTTTAATTCAGAGGTGATTTTTTTTTCTTGTTTTGTATAAGCCCACATTTACATACAGTTCTTTGTAAACGTAATGCCTTTTTCTTGAAATGCTAAGGTCTAGATGAAAAAATGGTTAGGTGAAAGTAGCAGTGATCACCCTAGAAAAAAACATGTGTTGAAGCCTGGCTTGATCCTTTGAGTAAAATTAATGCTAGGATTGGGAAAGGGGGGGAGAGGGTTGGGGGGAGGGGTTACTTTTGTGAAAGGTATTAGTGCAACTCAAAAGATTATGAAAACTTGATTCTTCACTGATTGGGCAGGACCAACATTCCTCCCCAGGTTATCATCACACTAAAGTTGTTAGCAATAAACTGTTAAAAGAAAAGCAAGCCCCAGAGGCCTGTGAATGATTGAGATCACTTTCCACATCAAACTATTTTCATAAAATGACTTTTGACTTGAATAGTAGTGTTAACCATGTGACTTTTAGATAGCTTTGCTCTATTTATATAGTGGCCATTGATCCTTATGGATGTATTCGTTTTGAACACTGCTGTAAAAAAGGTTCCAACGACCTGCTGAGTTGGGTAGTTACCATGGCAGACCCCACAAATTTCAGGAGAAATGCCGATCGTCATCCAGAGCATCTCAGAACTATGTGATAATCTAGACTTTATCATTTCAAAATGTTTTTGTTTTTGTTTTTAAACAATATACATGCATGCCAAATGTCTTTTTCAATGATTTGTAATATACGTTTTATGACTGGAAACTTTTTTGTACAAGACTCCAATAAATGTTTTGATTTAACTATTGGTTGTGATTTTTGGGGGGCTTTTAAAACAAGTACTATTGCTTGTTTGTGGGAAACTGCCTGAGGAGATTTACAGTGGAGGAGAGAGAGTGGCCAATTTTGTGGGAGACCGGGTTACTCAGCCCCCAAATAGCTTTGCCACCATTTTGCTGGTGAGACTGAGGGGAATCACATGGTTACCTGTCATCCTTTTCGATTGTCATATACTGATCTCCCACACAGATTTGCAGTAGGTAAATGAACGAACGTTGTTGTGTTCATCCTTTGTTGCCGAAGAAGACCATGCCATCAGAGAAATGTTGATGTGACTTTCACTTGACTTTGTTTTGAGTGAGGGAGGACTGTGCAAGGTTACCAGCCTTACTTCTCTGGAGCCATCTGGATCCAGTGACCAGATATTCATCAGGATCACTGGAGATGGCCCAGGATGCAATGGGAGACCGTGGTCTACTCAGGTATTCACTTAATAATGCCCATTCAGTGAATAGGCCTGTTGAAGTAGTAGTAAGAGATGACCACTTTAATGAGGCAAAGAAAAACAACCAAATCAGGCTGGGAGGGAAGCAGCAAGTTACTATTGATAATCGATCTTAAGATAGGAGGGTCCAGAAAACAACCCTTAAGTGGAGCTTGGGCAGTGGTCTAGTGTGGTACAGTCTCCGAGCTTCAGGGTACAGTAAGTTTAAGGGGAAGGGAAAGGAACTAGCCAATAAACCCCAAGTTAACTGGGTATTCTCTGGCCATCCAAATCGGTTACGTCAGCAGAAGGGATACAATCAACTTTTGGAGCTAGCAGAAGGGAAAGGTAAAGAACAGAAAGGAAAGATCTGCTTCAGTGAGAGTAAACTAGTCAGTAAATCCTAGAGATACAGCTGGAATTTGCAGACTAACCAGAATCATTAACCTTGGAGCTTTTACCAGACATACTCATTTTAAGTAGTACAAAAGTAATCAAGCTGACCCAGAAATGATCCTATCACTAACCAGTTAATCAATCACCTGAGTTCATTGGGTGTCAGCCAAATTTTGAAAGCCCCGTCTAGCTTGAAACGTGACTTACTTTCTTAAGCACAGCAGCTGTGCCAAGCCAGATAACAGCCTTCTACCAAGATCTTTTGGGATGCTGATGATAGCTACCCCCCCAGCTTTGTGCCCTCTCTGCGAATTTGATAAGCATGCCATTTATGGTAATGGCTAGCATTTATATAAGTTTGCAAAGTGTTTCCCAGGGTCATTTTTAATTCCAAAGGACTCATGAAAAATACTCCCCACCTCTGAGACCTGATGAATTCCCGAATGCAGATTGAAGCATATTTCTCTTCCCATTTTTTCCTTTTTTGGAAACGTGGCTAATATGGAAATATGTTTTGCATGACCACATGTATAATGAGTATAATTGCTTGCCTTCTCAATGAGTAGGGGAGGGATTGGAGGAAGTGAATTTGAACCCCTCCAAATTTTTGAATGTTAAAAGCATAATTTAAAAAAATGTCATTTTATCCTCACGACAACACTGAGAGGTAGGTGCTATCATTAATCCCCCTTTTACAGGTGAGGAAATTGAGGCAGGGTTCACACGCTGGCAAGTGTCTGCGGCTGGATTTGAGCTGGGCGCTGTACCCACCGTTACCACCTGACTGCCGAGAGCTCCGTCACACTGTCAGGTTGACAGTGACCAGACTCAATGCCTTCTCTCCACTGTTTGCTAAAACCCAGGTAAAGTCCAGCTGCAGCGTCTCCTCCATCTACTGCCCTGGTAGAAAAGGAAGTCAAAGGATCTGGGTTCAAGTCTCAGTTCTGGAGGGGGTGCGTCCCCTCCTCGGGCCCCAGTTTCCCCACCTACGCTTCCTTCCAAGTCTACCACTAGAGTGTGGGGATCTGGGGAAGGCGGCTGGATGTGAGGAGGGGAGGGGAGGGGAGCGGAGTCACACATTGTTCGGCTTCGGGCACTTGCGCAGAGGTATGACTGACAGGTTGGCCCAAGGCTTGGCGCCTGCGCATTCAGGATCTGGTCTCAGGGCGCCTGCGCGCGGGGCGGGGCGCTACAAATCCGTAGTGGAGATGGGGGTTGTCCCGGCTTGCATTGCGCGGCATCGGGGTTGTCGGGGGAGGGTCCCTCCTTGCCGAAACTTCTCGCAGAAAGGGAGGGGTGCGGACAGCCGGGACGGTCGCTGCTCACCTAGAAGCGCCCTGTAAGGGTGAGGCGGAGCCGGGAGGTATTAGTGACATCACAATCCCCTTTAACCGGCTCTAGGCGGTTAACGCGCCGCGCAAGCGCGTGGAGCAGGGTCACCCAACGGCCCCTAGTTCCGCCCTATGGGAGCTCGCGGCGCATAGCCTTGTGGGCATCGTAGTTTTCCCTTTCTCTCCGGCTTTTTCCTGCCCCTTCCGATTTTGGTTCCCCTGGGACTCCATTTCCCGTGGTGCGCCGGAGCAGACTTCCGGTGCAAGTACGGGTCGGTTCACGCGGCGGCAGCGGCGGCGGCACCCGGGTGACTTTGCTTTGGGGCCATGGAGGGCAGCTTCGGCTCAGAGTTCGGGGGTGCGGCGGGGGCCGGGGGCGGGAAACTGGACCCAGGGCTGATCATGGAGCAAGTGAAGGTGCAGATCGCCGTGGCCAACGCGCAGGAGCTGCTGCAGGTGCGAGCCCGGGGCCAGTGGGCGGGGGCGGGGGCGGGGGGCCGGGGCCTGCCCGAGGGGCCCCTGACCCGCGGGTCACTGTGTCTCCCTGTCCCCTCCAGAGGATGACCAACAAGTGTTTCCGGAAGTGCATCGGGAAGCCTGGCAGCTCCTTGGATAACTCCGAGCAGGTGAGGGCGCCTCGAGGGGGGCGGACCTGGGAGCTGGGAGATAAGGATGAACTCCTCCTCTTGCCCCCCCCTCCCCCAGGACTGGGATGGTGGTGGCACGTGCCCTCCGAAATTGAGGCCAGTCATCAGGAGAGTTAGGGAGCCTGGAGGGGCGTTGTGGGGGAGGGGCAAGCACTGGGGACTCCCTGGGGGGCCGCAGGGCATTAGGGACTGAAAGGAGCTGTACCGGCTCCGCAGCACCCAGAGCACGTGTGTGAGGCGTTGTGTCCGCTACGGCAGGACCGGAGGAATCCGAGGCGGAACACCTGAATTGGAGGCTTGGTTCTATTACTTAATGGTTATTTATTCCTTTTAACCTTGACCTCAGTAGGAGCTCTTGAGGGTGGAGCCTGGCTTTTTGCCTTTCTTTAAATGTTTAGTGCTCAGCACCCTGTCTGGTACATTCTGGGTGCTTAATAAGTGTTCGTTGAAGCCTTCATCGCAAAATGAGTGTGGCCTCAGTCAAACTGAGACCTGGGAAAGGCTTAGTTAAGGCCAAGGTCTCTTCCTGCATGGGGGCCATTCTCGTCTTCCTGATCTCTCCGGCCACTGGACGCAAGTGCTCCAGGAGAAAGTGCACAGCCCTGCCTCACTGAAACCCAGTTCACTTGCACATCATGGTTCTCTTTGAGATCAAAGAGCAAACAACTAGCTAGTTATAGGTGCTTAGTAAATGCTTATTGTTTCCAGTTGGGTTGTGAAGAAGACTTAAAGTGTCTGTTTGTTTATGTAAATGGATGTCGTGGGGAAGAGGGGTTTGTTTAGCATGAGGTCAACCCAGAAGGCAGGACTAGAACCAATGGGTAGATTCAGGCTTGTTGGAAGGAAGACTGTCCCAACAATCTGAAGTGTACAACAATAGTGGAAGCAAAGCTCTCTGAAGTTAGAGGACGTTCCAGTTGCTGGAGTAAGTAGAATAGTGAGGATTCATGCTTGGGCATAGGTTACAGGGATAGGGATTTAAAGCTAGAAGAGACCTTTGAGACATCTAGGCATGGCCCCCACAGGTGAGTCCCTTGTGGGCCTCAGAGGTGGAGTCATTTGCAGAATCAGGATTCAGACCTTGCCCTTGTAGGTTTTGTTGTTCAGTCACATTCGACTCCCTATAACCTCATTTGGGGTTTTCTTGGCAAAGATACTGGAGTGGTTGACCATCTCCTTCTCCAGTTCATCTTACAGATGTGGAAACTGAGGCAAACAGGATTAAGTAACTTGCCCAGGGTCACAGCTGGGGAAGAGACTTCCCGACACTCTATGCACTGTGGCACTACCTGGCTGCCCTTTAAACTCTGAATCATTGCTTCTGCTCTATTGGTCTGTATTCCCTCTGCTCGACACTGTAGCAACACAAGGGGGTTCCAAAATGGAGAACCTGGCCATTTACCCACTACTCTTCTGGTGACCAGAGGGGAGGACCCCCACACAGGGCTGTACAGGACCAGGAGGAGTCCAGCAGGAACTCTTCTGTGGAGACAGGAGAAAGCCACCCTGTCTGGGGTTCTGTGAGCATTGGCCATGCTTGGCAGCCTCCCCTGAAGATGAAGAGGAAGATTAATTTGTTTTTCAGGTGTTTCCCACTCTATGACCCCATTTGAGGTTTTCTTGGCAAAGACACCAGGTTTTGCCATTTCTTTCTCCAGCTTCTTTTACAGATGAGGAAACTGAGGCAAACAGGGTTAGGTGACTTGGCCAGGGCCACACAGCTAGAGTGCCTGAGGCTGAATTTCAACTCAGGTCTTCCTGACTCCACTAAGCTGCCCCTTGTAGGATTTAGGAACAGTTAAACTGAGCACTGAGCTCCCTCTTTATGTGTCTCATTTCTTTCCTCTTTAGAAGTGCATTGCAATGTGCATGGATCGGTACATGGACGCCTGGAATACAGTGTCCCGAGCCTACAACTCTAGGTTGCAGCGGGAGCGAGCCAATATGTGAGGCGTGTGCTCTTCTCCTGGACATGCAGGAACTCTAGCTGGGTGGTCCAGAGTGGGCCAGCCTTGGATACAGCCAGGGAGCTCATCTTCTTCCCACCCTCCCTTCTGACAGGCTGCTTTGAGAACGAAAGGAATAAGGCAGGGGCAGGGGGGTGATTCCTGAAGTTTGACTTGATTTCTTGGTGACTCCCCAGCCCCTTCTCAGCACACTAATAAAAGCCCTGTTTGTGGAGCCTGGATCTCTGCCCTTCTCTAAGGGCCCAGTTCTCCCCATCTCTGCTGTGGTTTCAGCCTTTCGCCAAAGGATGGCCCTCTTGCAGGCTGCAGAAGCTCTTGACCACCTCCAGGAGGTCCTTGACCATGCCCAGCACCAGGCATGCACTGGTTTGGAGCCAGGTTTGGCCCGAGTTGGGGATGTGCAGCTTATGAGCCTTGGGGGCAAGGGATGATGTTATCACTCCCTGTCATTTATCCAAAAACAGTAAATTGCTCTGTGACACCAGAGAAACTTCTCCATCTTCTGAGCAGTGACACGTGTATGGATTTTTCTTTCAAAGGTTTGTGGCTTCTGAGGCAAAATGTGTCCTGCTGGTTGGGAGGGGCCTAGGTGGGATGTGATGTCCTGCTCTTCCCTGCCTGGCCAGGGTGTGGGGGGAGGGACCCCTGTGATGTTGGGCAGGGAAGATCTGAGACTGACTGCCAGGTCTCTACTCAGACCTTAGCATGATAGTGTGAGTAGACTGTCTCCTCTGCTGTTTCCTCCATTCCACTTTCCTTTGGTGTAATGGGGCTGTGGTGAGCCAGATAGATGATCATGAAGATGACAGCCTTTGTGAAACCTCCAGCTGGAGCTGCCTTGAGATTAAGGAAGAAGAATAATAAATAGCATTTATAAAGCACCTGCTATGTTCCTGGCACTGTGTTAAGTGCTTTATAAATATATCTCACAACAACCCTGGGAAGCAGGTGTTCCCATAGTTGAGGAAACAGACAAACAGGTTAAATGAATTGCCCAGGATCTCACCGTGCCTTTGGCTGGATTCAAACCTGGGTCTTTCCTATCCTAGGCCCAGTGCCCTATCTACTGTACCACCTAGCCACCAAGGATGCTGTTGTGC
>CM053773.1:197315009-197359561 GCA_028658325.1 Potorous gilbertii
ACAAATGGGGAGAAAATTTTGGAACCCAAAATCTTGTGAAAATGAATGTAAAAAGTTAAATAAATTTATTTAAAAAAAAAATAATAAAAATAAAAAAGAAATCATTGGTCTGTTCCTCAGCTGAAGGGCAAAAAGATGGAAGCTTCTTCACTATAGCTTTCTCTTCTCAGAATCATCAAAACAATGAGAAGGCAAGCAGATCCAAACTTCTAACAAGAGTTCTTGTTTCATGATAGATGCGAGTAGCAAAGAAGAAAGAACAGACTGGAAAGCAGTCCTTTAAGTCACTGACAATTAAAGGCCCAAGAGCTGCCCTTGTTCACCTGACAGGGCAAAGATGCCATTTCCCCTGGTTGTGTCTTACTAGATATAACTTTGGATTTCTTTTTTAATTCATTCAACAAAGATTAGGTGTTTGATATACAACAAAGATTAGGTGCCTGGTACAAAGTACCAGGTGTCAGGTGCTAATGGAGATAGTTTAGAAGGAACATAGCAATCAGCAAAAAGTCAGGTCTTGACTCCAGTTGGGTAAGGCTGTTTGGATCCAAAGCCTACACCCACACTGCCACACTCTTCTCTCTAAACCTGAAGATGCTGGGAGCCTTGAGAGGGTGGAGAAGAGGGGCCCCAAAGGGAGGCTGGCTTTGAGGGGACAGGGGAATGATAGTGTTATCTGGGGATTTTGGAGAAGCAATGGGAGTGGGTAAGTCTGACTTCTTTACAATATGTTGAAAGCTGGTCTAGTCTTTGTCTAGGGGTCAAGAAGAAGAAGAAAGGAGAAGAAAAGCCCAACAAGTCCACTTAGGAACTAAATTCTCCATCACCCTGTGGGCTCTTTCTTCACAACAGTGTTACAGGTCTAAAATACCTCTTCAAATATGTTCTTCCGGAAGTCTAGCTCTTCCTGCAAGCTCTGGTAGCGATTCTCCAAGTCCACCCGCATCAGCGTCTCCTTTTCCAACTGCTTTTTTGCCACAGCATGACCATCTTCTGCCTGATATTGAAGAGTGAATCCAACATGTTCAGGTGTTTTCCTCCCACTCTCACTCCCCCACTCCCACTTAATCCAAACTCTTCTGGGGCTCTTAGATCTTGATTAATCCACAGGCCAGGTCAGAGAGCAAGCACCCCTCAGACTTTGAGTAATATAGTCCTTAATGTATGGTCACCCAAAATGGGTTGGAATCCCAGACTAGAACTTATTACTTATGTGGACTGGACAAATCCTTCCACTACTCAGTTTCCTCATTTGTAAATGGGGACAAGAATTCTTGAACCACCTACTTCATAGGTCCTTAAAAATCAAACTAGGATGACAGATTCTTGGTGAATAGTGAGTGCCAATTTCTGTCAGATAGGATTTAAATGCATTTCTCATGGCTGTAGTCATTGGGGTCATACTCTGACTTTCCATAAACAGAATTATCTTATCCCCAGACCATTCACACAGCCTGGGCATGGCAACAAATGCATGTAGTTCCAACTTCCCACTTCCTTCCCATTGACGAGGTTGCCTAGAATCCCAAATAGGGCCCTGCAACCTCACTGAAATGCCTCCCATGACAGGGAATGGAGACTTAAGATTTAATGACAATTAGAGGGAGTGGAAAAAAGCAGCTCACAACAATGTCACAGGCAGCCAGGCCCATTCTAGAGGCAGAATGGCTGCCATGCCCAAGGTCACTGACCCACTGGCCCATGAACAGATTGAAGTCTATACCTTAGCGAGCTGGGCCCGGAGCTCAGCAACATCACTTTCCAGATTCCGTTTGTCACTCAGGGCAGCAGAAAGTTCAGCCTCACTCCGGTGAAACAGGGACTCCAGGTCCTTCACACGGCCCTGGGCGACAGTCAGATCTCCATCCTTCTTCTTACAGCTGAAATTTAAGCAGAAATGCTTGGATGAGTAAAGGGGAGAGGAAGTCAGGGACTGATGACCACATGAGGCAATAGACTGAGCCGTAAACTGGGAGTCAAGAGCCCCAAGTTCTAGGTTAGCTCTACCAGTACCTGGCTGTGTCACCACAGGCCCATCACTTCCATTCTCTTTACCTCAGGATCAATGTAAAATAGAAGGCAGTTTGCCCAATCTAAAAACATTACGTTTCAATACATGTATTTCTACTAAGCTATTAAAAAAAAAGTCTTTGGGCTTAGAATCACACAAAAGGCGATAAAGATTAAGAAAAAGATGAGATTTTAAGCAAATACCCAATTGGGGGTATTTACAATTAAGTACACCTCCAGATAGGCTTTTCTTGAGTTTCTCCAAATGAACATATAGTAAATGTCCAAAGGCAAGGGCCAAAAAAACATCCTTGAGCCCTCCCTTCCAGCAGAGAAAACCTGACTCAGAAGTCTTCAAAGAGTTCTTAGTGAGAAGGAAAATCTCCCAATAAGCTCTGCTCGTTACAACCTGTATGACCTGGGAAAAGTCCCTTCTCCTCTAATCTTTAACGTTTTCTAGGTTTCTTTTAGATTAGCTTACCTGAGGTCCCATCTATGATCTGAGTCCCTGTTCTCCCTATTCATCATCTAGTGTTGTTTTAAGATGCCCAAAGAGAGGGAAAGGGGGACAATTCCAAACCTAAATGCTGGCTATTCAACTTCACCCAATAAATTTTCTCCCAAGAAAACGTACTAGTATGGTAGGCTCCCTTTGAAAGCATCTCCTTAAACAGCTCTAGCTTGCAAAGCCTCCCACCACCTCATTAGCTGGTCCCAGAGAGCTGGTATAAGTGCCTTGACCAATCACAGAGAGATGCAAGGTGAGAAAGAGGGTCTTGTACCCTAGAGAAGAGGCCTGACCCCTACTGGAGAGAAGGAACAGATTGGCTAATATACCCTAGGGATCACCCTCTTAAAGAACATGAAGGGGTTGGAGCCAGAATACCCACTATAGTGATGTTAAATAACACTGTTGCACAGGCCCAAACAGGCCTATCCCAGGCCCCATCAGCAGGGGGCAATGGACCCCATCAAAGGATAATGCAGGTCAGCAGCTCCCACAGGCTCTTAGGTAGCACTAGTAGTAACTTGTCCAGCTTTGGCATATTCGGTAGTTTTAACATTACCCCAGCTTAAAGAACCTTCTTCCCAGGTGATCAAAGGGAAGCCTGGCCAGCCTGAAGGCAGGGCCTGGCCTAGATATCCTTGGGGAACCAGTCTGCTCTAGGATTTGCTGGTCAATAGGCAGCTTCCCAGGTGGGAAAGGTATAAGGACATTAAAGTACAGGGAGGGGCTTCCCATAACATCTCTGGGAGCTAAGTGAACGACCCCAGGGCTGGAAAAGACAATTCTTTAGCTAGGGCTCATCCCATTTTGTAGAAGGAAAAAAAAGTTCCAAGTGAAATGAACTGTCCCACCAGGGTCACACATCTCAGCCTGGGAACCCACACCTTTCTGATTCCAAATTCCATTCCCCCCTACCACATCATGTTAACCCAGATGAACATCCCAAATCCCACAGGGCAAGGGCTTGCAAAGGCGCCCAGGGCAGTTTCCCAATTTTAGCAGCATTATCACTAAACACTGGCCTTCAGACTCAGTACAGATAGTTAGATAAGCAGCTACTCCCTGGGAGGGGCAACCCCTCATGGGGAAGGGCAGCCCTAGCCAGGCAATATCTGCAGAAGGGTAGGCACTAGCATGCCCTAAAAGGATAATAAGGCTTTACTACTACACAGTCCCAGCTTTCCTCACCTTCCCTGGATACCAGAGGGATGTCAAGGGCCTGAAGATCATTACCAGACCAAGGCTGCTCACATCTCCTGGGAGCTTTGTAATATACAAGCCAAGTTCAGACAACAAAACAAAATGGTAGAGTGCAAAGAGGGCCAGACTTAAAATGACAGCTCCTGGTCTCCTACCCTCCTCATACCTGTGTGACCTCAGGTTTCATGCTGGCACCTAGAAAGTGAGGGGACAGAACTCAACAATCTCCAAGGTCCCCCTAACTCTAATCTATCATATCCTAGGTCCAAAGGACAGAGGTTTCTGTCCATCACTACCCAACTGTGCTCTGGTACAGGCAAGAGAGCCTTCTTGGGTTCCTTCTCATTCAGAGTAGGGGAATGCCTGGCTCACAATCACACAGGTCAGGGAATGCGGCCCAGGGCTCCTCAGTTCAGAACTACTCCCACTATTATGCTGCTCTGCACTTTGGAGCCTCGCACAGAAGTCTCCCCACCCCCAGAAAAGCTTTCATGGGCATTGCAAAATGCCTGTCTAGATAAAGTATCCCCAGCAGCATTCCAGGGACAATAGGTCACATGTATTCCTTTAATGTGATGGGAGACCCAACTGCTGCCAGGAGGACATCTAGAGAGCTAAAGTATCAGCATATCAAGTACTCACCTGGGTTCTAGATCTGATTCTGCAATCTAGCCATAAATACATTTAAAAACCCATTTACAGTAAAACTAAAAATATTAGATATTTTCCTCTAAAGTCCTTTCCAAAGCCTTGGGTAAATTCCTTAAGTCTTTTCTTAGGGAAATAAATTAAGAGTGATAGGGAACCTTTTGGCAAAGAACTCTGGTCTGTTCCTGAAATGACTTGGTCCTGGGCTCATCTAAGAGAAATCAGTTTCCCCACAGTTACCAGTCCACCAGAAGTGACTGTCCAGGAAAGGATTAAGATATTAACGTGAGGGAGGAGGTCCTTTTGTCTCACTCCAGGAGTGAGGAGTGGCCCACAAGAATGGGATGGCAACTTGGTTATTCACCCAGTTGTAGAAGGTCAATATAAGTCTATCCAAGTTCAAGATTCCTACAAATGTTACCCGAATTCATCCTGGGGCAAAGAATTATGATGGAGTGCAAGGGTAACTATGCCAGTTTGGACCAATCTATACCTGTCTCTGGTATTTTTTTCTTCAACACAGCTGAGGTTACAACCTCAGACAATTCACTTTTCTTCTGTCCCTCAGTTCAGTTTCCCTTTTTTGTCAATGAAGAAACTGAGCTAGATTCTTGCTGTTTAGAGGATCTCCAGGGGCCATTCACAATATGGTTGATCAAGCCTCCATTTCCTCCATTCTCTAGGAGGCCCAGGAATGTGGAAGTGAAGATGAGAGTAGCGCAGAGGGGAGAGAGTCAGTTTGCCTGACAGATGAGATAAGGATTGGGGATGGTTTTTGGACAGATTTCTGGACCAACAGAGAGATAGCTAGTAACTCCATCTCCTGCCTCTCTCTGAGTATTGATATAAGCTGTTCTATGCCTGGAACGTCCTCCTTCATCTGTCTCAAAAACCTTGTCTTCCTTTGAGATGATTCAATTTTTGCCTCCTCTGAAGGATGTACTTCTTTCATCAACCTGTGGTGATCGCTAACCTTCCTCATTGCTAAATGTGTCGTCTTCCATTACTATGAAGTAGCTGGGGGCACAGCAGATAGAGCACTGGCACTGGAGAAGCTGAGGTCAAATATGGCCTCAGATACTTACTAGCTGTATGACCCTGGGCAAATCACTTAACCCTGACTGCCTCCTAATTTAAAAAAAAAAAATATGTCCTTGTACTACACTAGTAGTACTACATTGGTGCTCATAGCAAGTCCCTTTGGTTTTTGTCTTTGTACGCCCTGTCCCTGACTCGCTGCCCTGGGCAGAGACATTGTTCACTGTTTGTTAAGATGGAATTATTAAAAGCCTCACCTTGTGTTTACTAGTTCAGTACTACCCTTTACCTTGAACTTAAAAAGGCCTATATCCCTTCCCTGCTAGAGATCCCAAGTACCTTCATAGCACAGCAGGCACTTTTGTAAGGTGCAGTGGCCCCAAAACACTCCCCACACCTGCTGGTGACCAGTCTTCATGTGTCCTCAGTTCCGTATCCCTACTCTACATCAAGGCAAGTGTGGGAGGTTCAGCCAGAGATTCTACTCTCCTGGCAAAGCCTAAAGACGCAAGGGTCACCTCTATTCAGGATGAGGTATAATTCAAAGGAGACCCTTAACAGAGGTTAACTAGGAAAGACTGAAAAATACCAGGCCAAAGAAATTAAGTCTTACGTATGGATGGATTTATTAATAAAAAGTGTATTTATGTGAGAAATATTGTGCTAAATGCTGGAGACACAAAAATAAAAGTTTTCACCTTGACCCCCAAAAGCATTTAAGAAAATGTAGGTACCTGGCTTTCTAAATATTAATGTCATTTTCATATCTGGACTCAAGAAGGGTGGACCCTGCTTTATTTAACTGGGTGCACAAAAGTGCAGTCAATTCTACTATACCACATCTTTCAAAAAATGCAACTTTGTTTCAACACAATTGTTATTGGGGAACCTTTTGAGCAAACTTCAGTTTGTTTCTGAACAATTTCAGAAAATGGAAGCAAGTTGCACTGCTTCAGACGCCCACTTCCAACACTGACCTCCAGGTCCTTATCAAAACAGAGGGCCAATGAATATTCTATCTTCAGGTGCAGAAGAAGCTGTGAGGAGAGGTCTGGCCCACACACTTCCACCCCTCATGGCCTCCTATCTTAACCATTTAACATATATGAAACCATTGCCATTTTTTCCTAGGCTCCTATCTTTTTTGAAGTGTCTCTGATGGAGCTTTTGGGCATTATGCCCCAGCCTCACACTTTTGGAGAAGGCATTATGTTGTGTTACAGAAAAACTGACAGTCAACTTTTGGAAATCTAACCCTATTGAGGTGCCCTCCACCCTCTAGTTGATTTGTTACCTAAGCATGGGTCTTCTTAACACAGCCTCCCTATATAAACCGACCATAGAATGGGTATGAAGTCCTCCCACAGAGCTAAGTGGGCCAGATGGTTTCTTGCTATGGCAGGCCTGTCAGCACTGTGGTTGCTTTAATTAGGCCTAAATCATACCAAGTCAAAACCACTTACTTTTTATTGACCTCATCAAGCTCCGCTCTCAATTTTCCTATTTCAATCTGCAGTTTGGCTCTTTCCCTGGCAGTCTCATCCAGTACTCTCCGGGCATCAGCCAACTCCGACTCATAGAGAACCTTGATTCCGCTTACCTGGGAGAAGGAAAGAAAGAAACCCTAAATAGCAAGCACAGAGAGATGACTCTGGGGAGAAAGGGAAGCAAGAAAAGTTGAATTCAGCCAGATAAGAAGCACCTCACTGTGCAGAACATCCAGGTTCACAAGATCTTAAAGTTCCTCTTCCACAAAGCTAGCCTCAGAAGGAACTCAGATCTCCCTCCAGAACTCAGGATCTGCTTCTCCACATTCCAACCCAAACAATCAGCACAACTTCAGAAACCCACCAGAAAATACAAAGCATCCCTCTGTTTTCCAGCTCAATTTTTAGCACAGACACATATGTTGCCTGTTTTCTGCCCAAAAATCTCCCAGGAAGACAGGACCAGGACCCTTGGAATTAGGTATCCAAATTGGCCAGATTGTTTTAAATAGATATGCCCAAATGGTGACATCTGAGTAGTCAGAGTGTGAAGCAAAGGAAGGATGCCTCTGTCCTCTCCTGGGGGAAGAGGAGGCCACGGATATGGGAAAGGAAGTTTACATAGTCAGATACAATCAATATGTTCATTTGTTTTGCTTCAACACACTTTTCTTTGACTAGGGTGAGATTGCTCTACCGTTTTAAAAGACAGTCCACTCTAGGTTATGGTAACCCAGCTCCAGGGTATGTGAATATAAATATGTCCTCCCAACAAATCGGGAAGGGAGTGTTAATATTATTATTCCCATTTTACAGATAAGGAAACCCACCTAGAGTTAAATGACCTGCCCAGGGCCACACAACTGGTGAAAGTACCCGAGGCAGGATTTGAACTCCAGTATTCACTCCAGGGTCCAGTGTGTCCACTAAGTACATATGTACCTATGCTAAGTACACACACACACACACACACACACACACACACACACACACTCTCTCTCTCTCTCTCTCATTAGCTCTTGGGACACGTTACCTCTAAGGACTCATTTCCCCTCCTGTGAGCCACACAAGGGCAGGGATGTCACCAAACTGATCTTTGCACATTCAAGTCCCAGGCACTGTACAAAGAAGGCTGTGCCACTAAGAGTTTGATTGAGTTGAATAATCCAGATTCTAGGACATACTTAAACAGAATCATTCGGAATAAATGACTTCTCTCAAAACAGGATCACAACCTAGACTCTGCCCCAGAGCTGTGGACACACACTCTTGCAGAGAGGGAGTACCATCTCCTAAGAAGGAGAATTTGGCCCATGGCATCCACTGTCCCTAGCCATCTCTCTGTTCTCACCCTACACTTCCAGCCCTTGCATAGTGCTGCTGCCTGCCTATTTTGTTACCAGTCTTCACAATTAAGGCTATGTCCACATAGGGCAGCAACACTATAGATCTCCTGTGTCCCTCTCCCCCAGCCCCATCTCTCTTAGGACCAGGTTTCTGGTCAGGATTCAATAATCACCAGTTGACTAATGACATGAAAGAAAAGTCCAAGGGAATAGACATGGTTACTGCACAACTGAAGAGGATACACTAGGAGACTGGGCTGACAAACTGCGTAGCAGGAGGTCTGAGACCTTAACCAAATCACAAGTCATGTGGATCTCTTCCCAGGTGAACTAGACAATAAGATCAAGGATCTTTGGGTCAGAATCTATGGACATAAGTCATGGCTCTGCCCCTTAGCTAAACCAATCACTAAATCTCTCCCAAGACTCAGTTTCCTCAACTACAAAATGGGAAGCACCATGGCACAGTGAAGGTACTGAACTTCGCATCAAGACACACGGACTCAGATCAGACCTCACGTTACACCAAGTCCCTTCTCTTCTCTAAGAGGACTTCCTAAGTTGGATGGAAAGTCTTCTGCAGACTGTAAAACCCTATAACAAGATCAGCCAGTTTTTTAGCTGGTCGGGTCCAAAAGAACTGCCTATTTCAGCCCAGCTGGGCCCCAACAATATGAGCCACATCCCCAAGTCTGACACTTCTGGAGAGATGAGCAACTCACATCCCAACTGATCTTCCAACAGTGATTCAGAAACAAACTCAGCCCTCCCCTCCCATTCCTTAGAAAGGACAAAAAAGCACCAAGACCCACATTTGCTCCCAAGAGACCCCCAAGGACTGAGTGGGCCTCCTGCTATATTCTGTAAGCTTCCTCTAACCTAGTACAAACAAACCTCCACACAGTGCAAATGCCCACATCTTTTGCTGACTACAAGAATAACCCTGGGGAAATAGGAAAGACATGTGGAATGGAATGTGGTACAGGAAAGGAAAAGATTTTAAAGGAATTTCTGTCACTAATTCACAGTATGACACTAGGCAAGTTCCTTCTTCCCTACTAGGACATTCCATCTCTTTCCACTGCGAAACTGAAGTGCTGAACTACATCAGTACCTTCCCAAATTGTGTTCTGCATATGAACAGGGTTCTGTTGGCTGGCTCTCCATTAGAAGTGCAAGCACTCTGAGGGCAAGGACTGCTTTGGTGCTTATGCCTTTCTTGGCATCTCTAGCAATTACCATAGTGCTAAGCACAAAGTAAGCATTTAATAGATGCTTGTTTGACTGATTAAAGATGTCAACATCAAAAACAATTCTCCTCAAATATTAAACATGAAGTTAAGAGGATATTAGAAGGGATTATCATATGCAGCCCTTTTTTTTTAAAGTAAAAGTCTGAATTTTCTCCTTTCTTGACCTCCCTACAGCATTTTACACTGTTGACCACCCTCTCCTTCTGGATCCTCTGCCTTCTCTAGCTTTTCATGATACTGTTGTCCCCTTAGCTCTCCTACCAGTTCGGGTGATCCTTCTGGGTCTCCTTTGATCAATCCTCATCAACCATTTCACATCCACTAACCGTGTGTACATCCCAAGACCCTTGTCTATCTCTAAACTCTTAACTTGATGCCCTCATCACTCCTGTGGATTAACTGTCATCTCTCTACAGATGACAGAAGCATAATGTGCTAGATACTGAGCTGACTTCGAAGGCAAAAGGCCTGAGCTCCAGCTCTACCTGTGACACACACTAACTACAAGACCTGAGTAAATCACTCAGTCTCCTAGTGTTCTAGGCACCTCTCCAAAACTGTAAAACTGCCAGTGGTGCTGACCTGCATGGGTAAGTTTCTTCATTTCATAGTACCCCAAAACCATTGAAATCCCAGATCCAACTCTCAACCCTAGGTCTACAAGGATGACTCCCAGAAGCATCCTGTCAAAATGATCTTCCTAAAGTGCAGGTGGGATCACATCCCCCACTATTCACTACACCCAGTAGTTCCCTGTTATGTAAGACCTAGTTTAGCTTTTAAAGTCCTTCCCAACCTGGCCCCTTCCTATCTTTTCTGTCTTCTTACCCCTCCATACAAACTCTACATTCTAGTCACCCTGGCCTCTCTGCTGTTCTTCCAAACAGGGCACTCCATTTCCCAGCATTTTCCTTGGCTGTCCCCAGTGCCTGGAATGCTTCCCTTCCTCTCCCACCCTCCACAGCAAGTCTATTCAGATTCCCCCTTACTACTGGGACCTCCCTGAAATTCTCTCCAATTTGAACTGTATGGAATTCATTTGTACAGTGATCTGCATGTTGTTTCCTCTATTGGTCACTGTCTTTTGTCTTTGCTTCCCCAAAGTTTATAGGACAGTGCGTGGCACAGAGCAGGTGCTTAATAAATGCTTATTGACTGGATCCAGCCCTGATTTCTTTCCTGAGATAGTCCTAAACCACCTATTAATGCCTATTAGACATTTCAAAATGGATGTCCTGCAGGCACCTTCAACTCCACATGTCCAAGAGAACTCATTATCTTACTTTCCAAACCCACTCCCTTCCATTCCAATTCTCTAATACTGACAAGCACACCACTATCCTTGCAGTCACCCAGGTTCCCCCAAATCCAATCAGTTGCTGAGTCTTGTTATTTCTACTTCTACAACATCTCCCACACATTCCTTTCTTTCCATTCACCCAAATACATCCTAATTCAGTTCTCATCGCTTCTCATTCACTTGGCTACCTCAATCTATCTTCCGCACAGCTGCCAAAATGAATCTTCCTAAAACGGAGGTCTAACCATGCTACCCCCACTTCTCAATAAATGACATGACTTCCTATTCTTCCAGGATGAAACTTCAATTTCTCTCAGTGGCATGTTAAACCTTCAGAACCTACCTGTTCCTCTCATTCCCAAGTCTTCTCACACCTGATCCTCTCCCCACCCATCCTCTACAATCCAGCCTGAAGGCCACATCTGTCACTGGGCCTTTGCCCTGTCACACCTGGAATATGCTCTCTCCTCACTCTCATCTCTTGGAATCTCTCATTTCCTTCAAGACTCAACTCAAATACCACCTTTGACAAACCTTTCCAGATTCCTCAGCAGCTTGTGTTCTCTCTCCTATAGCTATCTTGCATTTCATCTCTATAGAGCCTGCAAACAGATACATATGCATGATATCTACACACACACCCATTATAATAAACTCCATAATCGAGGAGACTTTCACTTTTGTCTTTGTATTCCCAGTGCTTAGCATAGTGTCTGGTACACAGTGAGTGTTTAGTAAATGCTTATTGACTGACTGAGCCCTTAACTCCACAAATTCTCCTCTTCCATCCAAAATATCCCCTGATGATTCAAGGTCAGGTACTCTAGATACAGGACAAAAATCTACTTCCTAGATTATTCTCCAAGATAAATAATTTCTATCAAGTATTTCGAAACCAAAAACATACCACATGTCAACTAAACTTTGGAAGCACTAGACAAGATAACCTCTAACAGCTCTTTGAGCTCTAAATTCTATGATCCTGTAACCCAGGTTCTAGATGAGCTCAGGCACTGTTTGTGTGACCCTGGTCACACTGTGCTGGTTTGCCCATTTCTGTAAAATAGCACCCAATAATCAGTGCATCAAATCCCTTGAAGAGTTGCTACACAGCTTAGGTGAAAGATTGGGAGCACTTTGACAGCTCTATACAAATGTTAATTTCCAGTAATAAACTGGGAATAAAGATCAGAGACCATTTTTTTCAACTCCGCAGAACCAAGGAGGGAAAGGCAAAGCCAAAAGAAAAAAATTCAATAAACAATAGTTTATATTTACATAATTTTTATATTTCTAAAAGGTTCTCAGGTATATTCTAATTTATATATAACAAGGAACCAGAGAGTCAGAGCTGCAAGACAAATTATGGCTAATCTTTCCAATCTTCATGACTTTACAGATAGGGAAACCGAGACTCAGAGCAATGAGATAATTTGTGAAGTTAATGAGGGGCAAAGCTAGGACTAGAAGCCATGTCCACCTCCCAGGGCCATGGGACCATAATGTCTCAAGGTAAACCAGATGACTTGCCACAATCCACTCCAACTTGGTTATTCGAATAACCAATAACACTCTCATCTTTTTCCACATGTAGTACTCACAAAGAATGCTCCAGGGGGCACTATAGTAAACTGCTGACAAAAGGTAAACTGTTTTTATTTGAATGCATGACAACGGCAAACAGGTATGAAGAATGAACCCACAGGAAACATGTTGTCACATGCGTGTGCCAAGGGCCATACAAACATTCCCTGACAGCTAAAATAAACATACCTCTCCCCTTCCTCCAGGGTAAGAAAGGAGCTAGAGATTGTTCAGACTAACCAACAATTACAACCTGGAAATATAGACTTACTATTTGTCAAACTCAACTAAAAACTAAGGAAGAGAAACCACTCTCCATTCTCACTTCCTCCATGACCATTCATTCATTCATTCATTCAAACAAATATTTATCAACATCTCCTACCTGGTCTTTTCCCTACTCCCTGTTACCAGGCATTTAAAATCAAACAACTGAAAAGTTTTCCTTAGTCTACCAGTGGAATTCTAGGCTATGCTAAATATTGTAAGAGATAGAAAACAAGTTTTTAAAAGTACTACCCCATAAGAAGCTTTTACACCATAGAGTGGAACCCTTACCACTCCTCTCCCCTCACAACAAGATCCCTAAGACTTTTCGGGAAAGAGCCTCCCAACCTGAGTCTCTCTTCCTCCAAGGCCCAAAATGAGCACCTAACTCCTTCCCAGGTTCAAATACTTTTCAGTGGCTTCCCACTGCATACAGGAGTTACAGAAAATCCTGGAAGAACTGCAAAGGTCCTTAGAAAGTCTTTAATCCAGCTCTCTCAATTTAAAGATGAAAAAAGTGAGGCCAATCCCCTTAGCCAGGCATTCAATAATTTTGTCCCAAATCCCACCCCACCCCCCTTTTAGCCTCTTTCCTCACTACTCTTCCAGCAATATCTCCTCCCATATTGCTGCTCTCAGCCTCATCTGTAAAATGGGGATGATAGTTGCAATACTTCTGAGGTAGGTCAGGAGGATCAAAAGAACACAAATGATAAAAAGTACTTTTGTTGTTCCTGTTTAACTCTTTGGGTCCAATTCTTCATCTGTATCATCATCAACAAAAAACAATTTTTGCACACAGCTTATGTGCAAGAATGACACTGGCTATCTGAAGTCCCTTACAGCCCCAATATGATCAAATGAGATAATACCCTATATAAATGTCAGCTGCCTTTATTACTGGTACATCATTGCATCTGTCAAAGTTCCTTTTAGTTCAAATGCAACAACAAAAAAGGGGGGATGTATTAGACTGATGGGGGGGTCCCTTTTCATGCTTTTACACAAAGGTCCACAAAAGATAACTTTTCCATGCTGCTGGCCCCACTTCCCCCAAATGACCTGCTCCTTCTCCAATGATTAGATGAATTTACACTACTCTAGGATACACTGTCAAGCACATCAGATCCAGACACAAAACTGATCCTTCTCCAGTTTCCTCCTACCCCTGGTGCCACAAAAGTATCCAAAAAGGTAGGAAGGAACAGCTATATAGTGTCATTTTTGATAACTGGAGGGTTCTGACAATGAACCATACAAGTTACTTTATCTGCTTCAAATCAAATTTCTTTCTTCCTTAACATGTACACTTCTTAAAGAAAAGGCCTGCAGTAGACACACCTTCTATGTTGAACTGAATTTTAAAATTGACACAAGATAAATTGTCCCTATCACTAAGTCTCACATTCCAAAAGGTCTTTGGCATTTGTGTGTTTTACAGCTTAACAGAAAAGTTGAGAAAATGAATGCACAAACAATGCTTCTGAGTGAGATGGCAACATCAAATTCTCTTCTCTTACTTTCAAAAGATGTGATTTTTCTTAGTCTCCGATCAGCCAACTTCTAGTATTCAAAGACCCACTGAATAATTCGTCTCCTGTAAGGGAGATTTACTGACACTTTTTACAGACAAGTCTAACCTGGCACCTATCTTTAGTCTTAGTTGCATTTCCCCCTATTCTCTCTCCTAGTCAATCTAGACAGCATATAGGATGCCCAGATAAGATCCTGTATTTTCCTGCCTCTACTAAAGTCCTAACCTTCTACTCATCTAGATCTTCTGAAATCTTATCTGTCCTTCAAAGCCCAACTCAAATGCTACCTCCTCCAAATAACCTTCTCCGGTCCCTCAGGCCAGGAAGTAACTTCTACCTCTAATGAACCCCACCCTGAAAACACCTAGTTATCTTTTATTATAGATATATTCGGGATTATCTCTACAAGGACTTGGTAAATTCCCTGAGCCAGCATCTCAAAAACCTTTGTATCCTGGGCTCCTAACACAGAAGGAAGTTTGTTGAATTAATTTGTTGCAATGATTAACATTTAGTAACACAAAGAAAATACATGTTACTTTGACACTTGACTTTAAGTATAAACTACTTTATACAGATACTTCTTGAAGGGGACTGAAGCAGGATTTGCATTTTATGATCCAGGAGAATTTCCTCTCCTTCAAAGGCGGGGTAGGGGTAGAGGGGACTCGTTTAGTGGTTAAATATCAGATAGACACTGCCCAGTTAATACTTTTGATTCATTATGGCTTATACTAGTGAATCTCAGAACCTTAGATTTTACAGCTTGGGAGAGGCATACTACAGCTTTCTTTAGTTTACTTGACAGATGAGGAAACAAAGCAATAAGAGACCAGGAGACAGCTAAGCAGCACTGTGACAAGTAAACAGCGATGGACTTGAGTTCAAGTCCAACCCTGGGGCAAATAATTTAACCTGTCTGCCTTAGTTTCCTAATCTGTAAAACGAGGTTATCAGCACATACATCACACTTCCAAGCCTTCAAGTGCTATGCAAAAGATAGCTTTTCTTACTGTTATTATTACCTGAGTTCTAGTCCTGATTCCCTAACTAGTCGTGTGACCTGGGCAAGCTACTCTCCTCCTTCGGGATTATAACTATCCCTTCTCCTAAATGAAGGTATTAGAACTCGATCATTCCCAAGCTTCAACGCCCTAGTATTGCAGGAGTGCAGTTCAACCCTTTGAACACCCTAGCATGTTAGGAAGCTACAAAGTATCCATCTACTAGAAAGGCTCTGAAAGGTCTTCACCAGCATCACTAGCACTCCCCACAAAATTGACCTGAATAACTGAGCCCTCAGTTTAAGAGGATTTACACTGTGAACTTCAACAGTTTCACAGAATGTTAAGACAGCCACATGTAATTTTCACGTTTACAAGGAAGGCTGATCCATTTAGAATGGAAACAAACTTGCTTTGGGAAACTCTCACTTATCCTAGAGTTCAAGAACTAAAAGTTAAACGAGTACAGCCTTCATCCAGGGCTGTCCAGTAGACAGACCCCAGCTCCAGAGGGTCCCTCTACTCACTCAAGGACTTTAGTCTCACACACACACACCGAGTACATCCTGCAGGGGTTCTCCGGGGAAATCCCCTCCCCAAGGGAGCTGCCTCAGGGGACTCCTCCTCAAGAAGGAAATTACCCTTTCCCCAAAGGGGACCCTAGATCTCCCAAAACATTCCCCAAAGCCAGACTCAGACCCCAGGAACTCCAAGGGTTCCTCCCCAGAAGGATCCCTCAGCTTAGAGTCCCCGAGGCGTCCCAAAGGCACCTCCCATAGCATCCACTCATTGACCCTCCGACCCACCCATGCCCAAGCAGAACTGGGGAGGGGGTGGGGGGCCTCCAAGTACAGGGAGCTCCTTCTTGTTCCTGGAGAATCGCACGCGGGGGGACCCGGGGAGACACGCTAGTGAATCTCGCTCGTTAGTGGTTACCGACCACTTCCTTCCCGGGAGTCCCCACCTCGGTCAGCTCCCCCCGGCTCGGGCTGCCGCCTCCACCCCGCGCGTGGTTAGTCTCATCCACCCACGCCCCCAGCAACTGCTCGCGGGACCCTTCCCCTCCCCAAGCCCAGTCCGCGGGGCCCCACGGCCCCCAGCGCGTGGCCTCACCGGCGGCTCCCTGCCCCGCTCCTCGAGCGTGACCCCCTCCCCCTCACGCACGTCGCGCGTGGCGCACCCTCCCCCAGCCCCGGGCGCGCGGTCCGCTGCCCCTCCCCCTCCCCGCGACCCCGGGCGGGCGCACGCACCTCTCGCGTGGTGACCTCCTCCTTCTCGGACACCTGCAGCAGCAGCCGGTCGTTCTCGAGCTCCAGCGCGCGCACGCGGTCGATGTAATGCGCCAGGCGGTCATTGAGCTCGCGCAGCTCCTCTTTCTCCTGCAGCCGCGAGATGCGCGCGGGCGACAGCGGCGTCCCGGGCCCGAGGCCCGAGGCCGCACTGCGGCTGGACAGCGGCGTGGCCATAGCGGGGCGGGGGCCGGCGGCCTGCCTCGGGCTCCCTCACTGAAGTGCAGGCTGCGGCGCGGGCAGGCTCCGCGGGCTCATTCAATCCGGCGGGAGACCGGACTGCCAAGATGGCGGCTGCTCCCCGCCGCCGCCGTGCCGCCGAGCAGCCTGGGACATGGAGTCCTGCAGTTAGCGCCTAGCTCTGCTAACGGCCACCAAATGGCGGCGGCGCCGCGGGGCACCCTGGGAGCTGTAGTTTCCTGGACCAATCTCAGCGCGGGACGGAGGGAGGGGCGCGGCCTTTTGTGAGCTGGCGGGCCAAGGGCGGGAGATAATTTCATTGAATGGAGCCTAGAAAGTCAGAGCTGAACTTACGAGTCCGATCCACTCGCTGCCAGCGGATAAGAGACCAAAAGCCAGGGACACACACAAACAGTACTCCAAAGAGCAATGGCAAAGTAGTAACGACCTTAGGAAACAGTGTCCCAAACCACTAAGAATAAGCGGAATTCAAATCCAAACAGCGAAGGTTTCAGCTCACAACCAGCAAACCAGCTGCTGCTGCTTCTGGTTATAATATGTAGGTGGATGGATGGATGGACGGATGGACGGATGGACGGACGGATGCATGATAGTTATACACATACCTACTCTGTTCCAGGAAATAAACACAAAAAAATAAAGCAATAATAACAGCTAACATTTATGTAGTATGTGCTGTGTACCAGGAAGTGTATTAAGTGCTTTATGACTATCCCATTTGATCCTTAACGATCCTGCAAGGTAGGTACTATTAGTTCCCATTTTACAGATGAAGAAACTGAGGCATGCATTAATTTAAATGGCTTGCCCAGTCACACAACTAGTAAATATCTGAGGTCAGATTTTCAAGTTTATCCAGTTTAAACTTGATAAAGATGGAAATAGTCAATGCTGGAGGGGCTGTGGAAAGATAGACACACTAGTACAGTATGCTGACCGGGCAGAAAATTGAAACACACTTAGAAATTTGCTAAGAAGGCATCTAAAATGGTCATACTTATTGACCCAGAAATCCCTGTTAGGAATACATATGGACATATATATACATATATACCTATATAAGGAGATCAAGGTGGAAAGAAAGTTCCTCCTATCCACCTACATACAAAATATTTATAGCAACACTTTTTCCAATAGCAAAGAACTTGAAACAATGTAGATTCTCATCAGTTAGGGATAGCTAAAGAATCCCTCTCAATTGTTTTCAATTTATACTGTATATATCTCCTTTGTACATCTTTCAATGTTGCCTCCCCCATTAAACTGTGAGCTCCTCGAGTTTGTCTTTTACCTTGCTTTGTATTCCCATCACTTAGCACATAGTAGGTGTTTACTAAATGTTTGAATGACAGACTCAACCCTCCCTCACTCAAATCAAAGTCAACTGCAAGTCATATTATCTTGAAGGACAAACAACAAGAATGACAGACAAATAATGTATGAATAAGAAATACAGAAACACTTACATGAACTGATACAAAGTGAAATGGTCAGAAACAGGAAAACAATATACCCAATAACTACACCAATGTAAATGAAAAGAAAAAAATCAGAAGTGAACATTGTAATTATAACGGCTAAGGATGGCCCAGAAGTAGTGACTAGAAAATGCATCTTTGCAGTACTAAGGGACCGAGCTGTGGAAGACTGCATTTACTGTCAGATTTGGTTGATGTGTTAGTTTTGCTAAAATGGTCCCAACCCCACCTTTCTTTCAGTTGCATCCCTTGTTACAATTAATTGCTCTCTGAGAGAAGAGAGAAATATATATTTGGAAATGAAGGGAAAGTAAAAATGCAAAAATATTTTTAAAAATTTTAAAGATAGCAAAGAGTTGGGAAAGATCTCATGCACCATCTAATTCATCTCTCATTTTCCAATGCAAGAAAACAGACTCAGAAAAAATAAATTTACCCACAGTCACAAAGTCATAAAATCAATAGCAGAGATAGGACAAGAAACCGAATAATTCCTGTTTATCCAACAAACATTAAATGCCCACTGTGTTCAGAGCATGTGCTGGCTACTGAGTAACTTCCAGTTTAGTGGAAGAGAAACAGAAAACAGCCAACTGGAATAACCTAAGGTTCAAGAATCACCACATAGCATTTACATAGTGCTTGAAGTTTGCAAAGAGCTTTTCTATATCTCATTCCATCCTCACTGCCACCCTCAGAGGAAGGTTATTAAAAATTATCACTCCCATTTTACAGATGAAGATGCAGGGACTTAGCAAAGCAAAGCCATTCTCCAGGGTCACACAGCCTGTCTGGGATGGGATTCAGTCCTTGCTTTTCCAGACTTCACAATAGTTCTCATTTCATGGGTCACCTAGCTGCCTCCAATGCTTCAATTGATTCCTGATTTCATCTCATCCTTAAAGGACACCCAATTTCATTTCTAGAAATTAATAAATCAACAAGATTTCTTATAAGCCCCTACTTTGTGCCTGACACTGACCTGGGTTCCAGGGACACAAAGGTAATACTATTATTGCCCCTTCCCTTGAGGAGCTTCATCAGGAAGGGCAATGTGTATGAATGTCTGCAAGGTGATACAAACTACATGATGCCATTTCAGAAAGACGCCACTGGAAGCTGTAGGGATCAAGAAGAGTCTCAAAGACTTTGAGCTGATTTTTGAAAGAGTCCCAACCAGGGATTCTTGTCCAAAAATCCTCCACAGGGCTGCCACTAAACTACGGTTGGGTCAGGAGTTCTTAACCTGGAGGGGCCCCTGGAGAGATTTCAGGGGGTGCGGGAACTTGGATAGAGTTTAAAAAATTGATGTGTTGATTTTCACTATCTGAAATTTCATTCAGTTATGAATATAGGCAACTAGCACAATTCTAAGAAGGGATCCACAGTTTTCACCAAATGGCTTATCAAAAGGATTCATGGCATAAAAAGAAAAAAAGGTGAAGAAACCCTAGCCTAGGTGTTTTTTCACAGATTCATGAATCTCAGGGTTAGAAATAATCTGAGAGACTAACTGGTCTAACCTGTATCCAAACAAACATCCAGTTTACAACATACCAAACATGTAAGTCACCCAGCGTTTGCTTAAAGAACTCAAAAGAGGTTCAGCCAAGACTCCTTGTTGAAGGAGTCTTGGACTTTATTCATGGACTCTTTACTCTTGGACAGCTATGATAGCTAGGATGATTTTCCTAACATCAGTTACAACTGCCACCCATTGCTCCTCCTTCTGCCCTCTAGAGTCAAACAGAGTAAGTCTGACCTCATTCACTGGGGAGCCTTCTGTCTACTTGTCATCCCACATCTACAGTCAGCCTCCTACTCAATCACTTCTCACAATAATCAATAAACATTTATTAAGCACCCACTGTGAAGTAGGCTCTAGTCTAAGAGCTAGGAATATAAATTAAAAAAAAAAACAAAGACAGTCCCTGCTCCGGAGGAGCTTAACAAGTAATGGGGGAAAGAAAAAAACACAAAAGGAAGCAGAAAAATGGTGGTGGGAGGGGAGTTGTAAGAGAAAGTCAGAAAAATCCCAAAGTAAACTTGCCAGAAGTGAAAGATGTCTGAGCTGATTCCTTAAGTGGAGGTTTGAAGTTCATGACTCCACTCTTCAATCAGAGAGAATAAAGGTGATGAGATCTTACAGGATGTCATCTCAATAATGAGTTTCCTGAAGCCTGGGGATATGGCGAAGAAATCCCCCAGTAACGTAGGCAGGTGAGAGATGAGGGTACAGGCATTCCTTGTTTTATTATTCTCACCATTATTGAGCTTTACAGATATTACAAAGGTTTGGGGGTTGGTTTGTTTGTTTTTTACAAATTGAAGCTTTGTCTATCCATCTGTGTTGTTTTTCCAACAGAATGTGCTCACATCATGTCTGTGTCACATTATGCTAATTCTCTCATTATTTCAAAGGTTTTTTTTATTATTATTATAATATCCATTATGGAGATCCATGATCAGTGATATTTGGTATTACGTTGTATTTACATTGGGTCATCATGGACCCGACCTATGTAAGAGGGAGAATTTAATCAATAAATGTTGTATGTATTTTGACTACTCTACCTACCAGCCATTCCATGTCTTCAAACAGCATCAAATGCTACAGAGAAATCTTTTGTGAAAGAAAAAGTCAATCGATACTGCAAACTTTCATTTAAGAAATTGCTAACGTCACCCTGACAACCTTCAGTCACTCACCACCCTGAGCAGTGAGCAGCCATCAACATCAAGGCAAGATCCTCTATTAGCAAAAAGGTTATAACTCACTGAAGGTTCACATGAGGGTTAGCATTATTTTTAGCAACAAAATTTTTAAAATTAATATATGCTTTCTTAGGCATGATATAGAATACTTAATAGACTACAGCATATTGTATACTCTATGCATAATATATGCATACGTAAACAAAAAAATTCATGTGACTCACTTTATTTGCTTCACTGGATGGCCTAAAACTGAACTTGCAATATCTCTAAGGTTACACCTCCTTTCAGCACTATGTGTCAATTGTGATTCTTCAGAAAATCTGGCATTCTATAATCCACAGACATTTAGCTTCACTGGAAGAACATTGGTGTGGAAAGTCTTCAGGGCAAAACATAGGATCATTGAAAAAACATAGCAGTGGGATAAAATAAGATGGATGGTTTTGGGGTCATTTGACTGGGATTGGAATCCCAATTCTTCATTTTCCATTCTGTATCTCAGTCTCCTCAGCTACAAAATCAGAGATTTGGACTACATACATCTTAAGGTCTCCTCTAGCTCTAAATCTTGGATGTAGAGCAAGAGTCAGCAAACTATGACCCATGGGTCAAATCCAACTCACCACCGGTTTTTATATGGCATGTGAGCTAAGAATATAGTTAAACCAAAAACCATTGTTAGCAAGCAGGCTGTACAAGTGTTTGGTCTTACCATCCTTAGCTTACAGGCCACACAAAAACAATGGCTGCTAGATTTGGTTCACAGCCCATATTTTGCAACCCCCCCATTTAAAATACATCTAAAGGGTTGAGTCAAGATGGTACCTAAGCTCCTTCATCATCTCATGGCAATGACCTAAAAGAGCACCAGACCAAATTCTAACAGGGAAAACGAAGTACATGGGAGAGTTACAACCAAAGGGCAAAGAAAGTGTGGAAAGGCAGCTAAAAGGTATGAGGGATGGTGACTGGGTGAGTGATGGAGAAAGGAGTGATCTCCTGAGATGAGATGGTTATATTGGGTTATATTGGAGAAACAAATCTTGAGACTTAGGAGTGAAACTGAGAGAGCAAAAAGGACCGGAGTTGGCCAGCCTTGTCACTTTCCTTAAAATAGAGGTTCTATCAGGAAATGATCAATCGTAGGAAAGGACTGAAGGAGCAAGTGTAATTTTCCTGGGAAGGAGGAAGAATGGTAGGGAATCTTTGATGGAATGCTGCATGGACCCCTGGAGCTGATTTCTCTGGTTATTTATAAAGTACCTATTAAGACTGAAGCAGGATGAAAAAGTACATAGAAAATAAGATTTAAAATACAAGAGAATGATTTCTAGGCTGCCTTTTCTCTGTATCACCAGCACTTACCCGCATTGCTGGCCACTTGGTAAGTGCTTAATGAATCTCTGTATCACCAGCACTTATCCGCATTGCTGGCCACTTGGTAAGTGCTTAATGAATACTTGTGGATTAGGAATCCTCAGAATAGAGATAATAGGATTTAGAGCTAAAAGGGACTTGGAAGGTCATCTTGTCCAACCCATGCCCTCCCTCATTTTACAGGTGAGGAAACTGACACCCTGAGAGGCTAAGTAACTTGAGCAGAGTCAGAAAGTTAGTAAATGTTTTAAGCAGGATTTGAACCAAGGTCTTCTTGCCTCAAAGTGCAGCATTCTATCCACTATGCCCAGCATCCTCTAAATAGCTTAATTTATGGGAGCTGTTAAGAATGGTAACAGGACTTGAAGAAAGCCTGTTCTTTTTCTAGCTCTGCCAAGGAACAACTCACTATGTAACCTTGGGCTAGTAATTCCTCCCTGACCCAGAGTTTTTCTGTTTGTGAAATGAGAAGGATCATATGGGTAACTATCTATTTCATGAGGCTTTTATCTGAGTAAATCAGAGGGCCCTATAGAAATGGAAAGTGTATGCCTGGGACTGCTCAAAGAGCTCTAATAAGAAGGTCAAATATAGTGTATATATGTGCATACATACATATGGACAGATATATTTACACACACACATTTGTATCATTGCTGAGTGCAGTCAGTCATGTCTGACTCTCCATGACCCCATTTGGGGTTTCCTTGATAAAGATACTGGAGTGGTAGGCAATTTCCTTCTCCAGATCCTTTTACAGATGAGGAACTAAGGCAAACAGGGTGAAATGACTTGCCCAGGGTCACACAGCTAATAAGTATCTGAGGCCACAACTCAGGTCATCCTGACTCCAGGGCCAGAGCTCTATACACTTCAGCACCTAGCTGCCTTTCTCTTTGTGTCTCTTTCCATCCATCCATCCATTTATCCATGATATATAAAATGCATGTATGCATACTGTGTATGTGTACATAAGTACATATGTGCATAGAGATGTCATTTTGGTCCTCTTTGAGAGCAAAGGACAACAACCAACCAACCATATACATACATATGTTTGTGTGTATGGCACTTTGCCAAGCTTATGGCTCTATATAAATGCTAGCTATGACTATATTATTACTGCTGTAGTTTAGTGGTAGAATTACTACCAGTTAAGAATTGGAGGACTAGGTTGGAATCTTCTTCTCTGTGTGACCTTAGACAAGTCACAAGCTCTCCAGGTTTCAGTTGTCTTAACAGCAAAATGAAGAGGTTAGATTTAATCAGGAGTTGGTCACCTGAGGTCTGTGAACTTTTAAAAAATATAGTTCGGTTAACTACATTCCAATATAACTGTTTTCCCTTTGTATTCTAGGGGTTTTTATTTTGCTCATTTAAAAACTATTCTAATAAGCTCTGAGTCCAAGGGATCTGAGACACATAGTACAATGTTTACAGGCCCTAAGGTAGACAGCCTCTAAAATGACACCCCCCCCCTCCCTCCCCCCAGGATCTAAGCTGAGTGGAGTAGTTAGGGAGGTCAGGGAAGGGTCCAGCAAAAAAGGTGGAGCTATTTGGCAATCAAAGCAAGGAACGCTCCACATTTCTCCTCAGGGCACACACCCTGCCTCCACCCTTTCTTTCACGTCCAGATTTCCAGCCCTTGGCCCCGGGCCAGACCGGCCTCCGGCCAACCTTGGAAGGGGGAGAGGGACTACAAGTCCCAGAAATCGCAGCGGGGCCCGCCTCCTGGGCCCCCCTCCCTCTGTGGGTGTGGCCCGTGGCCCTCTCCTCCGGCCCTATGCCCCCCCCCGCCCCACACACCCTTGTTTATTTTTCCAGCTCGGAAAGCCCGAGCAGTTTTTGAATTTTGGCGCTGCCTATCCCAGCTCGGGAGTAACAGCTGCGCGGGGCCCGCCCGCCTGCCCGCCCCGGACCTGGCTTCGGGCCCAGAAGAAAGGCAGCTGCGGCTGGTGGGGGGAGGGGGAAGAAGAGGCCCCTTCTCCCACTGCCCGGCACCAGCGTGGGCTTGTGGAGTCACAGCTGCTGAGTGCCCTTAGACATCATCTAATCCAGCTCCCTCCGTTTACAGAGAGGGAAACGGAGGCACAAATTGTCAGTGGCAGAGCCCCGGGGAGCCCCAGGAAGAAATGAGGAATTACAAAATCAACCCTGTTACCTAACCAAACTGCCCATCCTTTCCTCACACCAGCCAGCCCACTTGACTTTCATGCCCAACTTTGCACCTGTTCCCTCTCATCCCCTCCAGTCTCCAAAAACCCCCCAGACTGACTCTTGGAGACAGCTGGTAAGAGAACTTGCATTAAGTCCTGCTTCTCTCTAGTTCCGACTAACCTATGACCTTGGGCAAATTACTTCCCCTCTCTGGGCCTTGGTTTCATCTTTTGTACACAATGAGGATGATATTCTTTGTAAATTCTAGTAATCCATGATTTTCTTTCATCCCCCTCCCCACTAGTCAATTGTGGCCAAGAGCAGTTATTCTGCCCCATTCATGGCTCCTACTTAAATTCCCAAAGCCACATCTGTACCATCTCTTCAGTTTCCACCAACACATTAATCTAACCAATCAATCAACAGGAATTAAAAGATGACAGTAGCATTGTGTTCAGCACTAACCTCTAGGAATAGAAACATAGAAATTGAAACAGTGCCTTCCCTCAAGGGGGTTTTATTTATAAGGGAAACAAACTATATGCCTATAAGTAAATACAGCCTAACTATAAGAATTTGGGGTGGGGTGGGGATAGGAAGACACAGGAGGGAGGGAGGAGAAGTTTAGGAAAGATTGCAAGTAGAAGGTGATACTTGAACTGAGATTTGGAGGAAGTTAGAGATTCTGGGAGGGAATGCAGACAGAATGCATTCCAGGTATGAGCACAGCCAATACAAAGGTGGGGAGAGGGGAGATGGAATGTCTGTGTGAAAGTTAATCTTGTATAAATAAGCTGGAAAGAGAGGATGGAACCAGATTGGGAAGAGCTTTAAGTGCTAAACAGAAGAATTGGTATTTTACCCTAAAAGCAATAGAGAAAGATGGGAATTTGTTGAATAAAGGAATACTACAATTGGACCTGTGCTTTATAAATTGGCAAGGATTTGGAGGATAGTTTGGAAAGAGCAGGGGGAAGAGGACTTGAGACAAAGAGACCAATGAGGAAGCCATCCCAATAGTCCAGGTAAGAGGGGATAAGGACCTGAATTAAACTGCTGGTTATTCAAGGGGAAAAGAAGACAGATATAGTAGAAATCACAAGGTTTGGCAATTTGGATATGGGAATTGAGGGAGTTGACTTTGGAGTTGCCCTCCTGGTGATAGAAAGGATGGTGGTGCCCTCGATAGAAATAGATGTGCCCTCTCTTAGGGTTAGGTAGTCTGCATCTACCCTTCAGGGTTCCAGAATAACCTGAAGTGTTTGGAATATGTCTTCTCCATTGTCAGCATCTAATCCCTACTGTTTGTTCGCCCTCATTGTTAGGGGCCAGTGACTAGAAGCCTATACACACACCCCTCCAAGTTCCACTTAGGCACTTAACATTGAGTAGTTTTTACAGATGGACATCTGCTTCAAAGATATAGCCAGAAAAAAATGCTTAAGCATTTTTCCCAAGACCTCAGGGGCTTGATCTCCCCTACACCTCTGGTGTCTGGGGGAGTGGGCGCAAAACTTAGCTCACTTTCTGCATAGCATTGTTCCCATAAAACTCAGATCTGAATGTGGCATTGTTGCTGGATGACTTCTTGTCTCATCTACTGCTACAATGAGTCCAGAAGATCAATCACATTTTGCTCCTTAGGGTATTGGTGCTGAGCTAGCTGCTATCACCTGATCTGGAGCATCAGGTCCCTAGGGCACCTTCAAGACAACATTTTGAACTCACTAAATGGTATGGCTCTGAACCCTATCATCTACAATAGAAAAAACAAACCAAAAGGCCATGGGACTTGAGAGGGAAGAAGGTTCTAAGGCTTGTAGTGTGGTAAGAAGGTCCTACCCTTACAGTGTGGTCTCTCATCTGAGGCTATGAGCTGAGGAGTCACTGAATGAAGTTGGAAGACAGGCCATGACTGACGCTAACAGACTTTTTTGAAGACTCCAAAAATCCTGTCTATGAAACCAACAAAAAACTTCTAACCACATAACTAGTCGACGGAAACACGTTGCACTATGTCCACACATGAGTCACAGTGTCTCCAAGGCCCCTCCCTCATCCCTCATTGTGATTGTCCTAGCAGCAGGGCCCCTAGCATTCTCTAGGGGGAGGGGGGCATTAGCCAAACAAGTTGACTCTCTCTAACATATACCAGTTCCCCATTATATAAGGAAGTTAAGAGGAGAGATGGGTTTGGGGAATAAGATAATGAGTTCTGTCTTGGATGTTGATTTTGAGATATCTACAAGTCAAATTGGAAATTTCTAATGGGCTCTTGGTAATGGGAAAAGCTAGAATACAGGATACTTGGACAAAATATATAGATTTGGGGGTCACCTGGATAAAGATGATAATTCGTCCCATGAGAACTGATGAAATGATTAAGAAAGAAGAGAAGGCCTGGGTTAGTAGTGAGCATGACCTGAATGCAAATCCAGAAAAAGAAACCAAGGAGAGCTCAGGCAGGTTGAAGAGAGAGAGTGTCATGAAAACCAGAGGAGTGACTATCAAGGAGAAATGGGAGATTAAGAGTAGCAAAGGCTGAGGCTGCGTGTGTTCGTCTTTCGCTGCCGAAGAAGACCATGCCATCAGAGAAATAATGACATGACTTGCACTCGACTTTGTTTTGAGTGAGGGAGGGCTGTGCAGGTCACCAGCCTCACTTCTCCTCCAGAGCCATCTGAATCCAGTGACCAGATATTCATCAGGATGACTGGAGATGACCCAGGATGAGGGAATTGGGGTTAAGTGACTTGCCCAAGGTCACACAGCTAGTGAGTTGTCAAGTGCTTGAGGTGACATTTGAACTCAGGTCCTCCTGACTCCTGCCCTGGTGCTCTAGCCACTTCACTACCTAGCTGCCCCAGCAAAGGCTGCAGAGAAGTCAAGAAGGATGAAGGACTGAGAAAAGGTTACTTTTGTCCAGTTGTGTCTGACTTTGGATTTTCTTGGCAAAGATACTAGAGTGAGTTGCCATTTCCTTCTTTAGCTCATTTTACAGATGAAGAAACTGTGGCAAACAGGATTAAGTAAATTGTCCAGGGTTATGCTGCTAGTAAGTGTCTGAGGCTGGATTTGAGGAGTCTTCCTGATTCCAAACCCAGTGTCCTATCTACTACACTGAAAAAAAGTCAATAGGTCTGACAATTAAGACCCAGTAACTTTGGAGAGGTTAATTTTAGCTAAATGATGAGATTAGTAGCCAGATTACAAGGAGTTGAAAGAAGATTCAGGCAATATATGTTTCCTGAAATTTGGAATTTAGGTTTGTGAGAGGGAAGAGAAATAAAGGGCGACAGCCTAAGGCATGGTAGTATCAACTGAAGGGATGTTTCATGGATGGGAGGGACCCGGTTATCTGTGTAGGCAAGAGGGAAGGTTCTTCTAAGTACAAAACCCCATATTAGGCATTAGAAATAGAACCTGAGATTCCTCCTTCCACTGGTAGCTCCTTTCTTGTGAGATCACCTTCCATTTACGCGGTCGTTGTCTTGTACATATATAGACATTTGCATGTTGTCTTCTCTACTAGAATGCTGTTCATTTCTGTCATGTCTGACTCTTTGTGACCCCATTTGGGTTTTTCTTGGCAAAGACACTGGAGTGGTTTGCCTTTTTCCTCTCCAGCTCATTTTGCAGAAGAGAAAACTGAGGCAAACAGGGTTAAATGACTTGCCCAGGATCATACAGCTAGTATCTGAGACCAGATTTGATCTCAGAAAGAGGAGTCTTCCTGACTCCCGGCCCAGCAAGCTATACACAGTGGCCACTAGCTACCTCCCACTTCCATGAGAATAAAAGCTCTTTAAAGGCAGGAACCTGTTTGTTCGTTTTTGCCTCCCTCCTGGCCCCTTCTTTTTTTTTTTTTTTAATCCCTAGTGGATTAGCACAGTGCTGGAATTTCAAAGGTCCTTTATAAAAGGCATGTTGACTGAGTCAAGCCTAGAAGGAAATTAGGTATTTCAAGAAACACTAGGGAAAGGGGAGTACATTCCAGGCATTGGGGCCAGCCTGTGCAAAGCATAGAGATAGAGACAGAATGTTCCAGGAAAGCCCATAGACTAGTTGGATTGAAAGATCCAATGTATGAGGAAGATGCAATTTAAAATGAGTCGGAGCTGGGTCCTGGAAGGTTTCTGATGCCTTTACTGTCTTATGAGTGGGCAGCTAGGTGGTGCAGTGGATAGAGTACCAGTGCAGGAGTCAGGATGACCTGAGTTCAAATCTCACCTCAGACCCTTGACACTCACTAGCTGTGTGACCTTGGGCAAGTCACTTAACCTCAGTTGCCTCATCCTGGGTCATCTCTAGTCATCCTGATGAATATCTGGTCACTGGATTCAGATGGCTCTGGAGGAGAAGTGATGCTGATGACCTGCACAGCCCTCCCCCACTCAAAACAAAGTCAAGTGCAAGTCATGTCATCATTCCTCTGATGGCATGGTCTTCTTCAGCAATAAAACATGAACACATGCCTTTGAGGAACAGTCATACTCGGTCTTAAGAAGGTTATTGGCAGCAGCCTGGTGAAAGAGGTTTAAGGAAAGTAGAGACTGGAATGGACTGGTCAATTAACAAGCATTTAGTGCTTACCTACTGGGTTTAAGGTGTTTTTCTGTGCTAAGTGCTGAGGAAACAAAGAGAAAAGTTAGAAATGGTCCCTGGCCTCAAGGAGTTTACATTGTAGTGGAGACAACTTGCCCATACTGTAAGTGGGGACGTTCTAGATACATTGTAGCAAATATGCTCTGGCCTCACTCCTACAGAGTGAAGTTGGCTATGTCTGCCTCCTCTGGGTTCTAGGGGTGATGGGGTACAAACTCAAGCCAATACCTTTTCCTCTTGGATCTCGGGAGGACTTTTGTCACATTTGTCTAACAGGTCCTGGAAAGTCTGGCCTGGGGGGAGGGGGTTCCTTGGATTCCCCTTCCATTTCTCTCAGGCCTGATACTCCCTATCTTCTATTTAGCATTATTTGATATTCCTCTCTTTGATCCTATTAACAGTCACTCCCATCAGGATCCTCCCTGGGTTTGATCTATCAAGACCATCCCTAGGATCCCAGACAGCCTGCAGACACCTGGATGCTTCCCTCAGTCTTTTCTGTATTTAAGTTCCATCTCGCCTCCATGAAGGCACTCAGACTCTGTCCAGCTCAGACTCTGTCCAGCTGAGATTCTTTCTGGCCTACTTGTGAATACAAGCGATACAAATACTTAGGCTTCTTAAGAGTCAACCTGATATGGCAAATCTTTAATAAACTTTGTCTTTCTTTGGCTTTAAGAAGGCTTGAGTTGAATTCATTTGAGTAGGACCCAGCATGTCGGTATTCTGGGGTCCCAGAAACCCTAAACCTCAACAGGGGTAGCCTGGAGGTTTGGGAAGTATTTCTTCTCTAATGCTCAAGCCCCTACCAATTGTGTTTTTCCTAGTTGTTAGGCAACAGTAACTAGCACCCCACTCCCAATTCACTGCTAAATATCAATTAGTGAGCAAAGGGATATTTACTTTGAAGAGAGAGTAATAAAAATGATAGAAATATCCCTCCCCACTCCCCAACACTTCCAAGGGTACATTGTCCACTATCCTACACCAGCCTGTGGGAGTAATCTGCAGTAACTTTGGTTGAATTTACTAGAATTTGGGTTGAGTAACTGGTGAGTAGAGGGGCAGAAGTGGTACAATCAGGAACTTCCTGAGTCTAAATCTGGCTTCAGATATTTACTAGCTAGGTGACCCTAGGCAAGTCACTTAACCTTGTTAACCTCAGTTTCCTCATCTGTAAAATGAACTGGACAAGGAAATGTCAAAACACTCCAGTATCTATGTCAAGAAAATCCCAAATGGCTTCAAGAAGAGTACCTGAACAACAGTAATGAGGGTAGAGGGTGAGGTAATTAAGGAATTTCCATTTGAGTTAAATGGGTGGCGGGTGAGATTAAAAAGGTACCTGGGTACCTTTCAAACTATGCTTTAGAGAGCTAAACTCAGATGGGCTGGCCACATTGTTCGAATGCAAAATGTAAAGACTATTTTATGGAGAACTCCCATGGGGCAGGCAATCACATGGTGGCCAGAAGTGATACAAGGACATTCTCAAGGTCTCTCTCAAGAACTTTGGACTTGATTGTTTGACATGGGAGACCCTAGTACAGGACCACTCAGCATGGTGTGCCCACATCAGAGAAGGTGCTGTGCTTTATGAGCAAAGCAGAATTGAGACAGCACAAAGGAAACGTAGGATGCCCAAATTCAGAGTATTCACCCCAAATGTTCATGAGGACTGTCTGTGCCCAACCTATGGTAGAGCATTCCAAGTTCATATTGGTCTACTCAACCATAATGGGACACATTGAAACTTGACTTTATCATGGTGATGTCATTTTGGTCGTCTTCCAGAAAGAAGGACAACAACCAATCAATCTACCTGGGTAAAGATACGAATTACAGTAATAGAATTGAGACTCAAATGGAGATTCAAATGACCAGAAGCTACTGGAATAAAGGGTGGAGGTAATTACTAGACTAGAGGCAGCTAGGGTCTGGAGTCTGGAAGACTCCTCTTTCTGACTTTAAAGCTGGCCTCAGACACATACTGGCTCTGTAACCCTGGACAAGTCATTAAATCCTGCTTGCCTCTGTTTCCTCATCTGTAAAATTAGCTGGAGAAAGAAATGGCAAAGCACTCCAGTATCTTTGCTAAGAAAACCCCAAATGGGATCACATAGAGTTGGATACAACTGAAAACGACTGACACAAAGACCAAAAGTGGAGTGCGGCCTGTGAGTAATCCAAATAGACCATTATGGGTAGAGGAGCATAAGGTAAAGGAAGACTGGAGAGATCTGTAGAGGCCAGGTTGGGAAGAGCTTTACCTTTTAAAAAATAGATTTATATTGATATCTTTTGTTTTAACATCACCAACAATGGTACCATTGACACTACAGGTTCTAGCTAACAAAAAAAGGAAGGGAAAGACTGGAGAGGAGGGAGGTTCTGCATCCCTCTCCCTCCTCGAGAGAGAGTCATCTCTTAAAACAACAATAAATAGGTAAGTAAATAAATAAGCAAAGAGGAAGCAATGGGTGGGGGAGAAGCTGGAGAGAGGGAAAAAATTAGGAACTGAAAATAAAAATTATAAAAAATTAAATCAAGTTTTTAAAAGGGGTAGAGAAAAAATTCAGTAAGACCACTCAGTACATTGAAAAAAATCTGATGTTATATGTAACATTCCACACTCATAAACCCCTATCTCTTGTGAAGGGCTTTAAATTCTAAGCAGAAGAGTTACAATTTCCTGGAAACTGAGAAAGGAGATGTACAATAAATGCAAGAGAAAAGCAAACATGGGCTGAACCAAGGTGGTGACCATGTGGATGGAGATCAGATAATGTGCAGAGACAACCTAGGCTTGTACCAGGACCTGGGACTGACTTTCTCCCATGTAGACCATCATACCAGCCTTCCCTCTCCTTTTTTCGATAGGACCCAAGGTGTCATTGGCACAGAGAAGCTTCCATGAGGAATCTTCATCTACTAAAGGAAGTCAACAGTAGTCACTCTGCCCCTTCTTAGAGACTAGCTTAGGATATTGAGAGGTCGACTTGTCTCTAAGTCCAGCAGGACTCTGTTCAGATCTTCCAGATTCATAGGTCAGCTCTCCATCAGAACCTGCCTTTGCAACATTCTTCCCAGGCTTTCCCCTACTCTATCAGCAGTCTGATCTCTTCTTACCCTTCCTTTCAGACTTGGCTCAAAGCCTACCTCTTCCAGGGAGCCTTGTCTGCTCTACACCCCTCTCTTTCTCAAGCCAGATGTGACTTCTCACTCCTTTGAACCTCCAAAAGGCTTGGTCTGCCCTCTCTCATTAGCAGTGTGCCCATGATCTTTGTATCTCCAGTGCTTTGCAAAAACAGACCAGAGATGCTAAACCTTTTCTGTGTTGTGGCCGGCCCCTCTGGCAGTCACACCCTGGGGAACCCTACAAAGAATCCCTTCTCAGAATCATGTTGTTAGAGGTCCTAAATAAAAAACATATGACATTGTTGAGGTTCAGGGGTGCTGGGGACCCCGAAACACCAATGTGCTGGGTCCTGCTCAAATGAATTCAACACAAGCCTTCTTAAAGCCAAAGAAAAAAAAAGTTTATTAAAGATTCGCCGTACTGGGTTGACTCTTAAGGAGCCTAAGCATTTGTCATGCTTATATTCACAAGTGGGCCAAATAGAATCTCAGCTAGACAGAGCTGGATTGAATCTGAGCACCTTCATGGAGGCAAAATGGAATTTAAATACAGAAAAGACAGTAGGAGGGAAGAATTCAGGTGCCGCCAACTAATCTGGGGTCCCAGGAATGGTCTTGATAGCAGTGGTATGGGAATGATCATTACCTGGGGTGAATAGAGATAGACTCTAGAGAGGTCTTGATGGGTGTGGCTGGTAATAGGATCAAAGGATGGGGAGTGCAACAGAGACCTGGGCACAGCAATAACGAAAAGCCCATGGGCTTCTGGAGACTGCCAGATCAATGGGAAGATTAGATTTGAGTAAGAAAGGCCAGATCAAATGAGAAAACCCAAGGGGAGGTCAAGGAGAGCCCCAGAGTCCAAACCCCCTCAACATGACCAATTTCAACTAGAGTTTAGGGAAGATGAAGAGGTGGGGTTTTTTTCCTCTCCAAGTTCATGGACCCCCGGAAGTCTATCCAACCACCAGATTAAGAATAGGGACATAATAAATTTGTGATGGATGAATAGGTATCACTTCAACTGCCTAAGCTCAGTTTTCTCATTTGTAAAATGAGGATTCCCCTCACAGATTTGTTGAAAAGCAAGCACTTAACAAACCTTGAGAGCTCTAAGGAAATGTGGGTCATGATTCTCCTCTCTTCTCCAATGGTTAATTATTCATTTGTGTGCTTGTTGCAAATCTCCAGTCAGAGTAGGAGTTCCAGGAATCTGGGACTCAGTTTATAAGTGAATTCTCCAAGTGGCCCAAAGCAGTAAGGCATAGCTCTCCTTCCTCTGCATCCCCCCATATCCCCCAGCCCTCCTACTCCAGATCCAAGGCCTTATCCATCACCCCTCCCCCCTCCCATTAGGAGAGCCAGGGCCAAGGGGCTGAGGAGGAGGAGGACCGAGATCTCCAAGTGGGTGAGCCTGAATAAAGTGGAAGGATAAGCCCCAGACCCTGATGAGATCATCCTTGGCTCCCAGCCCAGAGCTGGCCACACCCACGAGGGAGCTTTTGGCGCCAAAGTTTTGAATCTCATCCTTAACTGCTGCAGGCTGCCCGCCCAAGCACTGGGGAAGAAGGGACCCTGACGCTGCAGCCGGAAGAGGCAGGGGTGTTACTGACTGTGAAGCAGCTCTGGGCAGGGATAAAAGGAGAAGCAGCCTAAATCTGTTTCCTGATCTGTAAAATGGGGTTAGTAATCCTAAACCTTAAAGTGCCAGCTTGTAATCTTAAATCTTAAAGTGCTATACAAATATGAATCTTGGCCCTATGAACAAGACTACATCTCCCTCCTCCCTCCTGGTTGGATCTAAAGCTAGGAGGGAGGGGGATGGGTTGTTCTCTGAAGTCTAGGGACAGCTTGGATCACCTTTGAACAATGTTCCCCAATTTGGGTGATTTGATTGTTCCATATGGAGCCAGAGAAAGGATTTGAGCTGAAGAATCAGGGCAGCTAGATGTCTCAGTGGTTAGAAAGCCATATCTGGAGTCAGGAAGACCTGAGTTCAAATCTAGCCTCAGATAGTAGATGTATAAATCACTTAATCTCTATTTGCTTTAATCTACTAGGGAAAGATTGCAAATCACTCCAGTTTTTTGGCAAGAAAACCCAAGGGATGGATATAGGCATGGGGTCAAGAAAGTCAGGCATGACTAAATAACTACAGGAGGAATCTTGGAGAGACCATTATAGACCGGTCTTTTCACAATCACTGAGTGACCTTGAAGAAGTCATTCTGTCATGCTCTCCAGGCTTCAATTTGTAAATTGGAAAATGAAGATTAGTGCCTTCTCTTAGCTGATTATCTCCAAATTATCCAGTAAATATCTTCCTTTTACACAGTAGTTTGCACGGAGACCCCACCCCCATCCCCTTGAGCTCATGGGAAGTTCTTGGAATCTCCAGTATGTGACAGTGGCATTATTCCTAGCACAAAAGTGCTTAATAAATGCTTGCAAGCTTATTGATAACTGATCGAGGAGGCTGGGTTATATGCTTTCCAATTCTGTTTTTTTTTATTGAAAAGATATATGTAATTGTTACCTTTTGTCATTATCTAATAATTATTTTGGGAAAAAATTTTCTCCAGATTGACTCTTCTCTTGAAACAAGGAAAGACAGTTAAGCAAAAAACCCCCAGACATGGTGACTATGTATGAAAATGTATAAAACACTCTGCGCTGGTAGTGCCCAGGAGGGATAGGCTTCATTATTTGTTCTCCATGACCATTGATGATTTTCTAGTTCCTCAGAATCTGGCCTCCTTTTGGTTTTCCTTGCTGTAGTTACCATGTATAATCTTTTATTGTTTTTCATTTTTTTCTGTCATCTGCTACTTTCTGTGACCCCATGTGGGATTTTCTTGGCAAAGGTATTAAAGTAGTTTACCATTTCCTTCTCCAGGTTATTTTACAGATGAGGAAACTGAGGCAAACAGAGTGAAGTGACTTGCCCAAGGTCACATAGCTAGGAAGTTTCTGAGGTCAGATTTGAACTCAGAAAGATGTATTTCACTAAGGATCAGTTCATAAAAATCTCCCCATGTTTCTCTGAATTCCTCATATTTGTCATTTCTTACTGCATAGGAATGTCTATTACATCAATAAACCACGGTGTTGAGATTTCCCCCGCAGATATCTCCCAACTTGTGGTACACTGGAAAGAAGCACTGACTCTGGAATTCAAAGGACCTGGGTTCAGTTCTCATACTTGGCATTCCATCTCCCATCTCCTTGAAGTATTCTCCATAACTAGAATATTCTGCAGCAGTAAGAAGCATAGTAGATGGAGCACCAGGCCTGTAGTCAGGAAGACTCATTTTCCTGAGTTCAAATCCAGCCTCAACCACTTACTAGCTGTGTGACTCTAGAGAAGTCACTTCACTCTGTTTGCCTCAGTTTCCTCATCTGTAAAATGAGCTGGAGAAGGAAATGGCAAACTACTCCAGTATATTTGCCAAGAAAACCCCAAAAGGGGTTATGAAGAGCTGGACACTATTGAACCACAAAAATTCATGGTTTGTAAAGGGGATGAAAGCTTCAGTGGCCCACACCCTGAGGAAACAAGGTTGGGAGTTGCATGTCCTTCATCCCTCTGAAATTTTGTTTTATTCATATTCTAACTTGGTGTTGCCTTGGCCACCATCTATCTCCCTCTACTTGGGAAGTAAGCCATGTGTTGCTGAGATTCTTCTTAGGTTATTGTGGTGATCTTGCCTTGGTAATTGTTTTATACTGGTTAACTTTCTGGATGAAAAGAGTGTAATTTTTGTTGATTCTACTTTTCTTGTCCATTACGCATTTTCATTATCAGTTACTCATTTAAATACCTCAGGATTGAGTTATTTCGATACCTTTGTCTCACTATTGTTCTGTTTTTAACTTTTGACTAATTCTGATCTTTGCTCTGACATGTCAGTGGTCTAACTGTGTACTTGCACCTAATTCAGGAATGACTACCACTTCAATAACAAGTCTTTTATTGCCACCAATTTCATTTTTTGTGATTTTATTTGGTGTTCACCATATCCAACTGCTACCCATTTTTTTTTTTTTTGTAGGCAATCAGTGTTAAGTTAAGCCCAGGGTGACATTGTAAGTCTGAGGTCAAATTTGAACTCAGATCCTCCTGACTCCAGGGCTGGTATTTGATCTACTTCACTACTCAATTACCTCTCCTTCACAGTCTTCTTATATCTTCCCTTCCCACCCTCCCCATATACTCTTTGATCCAGTGACACTGGCCTCTTTGCTATTTCTTCCACTATATACTCCAGATTTTCCTTGGCTGGCTGTCTCTCTCTGTCCCTCCTCATCACTATCCCTTTTCTTCTCTTTCTTCAAACCTCAGCTCAATTCTCATCTTCTGCAAGAGCCCCCTTAAATTTAGTGTCTTGCCTCTGATGATTGTCTCCAATTTATCACACACATACACACACATGTATGTATCCTGTTTATCCTTGGTTATTGCCATATTGATTCCCTTAATTACACTATAAGCTTTTTAAGAAAAATAACTATTTTCTTTTACTTTTTTTATTTCCGCAGCACTTATAGTGCCTGACACATAGAAGTCTATCTGTCTGTCTGTCTCTCTCAGACTAAAGTCAAGAAGATGAAATTTAATGTGATAAATACACTTGGGTTAAAAAAAATCAAGTACAAGATGGCAGGGATGAGGTTAGGAAGCAGTTGATGAGAAAAAAAGCAACCTAGAGATTTGGGTAGGTTATAAAATGAATGAGTCAGCAGATGGAGCCAATAAGATTAAAGGCTGCATTAATAGAGGTGGAGTATCCAGAAAAAAAGAGACAATCACAGATAAAGGGAGACAATCACAGCATGTAAACCTAATCAGAACACATACATAGTCAGACTCTTGACAAATACTCATTGACTGAGTGACAAACACTGTCCAAAATGCTAAGGCTACAAATACAAAAAGTAAGGCAATCCCTGTTCCCAAAGAATTTACATTCTAATAGGAGATAACACAGATTGAGAAGGAAGGAAAGAGGAAAAAAGCTTTTATTTTAGGACCTACTTTGTGCTGATTGGGAACTAAATGCTTTATAATCTCATTTGATTCTCACAGCCACCCTGGGAAGTAGATGCCTCAATCATCTGTCTTTTACAACTGAAGAAACTGAGGGATACCAAAGGTAAGTGACTTTCCTAGGGTCATAGAATGAGTTAAGTATCTGAGGCCAGGCATGAGCTTAAGTTTTTTTGACTCTACCCATTTGCACTTCCTAGAGAGTGGTGACTAGAGAGGGGATTTTAGATAGGGAAGTCACTGGGATGATAAGTGGAGTTACAGGGCAATAGAAAAACAAATTCTTTACAGAAATGGTAGTGTGAATTTGTTTGCTGTCCACTGAGCTAGAAATAGGAAGGGGAGGGAAGAAGACTCTTGTGCTGTAGCATAGTATGACCCATGTAGGAAAGACTCATCAATCTGAAGCTGAGGGCAGGAGCTGGAATACCTGGACCAGGGGTGGAGCCTGGAGATCAGAAGTAGGACATGTAGGGGCTATAAGCATTCATTGTAAAGTCAATCAGTATTGGAGCTTGTGTTTATCTCCCTGGAAGGGTCTTATTGAGGTCTTTGAAGAATTTCTCTATCCCTGATCTTCTGCAACCCAAACTGGTGCATAAGTTGCAATTATTTTCATGGTGTAGTTTTTGCAAATACCTATTACAAGTATTTCAATATGAAGTGACCAAATGTCCAATGAAGAAGGAAGGAAACAAACACTTAGGAAGCACTTACTATGTGCCAGGTACTATGCTAAGAACTTTACACAAATGACCTCATTTGAGCCTTACAACCACCCTGGGACATCAGGGCTATTATTACCTTAATTTCTTAGTTGAGGCAACTGAAGTAAACAGGTTGAGTGATTTATCCGTGAATCACTCTTGTTGCTCTGGGGAACACAGTGAAACCAACTCTATCAACTCCTTTCTTTGTTTTTCCAAGGAGTACCTAGGAGCTATCCATCCATTTGGCTGTAGCTTTCTCCTTTCTTCTAGTTTTGTTTCTTAGTTCCTGAAGGAGTATTATCTACTGGGGTCATTGGACAGGGAGTTCACATTTAGATTACCAACATCCTAGTAAAAAGGTAAAGAGAGTCTGAAGACTACGTTATTCCTCACATTCTTTGTCTCCTTTTATACTGTTTTGTTATTGTCTCAGCAGATGTAGAAAGGGACCACAAAGATCAGGACTTCTCTTTGTTCCATGGATTGCCATGGTCCAAGAATTCATCACTAAATGGTAAGCTGCCATTCCATCAATGAGCCTCTTTGCCAGGCAGATACTATAAAAGTAGACTCTGCTACTGGGGCCATATTCAAAGCTTTTTCAGGATGGTAGAAACCACCAGACTTACTTTCCAGTAGCATAGCCTTTTAGGACCCTGGATCACATCTCTGCCACAATGAAGCAGCAGAGGAGACTTTGTAGTGTAAAAGTCATATGATCCAACAAAAATGAAGAGACAGGACACTGAAGCTTAGAGAGGTTATGTATGTAAGGTATGAAGTTATACAGTCTTGTCTGAAACCCAAGTCTTCTGACTCCCAAGTATAGTATTCTTTCTACTTCAACAGAGGTCCTGGGGTCTGCGAACTTTTTTTTTGATGTTTTGATAAAAAAAAATTTCCATTAATCAATCAACAACCATTTATGAAACACTATTTTCCAGTTATTCTAACTGTTGGATTTCAATATAATGTAATAACATTATATATTTTCAATATATCAGTTAGTCAATAAATATTGATTAAGAACCTACTATGTGCTAGGCATTGTGTTAAGTACTGGGATACAAAAAAATGGCAAAAGATCATCTCTTCTCTCAAGGAACTAGAGGTGTGATCAGAGAGAATGATGCTTAGTTTTCAGGATTTGCTGACAGGAGGATGTGACAGTGGTTGCTATCCTAATGACTTACCTTCCTTCTTAGGTGGGCACAGAGGGGAGAGATGAGAAAAGGGGGAAATGGCAAATGTTTCAAGGAGATGAAAGTGGGTTCTATTAACAAAGAACTGAAATTCTCTAGAACCCAAGTATGAAGCCTGGGAAATGCTCGACATCTAGTGGAGGAAGGCGGTAATACAGTCCCTTTAGACGTTCACATTTGAGGAGTTACCCCCTCCGTCCTGTCCTATTGGGGGATGAAGAAAACAGAAGCCATACTAGTTCTAAGGCTCCTTGGCCTTTTCAGAGAGCTCATAGCCTATATGGAATCATACATACAAACATTCACACATGCACACACATCTCATGCACACACATGCACATGCACACATAACACACACTGACACACAATGTCAGAACACCAAGAGGGAACATAAGTGGCTTTCTGGAGGCTGTATACAGATAATCTAAACTTCTACATGATAGCTGTATGACAGATAGATTATAGATAAGTAAGTAGATAAGTAATAGCCAGGTAGGTAAGTAGATGACAGGTGATAAATAGGTGGATGATAGGTAAATATATGATAGTCAGGGGTGGGTAACCTGTGATCCTGAAGCCATATGTGACCCTGGAGGTCCTCAAGTGCAGAGGACCTAGTTCACAGAAAAAATGAAGTTTGGATTCGGTCAAAGGGCCACACTTGAGGACCTAGAAGGGCTTCGGGGCCACAGGTTCCCCACCCCTGTATAGATACGTGACAGATTAGATAGATAGATGAGTGTCTGCTTCAGTAGCCTTCATGGTCACAGGGGAAAAATGTTCTCATCTACCAGGAGGAAGACTTCATGTGCTTCAGATACATACTCCCCCCATTCAACAATGGGTTTGAGACCCCTCAATCACCCCCAACTGGGTTTAGCCCTTCTGCTGAAATGCTTTATCAGAGTGTGGCCATTGTACACATTACAGCTTCTTGCAGCCACAGTTGAGAGTTGGGTGAATCTGGTGGACACCAAAGGAGGATGATCATGTCTGAAAAGGGTTCAGCATGCCCTCCCACCAGAGGTTCTAGTCCTCCCTGAGCACCCCATACACCCCTGATAGATGATAGGTAGATAGACAGATGGATGGTAGGTAAATACATAATAGATGAATAAGTAGGTAATAGATAATACAGATAAGTAAGAACCAAAAGATGATAGATAATAGGTAGTTGATATATATGTGTGTGTATGATATAGATGATAAAGTTAGGTGAGAGGAGATAGATAACAGGTAAATTATAGGTAGATAAATATCCAGATATAGATAAATAGATGATGGATGGTTAGATGGATAGACATTAGATAGTGTCAACTAGATGAAACTGGCCTCTAACTTGTGAGTGGCTAGAGTTGCACAAAGAAGGCTAGAGACAGGGGAGTCAGGACTCAAACAGAAGTTTAATTTCAAAGGGAGGGAGACAGCCTGCAAGCAAGGCAGCAGATTAGACACATGTGCTGGGGTCCTCCCCCTAGTGAGGGTGACCCACTTTAGTGTAGGCAGATCTCAATACTTACATCTATATACAGTTATTCAGGGAGCTGTATTCCTGACAATGAGGGGTATCAGCAGCAACAGAATCAGTTTAATTCATAGCAGGACTTCGTGACCAGAACATGGATACAGCAGGTACTTGTCTGAGTTCAGAGAACATCTGGTGTGGGCCAAAGCAATATAGTTATTATATGAAACAATTCTTGGATTTTGCTGTGGCTGAGATCATCCAGAGGGTGAGTGCAAAGGATTGTTACTTATAGCAGGCGTGGGGCACTGCTTGCTTGCTGGGTGTTTCCCAATATCTTGACAATAGATAAATAGATTGATAGATAGATGAGGTATGACCAATGGTGCTCCATCTCTGGAACATGCCCAGAACCTTCTACTTCCAGTCCACATGAAGGAGGCTGGAGAGGCTGCTCCCAGAATTATCAATGGACTACATACAGACATTCTGTAACTGAATCCCATCAACTAAGCAGATGGAGAACAGATGAATTATTAGACAGTTAAGGAACCAGAATAGATGCTTTCAAAAGACACTGACAAGCCAAAGGGAGTTACTTTCCTTCCTCTTTTCTGCTTGGCTGCACTACAGAGAAAGAGACAGACATTCTACAAATCTCTGGATGGGACCAGGCCTTGGGTCTTGTGGATATAAGCATCTGTTTTTTGCCTCTTTGTGTTGGTTCTTTCATGCTTTAGGTGAAGGAATATTAGTGATGGCCCTGACCCTTTTGAAATGTAGACTAGAGCCTGAAGTCTAGGATCTAGAGTCCTTATCAGGTTTTGTAAGGAGCCTGAGAGGGAAGGAGCAAAGAAAGCATTTAAGGTCACCTAGAGGAAGCTACAATGTTTCATTCGTTGGCAAAGTGGACTTCAGAAGTGAACTTTGCGAGTCAGATGCTACATAGAAACTGCTTTAAGTTTGAGCTCACTCTTCCCAGGAACCAGAAATGGCACAGGGGTGATTATGCCCAGAAGCATCAGGGGGAAGTGCTCCTTAACTATAAGTCCTTAACTAGATTCTTCAGTAAAATCTACTCGATGTTAATTGATTAAATGAAACTTTGGTGGTAATTACTGGTGGTTAATATGCAGGAAAGCACCCAGAATTAGGGGCTTAAGCTGATACCATTAGAAAAAGATGCCCCCAATCCCTCTGAGCTATCCCTAGAGCCCTGAAGGAGGAGAGTTGTGGTCGTGCTCTGGGAGACCTGACTCATCTGTGAAGGTGGAATTTTGGATGGGAATTCCCAGAATTTATAAGGCTACAGATAGTTAGATGTCACAAAGAAGGGAAGTTTCTTCTTTCATTCCAATACCCTTCAGAGTACTTTGGCTTGAGAAAGCCAGTATGTTTTTCTAATATAAAAGTACTGCACACTATGCCCCCATATGGTCATAATTTTCACAACGATCATTCTTTTCAATGAGATTTTACAGCTGATTCTTCTTTGCAGGTGGCACAGTGGGTAGAGTGCTGGGCTTGGAGTTAGGAAGACCTGAGTTCTAATTTAGCCTCAGACACTTACTAGTTGTGTGATCCTGGGTAAGTCACTTAACCTCTACCTGCCTCAGTTACCTCAACAGCAAAATGGGGACTGTAACAGCACCAATCTCCCAGGGTTGTTGTGAAGATATGAGATAAAAGTTATAAAACATTTAACACAATGCCTGGCATATCGCAGGCACTTCATGTTTATTCCTTTCCTCCTTGTTAACTTCAAAAACTACATTTAAAAAATTACATAGGTTTTGAATCATGTAACGTGTCCAGGTTGTCCAAGGGGCCACCTCTTAACCCCCACCCCCTTGCCCTTTGTTTTACAACACGTTCTTTTCTGAGTTTATCTTTCCACCCTCCTCCATCCATCAAGCCTTTCCTTGTAACAAAGGTTAAGAAAGAAGAAAAAGGAATTCACGACCAAGTACATTCAACACATATAGAACGTTTATACTATTCTATACCCATAGTCCCTCACCTCTACAGCAAAAGGAGGGAGGTACATTTTCTCATCTTTCCTTTGGAGTAAAGTTTGGTCTTGGTTATTACTCAGTGGGGGTTATTCTTTTGATGCACATTGTGGCAGTCATTTCTACATCATTTTCCTGGTTCCGTTTACATTGTTCTGCAGCAGCTCACATCAGTCCACCCTCAAGATCTAGGATTCCATGCTTCTCTGAATTATTCCTATTTATTGTTTCTTATGACACAGATATACTCCTTTAATAACAGCTAACACTTATAGAGCCCTTATTCTGTGCCCCACACTGTGCTGAGTGCTTTACAATTATCTCATTTGATTCTCACAATAGCCCTGGGAGGTAGGTGCTGTTATTCTCCTTTTACACCATCTGTATAGAGGTGAAGTGACTTGCCTAGAGTCACACAAGCGTTTGAGGTCTAGGTCTTCCAAACTCCAGGCACTGCTGTTTGTGCACCATAGCATTTCCTAGTGAGTTTAACATTCATACCACAATGTACTTAGTCATTCTCCAAACCACGAGCATCTTCTGTTTCTACTTCCTTGTTACCACAAAAAGTGCTGCTATGAATATTTTGGTTCATATGAAGCCTTTTGATTTTTCATTGCCATGGGCTCACTGGATCAAAAGAGAAGATAATTTTAGTTATTCTAGCTATATTATATATTTAGTTATATTATGAATATATATATTTTAAGCTAAAAATTATTTTAGAATTTTTAGTTTGATTTTATTAATTAATTTATAATTTAGTAATTATTTATTAGTGATTTTAGTATTATTCTATATAGTTTTCCAGAATGGTTGGACTGTTTATAGCTTTACTGATGAAAGAAGTGTGTCTACCTTTGGACATCCCTTCCTACCTTGACTATTGCCATCATTTGTCAACTTTGCCAGTTTACAGAGTACAAGATGTAACCTAAGAGCAATTATAATTTGTATTTCCCTTCGCAGTGGTCATTTGGAGCAGTCTTTCCTATAGCTGTTAATTGTTTTTGAAAACTACATGTTTATATTCTTTGACCATCTTTTGGGGGATAACTCATGGTCTTATAAACCATGTTGTTCAGCTTTTTTTTTTTCAGTCTTGTCTGACTTTTTGTGACCTCATTTGGGGATTGCTTGGCAAAAATACTGGAGTGGCTTGCCATTTCCTTCTCCAACTCATTTGACAGATGATGAAACTGAGTCACACAGGATTAAGTGACTTGTCCAGGGTCACACAGTTAGTAAATATCCAAGGCTGGGTTTGAAGTCACTAAGTTGAGTCTTCCTGATTCCTAGCTCAGGGCTCTCTGCCCACTATGCCACCTAGTTGCCCCTATAAATGTGTGAATTTCATGTATTTTGGATATTGGGCCTTTGCCAGAGATATTTGATGCAAAGATTTTCCCCTTTTTGTTATTTTCCTTTATCTTAGCTACAATGATTTTTTAAAATTGTGTAAATTTGAGCCAAGATGGTGGAGTAGAAAGACTCACATTTGCTAGCTCCGAACCCACAGCCCATGGATTCCCTCTAAAAAGAACTCCTGACAAATTCTGGAACAGTGGAAGCTGCGCAGAAACACAGTGAAGGAGATTTCCGTTGCAGAGAGCCCTGAAAAACCGACCGCAAAGGTACCCCGGACGGGAGTGGAGCCCTGCCCTGCGGAGCGCTCCCCTGCCCTGCCCCGGCCACGCGACACTGAGAGCGAGCAGACCCAAGCAGGCATCAGGGACCTGAATCTCCGGCAGCTGCGAAGGTCCCTCCACCCACAGACACACAGGTCAGTGAGAGAGACAGGCTGAGAGGGGAGCGGGTTATCTCCGGGACTCGGACCCCCTCAGGAGGCGGCGGCCATGGCAGAGGCGGAGGCAGCTCCGCTGGAGACTCCCGGGGTGGGCAGGGGCTCTGCCAAGGCTCCATTGCAAGAGATCTCGGCATAAACCCCCTGAGGGAACTGAGCCTGAGAGGCGG
>CM053773.1:197360061-197439437 GCA_028658325.1 Potorous gilbertii
GGAGAAGAATGCTTTCAAAAGCAGAGTTAGCCAAGTGGAAAAAGAGGTGCAAAAGCTCACTGAAGAAAATAGTTCTCTCAAAATTAGAATGGAACAGATGGAGGCCAATGACTTTCTGAGAAACCAAGAAATCACAAAATTGTGTAAATTTTCAATTTTATATTATTATGAAAGAAGTCAGTATTTTAACCCATGCTTGTAGAACTTTGTTTTCTCCTGCTCTAGTTCAGTTCTCATATAGAGTCTCATAGCATTCACCCACATTATGTCATTTTCATTTAAAAAAAAAAAGCAGTAAATTATATTGAAATTTTCTCTTGCTATAACAACATTTATAAAATACTTTGTTTTATAAAGCACTTTGAAATATTTTTTTTATTTTCAACATTCATTTTGAGTTCTAAATCCTCTTCCTTCCTCCCACCCCTCCCTCACTCATTGAACAGGTAAGCAATATCATATCCATTATACACGTCATGCAAAACATGTTTCCAAATTAACCATGTTAATAGTTAAACAAAATTATTTCACAAAATCAATTAGCAAAAAAGATAAAGTGAAAAAAAGAAAGTGAAAAAATTGTAATTAAGTTGTTAAGTTTCAATGCCAGGAGAAACTAGCTGATCATACACTAATTACCAAAACGAGTGACGTTCAGGACTTTAACAGGCTGTTTGGTATTTTTAACCTTCCAGGTTATATACAGGAGCAAAGGCAATGATACCAGTCTCTGGAGTCACCAGCTTGGGTCAACTGATGGGGACGGTGGTGGATTCTATGGAGAACTTTGAGATTTGCAGGTGCTCATTTGTGCATAGCATATGAAGAAATTATTGGCTGCATTCATCAGGCTGGAGAAAATTCACTGTTATTCCTGCTTTCAGTGACATCAGCAAAATGTTTTGTTTTCATTGAAAGACCTAGATGTATTTGTGTGGGTGTTGTACTAAAAAATAGCAAATAATTTAGGTTGTTGCTTCGCAGATCTCTTCTTCCTGTTTCATGTTTGTTCCCTAACCGGGTCCTTCCAACACTGTTTGGAAAACTCTGCCATGTACCAATGAAATCACAATTTCAAACGAAAACAACCGTTATTACTATTATTAGATGACGTTCATGTGGTCGCACTTTAAGGTTTATAAAACAGCTTGTGTGCATGATCACATTTGCCTCCCCCAACAGCTGTGTAAGGCAGCCACAAATGAGGTTGGACTCACTCAACAGAAGAAGAAATTAAGGCTCAGAAAGTTGCAAAGACTTACCCACGCTCACAGTGCCAGCAAATGCCAAGGGAGGATCCAAATCCTGCCTGAGATGCTAAATTCTCATTGTGCTGTGTTCACTCCATTTGGAGTAAATTCAGTTATTCTTGTTCCTACACCCTTTGACCTTCCAGCTGTAAGTCCATGTTCCAATGTTCCTGTGATTGGAACTCAGGCCCCTCCTGACACTAAGTCCAGTTCTTCTTTATGACATCCTTCAAAAGATGCTCAAAATGGAATTTTGCTGTATATAAGGATATGAGTAACTGTCTAAATACATACTTCTACTACTAATTAGACCACCAAAGCCATTTTGCCTGGTTGGCACGAAACCATATGTTGTTCTCCAGTTGTGTCCAACTCTCCATGACCCCATTTGGGGTTTTCTTGGCAAAGATGCTGAAGTGGTTTGCCATTTCCTTCTCCAGTTCATTTTACAGAAGAGGCAAATAGGGTGAAATGACTTGCCCAAGGTCACATAGCTAAGAAGTGTCTGAGGATAGATTTGAACTCAGGAAGATGAGTCTTCCAGACTTTAGGCTGGGCATCTATTCACTACACAACCTAGCTGCCCTAGGAAGTCATATACTCACTTATAAATTCATTCAAAAAGCATTTATTTATGTACTTCCTATGTACGCTGCACTGTTGGTTGGTATAATCTGGGGTATGGTCAAGGAGATCCCAGCCTTGAGAGCACTTGAAATAGTCTCTACCTGGTACCAACCCATAAGGAAGCTTGGGGATCCTGCTTCCAGATGCATGATGGAGGGGCCCTTTCCTTCTCTGCTTCACTTAAATCCAATCCATGAGCAAGTTAAGACATCACTCCATGATGTCATTGGTCTTCTGAAAATGAAGGACAAACAGTAAAAACAATGAGAATGCAAATTCAGTAAGGATATATCCATATAGTATGTTCTGTATGTTCAGAAACAATGTCATTACACACATGTATTCAGTAAGGAGGAATCCATACATGTATATTCAGTAATGATGTGTTCATCCATGTATGTTCATTAAGCTTGCATTCACATAGCATGTTCAGTAAGGATGTATGTTCATGTATGATACATGTATGTTCAGTGTGATATGGAGAAATGAATGCCAGACCTGGAGTCAGGAGACATGATTTTGTGTCCTGATTCTGTCATTTACTTGCTATATGACCTTGGACAATTTTCTTCCTTCTCTCTTGACTTTTTTTAACTGAGGTAGTAGGACTACATCAGGGCTGTTGTTTTTCAAACGTAGTTTGTGTAGTGCGTGTGTGTGTGTGTGTGTGTGTGTGTGTGTGTGTGTGTGTGTGTATGTGTGTGTGGTAGACCCCTTCTCAGAATAATGGGTTTTTTTCTAAATTCATAGTGGAAGGTAATCCTCAGAGGTTAATAAAAAATAAAGTCATTTTTCCCCATCCACAGAGAAGCCCTGGGGATCCAGGAACCCCAGATTAAGAACTCTGAACTAGATGATCTCAAAGGTCCTTTCCCTCTCCAGTGATGTTAGGAATCTTAGAGTGGCCCACTGGAAAGAGAGAACACACTCCCGGCCACCCACTGATGCCAGGAGACCAAGCCCATGGTGCTCCTCTCACCTTCCCAGATGATCAGAGGCCCCATCTGGAGGGAGGACATGGAGCATGAGGAGCAGCTTCCTTCTCTCACTGATCCCACAGAACGGTATGTTCAGACCAGGGCCATGTCATCCAACCAGACATGGCACCAGCCACATTAGCCACAACGTCAGTGCTGGCTGCCTGTGGGCGTCTTCATGCGTTGTTTAAAGCAACTTCCCTGGCTGACTCACCCCTAGGGGCCAGGAGAAGCAGGCGGCCAACACAGGGAATAGTGCCAGCCTGCCACAGCTGCAGGAGTGGAGCTGGGAAAAGACCTTTTACCTTTCTCCTAGATACCTTCTGAGTCCTCACCAACTGCCCTTCAGTTCTCCCATTCAAACCATCTCTTTGAGGGGTGCTAATGACTAACACTACTGTAGCACAGATTTGCAGCCTGGAGGAACTTGGGAGGTCAACTGATAACAAGACAAATGGTTAGCATTTATATAGTACTTTAAGGTTTGCTCTATAAATATTTTCTTATTTGAGCCTCACAACAACCCTGGGAATGAGGGGCTATGATTATCCCCATTTTGCAGATAAGGAAACTGAGGGACACAGAGGTTGTTATCTGCCCATGGTCACACAGCTGATAAGTGTTTGAGGCTGAATTGGAACTCAGGTCTTTCCCTTCTGCCCTCTTCAATCCAGTCAAATTGGCCTCCTCTCTGTCTTAGACCAGACATCCCATCTCCAATCTCCAGGTGGAGGTGGGACTTGCTGTCTCTCCATTCAGATTGTAAGCTACTTATTAGTAGGCATTGTTTCATTCTTTGTACTTGGATCCCCTGCATCTAGCACATAGTCAGTCCTTCTTAAGTACTTGTAGATTGCTTGCATAATATTTGGCCTCAACTGGAGAGGTTGTTTGAGGGATGATATGACTGCCTCTGTCCTTAATGTTTCCTCCAAAGTCAGAGATGGACCATGAATATCTCTAGCTCTTTTCCTTTCCAATGACTCAATGAAGATCTTCATATAAATTCTCAAGTCTTCCATATTTTTCATTACACAGGTGGTCAGTCTCCTTCATTTTTATTGACCTGTGTATTTCTTGCTTATTTTGAGCATGACTAAAATGTTCCAAAATGAATAAATGTTAGCTTTCTTATTTCACTTTAATAACAGTAGAAATATGATCTGAATAGTCAGAAAATCTTTTATATTAGGATGTTATTTTTCCTGTAAAGTGCAAATTTTAACAATTCAGTTTGGATGAGAGATTTACTAGTTTTACAGAAAGATTTACTACTTCAAGTTAAACTATATTTTTTTCTATTTTCATTTAAATGACTGGTATGCTATCTTGTAAATTCTTCCAAGGCCATGTTTGTGAAATAAATTGTACATAAAAAAATATCTCCAGCTCACCTGGAGAGCTCTGCTAACATCAGTCTCTGATCCAGGAGACCTGAGACACCTCATGGAATGATAGAATATCAGACTGAAAAGGACCTTAGAACATGGGCTATCAGAACATCAGAGGTGAGCAGGACAGAATCAGAGAGTTGGAAGATAGCTTGGCTTAGTCTAGTCTAGTCTGATGAGATCCCTTCTACAATATCCTAGCCTCTTGAAGATCTCCTTTAATGGTAAACTCATTACCTTCCTAGAAAGTCTATTTAAATTTTTTTTTATATATTCAGTAGTATTTTATTTTTCCAATTACATGTAAAGATAGTTTTCAACATTCACTTTTATCCGATTTTGCGTTTTTTTCCTCCTTCCCTCTCTCCTCTTCTCCCTTGCAAGACAATCTGATATAGTCATGTGCAATCATATTATACATTTCCACCTTAGTCATGTTGTGAAAGAAGAATCAGATCAAAAGGGAAAAACCACAAGAAAGAAAAACAAAGAGAAAAACGTATGTTTTGATCTGCATTCAGATAGAAAGCATATTTAATTTTTGAAAAGCTCTGATTGTTAGGATGTTTTCCATATATCACCCTTAAATCTGCCTCTCTTTAGTTTCCACCCATTGCCACATCTTCCACTTGGAAAGGCTAAACCCTCAGTAGTAACTAATCACTGTGGACCCAGTGAGGCTGGGGTTCTTGGTCCTCTTCCTATCTACAAAGGAGAGCTTCTCCGCTCCCATGAAAAGTCCTTCCATTTACCTGCATTACACTCCTCTGCCTCACCTTTTATTACTTGAAAAGATGTATCATGTCTCTCCAAAATCTCTTCTCCAGGCTAAAACCTTCTTACTTCTTTTAATGAATCCATTTACTGGATTGCATCTAGGCCCCTCACCTTTCAGATCACCCTCGGTTGGGCATGCTCTAGTTCATCAATATACTTCCTAAAATGTGGCATCCAGAACTAAACATGGTATTCCAGGTGTGGTCTGACCACATCAAGATTCAAAGAATTAGGTTGGCTACCACAAAATGGCTCCTTTCAGTAATCCAAGATCACATTGGCTTTTCGCTGCCACATTAACTTACTTTGGCCTTTCAGATTTGACAAAGCCTCTCCCACCATTTTAGCCATTGTGGGCTGGGGAATCCAAGGGACCATATGAGATAGGTCATATCATCCCAAAGCAAGTAGCTCTTTAGCATTGAGTCACATGTTTCCCTGGAAATAGATGGGGTTAAAACTACCCCGCCCCCTGCCCAGAACTTTTTCATATCAGCAGTTGTCTAGCCATGTGTCCCTCATATTTGTATTCCAAAGTTGATTTAAAAAAAAAAACCTCAAGTATAATGCTTAAGGAGGCTTCATGAAGTAGTGGATAGAGTACTGGACTTAGAGTCAGGTAAATTCATATCTTATCTCACAGACTTATTGGTTGTGTGACCAAAATCACTTAATCCCTCAGTGTCTCACTATCCTCATCTGTAAAATGAAAGGGTGGACTCAGTGGTGGTAAAAGTCCCTCTCACCTCTCAATCTCTGATCCTATCACTTTGCATTTACTTCCATTAAATTTCATCTTATTAGATATGGCCCATCATCCTACCTTGCCAAGATTAGAATACTGATCATGTCATCTAGTACATAAGTTAGTCCTCATTGCTTCATGTCACCTCAAATGCATTGAATATGTCATCTATACCTTTCTTTAAGTCACAGGTCAAGTGTCAAACCCATTCCTGGGTCACTCCACCAGAAACCTCTTTCATAGCTGACATCAACTCTTAAGCTTTGGTCATTCAATAAATTCCAAATTCACTTGACTGTACTGTCCTCTAGCCCAAGGATGGCAAGAAAAGATTTTCCCATTACATTATAAACTCCACGAAGGCAAAAAACTATCTTTTTGTCTCTTTTTGTATCTTTATCACTCAGCCCTGTGCACATAGTACACATAGTAGGCACTTAATAAATGTTTATTACTGCCAACTGCTTTGCTGAAAACTAGGTCAACATTTAAATCATTCCCCCTGATCTACCAGTCTAGTAAGCCTCACACAAAAAACGGAAATGAGCTGTTTGGCATGACCTAGTCTTGAAGAACCCACCCTGGCTCTCTGTGGTCACCACTTCCCTTTCTGAATTTTCACAAACCAGTTCTTTAACATTATGTTTGAGAGTTTTGACAGGAATTGAAGTTGAGCTCGCCATCTGATGATCTGTAGATTCTACTCTCTTCTCTTTTTTGGGAAAACTGAAGCAGCATTGACTTATTTCTAGGCCTGTGGTACTTTTCCCATTCTTCATGCTCTTCTGAAGGTCATACCTCAGCCTGACATGATGTTTCTAGGACCACTCCATGTTTTAGAGTTCTTTCTCCATTACCTGTGTCTGCTCCCATCTTCTGCACTTGTCTTTTAAAAAACTAATTTGTTCATAAGACTTTTCTCATTATTAGGGCAGTTAGGAGTACATATAGATAGAGGGCACAGGTGTGAATTTAATACAATGGGATGATATCTAAAAAAATAAAATTAAGGACTGAGAAAGAGGAATATACTGAGAGAAAGGGAAAGGGAGAAGTAGAATGGGGCAAATTATCTCACATAAAGAGGCAAGAAAGAGCTTTTATGGTGGAGGGGAAAGTAGGGAAGGTGGCAGAGAATACTTGAACCTTACTCTCAACAGAATGGACACAAAGAGGGAATAACATACACACTCAACTGGGTATAGAAATTTATCTTACCCTACAGGAGAGTAGAAGAGGAAAGGGATAAGAGAAGTAGGGTTGGGGGAGAGGTGCTGATAGAAGGGAGGACGGATTGGGGAAGCAACAATCAGAAACAAAACACTTTTGAGGAGGGATATAATGAAAGGAGAGAGAGAGAATAGAATAAATGGGAGGAAATGGGAGGAGGAGAATACAGTTAACAATCATAATTGTGAAAAAGATTTGGAAGCAAGTTTCTCTGATAAAGGCCTCATTTCTCAAATATGTAGAGAACTGAGTCAAATTTCTCCAAATAAGAGTCATTCCTCAATTGATAAAAAATCAAAAGATATGAAAGATTAACTTTCAGATGAAGTAATCAAAGCTATATGTAGCCATATGAAATAATGTCTAAATCACTATTGACTGGAGAATTGCAAGTTAAACCAATTCTGATGTACTACCTACTGGATTGGCTAATAAGACAAAAAGGGAAAATGACAAATGTTGGAGGGGATGTGGAAAAACTGAGACACTAATGCACTGTTGGTGCAGTTGTGAACTGATTCATTCATTATGTAGAGCAATTTGCAATTATGCTCAAAGGATATGAAAGCATGTATATACCCTTTGACCCAGCAACACCTCTATTAGGTCTGCATCTCAAAAGAGGAAAAAAAAATAGTAAAAGAAAAGGACCTATGTGAATAAAAATATCTATAGCAGCTCTTTTCTGGTGGAAAAATATTGGAAAATGAGCAGATATCTCTCAGCTGGGGAATAGCTGAACATGTGGTATATGATCGTGACCGGATACTATTGTGCTATAAGAATTGATGAGCGGGATACTCTCAGGAAAACCTGGAAAGACATATATGAACTGATGCCATGTGAAAAGAGGAGAACCAGGAGAACACTGTACAACAGTAACAACAAAATTATATGATGATCAATCGTGAATGATTTAGCTATTCTCAGTAATAAAATGATCCAACACAACTCAAGGATTTATGAGGAAAAATGCTTTCTACCTCTAAGAGAAAGAAGTGATGGAGTCTGATGCAGATTAAAGCATACCTTTTTTGCTTTCTTTATTTTTCTTTCTTTTTCTCTATATTTTCCTTTACAGCATGTCTAATATAGAAATGTGTTTTGTATGACTATACATGTATGATCTATATCAAATTGCTTGCCTTTTCAATGAGGGGAGTGGGGAGTGATGGACAGAATTTGGAACTCAAAATTTCAAAAATATGTTAAAAATTGTTTTTATATGTCATTAGGAGGAAAACATTAAATAAATAATTTTTAAAAATCTAAATTGGCCCCAATTGATAAATGGTCAAAGGATACGAACAGGCAGTTTTCAGAGGAAGAAATTAAAGATATCTATAGTCATATGAAAAAAATGCTCTAAATCACTATTGATTAGAGAGATGTGAATCAAAACAACTCTGAGATACCATATCACACTCATCATATTGGCTAACATGACAGAACTGGAAGATGATAAATGTTGGAGAAGACATGGGAAAGTTGGAACACTAATTCATTGTTGGTGAATCTGTGAGCTGATCCAACCATTCTGGAGAGCAATTTGGAACTATGCCCAAAGTGCTACCAAAATGTGCAAACCCTTTGACCTAGCAATACCACTTCTAGGACTGTATCCCAAAGAAATCATAAAAATGGGAAAGGGTTCCACATGTACAAAAATATTTATAGCAGTTCTCTTTGTGGTGGCCAAAAACTGGAAATCAAGGGGATGCCCATCAATTGGGGAATGGCTGAATAAATTATGGTATATGAATGTAAAGGAATACTATTGTACCATAAGAAATGATGAACAGGAAGACTTCAGAGAGGCCTGGAAAGACTCATATGATCTGATGCTGAGTGAAAGGAATAGAACCAAGAGAACTTTGTACACAGCAACAACCACAGTGTGCATGGAATTTTTCTGGTAGACTTAGAACTTCATTGCAATGCAAGGACTTAAGATGGTCCTTCAAGGCAAATTGCCTTCTACAACCAGAGTAAGAACTATGGAATTCGATCTCAAAATGTAGCACATCATTTTCTTTTGTATTATGTTTTGGTTTGTTATATGATTTCTCCCATTCATTTTAATTCTTCTGTACAGCATAACTGGTGAAAATGTATTTAAGAGGAATGTATGTGTAGAACCTATATAAAATTATATGCCATCTTGGGAGGGAGGGAAAGAAAAAATCCAGGCCGTATGGTAGTGATTGTGGAACACTGAAAATAAATAAATAAATAAACAAACAAATATATGAATAAATCTAAGTTGGCCAGTGAGCTCTCTTTGGCTCCTCATCACTCCCCTCATCACACAGCTCTGACATTCTACAAAGGGATTGGATTGGGGAGGACTTGGAATTTAAAGATCCAGATCTGCAAGTGAATTGTTATGGGCAGGGGAAGGAGAGAGGGAACAAATACTTATTAGGTACCAGGCATTGTGCTAAGTTCTTGACTTGATCCCTACAACAACTCTGGGAAGTAGGTGCTGTTATTGTTCTGATTTTACAGTTGAGGAAACTGAGGCAAATAGAGGCTAAGTGCCCCCAGGTCCCACAGCTAGTGAGTGTATGATATCACATTTGACCCCGGGTCTTCCTGTCTCCAGGCCCAGTACTCTCTGTTCTGGGTCACCTAACTGCCTGTAGGAGTAGATAGGTCACTCCTCCTTTCAGCCTCAGTCTCCTCTTCTGTAAAATGGAGGGCTTCAATACAGGTGACCTGGCACATGTACAGAAGAAGTGAGGTAAGATAGTGAGGGCATCTGCTGAAACAGGACAACCCCCAGAAGGAATAGGAGTCTTTGGCATGGAGAAGAGATAGAAAGGTGAAGGGAATCACTGTCTTCAGGCATTTGAAGGATTGCCCAATGGACAATGGGGGGTAGGGTGCCACACATTGGGGAGGGATAGCCCAGGAAGGAAACGTTGGTCCAGACAATCCCAGGGACTGTGAGCTGAACCCAACAGCAACAGATTGGCAAAGCCTTCCCAGGAAGGATGGCGACACTGGATTTTTCAAAATACAAAATACATTTTATTAATACCTTTTATTTTTACTTCATCTATAGTTCCCTTCTTTCCCCTCCAATCCCTTATAACAGAGAATAAAAAAGGAAGGTAAACCAAAGCCAGTTCAGCAAAACTAATCAGCGTATGAGAAAGTCTGACTGTGTCAGGCCCTGACTGAGAAGAGAAGGGATGAGAGAGGGAGGAGGCCAAGGGTCACTAGGACTTCTCATCATTCAGTTTCCATTGTTTGGTTGTTGTTCTGTCACATATGTGTGCAAGTATTAATATGATTATTGCATTCTGAGCAAGGAGTGAAAATTGTGTTTATGGGTATATGTGTGTGTGTGTGTGTGTGTGTGTGTGTGTGTGTGTGTGTGTGTGTGTGTGGAGGGTAGGGAAAGCGGCATGGCCAGCAGGGCATATGACAGGATGACTGGCACCTGGTGTTCAGGTAGATGGCTACTTTGGATAGAGGATAGAGGTCTGGGGGTGTGGGGTTGCCTCAGAACAGCAAGCTGGACAGAGGTTAGGATTGACTCAGACATCCTCCAGGGGAGGGTGGCTCCCACGTTGAGTGTATTAACTCTCTGGGCTGGGAAGTGGACCACAGGAGTGTTTTGGTAGGTTGGGGGTCCAGCTTCTCCTAAGTGCCTGGCACATACAAAGGAGATTAATACATGTTTGTTGAAAATGCTCACCGAAGTTGGAGGAAAACAGATTTAGGTTCGATGTAAGTAGAAAACTTTCTAACAATTACTGTGGTCCATGAAATGGAATGGATTGACTCGGGTGGTGTTAAGTGGGTTCCCCCCAGAAGTGTGTTGGAGACAGTTTGAAGGAGCTCATGAGCAGATGGTTAAATTTTCAATGTGAGCGTTGAAATGCTACAAATCAGGACTTGGTTTATGTTTTATTGGTTGTCTAGACTTAAAGTGACGGAAAAAAGTGTTATTTAATAATGCAGATTAAACTTGTATACATTTACCACTAACCACCATCTCCAGAGCCGGTTGTTAAAAGATTTACCAGCATGCCCTTGGCTTCCCTTAATGTAGGTTTTTAAGCAGTTTTTAACTATGTCATAGAGATTGCTATGCAAGGTTGGCTTAAATGACCTGAGAGGCCCCTCCACCCAACCACAAGAAGGGGAGGCCGAATGGAACAGGGACGTAGGTATTTGAGTGGAAAGAGTGCTGGACCTGGTGTCAGGGAGACATGACTTTAAATTTTGCCCCTGATATTTAATAGTTGTGTCATCCTGGGCAAGTCACTTAACCCTATTCTGCCTTGGATTTTTCAACTATAAAATGAGGAGTGAGTGGAGTTAGACTAGAATTCAGGGGTGGGGCACATATGGTCTTGAGGCTACATGCGGCCCTCTAGGTCTTCAGGTGAAACTTTTGATTGAGTCCAAGTTTTACCCCACAAATCCTTTTATTAGGGGATTTGTTCTGTGAAGTTTGGATTCAAAGAGCCATACTTGAGGACCTAGAAGGCCACAGGAGGCCTTGAGGTTGAGTTCCCCACCCCGGAAGTAAATGGTCTTTTAGGGGCCTTGCCGATTTCCATCTCTGAGCCTATGTACAGATAAGTATGTGCCTAGATGTTTGTGACTATGGGCAGATGTGTTTGTTAATGAGAATAAGATAGCTTGGGCAATGTCCCAGGTCTGTGGGACCCAGCACAAGGTTTCCCTTGGTTCTGATGTCTTATTCTTTAGGGGACAGGGATCAGTTTGCCCATACTCATTAGCACAGTATTTGAATATCCCCAGGATTGTATCACTACCCCTTACTTCCCCACCCCCATAAACTCTGGGAAACCTCACCCAGGCAATTCTTAGAAGGCCCAGTGTGGGTGTGTGGAGAGATATAAACCTGGAAACCTACTCTGCATGACCTGGGGTGTTGGAGGGGAGGGAAGGATGAGTCAAAGGAAAGAAGAGGATGAAAATGGAAAGGTCTTTGTCATAATCAATCAATCAATAAGCATTTAAGTGCCTACAGGCATTGTGCTAGGAACTGGGGATCTAAAGACAAAAAGGAAACAGTCCCTGTGCGCACAGAACTTAAAATCTATCAGGTGAAACAACTGTATATGTATAAGTGCATATAAAATTAATACAATGTGATTTAAGATGGGGCGGGGAGGGCACAGGCAGCTAGGAGAAAATCTGACACTCAACATTATACCTTGCACACAGTACTATTCAGTTGTTTCAGTCCTGTCCAATGCTTGGTGACTTTATTTGGAGTTTTCTTGACAAAGATATGGCAGTGGTTTGCCATTTCCTTCTCCCACTTATTTTACAGATGAGGAAACTGAGGCAAACAAGGTGAAGTGACTTGTCCAAGGTTACACAGTTTTCTTGGCAAAGATCCTGGAGTGCCATTTCTCTACTTCACTATGTTGGGTGCCAGAGTTCCTCTTAGTTGCCTGTGCCCTCCCCACCCCACCCCAAATCACCTTGTATTTATTTTATATACACTTATACATATACATGTTGTTCCCCCTGATAATTGTAAGCTCTGTGAGAATGGGACTCTTTGTTTCCTTTTTGTCTTTAGATCCCCGGCTCTATCTGTTTTGTTTTTTTTTTGATGAAGATACAGAAGTGGTTTACCATTTTCTTCTTCAGCTTATTTTACAGATAAGGAAACTGAGGCAAACAAGTTAAAGTGACTTGCCCAAGGTCACACAGCTAGTCATACTTTTAAAATGTTTGCTCAATATCTTGGCAAAAGGGACCTTATAGATGACCTAGACCAGGGGTTCTTAGCCTTTTTTATGTCTGGGACCCTTAAGCTATCCAGTGAAACCTATGGAACCTTTCACAGAATTCGGTTGGCAAGTGCATGAAAGATTAGAAAGGAGTTCAATTCCATATAGTGATATAGTCTTCAAAATAGCAACAAAGCAAGTTCAGGGACCCCATGAGAAGAACCCCTGGTCAGTCTAACCCCCTTATTTTTACAGATGAGGGAAGCAATGCATTGCAACTCAGGGAAGGAACTCAGTCAGATTCATGTGCACAGATAGCAGGGACAGAGTTTTGAAGGCCCTTAGAACATGGCACAAAGAGTGACTGAGCTTTTAGAGATCAGTGAAACCTTCTAGTCCAACCACCTCATTTTAGTGATTCCACATCTGAGGCCCAGAAAGGTTCAGTGACTGTGTGACTTACTCAGGATCACCTAACCTGTAAGTTGGCAATCAGGTTCTCAAGTCACCATTCCTAGTCTCTCCAAATCCAGAGCGGGTTTTTGGTTTTGCATTATAACCAGCCTTAGGAAGCCTCCATGGGAAGGCTCAGTAGGTGTGGAGGCGATGAAGAGAGGAGTGGAAAAGGGACAGCAGAAAGTGAGGGAATTTTGCTCTGACATGAGTGAGAATGGAAACATATAGTGGAAAAGGGAAAAAATTGGCTGGAGAGTCAGAGGGTCTAGATCCAAAATCAATCTTTCACACTTGGGTGACCTTGGGCCAGTCTGGGCCCATCTGTAAAGTGAGGATCGCTAAATGACCTCAGAGATCTCTATGATCCTTCCCCAGTCTTGCTGACTAGGTCTCCCTAGGTGATTAGTTCTCTCTCCCACTCAGGCATATGACTGATCTTTGACACTTGCCCTCCCCTCTCTCCCCTCCCCTTTCTCTCTTCCCTAATCTCTTTCCCCACCCTCCTCTCCCCTCCCCTGCCCTCTCACCCCTAAATGAAATTTCCCTTGGCAGCCCCAATCTTCCCTTTCAGGCCCAGGTGGGCCAGACTCTCCTTCCTCCCTCTGCACAAAGGGCTCCCTCCCTTTTTCCCTTTACCTCCCCATGGGGGCTCTGCCCTTGTCATCAGCTATGAACCCTGAGTTTGTCTCTGGGCTGGTAATATTCTTATTGGCCAACAGATGGTACTAGTGAACCATGTTTCCTGCCTGGGCAGTCCCTCTTTAGAATAAAAATTCCTGAGAGCTGAGAATGACAGAATGTCAGAACAGGAAGGAGCTTTAGATAACATCAGCCAAACACACGTTCCCTTCTCCCATTTTACATATGCATCAACCGAGACCCAGAGAGGTTAAGCTAACGCCTAGAGCAGCATAGGTAATTTTCTAATAGCTGTGGTGTTTGAGCTTAGGTCCTCTATCTCAAAACCAGGACTTATTCTACAATGTTCACATCTAATCGTTGAATTTCAGAGTTGGAAGGGACCTTGTAGGGCATCAGGTCCAACCTGGCACACCTTAGTAGGCGTCCCATCTAACATTCCTTATAATGATCCCTCAGTGTTTGTTTGAAGACCCTTCAGGAAGGGAAGTCCACACAGCGAGGAAAGGTCTGACCTGTCCTAGTTGTATGATCCTGGGCAAGTCACTTTACCTCTGTTTCTCTGTTTTCTCTTCTATAAAATGGAGGTAATAATAGCCCCTACCTCTCAGGGCTGTTGTAAGATCAAGTGAATTCATGATTGTACAAAGAGCCTGGTACACAGTAAGCCCTATATTGAATGCTACTGTTCAGTCATTTTTCAGTTATATCTGACTCTTTGGGATCCCAACTGGGGTTTTCTAAACATACTGGAATGGTTTTTCATATCCTTCTCCAGCTCATTTTACAGATGAGGAAACTGAGGCAAACAGAGTGAAGTGACTTGCCCAGGGTCACACAGCTACTAAGTGTCTGTGGCTGGATGGGAACTCAGGTCTTCCTGATTCCAGGCCTGGCCCTATATTCAATGTGCTTCCACAAGATAGCCCTTCTAGTATTTGAAAACATCCTGTTTTCTCTTATCCCAGACTAAACGTTCCCTTCGGTTTGAGTCGTAATCCATATGGAGTCCTTACTGACCACTGCCCTTACACTGATTCGGTGAATTCTTTAGGCCTCAGACTCTAGGAAGATTTAGAGACCCAGAAACCATTCAGAGTAGATCTGAGAGCAGAACTGAGATGCCTTCTGGACTCTCCGTCCACCTCCCTCGCCAGGCCAGGGGACTTTAGCCTGTCCACTATACAGAGAGGAGAAACTGAGGAACAAGGGAAACTGAGTAAGGTCATGGAGGCAGTAATAATGTTAACAACATAAGCAGTAGCTGGTGAAGTCCTAGACTGGAGATTAGGGCTTTAATCTTGGATCTGACATTTGTGAGCTATGTGACCTTGACTTGACCATTCACCCCCCCCAGGTCTCCGTTTCTTCCTCGGAAAAGTAAGGGACTTGGACTAGATGTCTCTCCGACATTCTATCTCATGTATTATAAATCTTTTATTTTTACTTTCTATGTTTTAGGGGCCCAATCCAGCTCCGACATTCTGTGTTCTAAGTGCCTTGTGTGCTAAGGACACCCCCAAGGTCTGACATTCTATGTTCTAAGCGCCCATCCAACTCTGATATTCTGGGTTCTAGGGGCCCTCCCAGCTCTGACTGCCTGAGTTTTAAGAATCTTCCCAGTTCTTTCGTTCTGCTTTCCTCCCCTCTCCCTCCCCCGCCCCCAGCTCTGACCATCTACTCTAAGACCTTTCCATCCTCGCCCCTTCCCCACTCACCCCCTCCGTCCTCATCTCTAGGCTCTGGACTGTGAACGCCAGACTGGGAGCAGAGAGTTGTCGACAGAGGGCGCCATCGCCCCAGACTGAGAAGACGGGTGCCGTCACCTGTTCGCTCCCCCCATTCCCCACTCACCGCCCCCAGGCACTCTGTGCACACCCACCGTGGAGGAGGCAGGGTCCCCGGCTGTGCAGAGTGTGCGCCATCGTTACTTGGCGCCACGCTGGGCCGTGGGGAGTGACAAGAGTTCGGGCTGCCTGAGAAGCAGCCCCCAAGGCTGAAGCCACTCCAGCTCTCGTGTCTCACTTCACCCACCCTAGGGGAAGCGAGGAGCCTTGCCCTTCGCCCCATCTTACATGCCTCTTTCCACTGTCAGTGCAGAACAACAATTTCGGTGGCTCTTTAAGCTTTACATATCCCCTCACTATCCATAGACTGCACATGTTTGTCCCCATTTTCCAGATGAGAAAACAGTCTCCAAGAGTCTGAACTGCCGTTGAGTGACTTGCTCACTCAGCTATAAAGGCCTTAGCCAGGAGCCCAAGACTCGGTATGTTACGCTTTCCTGCGAGCCACGGGGGGCTTCTTCCCCTTCCCTGGCTCTGACTTTGAGGTGGAAGCTGTTCCCTGGGCGGCCCAGACAATTGTCTGGCAACTTTCAGGTTCCAAACTATTGAGATCCCAGAAAAGGTCCTATTTATTACAAGGCTAGATGTCCTGGGAAAATCCCCCCTCCCTCCGAAATATTATTTTTAGACAGTTTGGAGGCCACTAGAGGCCTTTTAAGGGAGCTGCCCTATGTCTAGGATGAGTTAGGGGACCTCAACGAGATATTACTGGGCTCCTCTCTGCTAGAAGCAAATTGCATCTGGACAGAAAAGAATTCCAGAATCCCAAGACTAAGAGCTGGAAGGGACCTTGGAGATCATTTAGCCCATCTTGCTTCTTTTGCAGAAGAAACTAGGGCTGGAGAAGGGAAGGGACTTGCCTCAGGTCACACAGATTCCAAATTTAGGTAGGCACCCAGACGTGACCATGGAAAGGGCCACGAGACTCGGTGTTAATTGAAACCTGGATTCAATCCCTGCTCTGATACTGTCTCTAGGCAAGCAGCTCCCTGTCCAGAATCTCAGTTTCCCCATCTGTTAAATGAAATTAAACACCATTTGCATAACTCTTGGTGTGTAGTGAAAAAGAGTGCACACTTTCCGTGTGACTGGTAGGACACTTAACTTGTCAGAGACAGTTTCTTAGTCTGTGAAATGGGGGCGCTCATACTCGCACTGCTAACTTGACCAGGGTTGTTGTTGGGGGTGGAGTGGGGTGAAATGCTTTGTTTTGCAAATCTTAAAGCCCACCCTATATGTGCAGGAATGTGGGGAGAGGGTGCGGGGGGAGTGCCTTTTAGGGCTGTGCAGCCGCTTTATAAACTTTAAAGTCCTGGATTATTTCCAGCCCCCTCCCCCTTTAGGCTCTGGCTGCAGCTCGGGGAAGGGCGCCTTGCAGAGGGGCTGGCTGGGTCGAACTGGACTCCCCCGAGCCCGGGAACAAGAAGCCAGAAGCGGGGCGGCCCAGACTACCTTTGAAAACTCTGCCTGGGTGCAGGGGATGGGGGGAACTGGGACACGAACACGCCAAGAGAGCTGCAATGGTGTCACCGAGTCAGCTCTCTCCTTCCGGAAAACAGCTTTCTGCAAAATCACATGCACTAGTCGCGCGGTGGAAATCCCGTGCAGAAACTGGGAACCGCTGCCGGGAAATTCACTCGAAACCTCCTTTAAAAAAAAAATACCCAACCGTTCTCAGCTACTCCCCCCCGCCCCGCTCCTGCGCCTCGCGCCCCCACGTGGGGCTGCCCCCGGGGAGATCCGAGCCCGCCCAAAGCCGCCCGCTGCTCCGCGCACCGAGCCAATAGTAGCCAGAGTTGCCTTGGTTGGCGTGGGTCGGGCCGCCAATGAACGCAGCGGAGGGTTGGGGTAGGCCACGCCCCCTTTCCCATCGAAGGCCATATAAGGAGGGCGCGGCGGTGGCCGCGGGAGTAGAGCTTGGGCACTGTTGCGGATCTCGCGGACGCCTGGGATTTAACGCCGCCTGGATTGTCTGCCGCTCCTCGTTGGCTTGCTCGCTGGATTAATCGCACTGACTCGGGGATCTTGGGGTTTTTTTTTGAAGCTTCTCTCCTCATTGCTCCGGGTTTTCAGCCTCGGCACTCGCGGCTTGCCACTGCCGCCGCCACCTCCTCTCTCGGGACGGAGGGACGCCTTGCTCCAGACTCGGCCGATTTGGGCTTCGAGGTCTCGGCTTTTGTGTTTCCGACTGACTTGGGGGCTTCTTCCACTGTGGATTACAATTGCACCATGACCTTGGAAGAAGTCGTAGCCTGCGAGAGTGCGGCTCAGAAGTGAGTGTCCAGCCGGGGGTTGAGGTTGACTTCCCCTCCCTCCCGTGGGACAGATAGATGCCCCAGGCTCCGATGACCTCCCTGGGCTGGGCTCCCAATGTTGCTGCCTTGCCGCCGAGCGGGGCCTCGGACCCATTCCTTCGCCTCTCTGAGTGTCCAAGGGGGAGGGAGTCCCTACCTCTAAAAAGGACTGTCTACACTCGCCCCTTCTCTTCTCCACCCCATCGCCTTTCCTGATCTCTTACGCTCTGTGCCTCGGTTTCTCTCCAGGATGCAGACGGTGAGCAACGCGGTGGAGGAGCTGCTGGTAGCGGCGCAGCGCCAAGACCGCCTGACGGTGGGCGTGTATGAGTCGGCTAAGCTGATGAATGTGTGAGTTTCTGCCTGTCTTTTTCCTGCTGCCGGGGTGGGGGCTGGTGGGCGATGGGGTACCGCTTTCCCCTACTGCACAGGGTGTGCAGTAGGAGTTTTGCAGCATGCCCCCAAGCGCGCGAGCCCCTTCCCTTGCAGAGGGTTGCTCACCTCTCTCTCTCCCCCTCTCCTTTCCTCCCTTGGCCCGTGTTCAGAGACCCAGACAGTGTGGTCCTTTGCCTCTTGGCTATCGATGAGGATGAGGAGGATGACATCGCCTTGCAGATTCATTTCACGTTGATCCAAGCCTTTTGCTGTGACAACGACATAGATATAGTTCGGGTGTCTGGGATGAGGAGACTGGCCGAGCTGCTGGGGGAGCCGGGGCCCACGGAAGAGAGCGAGGAATCCCGGGATCTGCACTGCCTTCTGGTCACGGTGGGTGAGCTTGTCCCTCCCTAGCTTGGGGCAGGGTTACTTAGCAACTCGGACAAATAGATGGGGACCTTCAGGGCTTGCTGTGAGAGAGAAGTTATTTTGTTTGTCAACATGGTTCACACAAGGAGGTGGGGAGACTAGGCTCAGAATTCCATCGCCTGCCATCTGGCTTGAAGAGAGGGCATCTCGTGCCCTGGCCAGCTCAGCACTGAGCTATTCCGGGCACCCATGGGCCAATGCCCAGGTATCCCCGCCCAGCCAGGCCTATAACTCATAACTTGTTGCTATTTTGGGATGGGCCTTGTTTTTCTGAATGGGGGAGGGGGAGGGAAGAGTGCTGCTTACTTCAGCCTCCTTAGCCTAATGCTCCTTTTACTTTTCTTACCCCCTCAGAATCCTCATACTGACTCGTGGAAGAGCCATGGACTAGTAGAAGTGGCTAGCTACTGTGAGGAAAGCCGAGAGAACAACCAGTGGCTCCCCAACATCTCCCTCCAGGAGCGCTGATAGCCTTCCCCAAACTTGGAAAATTGCTGCCTTGCAGACACATTTAAAAAAAAAAAACAACCCCCCCCTTCCCAAACCACACCAGATCCCAACCATCAAGACCACTGTGGGGAAGAGGTGTAAGGGACAGAATGTTCTTGCTGAAATGGGGTGAAGAAACACCTGCAACCTCTGTCAGGACCTAGTGGAGTCTGGGGTCAGGAATGACAGAGCTGAGAGGTGGGACTGTGTCGGCCTCAGGAAGATCCATCAGCCAGAGCGAGAAGGTGACCATGGGGCCTTGGAACCCAGATGCCTGGAGTCCAGTGATTGGGTCGGGGAATTAAGAGGAAGACCTGCCTTCCCCCACCACTAAGGGACTATGCATGGAGACAAGGTAGTCGGGCTGCCCCTCCGGCTGGCCACGATGACCTGTTAACTGTTGCAAATGGGAGTTGGCATTTGCCACCAAGACTTGATGGTGGGAGGTCTAGAGAGACCTACTGGGACCGGGAGCCTGGGACAGGCTGCTGCTGCTGTATGCTTAGAAGCTCCCAGTCTGCAAACAATATACATATACAGATATATTTTTACGTTGTTGCACTCATCGAGCCGTTTGAAAAGAGAAGAGAAGTTTATATCTATAGCTCTATTTTTGTGTGTGTGTGTTTAATGCTGGTTTGGTAATAAATTTCTGCACTCTCCAGCTCCTCTATGTGTTGGCTCTTCTGTCCCCTCCCCCAGTCCCTTTCACGGCTCAGCTGCCCCAGAGGGAGCTCAGCTGTTCGTTGTCCTGCAGCCTTAGACCAGGAAGTCTTAACTCCCTGTTAAAAACCACTTCAGGAGTAACTTGCTGCTCGTTTGCAAAAACACTGCAGTTTCTGTGGTCGGCGCCAAGGCCTCAAACTAATAACAAAGGCCTAACTCTTTTTTTTCCTTCCCCTCCTCTCTTTTCTCTCTTCCCTCCCTCTCCCCTTAGCACAGCAATTAAAAGACCGGTTTATTGCGAAACTCAGCAACTCCACGGTGGCGTGTGCCAGGTGAGCCCAGCTTTAGAATACTGCCTCCTTTGGCGACTGCCCCGTTCTCAATTAGGCAGAGCTCAAAATTGGAGAGGTGGCAAATCTACCACAGACAGCCCGACTGCCCCCTTCTATCCCCGCCCCTTCCCTTTATCTCTCCTTCTTGCAAATAGAGTCATGAGCTCCCAGGGGAAGAGACTTGCCCAACCGAGGTCATGTAGCAAAGTTTGTGGGTAGACCTGGGACTGGAGCCTGCATCTCCTGATTTGAGTCCAGAAACTTTTCTAAGATCTTAAAAGTGGATGGGAGTGGATCTGAACTCATTTGGTTCAGATGTTTACAGATGAGAAAAGAGCCAGAGAGGTGGTCACACAGGTGGCAGGCTGCATGGGGGTGGGGAAATAGACATTGACTTTCCTCCCTCCCCCTCAGTTCTGCAGAAATCTTACGTGCAGAGAGGAGATTGTTTCAGCTGGCCTTGAAACTGAAACTGCTTTTGTGAACTCTTTCTGATTCCCCCTTTGTCCCCCACCAGTCCTGGCTGGCAGAATGTAACCCTCCCCTCCTCCCCAACGTCCTGGAGCAGCTGGCTCTTTCCCTGGAGGCCTGAGTCAAACCTGCCTTTTCAGAATGTCTTTAATGCCAAGTATGCCCTGTAGAAAGAGAGACAGGCCTAACACCCTGAAGGGAGGGAGGAATCTCCCCACTCCTAGACTATTGCCATCCCATTTGGTAATATGGGGGCTGAGAGGGAAGGACAATCAGTGCCAGCTCAGTATGGTACAGCAGGGATGTGAGGAGATGAATGGAGAGGTTAGTAGGTTGGTGGGGGGGTGGAGCAGGAAAGGTCATAGAAGGGGGTGCTGGAGCTGAATCACAGTGACAAACTCATAAGGATCCTCCAAGTTCTGGAACCCTATGTATGGCCTAAGAGTCATTTATTTCACATCTCAAGTTCTAATATTCTAATATTTTTTAGAAGCTCCAGTGAACCCCTTTAGGGTGGGAGTAAGATACTTAGGACAGCTCCTGAGGTACCCCAACCCCTATATAAAGCCAGGGCTCTCTCAACTCCGCCCTCTCCCCTCCCATAGAACTGGAAGACACCTGAAAGTCCCCTAATTTTATAGATGAGAAAATGAGGTTAAATGACACACCCCAAGTCACACATGTAGATTAGTGACCAGGTCAGGATTTGAATCCAGATCTTTGACCTTCAAAACTAGTGGTCCAACCACAGTGCCCTTGTGCCAGCTATCTGAGTAGCCCCTGTGCTTTTTTTGAATTTGCCTGGGTTTGCAAAGGTTGTCTAGTCTGTCCTGGAGCATGGTGTTTCCTTTGAGAGTATCTGTCACTCCAAGCAATCTATAGCCTAATGCTGAAAGCCCTGGACCTAGGACTGGGGAAATCCAGCCCCGGACTTGTTGGGTACTCTTGGACAAGTCCCTTTTCTGGACGTCAGTTTGCCTATCTGCCAAGTGAAGGCACTGCATCTAACGATTTCTTAGATTCCTTCCGGGTCTCAATATTGTTTGATCTCAGCCCAGTCAATCCTCGCCCGGACATCTTAACCTGGCCTCCCTTCCCTAGGATCCGAGAGTCCAGCACTGGAAGGAAGGGAAAAACCTAGGAGAATGTCCAGAGGAGGTCTCGGCTCACGTCCACGGAGGGGTTAGATGGGGGTGGGGCGAGGGTGCACCTGGTAGCATCTCCCCTTTCCCTCCTCTCTCCTCTCTCGATCCCGACCTTTTCACTGAGTCCTGCGTGGGCGCCCCGAGGAAAGCCCCAGAGTCGAGCCCCCGCGCTTGAGTCACATGCAAATGAGCTGTCCCTGCAACTCTCCGCCCCCCCTTAGAACATGGGGTCCCTCCTCCGGCTCTCCCATAGCTTCCCACGCACCCATGCGGCTCGGCCGAAAAGGTGGTGAGTTGGAGAGAGGGGGAAAGAGCGAGAATGACAGAGAGACTCTCAGAACCTGAGACCCAGAAGAAAGGGACACAGAGACGCAACAGAAACAGGACTGTGTGTGTGTGTGTGTGTGTGTGTGTGTGTGTGTGTGTGTGTGTGTGTGTGTGAGCATGAAGGAGGAGAGAGGAAGGAGAGTGAGTAGGGACTACGCAGAGCCCAGGAGATGGGGGGGAGATTTGAGGCGGGGGCCGCCTGCTGTGGAGGAGAGGAGGCTACACTTGAGTAAATACAGATACGACCAGAGTACTTTGAGCGGAGGGGACCTCAGGGACCATCCAGCTCAGGGCTGCTTCATCTTGTTTTCTCATCTGTAAAATGGAGACAACAATAGCATGTTACCTTCCAGGGTTGTCGTGAAGATTAGATGAGAAATATTTGTAAAACTCTTTGACAAGCTTAAAGTGCTATAAAAATGCTAGCTATCCTTGTTGTGGTTACATCTTCACCGTCACTACTACTGCTACTACTACTACCACTACCACCACCACCATCACCACCACCACCATCACTACCACCACCACTACCACCACCACCATCACTGCCACCACCACTATCACCACTCCTACTACTATTTGTGTCATGAACTACTTTGACAGTCTAGTGAAGCCTGTAGACTCCTTCTCAGCATCATGTTTTTAAATGAATAAACTAAAAGATATAAAATTACAAAGAGAACTAATTATGTTGCAATATAATTTTCAAAGTGTTTCTAAGAAAGCAAGTTGACCCGGCCCAGGTTAACAACACTTGATCTATCTAGTCCAGTTCTGTCCTTTTATGGATGGTGTAGCTGAGCACAAAGTGGTAATCAGACTAGCCTAAGGTTATGTGGTTAATAAATGCTAACACTGGGCATCTGAGACCTTCTGCTGCAGGTCCAGTGCACTGACCTTCCACTGTTTTACAGTCCGACTCTCATGTGGCCCTAAGCAGTTTATTTTAACAATCAGGAGACAGAGGTGGAGTGGGTGGGGGAGGGGTGGATGTCTTCTAAAGCACATTATGACATCCGGTGCAGGATGTCCAGGAGCATTCACCTGGAATCAGACTTGGGTGGATGGCTCCCATGAAAAAATTTCAAACTTCTTATTCTGGAATTCAAGGTTGTCTAGAATCTGGCTTCACCCTTCCTTGACACATTTATTCCAGCTATAGATTTAAAGCTGGAAGGGACTTTAGAGATAATCCAGTCTAACACCCCTCTCCTCTCCCTTTTACAGTTAAGAAATTTTAGAGGAAAGAACTTTGGAGAGGGAACATTGTGGGATTTGAAGTCAGGAAACCAGGGTTCAAATCTTGGCTCTTTCATTTACTGCCTGTGTGACCTTGGGCAAGTTTGGTCTCCTTTCCCAGCCTTGGTTTTCTCATCTGTAAAAGGAGGGGGTTGGACTAGATGATCCTGCGATTTTCATAATCTACAGCTTGAGCCTTCTAACCCTCCCACTGACATCCCCAAGTCTACTTGTTGAAATCTCTTCCTCCAAGGTTCTATCCAGTGACTATCTTCTGCTCTATGAAGACTTCCCTCCCTGACTCAAACCCAGGTTTCTAATTTTTTTTTTCAGTTATTAAGCATTTAGTTTTTCTTCACTTCCACTTTTCACTTTCCACTCCACTGAAGAGAGAAGAAAATGAAAACCCTTAGAATAAATATTGCAGAGTCAAGCCAAACAGATTCCCATAGTGGCTATGTCCAGAAATATGTGTCTCCTTCAGTATGTTAGTCTATGCTATCCACCACCTCTCAGTCAAGAAGTACGTACCATTCTTCATCACTGATCCTCTGGAATTATGGTTGGCCATTGCATCGATTAAAGTTCTTGAGTCTTTTTAAATTGTTGGCTTTTTTACGATGCTATTATTGTTTCCTGGTTTTTCTCACTTCATTTTGCATCAGTTCATATAGGTCATCTCAAATTGCTTTCTAGAATAGCTCCAGATCTCTTTAAATCCAACCCAAGACTCTTTTCACTCCATCCCCAAATAATGTACTAAAAGTGTTGAGTTTGAGGTGCTAGTGGGATGTCCAGGTTCAAGAAACCATATAAGCTTTGTTCTGCCAATCATATCAAGTTTACAGTCTTCAGCCTGGGACATCCAAGTTCCTCAAAGTGATTTAACAAACATTAATGAAGGAGTGACTTCCTAGGTAGAAGGCCCTGTACTGGGTGCTGGGTGAAATCAACCACAGATCTTATTCTCAAAGAGCTTGCAGTCTGAAAAGGAAGATAAGACAGATACACAAGGAGCTAAAGGAGAAGTACATACAAAATGTCATGAGAAATTCACAGAGAGAGAGATAACAGAACGACAGAATTTCGGAGTGAGAAGAGATTTCAGTAACCATCTAGTCCAACTAATACTGGAACTCTCCAATATGTCCAAAAAATGGTTATCTAGCCTTCACTTGAAGACCACCAGTATAGAGGGCCTTCTGCCCCAGACTCAGAGGCAGCATTGTTTTTTAAAAATATATTTATTTCATTAAGTATTTCCCAATTATATTAAAAAATATTTTAACATTCATTTTTAAAAATTTTGCATTCCAAATTCTCTACTCTTGCCCCTTCCCTACCCATTGAGGAGGCAAGAAATAGGATTTTGATTATAACATGTGAAATCATGCAAAACATATTTCCATATTAGCCATGTTGCAAAAGAAAATACATATACACACACCAAAGCAAGGAAAAATTTTTAAAAAGTGAAAAAAGTATGCTTCATTCTGCACTCAGAATTTATCAGTACTTTTCTCTGGAGGTGGATAGCATTTTTATTATGAATCCTTTGGAATTGTCTTGGATCGTTATCTTGATCAGAGTAGCTAAGTCATTCACAGTTGATCATTGTTACAATGTTGCTGTTAATTAGTGTACATTGTTCTTCTGGTTCTGTTCACTTCACTTTGCATCAGTTCAGATAAGTCTTTCTAGTTTTTTCTGAAAATATCATGCTTGTCATTTCCTATAGCACAATTGTATTCCATCACAACCATATGCCACAGCTTGTTCAGCCATTCCCCAATTGAAGGGCATCCCACTGATTTTCAATTTTTTCCACCACAAAAAGAGCTGCTCCAAATATTTATTTACAAATAGATCCTTTCCCCCTTTTCTTTAATCTCTTAGGGATGCAGACTTAGTAGTGGGGAAGCTTTGTTAAAGTCTAATCCCTCTTCTTCATTATAACCCTTCAAATAATTGAAGGATAGCTATCATGTCCTTTCTAAACCTTCCATTCATTCATATATTCAAGAAGCATATATTTAGTGCCTGCTGTGTGTTAGGCAGTCAGGACACAGAGACAAAAAATGAACACCTTAGCCCTCCAGAAGATTATACTCTACAGAGAAACAAAGTAATGAAGGCTTATCTCCTGAGACTCAGGAGAAAGATGAGGGCTGGATTTATAGATCTGAAATTTGATCTGATTTATAGATCTTTATACCCTGCATAGTGGAGAGAGTTGAGCAGAGTAAAGACCTAGGATGGAGCCTTGAGGTACACTCATATCCACAGTCAGGGGATGGGTATAGAAGGAGATTGATTGAGGAGTGGTCAGACAGATACCAGGAGAACTAAGAGAGAAGGGTGTCATGAAATCTCAAGAGGAAAGAGTATTTAGAAGTGTGTCAAACACAACAGTGTTAAAGGCTTCATCTGTCAGGAAAGATAATGACTCAGAAGAAGCCATCTGATGAGGCAAGTGAAAGATCACAGGAGACTTTGGAGAGTGTTCTGGTAGAGTGATGGAATCAGAAGCCAGACTAGTCAAAAGAAGCTTTAACTATTAAAGTCTAAAAGGTTCAGAAGTAAGAGGAGAGGAACTGGGATGGGGAACTGAGCTATGTGACCCTAGCTGAGGCATTGTCACCTTTCTGTACCTCAATTTCCTTATTTGTAACATGAGGGGGTTGGAATGTAAGGCCTTCAAGACTCTTTCCAGCTCTCATTCTATGATCCTATAAAAAGGTCTTTTTCTAAGACTGTGGCCATGAAAGGGAAGAGGGAAATGGTTGATAGCTTAGTGGGGAGAAAAATAAGGAAGGCTTCATGGAGAAGGTGGCTAAGATTTCAAAAACATACAATTCTTCATGAATCCACTTTACAACTGCCTTCCCCTTGGGCCTGCAGGCTTGCATACATGCACATGCACACACAATAAACGCTCTGTTCTCCTGTCATCTCTCCTTCCTTCCCATCCCATTCAGCCACAGCTTTGCCAATCCCTGAACTTAAACCCCAGCCCTGACCACTCCCCTTCTCTGGAGTTCTGCCAACCCCAGCTCTGCCCCATAACTTCCTTCCTGCCACTCCTTTGCCCTCACAAACCCAGAAGGCATCTCTTTCAAGCAGCCTTCCTTGATTTCATAAAGTGCTTGACTTTCCCTTTGTATGGGAGCTCTTCCTATTTAGGACTGAAGGATCATAAATTTAGACCTGGGAGGGCCCTGAGAGGCCATTTAGTCTAACCCTTTAATTCCAAAGATGAGGAAACCAAGGCACCAGAGAGGTGAATTCACTTGCTCAAAGTAATATCTCTGAGTTGTAGGTATCTGAAGGAAAATTCAAAGCCAGGCCTTCCAGACTTCAGGCCCAGTGTTCCATATATTACAGCACACTGACTTAACTTGTTATTGTCCATTAAGTTATTTCAAATGAACTAGCCTTAAGATACACCCCCAGAAGGAAGTCCTTCCTGTGCTCACTTGACTTATTAGGATCTATCTAAGATGTTGCACTCCCATGTTTCCTCCCAGCCTAATCATAAGGACCCTGTGGGCAAGAACTGTGTCTTCCCCTCCCCCAGACTCCAGAGAGCCTGGGTACATACTAACCCACCCTCTTTCAAGCCTTTGGTCTGCTTTCACAACCCAAGAGGCCTCTGGGGGAGCTTGGCCTGAGGCCTGCCCTTCCCACCGAGGACCGAGTGGCCACAGCCATGAGAAGGTGATTTCACATCCATCCTCTCTGATCCCTAAAATAACACTCTGAGCCAAGTCAGGGCAGGAATTATAATCCCCATTTTACAGAGGATGAAAGTGAGTTTCTGAGGAGGGGAACAGCCAGCTAATGCTAAAGTCTGGATTCAACATAGACCTTCTGACTCCCAGATTCAGGGCTCTTTACCCTGCATACAAGATGATACAACAAACACTCATTAAATCCTACTGAGTGCTTATTAGCCCTGAAGCATGCTGGGCTAAGTGCTTAGGGAAAAACCAAATCTGAGAAGGCAGAGTTTCCTGAATAAGAGCTCCTGGTCTTGGAGGGGGAGGGTACACACAAGACTATGATGATGAGGCACAGATTTGCAAGAGATAAGGGAAGCAGGGTCACAGACACAGTCACTCAGTTCACTGAAATCAGAGCAGGGAAGGCACCCTGCTGGTACTGGCTTCAAAGAAATGAACAGGAATGAAAGAGAGAAGAGAGACAGACACATAGAGAGAGGGAAGGGAGAGAGGGAGAGGGAGAGGGAGAGGGAGAGGGAGAGACAGAGACATACACACAGAGTGCAGGGGAGAGAGTTGGGAAAGAGAGAGGGACAGAGAGAAGCATTTTAGGCCTAGGACAGAGTCAGAAGAAAGCTAAGGTGGTGGTGGGGGGGCGGTGCCAGAGCTCCTTGGGGCACAGAGAGTTTTATTAGTTTGTTAGGCACATATGAGTGCATAGAGGGGAGTCAGATGAAATAAAGATGGAAAGATGAGTGGTGCCAGATGAGGGGTTAGTGCTTTGAATGCCACTCAAAAGAATTTAAGTAGTTTCCTATCTGTGGACAGTAGGGAGCCACCAACTTTTGAGTGCATCAATGATACGACCAGAAAGATGCCTAAGAAAGATGATTTTGCATCAAGCATCCTAAGAGGTGTCGATAAAGAGGGCACCCATTCCAGACATGGGACTAGCAGGGCAAAGGTTCCAATACAGGAAATGAAACTACTCAGAAAAGACTCAGGGACTGATTGACAGGCCGTCCTTCTGATCAGAGATTTGTGTCCGTTGGAGAAGTGATCCAGACGATTGCTGTGCGTGTTCATCTTTAAATGGATTTTAAATAACAGTTGGGGATGTAGCAAGAAGTAAGTGCCCCTTTCATAATCTACCTATAGCCCCTGGTCATGGTGGCCTGTGTGGGCCTGGACTCACCTCACCCCCAAACATGCAGACACTCTCACACGCATCCACAGACACACGGAGACAGATGCGGTATTGGAGGTTAGGGAGTATAACTGTACTTTCATTGTTATGGACCAGTACCTACTCTGGAGCTTTTTAAAAATTTTTATTTATTTAAGTTTTCAACATTCACTTTTATAAGATTTTAAGTTTTAAATTTTCTCCCCCCTCCTTCCTTTCCCTCCTCCCCAAGACAGCATGCAATCTGATATAGGTTATACATGTACAGTCATATAAAACATATTTCCACATTAGTCATGTTGAAAAGAAAAATTAGAAGCAAAGGGGAAAACCACTAGAAAGAAAAAAAAAGGACAAAAAGTCTGCTTCCATCTGCATTCAGACTCCATAGTTCTTTCTCTGGATGTGGATAGCCTTTTCCATCATGAGTTTTTTGAAGCTATCTTAGATCCTTGCATTTCTGAGAAGAGTTAAATCTATCAAAGTTGATCATCACACAATGTTACTGTTATCATGTACAATGTTTTCCTGGTTGGAGCTTAGAGTCTTTTAAAGTTGTTGGCTGTTGAGTGATTTTCCCAAGGTTACACAGTCAGGGTGGACTTGAATGCAAGACTTCCTGGCTCTGAGGTCAGCTGTCTATGCACTGTGACACACAGCCTCTCCATATACCTATGTATACCTATGAAAGGTATCATTTTTCTGTGAGTGAAGAGAGCCATGGCTATGGGGTTGAGAAAGCCTGACTGACCTGGGGGTGGGGAACAGCTCCCTTCTCTGGGCCTTGGGTTTCTCAGTGGTAAATTGGTATGGAGAACCCTTGATGGTGTTAAGGTTTTAGAGTGGGCTTCCCCACTGCTTGTGTCACAGATCCCTTGGGCAGTCAAAGGCTTCTGAGAAGCCTAAGGAAGCCCTTCTCAGCATCGAGTCTTTAAATACATAAAATAAAATTCGGAGGATTGTGAAGACAATTCTATTGAAAGATAGTCATCAAGGGTGTACAAGGTTACAAACCCCAGGTTAAAAGCTCCTGCTTTCAGTGAATGGAAGTCATGCATATTATCACATTTTCATACACGTATACACAGTAGCCACCACTAACCCTGCCGCAGGTTGAGACAGTCATCCACCTGGATACTCAACAAACTGTGGGTTTCCAGATGTACCCTCACATCTGTCCTTGGGTTCTTCCCAGTGGTGACCTTGTAAACAAGCCCAGGCCTGCTGGAGAGTCTAGGCAACTCAGAAAGGCAGTTGTCCTCATAAGGTGGCAGTCACTGTCTTTGACCTGAGGGCAGCCTGGGGATTGGGTGGATGGGGGAATTCCCCAGTGCAGGTCTGAAAGGATTAATCTACTCTTCCCCCCCCTCCTCTCCATGCGATTAGAAGAGGCTCAGTACCAGAGTGAGGAGATGTATGGCCCCACTCAAGGTGTGGGCCCTCCAGTGTTAACTAAACCCAGCCCCTCATTTTGCAGAGGACAGCTAGGTGATGCAGTAGATAGAGCACCAACCCTGGAGTCAGTCTTCCTGAGTTCAAATCTGGCCTCAGACACATTCTGGGCAAGTCATTTCACCCTGGTTGTCTCAATTTCCTCATCTGTCAAATAAGCTGGAGAAGGAAATGGCAAACCACTCAAGTATCTTTGCCGAGAAAACCTTAAATGGGGTCATGAAGAGTCAGAACACGACTGAACAACAGCACATTTCATAGATGAAGGACTGAGGCCCAGGAATGATAAGTATTTGGCCAACGTTACACAGATATTAAATAAGCATTGGAGGCAGGATTTGAACTCAGGGCTTCTGACTCCAGAGTCACAATACTAACTCCTTCCCTTTAAGGGAAGTGTCTTCCCCTGCCCCAATGTATTCATCTTTAATGCTGTCCCTTAGGGTTATTTGTGTATGAGCCACAGTCCCCTCCTAGACTATGGGGGCAGAAACTATCCTTACTTACACTTTCTGTCTCTCCCAGGGCTTGGCACAAGGCCCTCCATTTAGGAGGTATTTAATACATTTTGTTGCTAGCCCCATGTACACATTTGCATGCTTGTATATATGAAGAAGTGCTTGGTGGAGTAGTGGATAGGCCTTGGAAACAGAAAGACCTGAGTTCAGGTGGCACCCTTGACACCCAGGCCAAGTGACTTACTCTTTCAGTGTCCCTGTGCTACTATTTAAGGCCCTAAATTTTACAGAAGCTACTTACCTGCCTTGATAGAGGCAATTTTCTGCCCCTGGAGGTTCCCTCTCCTAATGAAACCCCAGGCCTAGTGCCTACTCCTATACACAGACACATGTATAACCAGATGCAGACAAACCCAGAGATCCAGTGGCTTGTACGGGGCATATGGGCCCACATATGCATACACACACATCACAGTCAGAACAGCCCAGTCATTAAGGGTCAGTCCTCATTGGCAGAACACTTTCCTCCCAACCCTCTTGGGGACTCAATAGGGCAGGGATGTTCTCCATTTTACAGATAAGGAGCCCAAGGGGCCAAGAAGGCCAATGAATGACTATCTAAGGTTATGACATTAGAATGTGGGAGAGCTGGAACTCCACCCTAGTTGTCCTGACACCCAACCTGGGCCTCCCCTCCCCCTTCCTTTAAATTTCTGTTAAAATCCCTTTAATTCTCCAGCCTCCCCTCTGTTAATTATCTTTTATTTATCTTGTCTAGAGCTTGTTTGAACATATTTGTTTGCTTGATGTCTCTCCCAATAGACTGTGAGTTCCTGGAGGGCAGGCATTGTCTTTTGGTGTCTCCAGTGTTTATCACAGTAATACATGTTTATTGGCTGTCTCTCACATGCACATACAACTATACAGGAGTCCACAAAGGTATGTATTACATAGTTACAAAATGCACACATGTACACAATCCAAGTCCACAGAAAGACATAGTTATATGTGATATGCCTAGTTATAGGAGATATAGGCAAGCATTAATGCATGGCCATACATGTGTACATTAGCATACAGATACACATACACACATATAAGCATGCAATACAGTCAAACGGACATGTATGTAAAATAGACCTACACACGTACAATAGCTACACATGAATACTGAGATACATACAAATATGCAGGTATGTAGTTGCCTACAGACACTCATTTAGTCATACCTAGACAAACAACATATAACCAAAGTGCAGATACATACAGATACATGTATGTAGCAGCAAACAGACATGTAAATAGGCACACATCTACAAACATAGCATAGTACAGAGATATGTATGAGTATGCACATACATAATCACACATAGATACACAACTGTATATCAAAATACAAGTATACACAGACTCACGAGTACACAGAGAGATAGACCTAAAGGCATATAGACATAAAGATTCTGAAGGGGCAAACAAGAGGCAGAGCACCCAAAGTCCTGCCAACTCATGCCCTGGCCGAGATGGCCATCCATTCTGACCTCTGCCCTTTGCCCCCAGCAGGCACCTCCTCTTCTCCTATGGGCCCTGGCCCTGCCTGGCATGCCCTGGACTTAAGTTACTAATGATAACCTCAGTCTTGTCAGTGGTCACAGTTGCTTTCTGGGACAGACTGTCTTGTCCCCAGGAAAACAGGCTTTCTTGCCAGTTCCCTGCCCCTGGCCATGTCAGGTGCTAAGAGACAGGTCATGAAGCCCTTACCCTCCCTCTGCTGGTGAGGCAAGGACCTGAGCAGGGCTAGGAAATAGGGGCAGAGAATAGGGCTGGCACCATTGCCCAGGGCTGGCTGTGATAACAACTTTGGTTCCTGTCCAGAGTAATGTCAGTAGGTAAAGGTTGGGGCAAGCACTGTGCCCAGAAATTGGCCTGCCCTTTCCCATAGGGTAAGTGGGGCACTGCAGCTTAACAGGAAAGGAGTTGGGGCAGCAGAGATCCTCCCAGGCCAGGCATTTGACTCTGTGGGGGTCAAGTCAGTTCTTATGGAGATCCCAGAGGAATTGGAATTGTTGGTCAGCCAGATCTAAATAACTTACAGCTAGGGAATTTGCCAGGCACCTGCTCGGAGGGTACAGCAAGTCCAGGGACAGGACAGACAACAGACAAGGAGTGGGGGGTGGGGGGAGGATTCTCTGGTGTAGAGGGCAGACTTAAGCACCTATCGATGTTCAGACTGGGCTAGACTGTATAGGGCATGTGTGAAGGAATGGAGAACATCAGCCCAGAGTCATCATAAGGAGCAAGGAGTGGGAGAGGAGAGAGAAGAGATTGGGGGTAGGGTACACCCGGGGTGCAGCCCCTGGGGGAAGGAACCATCCTCACGATTTCTATATTGTTGAAGGACTGGTTGGAGAGTAGTTAGGATAGACCAGGGGCAGGGGGTGCAGCAACCTGGAGGAGGAAAACATGTCCTAGTAGAGAGCCCTTATCACTAAGGCTACTCTCTGCCCTTCCATCTCCGGGCTTTTATACTAGCTGCACCCCCATGCCTGGAATGTTTTCCCTCCTAACCCTGACTTCCTTTAAGGCTCACTTCCTTGGAACAATTTATATAGTAACAACATTGTAGAGACCAACGTTGAAAAACTTAGAAACTCTGATCAACCACAACTCGGAAGGACTCATTTTGGACCACGCCATCCACCTCTAGATACAGAGCTGATAGAACTCAGAGAGCAAGCGGAATTTTCTTTTCTTTTTTTGTTTTTTCCTGGACATAGCTAATGAGGGAATTTGTTTTGCTTGACTATACATATTTGCAATGAGTTTTGTTTCTCTTGCCTTTTCAATGGATGGGGGAGGTAGAGGGAGGAAGGAGAGAATTCTCAACCAAAAGAAAAATAAAATTGAATTTAAAAAAAGTTCTTGTTGGAAGCTTTTCCTGGGTTCCCACTTCCCCTCAATGGCTAATACCTTCTCATGGCTACCTTTCATCTATCTACTATGTATTGATCTACAGATATTGTCTCCATTATCCTTGAGATCAGGACTTGTTTTTATCCACAGAGCTGACACAGTGCTTGGCACAGAGTCACTGTTTTATAAATGTTGGTTGATGAGTTGATTGATAATCTTCATCCATCTGTAAATCCAGGCTCTGTCAGGATTACCCCTCTGACATTTCTGGTGGTCCTGACCCAGCCCTGAACTGCTCTTATAAACCTGTTTGTGTAAACAAATCGGCATGACTCAGGCATTTGTTTGATAGGCTTCCTTGCCAACATCATGGATGAGTTCATGCAAATATCATTACTGTGAATGTGCCTGCATGTGGGAGGCTCTGGAATTCCGGGGATTCATTCTCTACCCTGCACATTTGTATAGGTTGTCCCCGTTAATCTCCCCCAAGGTCCTTTCTGATACCTCATGGTCTGGAGATTATTCAGGGCTCTCCCAGACTGGGGTAGAGGAGCCCAGGCTCTGATAGGTCCCTCCACAATCCAAGGTGTTTTGTGTGCAGGGGCTGTTGGAGGGTATGGGTTTGCTCTCTGAAGACCAACCTTACTGAGGTACGGAGCTTGTCCACCAAAGGCTGAATTTTATCTTCTGGCCTTGGTAACTCATGATTCATCAAGATGGAGAAAGAGTGCCTAGCACACAGTAGATGTTCGATACATATTTGTTGATGGATGGTGGTGGAGAGAGTGGCACCCACCCAGATGAAATCACACAGCAGCCAGATGGTACAGTGGGTAGGGCTCCAGATCATTTGGAGTCAGGAAGGCTGGAATTCAAATCGTGCCTCAGACATTAGCTCAGTGACCCTGGGCAAGTCACTTAACCTCTATCTGCTTCAGTTTCTTCAACTGTAAAATGAGGATAACAACAGTATCTACCTCCCAGGATTATTGTGAGAATCAAATGAAATAATTTTTGTAAAGCGCTTACTTAGTACAGTGCCTGGGACACAACTGTTACTTAATAACTTGTTTCCTTCCTAACCATTTTTTGGAAATGTCAAAATAAATTGCCCAAAAATGGTCTAGATGACTAGCTAGCCCTGGGGCAGAGAGGACTCGTGACAGCCCTTATCTATTCATGTACTCCTATTCACCTACTGGTCTCTTGTGGCACCAAGGACTGAGGATTAGCTTCCTTAAGCTGAAGCTTGTGGGGGCTCAGCTCCTGCTCCCCAGTCCCGCCTTACCCCTCCATACCCACAGAAGGGAGGGAAAGCCAGGAAGGTAAAGTTCTGGACCAGCACCATTTTCATTTAGTAGGTTTTCTATCCTTATACTGGTGTTGGATTACAACCAGGGAGCAGTCATAGATGCTGGTGGGAGGGGAGCAGGGGAGCTATCAACTGTCCTAAACACCACCTTCGCTCCGAGCTCTGCTCCAGACTTTCTGGGAAGCTACTCCAGGGACCAGTGCCTGGCCACTCTGGTCTTCTGGTCAGAATCTGTAGATAAAACATGTATATGCATACATACATATGTATATGTACCTACATGAAATTTTGTGGAATCATTTTGGTCATGTCTGACTCTCCATCACCCCATTTGGGGTTTTCTTGTTGAAGATATTGGAATGGTTTGTCATTCCTTCTCCAGCTCATTTTACAGATGAGGAGCTGAGGCAAACAGTGAAGTGGCTTGCCCAGGGTCACACAGCTAGTAAGTATCAGAAGGCACATTTGAACTCAGGTCCTCCTGACTCCAGGGCCAGTACTCTATCTATGGCTTCAGCCAACTGTCTATATGTGTATGTATGTATGTATGTATATACATATATATATATATATATATATACACATATACATGTGATAGCTAGCATTTATATAACACTTAAAGGATTGCAAAACCCTTTCTATATGTTAATTCATTTGATCCTCACATCAACCCTGGGAGGAATCCTTATTTTGTCCCCATTTTACAGGTTAGGAAACTGAGGCAGACAGAGTTAAGTGACTTGCTAATGTCTGAAGCAGGATTTGAACTCAGGTCTTCCTGATTTCAAGTCTAAGGCTCGACACATTAAGCCGCCTAGTCAGCTCATGATGAGTTTTTAAATGCTAGATTCAGAGTCAAAGGATCTGGCTACAAATTCCAGTTCTGCTACTTACCCGTTGTGTGACCTTGAATGAATGGATGAATGAAAAATGAATGGAAAAGCATTTACCATATATATATATATATATATATATATATATATATATATACATATATATATATATGTACACACACACACACACAAACTATATACTATATATTATAAATATATGTTAAAAATACAAAAAAAACCCCCCAGATTCCTGCTCACATTAATTGAAGGAGATAATATAGGTGAGAGCTGAGCAGGTAGGGAGAGACAGACACGTGGGAGTCTTGAGGGGCCTTCAGTGAGAAGGATGGACAGTAATGTTCAGGGGGAGGGTCCTTGGATGCCTCAGTATGGCAGAAGGCAGTGCCCTGGAAGCTGGAGTGTGTAGCTGCAGGCTAGTTGGTAAGACCTGCAGGTCTCATGAATAGGCTTGTAGGTGGTGAATGTTACTCAGACAAATAAATCATTTGTCCTCTCATAGTCTCCGTATGAACTGAAAGATCCCTGAGACTCCCTATAGGTCTAAATTTGTCTATCCTAGGAATCTACCTGCCCAGAGACACCAATCGTATTCCCTTTCCTCTAGGCTAAACATCACCATTTCCTTCAAGAGAGACTTATGTGACGTAGTTTCCAGGCCTCTCCCCAGCCTGGGTCATCTTCCTCTAGATCTGTTCCAGTTTGTCAGGGAACCTCCTAAAGTAGGGCACCCCATACCAAACCTCATCCTCTAGACAGTGTCTGACTCAGGCAGACAGCAGGACCATTACTGCACTCCATCTAGAGGGATTTGGGGATCCTCTGAGAGACCTTTACTCCTCTCCTTGGGTATTTCCTAACTGTCCAGGAGCAGACATGGATGACCCCTGCCTAAGGAATTCGCATCATTCTTGGGAAGGTAGAAAGTTGAATGGGAGATAGAGGTTTAGAGTGTTTGGTGGCTGAACTCAGGGACTCCCACAGAAAAGCTGCCTCCTGTCGGTCCATCAGTCAGCTCTGATTAAACATCCTTCATGTGTCTAGCACAATACTAGGCACAGTGGGGAGATCCAAAATACATTGCCTTTCTTTGTTTTCTCAGTGCTTAGCAGAGTGCCGGGCACACAGTAGATGTTTAATAAGTGCTTTGTGACTGGATCACAGACAAAAAGCATTCTGAAGCATGTGCAAGGCTGTCTGGGGCTCACACACCAAAAATGCCAGGAAAGGGCGGGAGTGGGGGAGAGAGGTGGAAAACACCAGGGTCAAAGACAAAAGCATTCCCATACCACCACTAGCAAACACAAAAAAGACATTGTCAAGGGGGTCCTGCAGGGATGGGGACCAAGGTGGAGTTAATGAGGGAGAGCATCTGGGAAGACATGACCTTGGGGCTAGGTGGTGACTTAGGAGGCATTGTATCCTGGCTCTGGACTTGAAGTCAGAAGACCAGGGTTCACGTTTGGGATTTGATATTTGTGGTTTGTGTGACTTTGGACAAGTCCTTCCCGGACTTTATTTTCCTCTTCTGTGAAAGGGGGGAGCTGACAAGATGATATTTTAGCTCTAAGTCTCGTGATTCTATGTTAGATAACTATGTTGAGGGTTAGGGGTGGACAAGATGAGTTGGGATTCAAGGTAGGGAACTCATCATGTAGCTCTTATGACCCTTGAGCTCCCTGGCAGACCATCCTCCTCTTCCTCCTCTTCTCAACAGGCCCCCCTAGGTACTGGACTAAGAGACTGGGGGAAAGGAGCCTGGCGAGGGGCTCCCAGGTTTATGGGGCACCAGCTGTGCTGCCTCTGGCTGGGCCTCAACAGAATGGAGTGTATGAGGCCAGACAAGGAGCCCTGCAGGCTGGGACCTAGGGGTGGGGAGGCATGCCCCAGGAATCAATGCAGGGCTGATGGTACATCAGAGGTTTGAGCCCCTGGATGTTGTGCCCATGCTTTGGGGGATAAGAGGAATGGGCCTATGGAAGGACCTAGAAACCAAGTAGGAATCAACTCTAATCAGTGACCCAAATTCTAGAACCTAGGGTCCACACTCACCATGCAGAGTTTAGACCCTAGAACCCAGAGCCCACACCTAGAATTCAGAGTCTGACCAGCTAGGGAAGGAGGGTGGGAAGTGGATGATTAGAGAGAGCTGCCCCCATTCCAGTCAGTCCTTGTCTGCAGGAAGGTGTGGGGGTGGATAGGGAGGAAGGAGGGGTAGAGGAAGAGGCTTGAGCCTCTCTGACCCACCCTGGACATAAGGGCCATGCACCAGATTAGGGCTTTCTCCCTCCCTTTGTCTCTTATTTCCCCCTATTATGTTTGGATGTGCTGCAGGACCCCTCCCTTCCCTTCCCCCCATTTCAATGTCACTGGCAGGAAGTAGTAGAGGACCCTGGTATCTCCCCCCCACCTTTCCTGGCACACAGGGCTTCTGGTGTGTGGGCCCCAGACAGTGACGTGCACACAGACAGCCTCACACACTTCATGATAATCCCCACAGCCCCTCACATCTGTACAAAGGCCTTTCATGTCTGCGATCTCATCTGATCCACCCAGTGCCCCTGTGAGGGAAGCTGAGCGAGGATTATTTTTCCCATTTGACAGATGAAATGACAGACTACAGCCCAGATCTCTTGGCTCTCAAATCCAGGGCTCTTTTCATCCAGATTGGATACAGACAGATGAAAAAGATCATAGAGCCATAGAGGCCATCAAATCCCACCTTCTGATTTTATGATGGACAAACTCCCACGGGTGTTAAGCAACTTGCCCAAGGACACTCAGCTAAGTATCAGAAACAGGACTGGAACTCAGACCCTCAACTCCAAATCCAAGAGCCTTTCCACTGCCTCCACCTTAGTCTTTGTGATGCACAAAGGTGGTGCACAAAACACATTGTGTGATTCTAGGTGACTCTTGTCTTGTTTGGGCCTCAGTTTCCCTATGAAGTCAATGAGACTATTGGAAATGATGGTCTTTAAGGGCCCTTCCCACTCATGTATTTTAGGATTCTGTGTTCTTCTGTATCTGTCTTCTTGTCTGTCTTCCTTTCCCTTCCTTAGTCTATGTGTCTCTCTGTACATCACTTTCTCCTCTTTCTCTCCCTCCCTCTGTCTCTGTGTATATGTATGTCTCCTCTTGTCTCTCTCCCTCTTCTCCCCACTCCCATCTGATTGTCTCCCTCTCTCCCTCTCCCTCTCCCTGTCTCTGTCTCTCTGTCTCTCTCCCTCTCTCTGTCTCTGTTTCTCTGTCTCTCTCCCTCTCTGTGCCTGTGCTTCCTTTCCCAGGGTCCCTGGAGCGAGTGAGCTCCCAGGGAACTCAGAATTCTCTTTGTTCTTTCCCCCAACCTTATTGTTCCCATTGTTTCCCACGCATCCCCCCCCCACCCCAGGCCACAGCTGGTTCCCAGGCCTGGGAAGGAGGGGAAGACAGAAGTCTGGGGGGGAAAGAGGAGGGCTGGTGTGAGGGTAGGCCAAGGGTACAAGGGCACGTGTGGATGTGGACATGTTCTTGCCTGTGATTAGCACATATGGGAATGTGTATGTGTGTGTGCCTGCCAGGGGATTTGGGGGGGTGGATGGGGAGGGAGAGAGAGCAATGTGTAATGTTTGTGCTCACCAGCACATTTTATTTTTGGTCTGTTTCTGTGATTTCATCCATGTGGAAAGCTCATAGCAGGCAACAGAAATTGGCAATCTGTTTGTAACATGTCATTTTAGAGAGTTGTTGGTGGCACTGAAAAGGTAAGTGATTTTCCCAGGATCACATGGCAGATATGTGTCAGGGGGAAGACTTGAATCCAGGTCTTCTGGACACCACTGTCTCTTTGTGCTTTACGCTCAAGGGCATCCCAGGATCACGGATTTAGAGTCGGAAAGTACCTTAGAGGTCAATGAGTCCAATCCTCTCATGGGAGAAACTGAGGCCCAGGGAGGTTGAGACTTGACCAAAGTCATACAGCTAGAAAGGTCTGAGGCAGGATTTGAATACAGGTCTCCAAGTCAAGGGACTCAATTCACTAGCCACATTGCCTTCAATGAAGTAGTTGGTAGTCAAAATTCCATTTTTCATGTATTCTGGGATCCTATGTATGTTCTAGGGTGGATGCAAGTAAACACTCTCTCCCTCTGAAATATAGGGACCTTTTCCAGCTAGAGCCCTGTTTTGATCCACTCTCCACAACCCCATCTACATGAAGACATACATCAATACACTCTCCCATGAAAATACACAGTGCATTCCTATAATGATGCGAACATAGACACTCTTGTAAATCACAAACAACCTACCTCCCTTCTGCCCAGCTCTGCCACTGAAGATGCTCAGGCATGGGCTATTTCTAATGATCCTGCCTCTGACACGTTCTGGGGTGCCCCGGGCCCTGCTTAGGGGCCTGGCCATTAAGCAATCATTCTTGCTCCATAGCCACTGAGGACCCCTCCATCCACCCAAACTGCCAGTGGCTGCCTCGAACTGAGTGGGGATGAGGCAAAGAGGGGAGGGATTGCTGGTTGACCTGCAGGCTTGCTGGGCTCTACTGGAGCCAGCATTCTTGCCCACGGCCTCCCTGTCTGAGCAGCCAACCTGTTTCTAGAAGTCTCATCCAGTCTCCATTTCAACACCCAGGCTAAACTGGATTGGGGGTGGACAGCAAATATCTCTTCCTCAGGGTCTATCAAATTCATTTCCTTGGCCCTTAGAGAAATATGAGCTCTTGTTTAGTCCCAGGGAAACTGGATGAAACATCCTGGAGAAAGCTGCAAGCTGGGAAATACTGGAGACTCGGAAATAGGCCATTTACCAGCATCATTATGATCCCTTTAAGTGATTTCCCGGTTATTCTCTCCTTTGATTCTCAAGATGGCCAGAGAGGAAGGTGAGGCGAGGGCTGTTGACCCCATTTTGCACCTGGGAACACTAAAGGAGAAAGGGAAAGAAGTGACTTGCCCAATGTCAATATCAAGCGAGTAGCCCAGCTGAAACTTGAACCCAGATCTCCTGTCTCTCAGCCCGATTACCTTTCCAGCATCATAGGGTAGCTGATACACAGTATCTTAGTCTTAGGCCCCATGCCTGCTCCACTCACACCATCCCGAAACCCAGACCCCAGAGGAGACACCAGACTCAGTCACTAGCCCCCTGACTCAGCCCCACAGCTGGTCCCTCATTCTCAGTCCCAGTTCCCTCCCTTGTGAGGGATGAGGGGATCGTCCTCCTACCTCAGATAACCCCGCTTGAGACTGGCAGGCGAGGAGAGGGGAGCTGACTCAGGATCCCGCCAACACTCCCCCCCCCAACCCCCATGCTCCCTCCCCAGACGGCGGGAATCCCAGCTCCTGCTTCCCCAAATTGGATAATTGGAGACAGAGGGTGTGTATGTGCAACTTCCAAGTGTCTAGAGTCTGGGAAAAACCTTTCTCTCTTCCTCCCCCTCCCCCTTCTCTCTACCTCTCAGCTTGGCACCTCTCCTCCCCAGGAGCCAGGGGCATTGCCAGGGGAGGGGGGCGCAGAAGGAAGGGATCCTTCTGCCCCCCAGATCTCAGCCATGCCCGATCTCCGGCAGCTGGAAGGGTCTGGGGCGAAAACCTTAGCCTTCCGTGGGGCTAGCAGGCGGGGGTGCTAGCAGGGTGGCCCCTTGTCTCCCGCGCGGATGAGCCCGCGTGCACCCCTCTTCTTGGGAGCTGCAGACGGGGGAGAAGGGGCGCTGCTCCGACTCGCGCATAGGTGGGCCCGTGTACACCTCTCTCTCTAGGGGTTGCAGGAGGGGTGCATGGAAGCTGAGGGTGCACCCTTCTTTCTAGGGGCTGCAAGCTGGAGTATTGAGAGGCTGCCCCTCCTTCCCCTCGCATGGGTGGGCCCCAGTGTACCCCTCTCTCTATCCACAGCCGTGCCCTCTCACACACTCGGGCCCTTCGGCTCTGGCCCAGGCTCCCCGCGCCCCGCCAGCCGCAGCTCCAGGGCTGGGGCTCCCCCCCCCGCCCCACTTTTTGCGGCTGGGGCAGGACTCAGGCAGACGGAGGAGTCAGCTGGAGGGAGGCCCCTGTCTAGCGCTGGGAGCCGTCTGGCCGGCCGCTCCCCCGCCCTACAGCTCCGGCTCCCCAGGAGGAGGGGGCGGGGTGCTGTCTGCACAGACCCGCCTTTTGTGAGCAGTGCCCGCCCCGGCACACAGAGGCCCCTGCCGGGCACCAGGCCAAGCCCCAAAATAGCCTGCCTGCCCGCCACCAGGGAGCCCGGGCCCAGCCGGCTGCCCTGACCCCACCGCGGACTCTCCAGGCCGCCGCCGCCCTGGGCAGGGCCCTGGGCACCGTGGAGAAACCCTAGGGGCAAGGCAACAGGCCCGCGGGTGTGCCGCGGCTGTGTGTGCCCATGGACACATGTGCTCCATCCTGTGCAGGAGCACGCCCCCGTGCACATCTGCATGCTCAGGGATGCAATGTTCTCATCTGAAAAATTACAAGACGATCCGTGTAGGGCAGGCACGCACGTCTGAGGCCGCAGCCCAGCGACGAGAACGAGGAGTCACGCGGGCCCTCCAGCCCAGGCCCCAGTGCCAGCTCATCAAGTACTTGCTGGATAGCCTTGAACGAGGCGGAGCGCCGATCCAAACTTCAACTTAACCATCTAGAAAATGGGGGCAGCGATTGTCACATTAGAAAACCATCCAAGTCTCCTTCCGATGCGAACTATCTCAGTATGGAACGTTAGAGACGATGAAAATTTCTCTATGTATAATACACACGTGCACATACATCTCATGGTTCTTGGATAAAGTTGAAATAGGCTTTTAGAGGTCATCTAATCCAACCTCCTCTCTCTGTAGATGAGGAAACTGAGGCCCATAGGGGTGAAACGATTTTCCCAGACCAGCAGAGCAAATTAGCTCTAACTAAAATCTGCCCTCCCACATTCCTGACCGGGAGACATTACTAAGTTTACTCCTGCTGCCCCAGCTTGGGCCTTTCCCCTGTCCACCCCCTCACTCCGAGCATACAAACAAACAAAAACCACACACCCTGTTTTTTCAAAGACCTGCCCAGCATTGGAGATGAAATTGGCCCTTCCACCCCTGGGGTCCCTTCTTTTGCTCAGACAGTAAAGGCTGGGGGATCGAGGGCTTTGGCACTGGTGCCCCCTCCTTCCTCTTCCCTCTGAAGCTGGGCCCATCTTCATGCTGCCTTTGACTCTTAAGGACAGCAAGTTAGAGGCTGGAGAGGGGGCAGGTAGGCAGGGCCAGGGAGCCACCTGGCATTGAGGCCTTAGAGTAGTGGGGGAGGGCACAGGCAGGCGCTGTCTGGGCCAGGCGCCAGACAGCAGCTTCCCTGAAACTGGGCACAGCAAGCGGCTGAGTCAGTCTTCCGGCCCCACCTGGCCCCAGGCACTCTCGGGCAGGTGGGGCAGGGAAGGTGATGCCAGGGTGCAGGAGGGGTATTCTCCTCCAATTCCCCAGTGTACTCAAAGGCACATACAATCACACACTCTCAAGAGTACACTGTGCACAACAAAATAACACACAAACACAGCAGAGACACACATGGACACACAATACAGATTCATGGTCATAGGTGTATATGTTTACATATTCATGTATGAGCACTTGAGTGCAGTCAATTTTGCCTGCCTTTCTATACTTGCGCACAGTGTGCACACAATGTGTACAATGGTGTATGTACTAGTTCACACTTAACCATACAAATACCCATGCACTACACATTAAATGTGTGTATTAATACATGTATAGCCACATATGCTTGTATGATGTGTCCCATGGTATGTCTTCACCAGTAACAAAGCACTTGCTTGACTCTTAACTACCCAGGAAGGCAGGTAGGATGGGCAGGATTTTAGGGAGGAAACCTGAGATTCTGAAGAGTACTGAATAAGAGATCTGGGCTGAACACCCAGTGCTGGGTCCAAGCCCAGGCATATACAACAAACACAAGCCTGAGTCCCTGGTCCTTCCGTAGCTTAACTCCCTCAGGGTTGTATTCTTTAAATCCATCACAAATGAGGCAATATGTAACCCTCCAGGTCCTCACGTGTGATCCTTTGACTGAATTCGAACTTCACAGGACAAATCCCCTTAATAAAAGGAGTTGTTCTATAAAAATGGGACTCAGTCAAAAGGCCACACCCAAGGACCTAGAAGGCCTCAAGGCTGCAGGTTCTCCACCCCTGGATAAGGACCTGGAGCCCAGAGACATCCATCCTTCTTCCTTCTCCCATCTCATAAGTTCATAGACTTAGAACTTCCAGCTTAGTGGGGACCTTAGAAGCCATTGGGGCCAAACTCTTCATTTTACAGGTGAGGAAACAGAGACTCCACGAGGTTAAGTCATTTTCTTAGGGACCCACAGCTAGGAAGCATTCCAGGCAGAATTTGAACCTAGGTTCAGTGCCCTCTACACAACATGCTGTCTCCATGGCTTCTAAAGAGAGGCAGACTCTGAGTCAACAGACCTGGGTTTAAATGGGGGATCAAAGTTATGAGGAATGGGATTATGATCAAGTCATTTCAACCTTTACAAGCCTCAGTTTCCTTCCTTGCAAAATGAGGAGAATCATTTTTGTACCATCTACCTTCCAGGGTAACTTGGAAAAAAGTGCCAAAGAAATGGGAGGACTATTTTTATGATGGTTATCAGCACTGATGCCATATCCACCTGTGCCCAGCTATGGCTGGCCAAGCCTCAGGCCTGGTCTCCAGGGAGAGACCGAAGCAAGATGCTCTGAGGGCTCCCCATGGCCTCCAGGGGGGCTGCAGAACCCTGAACCAGGCACAGGCCAGAGATCTGAAGAGCGTACTTGCAGGGTCCCTCTAATGAACACTTCTCCTTCCCCTCTGATCTCAAGATATCAAGGTAACAAGATTTTCTCCACCAATCTATTTATTAACTCAAAGTCTGACCAAGGGTCATTGAAGTTATGGGTAAAAATCACAGGAGTAAGATCTTAGAAGCCAAATGAATTGAACCTTGTCATTTTGCAGTCAAGGAAACAGGCCCAGAGTGGGAAAGCTAGATGGCCTGGAGGATGGAATGAAAAGTCAGGAAGGCCTGGATTCAAATCCTGCCTCAGACACTTCTGAGGTATGTAACTCTGGAAGGATCATTTTCTCTCTCTAGGCCTCAGTTCCCTCATCTGTAAAATGGAAGGGTTGGATTCGATGGTCTCTAAGGTTACTTCCCATTTTATATCTAATTTCGCTAGGGTCATACAGGTAATAGAAGCAGAAGAGGGCAGATGGGAACTTGAGCCCTCTGATGCTAGGGAGGTAGTGTGGAAAAAGAGGAAGACCATGACCTGGGACTTTTCTGCAACAAAGTGCCCCTTCCTGCACATGACTTTGCTAGGTAAGGTGAGGCAGCGAGGTGTTTGTTCCTGCTCTTTGTCCTTTGTTCTGGAAGAGGACCATAACATCACTAGGCAAGTGAACTGGATTCAAGTGAGGCCAACTGTGCAGTCACCAGCCTCACTCTCTCTTCCGGAGCCGTCTGGGTCCAGTGGCCAGATCAGGATGACTAGAGATGGACCCTGGCAGAGACCTGGACTTGGTGTGAAGAAGACTCAAGTTGGAATCCTGCCTCAACCCTACCATATTACCTGTGTGACCCTGGGCAAGTCACTTAACCACCCAGCCTCAGTTTCCTCACCTGTAAAATGAGAACACCTGTGGTACCTATCTTCCAGGGCTGTTGTGAGGATCAAGTGAGCCCACATGGGCCCACCTTAAAGGACCCTATAAACACTACTTATTGTTCATCATTATTGTCGAACTGCTCTCGGCCTCAGTCTTCTCCTTCCTTAAAAGGTGATGATGACAGCTCTATGTCCCAGGGTTTTTGTGGGGATCCAGTGAGGCAGCACGGGTGAAGTGCTTTGCGGACCTCAAAAAGCTACATAAACGCTAGCTATCAATGTTATTATTGTTAATACTCCTTAAGGGCAAGGACTACCTTTGTATCCTTGGTACTTAACACAGCGATTGGCATGTAGTCATTCTTTTTCATTCATCTGTTCAGAGCTTCTGAGGACTCTTCCAGCACCTCCTTCCTCTGCTCCCCCTTTACATGCACCTAACCTTGGTTTCCATGTCTTTCCATTCTTCCTGCCTCATAAGCCCCTGGGTTCTGCTGACTTTGCACTTTTAGACTTTTTCCTTTGCTTTGCAATGTCCCAGCTCCCCTGCTTGCTGCCCTGTCTCTGGGCTGCTTTCATCCCTGCTATGGAGCTGGGTGGTAGGCCAGGCCCCTGTTCTCACATCCCAGGAAGCATCAGGCAGAGTCCTGGAACAGGAACAGAGGAGGGGGGTGGTGGTGCCTGCAGGGATGTCAGACGGGGAGAGGGCGGGGCGAGAGATCAGCTAGAGGGAAGGTGTCTCTGGGAGGCAGACAGGCAGACAGCCACCCACGGAGACAGACTGACACACACACACGCACACACACACACACACACACACACACACTGGCAGGCAGACACCCACCCACAGAGACTGAGACACACAAAGACACAGACACAGACACACGTGTGCATGCAAAGACAGATGTTCACATACACACATTCAGACGCACACAGGAATCCTCATCTGCAAAGGCTCCTTCCTCTTCCCACAGGCTGTTTGGGGAGCTAGCTCTGCTGGTGTGGAGAGGCAGGAGGGACAGGCACAGCTGGTGACTCAAGGCTGGGGGTGGGGCCAACCAGGGAGCAGATCTGCTGGGGGAGGGCAGCCTTGGGGAAAAATACTCCCTAGGACCCCTCTTTGAACCTAAGGTCAATGGACACCCCCTTTCCTGGTTCTGCACTCCATTCCCCACCCTGGGAAACTCAAGTACCAGAAAAGAGGGATCCAGCAGTAGTCAGAGGGGCTTGAGGGGATTTGGGTGGCTAGTCTGAGCAGAGAGAGACAACAGCCCATCCTTCTGTATCCTCCTTCTCCTCACATGGATCCAGGGGTCCTAGGTTCCCAGGGTCCATACTCAGTCTCAGAAAGGAGGCTAATTTCTCAAAGATACGTGGGGTCCCAGGAACAATCTTACAATAACTCATTTCTATGTTTTATAGTTTACAAAGGAAGCATTTCTCCCAGAAGAACCCTGAAAGGTAGATGAATGAAAGGCTTGAACTCATTTAAATATGGGGAAACAGAGGCTTAGAGAAGTTAAAATATCTAACAATTAATAATTACAATAACTGACATTTATCTAACCCTGAGTTGCAAAGTGTTAAACACACATTATCTAACTCAATCCACATACAACAACCCCTTGCTAGGTGCTATTATCATACCCATTTTACAGATAAGAAAGCTGACATTCATCAAGGCTGGATGACTTACCCAAGGTAACACAGTTAGGAAAGGTCTGAGACAAGTTTTAATAAACCTAAGTCATTCTGCCTCTCAATCCAGTACTCTTTCTCCCACACCAGAATGTTTTTTTCTCAATCAACAGCCCATGAGCTTCTAGTACATGACTTTATTATGGACTGGGCTCTTTGGACACCAAGCAAGTAGCTTAGTCTGATGGAGGAGACACCAATCTCTCATCACAAAATCAGCATCAATCTGTACACACTCACCTAGATGCACCACACACATACACACACACACACAGAGTTGTAGAACTTTGGAAATGAGTGTGTTGGTGTACAAAGGAAGGGCGAAAAGAGAGAAGGTTGCCCCCAAGGGAAAGGTGCCCAGCTGGGAGAAGACTCCCAGACTCAGGGCATCTTGGAGTTGGAAGGGACCTTAGAGGTCATCCTACTCCCTTCCAATCCATTCATTGCACATGTAAAGGAAAGAGGCCCAGAGAAGGAAAGGACCCTGCATAGGTAATTTGTAGTTGGGACAAGGACCTGGATCTCCTGAGTCTGAGCCCCCCAGGCTCTTGCCTCTGGAGCAGACTCTTTCAGAGCTCGATGCCCTCCAGCACGGCAGCCTCAGGAAGCAGGTGAACAGGAAGGAATGTGACGGCATCAGTGTGGGTGAGGGGACTGGTTTCATTCTGACAGTTCTGGAGGAGAACTAGGGGTACGTGTGTGGGGGGAATTTATTGAAAGAATGACCCCCCAGTCTCCTGTTTGCTGGTGGCGGTGGGGAAGGTAAGGAAGAGGAGGTGACACCAGCTCTGACCCAACTACCTTGGGACCAGTCTCCACAGCCCAGACCTGAGTAAGAAGTGAGTGATGGGTTAGAAGGCAGAAAAACTGAACCACATGGGCAATCACAAAACAGCAATGGTGAAACCCAGACACCACCAACTCTGTGGAACTGAGGGAAGTACTTTGAAAGCTTAAAGGAACAGGGACTGGGCATGAGTTTTTATTAGCAAAAGAAACTCCCAGGTGAGGAAATTCCTATCAATGCAGATTTCCACCTTCTCTGAGACTTGGTCTTAAAGCAGGGATTCTTAACCTGGGAAACTTAAAAAAAAGTCTTTTTTGATAACTATATTTCAATATAATTGATTTTCTTTGGAATCCTGTATATTTTGTCCTATGATTTTAAAATTATGATTCTGAGAAGGGATCCACAAGGGTCCCAGATACAAAAAAGTCTATTAGAGTTTGAATGACATAGTCACTAGACCAGTATGTGTCAAAGGGAGAACCTGAACCCAGGGCCTTCCTGGCTCTGAGGCTAGCCTTGGGTCCACCATGACACACAACCTCTAAAATGTAAAACATTACATGAACTGGGACTTATTATTGCCTATAAACAGGGGTGAGAAAGGCATAGAAAGCATTCTCTGAAAGGCATTTATCATTATTCCGGTCTGTGGCTGCTGGGGTATGAGCTCCGGTGTTATCAGAGCTGGCCATTCTCCAAAATAATGTTCTTCCCTCTGCTTCCAGGCCTTGTACAGTCAGCATCCCTTTGGCCCCATCCCAGTCCTTGGGGAGAGAACAGTATGTCAAATACATGGGCCCAGATGTGTGTCCCAGCTGTGTTAGAGCATCCTGACCCAGTCACTCTGTACCCTAGAGTAAGGGCAGAAGCTTTGGAGACTGGGTCAGCAGATCAGTCTAGAATTGAAGTGTGTTTATTAAGCACCTACTATGTGTTAGGCTGGGTGCCAGATGCGGGGCTACCAAGACAAAATGGAAACAGTTCTTGTGCTCAAGACAAGATCAGGGGCACATATAAAATATTCACAAAGGAAATTCCCAGGGATGAGTCAAGGTCTTCCTGAGGTGGCTTTTGAATTGGACTGCTATGGAAAAAGCAAGAGACTCTGGCTTTGTCATTTTTCTGAGCCCAGTCTCTTCATCTGTAAAATGAAGGGATTGGAGGAGAAGGCCTCCTACCCTGCTCCCCAGGTCCTGCAGAGCAGGCTCAGGCACAGGAAAGCCTGCAGCCTGGCTTGCTCCAAGGCTGTGGCTGTGGGTGGCTCTGGGGCTGGCGTCACGGGCTCCCCTGCTGCTTTCCATTGGGGGGATGGGGGGGCGGGGATGATCTCATTGGCTGGAACCCTCAAAGCTCAGAAAGATTAGGTTGCGGGTTCCCTCCCCAAGGGGATTCCCCCGTTGGGTAGGTGATCCTAGCTGTGCCCCCCAGCAGTATGTTCCAGCCAAGCCCGGCCTGGGTATCTCCAGAGGAGCAGAAGACTCACTCTCTCCTCCTTCATGGGTTTGACTCCTCCCCAATTCTTAGTGCCGCTCAAATCTATTATTCAACCCGTATTCTGAGTCCCTTCTCCACATGAGCCCCAGTAATGATAACCAGCAACACCAGCACCTAAATGGATTGGTAACACTTCCCCTGAAAGTAAGGAGCACAGGATATTAGAGTGGTAAGGGACCTTGGGAATCCCGTAGTCTGAGCCCTAATTTTACAAAGGGGAAACTGAGGTCTCTCGAGGGGAAGGGGCTTGTTCAAGGTCATCCAGCTAGTCAATGTCAGATGCCCAGGGTACCAAATGGAACCCTCTTCCCGTCATAGCACGCTGGGCCCGCCGGGGATGGTCCCTTTCATTTCACAGATAAGGAAACTAAATTCCAGCAGAGGAAGTGAGGTGTCCTAGAATCAAACAGTATTCTAACTCAGATCCGGGCCTTCTTTCCAGACTATCCGTCCTTCCCCAAAGTCCGCAGCCAAGTCCGGTCCAAAGGACACGCGCAGCACTTGCTGGAGAGCTGGGATGGGAGGCTCTAAGAAGGGGGGCCCTGGACAGGGGAGTGCCCCGAGTCCTCCGAGGTGAGCCCGGAGGCACCAGGGCTGACCCACTGGGCAGCTGCTTCGAGGGTGGCCTTTCCCTCCCCTCCCCCTCTGGCCTGCTCCAGAGCCCAAGCAGCCTCGGAGAAACTTGCATGGGGGAGGGGAAGAGGGATGGGGAGTCTCCGAGGTGCCCAGTTTCCTTTCTGCTGACGCCAAAGGGGAGGGCCCTCCAGCCGCCAAGAGGCTAAAAATAACCCAGGGAGGCGCTGGGGATGCTATTTTTAGCGGCTGCTTCTCCCTTTGGGTTCCCTTCCCTTCCGTCAGCAGCTTTTCCAGGGTGGCCAGGGGCTCTCCTGGCCCAGGACCCCTCCCCCACCGCCTACTTCATTCCTTCCCCCAGCTCCCTGGGTGTCCCCGCTCTCCCTTCTGGCCGGCATCCATCCACACAGCTGGCTCTGGGCAGGGTTCGCGAAGTGCCTTCCTCACTGGCAGCCAGTAACTCGGGTAGGGAGCTTTGGAATAGGGACAATTTATACCCGTTTTACAGAAGAGGAAAACTGAGAGTGACCGACTTGCCCAAAGTCACGCACTGAATCGGTGTCAGACCCAGAGATTTGATCTGGGTCTTCTTCCCGGCCCCGGTTCCACGGCGGGTGGGTGATGTGGCCTTGGGCACACGGGCAGGGCACGGTCCCAGGAAAGCTGGGGAGAATCGGCTGCTTCGGGACATCCCTCTCCCCCTCCCCCTCCCCCATTCTTCTCCCTTCCCTGACATCATTCTCCAGGTCTTTTGTTGTTGAGTCGGTTTCTATTTTGGGAAGGTGACGGAATTTTCCCCCATCTATTTTTAGCCTCTTCCCTCCCTCCCCGGGGATTCCTCCACCCTCCTCCTCGGGGCCCCTCCCTTGCTCCCTTCTTCTGGTCAGATGAGGCCACCTCAGTCCTTCGGGCTTACGGGGCGGGAGGGCTCCTTTTTTTTCTTTTTCCTTTTCCAGAGCTGGGGGAGGGGAATTCCTGAGTTCCAGGTGAACCACAGGTCTTGCCTCCCAAGAATCTGACTCTAGTCAGCCTGAACGTGACTTGGCAGAACGAAATTCCCTCCCTCCTTCCCCAGGCCGGCCGGGGAAACTCTGACCTTTTAACCCCCCCAGCACATGCTACACTCCAGACACGTGTTTCACCTAAGTGACAGGGGACTGGAGTCCCAGCGACATCAGCGTCCCCAACAACAAAGCATTCCGAGGCCCCAGTTGGGAGTCTCTACCTCCCTGGACCTCACCCCTTCCAAGCCTTCCACCCAAGTTCGAAGTTCGGTCACAGCATCCTCCTCTCCTGGAACGCTTTCCCCAACCCCATCCCAATAAAACAAAGCTACTTCCATTAAACCTTGCCTTGAAGATCTCTAACAATTTAGCTGCCATCAAAGACATCACGGCATGTGGGGGAAAACCAACTTTGGAAACAGGGGACCTGGGGTTGAAACCTTCTTTGGAGTCGTTTTCTCATCTGTAAAATTAGGGAGCTGACCTAGTTTGTGCCAGGGATCCCCCGCAGGTCTGGGATCATGCTGTAGGCAGCTCTGGAAGGTTTGTAAGTCACTTTATGTTATCTCCTAATGTAAAGCCTGATCCCAACTATGGGAGGAAGCGAGGCCGAGGTTGAATGGCTTGGCCATAGTGGTTCACTAAGTATCCCAGGCAGGATTACTCAGTATTCTACCTCAGACCCGGGGCTTCTGTTTTCCAATGGAGTGCTTTCTCCATAATATCATCGGTATGCCCAGAATACCCAACCAAGTCCTGTCCAAAGGATTTTTTCAGTTTCCTGTCTACTTACTACACCTTGCTGTCTTTGAGCAATTACTGGCTCTGGCCTAATTTTGCTAATGGGTAAATGAAGGCACAGTAATGGGGGTAGCAGTATAGGAAGGGAACTTCCTGGCAGTTCTAGGTGGTTATATCCACTCCTGACCTCTCACATCCCCCAATGTTATAGCCCAGAACAGGGCATACCTAGAAGAGAAGGAGGTTGGGATATCCCCATCAATAAATCTTTAGGAGTTTTAATTGACAGAGATTTGAACCAGGTTGCCATTCCCTGAGGGTCGGATGGGGCAAGCTGACTCTCAGCGATGTCACATGGCATTGCTGTCATCCTGTGTTGTCACTGGGGTTCCCTTTTCAGAACCCACATTCCTTCCACTCCCAACCCTGTAGGGGAGGGAAGGCCAGGCTTTCCCAGCTCAGTCACAAGAGAGGAAAATCTATGGTATCACTGCCCCTTGTACACAATTATGTGAGTGATGTCTACAGGCTGGAAGATAAGAGGCTTGAGCAGGCCTCCAGCCTCCTCCAGTCTGTGGTCTGGGTCTTCTCCTCCCTGCTGTCACTGTTCTTGTTGGTGCTTCTTAGGATTATAATAAGCCTATAGTTACAGAACATTTATATGGGGCTTTGCTTCACACAACCCTGGGGAAGCAGGTCCTATTAGGATCCCCACTTTACAGTTGAAGAAACTGAGGCTGACAGATGTTAAACAACTTGCCCAGGGTCACACAGCTAGTAAGTGTGGAAGTCAGGTCTTTGGGATTCCAAATCTAGTGAGCTTTCCATTGGGCTGGTTATTAATGTTACCAAGAGAGATGCCATTGTTACTGTAGCAGGTGCTAGGATCTCTGCTGTCAGCCCTGCTGCTGTGGGCCTTCTCTCTGCTCTAGGCTGCAGATCTGATTCTTAGGGCACCAGGTGCTCACCCTGGCAGATGGGGAAGGTACTCTTGCTGCAGCTGCTGCCCTGGGCCTGGGCAAGTCTGGAAAAGGGAAAAGAAAGAAAGGCGAAATAGAGGGAAAGGGAGGCCCAGGAAGAGCTCTAGGGGGAGATGTGGGAGAGGTGGTAGGGGATACCCTGGGAGAGGAGAGCAAGGAGAGCATGAAGATCCAGGAGCTGGAATGGTCTGGCTCAACAATTTTCTTGTCATGTAGTTGTTTTTCAGTCATTTATGACTTTTGGTGACCCCATTTGGGGTTTTCTTGGCAGAGATACTGATATGGTTTGTCATTTCCATCTCCAATTCATTTTTTACCCAAACAGGGCTTAGTGACTTGCCCAGGGTCACACAGATAGTCAGTGTCTGAGGACAGATTTGAACTCAGATCTTCTGGACTTCAGGCCTGGCCCTCTATCCACTTCCACACCTCGTTACCCACTCTCTTGTTTTACAGATGAGGAAACTGAAGCCTGGAGAGGGGAAATGGCTTGCCTAAAATTACACCCCAAATAAGTGACCAAGTTAGGATTTGAACCCAGGTCTTCAAATCCAAATCCAATTCTTATTCTGTTAAGGCAACAGGGAAGAAATTATGATGTTTTTATTCGCAGACCTTGGTCCATGGTCTCATATAATGCACAACAGTTGTTTGATATATTGAAATAAAACAAAACGAGTAGATATAGAGAAGGAAGTAGATGGCTACAGGAGAACCCAGCCTGGGCTCTTGGTTTCCTCTGAGGTCACCTTATATAGGCTTCTTAGCCCTGGACAAGAGATCCTTCAGAGTAAACAGCCAGCAGGTCACAGCCTTCCCCTCACCCCAAGTCTAGACCATCAAAGAAACAGACAGATCCCAGACAAGGGGTCAGGTGGGGTCAGAGGCAGGAGACAGGACAGGTTGAAGGGGGGGTCAGTGGGGGAGAAATCTCTAGGGTGGCCAATTATTTGTCTCCAAAGATTCCTGGGGGTTGGGAGGTAGGTATCAGGGGACAGCTAAAGATTCCATTGACAGCCAGGAGGTAGACGGCCCTTGGCTGGAAATGGAGGGGCTGGTGGTGGCAGATGCTTCCCTTTTTCAGAGAAAGGACAAGAAAGACACAATACTGGTTTCCAGACTAAATTTGGTGGGGTGGAGAGAGGCTTAAAGGCAGCAAACAATTCCTTTTCAGAGAAAAGGGCAGGAAGAAAGAGAGGAAGTTGTGAGATCAGGTGGCGGAGGGTGGAGTGCTTCTGGTCACCAGGTTCCTCCCTAAGTCGGACAGACTCAGCCAGCCCTGAAGCCCCTGCCATGCAGTGATTCCTGACTCCAGCATCCTCTTCCCAGAGGCCCCAGGCTGTCAAAAAAAATTATTGTTCAAGACTCTCTTCTCCCCAGGATGCCTTTCCAGGTTTCCCTCCCATTCTGTAGCATTTTACCAGTCCTTATTTATTGGACTCTGTGGGCCTGGGGGAATCTGGCCCTGTTTGCCTCAGTTTCTTCCTCTACAAAATGAGTTAGAGAAGGAAATGGCAAACCACTCTAGTATCTCTGTCAGGAAAAGCACACACACACCAGCAGCTGGTCACAGGGAGTTTGGGATTCTGGGAGCCCTTGGGTTTATTCTGGCTGGGAGAAGTAAGACATACAAGGAAGAGAAGGCAGCACTAGGTAATTCAATTGGTGGATCAACGAAAACCAACAAACATTTTTCAGGCGCTTACCATGAGTCAGACCTGAGTTACAAAGACCAACATGAAAAAGTTCCTCCAGGACCTTATATTCTATGGTGCAACCCCCAAGGAGTGATTTGGAGGGACTCCAGGAGGGAAAAGTCACTTCAACTTAGATCCAGCCTTGCATAGGAATAGTTGTGTTGTTGTGTTTGTCCTTTGTTGCCAAAGAAGACCATGCCATCAGAGAAATGATGACATGACTTGCACTTGACTTTGTTTTGAGTGAAGGAGGTCTGTGCAGGTCACCAGCCTCACTTCTCTGGAGACATCTGGATCCAGTGACCAGATATTCATCAGGATGACTGGAGATGGCCCAGAATACAATGGGAGATGCAGAAATGTGTCAATGTGAAAATATGCTTAATATGACTGCATATGTATAACTATATCAGATAGCCTGCTGTCTTGGGAAGGGGATACTCAGGAAACACAGGGCACAAAATGACAGAGCTGTAAGAGTTTTTAGAGTATACAACTTGGGGGGCAACTAGATGAAGCCTAGGTGGAGGACCTGAGTTCAAATCTAGTCTCAGACATTTACTAGCTGTGTGCCCCTGGGCAAGTCACTTAACTCTGCCTGCCTTGTGGGTTAAGGAAGAGCATACAACATGGAATGTCCATGTATGAACTTGGAAAAATCACTTCCCCTCTTTGGGCCTCATTTTCCCCATCTGTAAATCAAAAAGGATTGGATTAGATAACCTTGAAGGATTCTCTCTGGCTCTAAAGTTTATATGATCCTATGGAGAGAAATTGTTAGCGGTAGGAGAGATAGGTCATCTAGTCCCCCCCTTTCATTTTAATGAGGAGAAAAAAGCAAGACAGAGAATTTCAGACTTCCAAGAAGGAAGCAGAAGAACTGAGATTTAAAGTCAAGGCCTTTGACTCCAACTCTGTTGCCATTGCATCATGATGCCGATGTGGGCTAGACCACTGGTGTCCAACTCATAAATGAGTTGGATGATATTAGAAGATGGGAGGGAAGCCTGGAAAGGCATCCTGGGGAGAAAAGGATCTTGAACAAGAAATATATATATTTTTTTGATAGCCTGGGACCTCTGGGAATGGGCTTCTGGATCAAGGAATCACAGAATTGACCATTGTTGAACTCAAACTGAAACAGGGTCACTAAATCATCCACAGAGATCCCTGTGGGCACAGGTTGACATAGAAACCCATATATTAATATTATCTATATTATATTATGTTTTTATTTATTTTGTCAAATATTTCCCCACTACATTTTAACCTAGCTTGGTCAACTTTATGTGATCTAGGCTGTGTATTTGACATCTCTGAGCTAGGCCATTTAAAAGTCAGGCTGATTATAAATTAAGTGATTGGACTTCAGGAATAATTATTAATAGGTTGGTGTCAACTTGGGTAGGGGGTAGTTCTCTAGGGGAAAGGCTAGAGAGCTGTGCTTGGCCCTGTGCTCTGGGACATTTTTCTTTTTATAGGCAATTTACAGGGCCAAAAATGGATCCAGGAAGTTGTTGCTGTTCAGACAGTTCAGTCATGTTCAACTTTGTGTGACGCTACTTGGGATTTTCTTGGCAGAGATCCTGAAGTGGTTTGCCATTTCCTTCTCCCAGCTTATTTTACAGATGAGGAAATTGAGGCAAACAGGGTTAAAGACTTGTTCAGGGACACACAGCTAGTAAGTGCCTGAGGCTGGATTTGAACTCATGAGGGTGTCTTCCTGACTCCAGGTCCATCACTCTATTGACTGAATCATTTAGCTGCCATAGGATTCAAGAAGACCCGAGTTCAAATATGACCTCAGACACTTACTAGCTGTGTGATACTGGGCAGAGCAATCAATCTCTGAACCTTTCAGTTCCCCATATCTTTTTTCAGATTATAACCATAGCTAACATTTCCATAGCTCTTACTACGTGCCAAGTCCTGTGCTAAGCTCTTTACAGTTATTATCTCATTTGGTCCTCACAACAACCCTGGAGGGGCAGATGCTGTTATCATCCTTGTTTCACAGATGAGGAAATAGGTAACAGTACATACCTTGTACTTATGAAGTTGAGTTTTTGAACCCTAGTATAAGACTTTTACATTGATATCTGTTAAATATCATCTTAGATTCAGCTCAGCATTGTAGCCTGTTAAAAGTTTTTCAGTTCCTAGCTGTTATCTAAGGTATTAACTTACAAGTCAAAAAGGACTATATGGCAGCCCAAATGTGAATGAGATTTTAGGCTGCATTAGAAAGAGTCATAATTTCTGGGATCAAGGTGAAACTGAGGCTAACGCTAACTTGCCTTTGGTCACACGTTGAGTTTTATGGCATGACCAGAACTGGAATTAAAATTTTTTGACTTGTGGCATAATGAGAGGTGGAGAGTTGGGGGGAGGGGTATAGTGAAAAGAGTATAGGATTCAAACCCAGAGAACCTGGGTTTGAATACTTCCCTTGCTACTAACTGGCTGTGTGACCTTGGACAAGGAGATTGCTCTCTCTGGTCCTCCAATACAAAATGAAGGGGTCAGCCTAGATAGGGATTATTAACTTTTTTCGTGTCTTGAAAAAGGTTTTTAAATGCATAAAATACAGAGGATTATAAAGGAAATTAATCCTATTGAAATCCAGTTAGAAAAATATTCAACAAAACCCCAAACTCAAGTTCATGGACCTTCGGTGAAGACTCCTGGACTGGATGCCCCAGGCCCTTATCTATTTTCAGAACTTTGATCTCTTACACATGTTCTAATTGATCTGTGTATGTATGTATATATAATTAATATTATAATTATAATATTAATGTAATATTAATATATTAATTATATGATATATGTATATATATGTACACACAAATAATCCATGTGCACACTCCCTCACATATGGGCATGGAATAAGTAAGGATATCTGGCCACCCCCACTCAATGCTCCCTTCAAGTACACACGGCATCTCCCTTTGCCCTGGTGGGGCCTAGAAACCTGGGCTGGTCACTAAAGGCAGGTTCTTTTAGCCCTAGGTTTCTCTAGAAAATAGAGGACTTTCCTGAGCTTGAATCCTGTAGGGCAAGCTGGAATCCAGGAAAGAGGTCAGAGGTCCCAAGACCTTTACACAGAGGCAGAAGGGTCTACAGCTTCCCTAGCTGGAATTCTAGGGAAGGGGGCAGGGCCCGATCTCTTCTCCAACCTGTATCTTCCTTTCCCTGCTCACTTATAACCCAGTGTGTCCTGTGTCCCCTCAGGGCCCTGTTCTCGGTGTTAGAAGCCCAGCTCATCTGAGACACTCATACGGGTCAACAGCTGACAAAGCAGGAATGTGGCCTTTCAGATCACAGGTCACACATTGTCAAGTGACTGTAATGGGAGTGATTTGGGAGACCTGGAAAGCTGGACCAGTGAGATTTCTGAGGGGGGTTATAAATTGACTTCACTTAACCCCAGGGTTTGTTGACCTCACCCTAATCCTACCCCCACTGGAGGTAGTCAGGAGACCAGAGTCAGTAACCTGGTTCCATCACTTCATATCTGTTGCTTCCCTACTGTCTACAAACATGACCATGTCTAATCTGAACCCCCAAACCCTCATTTGACCGGTCCATCTGCTTCCTGTCATCCCATATTGCTTCTCCTTTTTGAGGCATCTATAATCAGCTCCTTCCTTTCTTGTCACTCTCTCCTTAATTCTATAATCTGGCTTCTGACCTCATGATTCAACTGAAACTCCTCTCTCCAAAGTTAGCCTTGATCTGTTAGTTGCCAAATCCAATGGCCTTTTCTCAATCACTATCCTTCTTAACCTCTCTCTAGCCTTTGACCCTGCTGATGAACAATCTTCTTCTCCTTGATACCCACTTCTTTCTAGGTTTTCATGACATTGTTTGATCTCCATTGTTTCTCCTCCTACCTGTCTGACTGCCCCTTCTCCATCTCCTTTGCTGGATTTTCATCCAGGTTGGGGACACTAACCATGAACGTCCCCCAAGATTCTGTCCTGGGACCTATCCTCTTCTTCCTCTGTACTGCTTCACTTGGTGATCTCATCAGCCCTCACAGATTCAATGATCATCTCTATGCTAATGGTTTTCAGATCTTCTTATTCAACCTCTGTACTCTCCCTGCCTGTTGGATAACTTGAACTAGCTGTCCCTTAGACATCTCTAATTCAGTCTCTCCTCCTTCGTCCCTAATCCTTCCCTTCTTCCTCTCTTTTTTCCCCAGTCACCCAGGTTCCCAACCTAGGTGTCATCTTGGGCTCCTCACACTCCATCTCCTGACTCCAGGCATTTTCCCATGCCTTGGATTCTCTCCCTTCTCATCTCTACTTCTTGGTGTCCTTCAAGTCCCAGGTAATATCTCATCTTCTACTGGAAGCCTTTCCCAATGAGCCCTAATGCTAATGCCTCCCCTCCATTGATCTTGTCTATAGCTTGACTGTACATGGCTGTTTGCCCATTGTCTTCCCCATTAGGCTGTAAACTCCTTGAGGGTAGGGGCTGTTTTTGCCTTTCTTTGTTTCCCTAGTACTTAGCACACAGTAGGCAATTAATAAATGCTTCTTGACTTGATCTTGGACAAATAATTTCACCTTTCTGAGTATATTTTATTTGTAAAATGGAGATAATATTTGCGCTATTCATGACGAATGCTTCTGGTAAGGGAAATGCTTTGTAAACCTTTACACGGTATTGAAATGATGGTTATTATGATATCACTACCTGTATCGGCACAGAGCCCTGTCCCACTGATGTCTTCTGTCTGATTCTCAAAACACCAGGCACAGGAAACTCAGTTACAAGTAACTTGCCTAAGGTCACATGGTTGGTCAGTGATAAAGGCAGGAATTATTTCACAGGATGTCCAAGCTAGTAAGGATCTTAGAGATCATCTCATTGAACTCCTTAATTTGGAAGTGAGGAAATTGAAGTCTAGAGAAATTGTGAGATGCCCACATGGCTAATGAAACTGGGTATTCCAATACTCTTTCTTCCTTTTTTTAATATGTGAAACACATATACTTTATGGTTTAAAAGTATGTGTTACATTTAACAATGTAGTAACAAAATTGCCCTGTTTGTGTCCACTTCTGGACTCCTCCTGTCTATGTTTCTCTTTTAAAAAATTGTATTTTTTAAAAATTTCCTTTTCTTTTTTTTTTTATCACTACTCTGTAGTCATCCTTCTACTGAGCCACACTGCCCCTTATCTAAACAAAGTTACCTTGTTTAGATAACTTCCTCTACCCTTGAGTCTGCTGTTCCTTCTAGGTCAATGACCCCCTCCCCTTAGGATTCTAGGATATCAGCCCTAAAGGGCATAGTTTGTACCCTGAGGGAAGGAAGTATCTATAAAATGGGGATTATGCTAAATGTTAAAGATGCTGGAAACAGGCTTTGGAAAATCAAGCATATTGAACATGATAGTATTACAATTTGTCATTTGCAAGGGGTATCAGGTTGTAGTCTGGGCATCAGGGGGTCTTGGTGCAGTATGGTATATGCTGGAATAGTCCTGGGTTCAGAGTTAGTGCTTCAGCTCAAATCCCAACCCAGCTGGGTCACTTTGGGCAAGTCACTTCCTTCTTAGGATTTCAGTTTCCCTGCCTGTAAGATGAGGGGATTGGACCAGACCAAGGCCTCTTTACCATTTTGTGTCTCATGGATCCCTTTGGCAGCACATCTGCTGAAGCCACTGGTTCCCTTCTCAGAGTCATGGTTTTAAATAAATGCATAAACTAAAATACAGAGGGTTGGGGAAGGGAAGGGAATAAATGTTGGTTAAGTGCTTACCATATCTGGCACTGTGTTAAGAACTTTACAAATGTTATCTCATTTGATTACCAAAAAACCCCCAAAGGCTAATGCAAATAAAGATGTATTTTTTCCCCCTCCAAGCTCTCAGACCTTCTGAAATCCCTGCATGGATCCTCGAGGGGTTGAGAAGGGGTCTGTGGACATCAGGTAAAGAATGACTAGAGCAGGTGACCTCTAAGCTTGAAGCTCTAAACCCTTGGACATTTTCGGCCTAGGATTTTAGCTCTAGCTTTACCACTGATTCCCTGTGACATTTCCCCAGATCTACTACTGAGGATTTCTATGAGGCATCATTGTAGGCTGGCGGTGACCCACAGGAATCCTGGGACCCAAGTTATAGCTGATCCTCCCAGGTTGGACAAGCTTTGAGTATAGGCCCCGTGCTGGGCTGTGTATTTATGTTCCAAGGACAAGCCCAGCTAAGGAGGGGAGAGGGTGCCTGCTCAGATATTCCTGGTACTACTCTAGTTAACAACTGACCAGGTTCCTCAGCATTGCCTTCATTAGAATTTGTGTTATGCTTTATGGTTTGTGAAATGCTTTACAAATGCTTTTTTATCCTCCTATCAGCCCTTGAAGGAAGGCATTACATTTTACAGATGAGGCAGACAGAAATGACTTGAACAAGGTCACAAGGGCAACTAAGTGGGGCAGGGGATCAGCAGGCCTGGTGTTAGGAAGACCTAGGTCCAAATCTGGCCTCAGACACTTATTAGCTATGTGACCCTGGGCAAATCACTTACCCTTGTTTGTCTCAGGTTTTTCATCTGTAAAATGAGCTGGAGAAGGAAATGGCAAACCACTCCAAAACCACCTTTGCCAAGAAAAACCCCAAAGAATTGGACATGACTGAACAACAACCAAGGTCACAAAGCTAGGAAGTTTCTGAGGCCAGATTTGAACTCAGGTCTTCCTGGTTTCAGACATGGTGCTCTATCTACTGCATCACCTAGCCCCCATAGTTGTTTGGAAATGGGATGGAGAAGGAATAGAATATATGCTGTCTTCTCTTGAAGCCCAAAGATACAGGAATGGCATCCAATTGGTTGAAGGGGATGCTCTCTATTTTAATTAGAAGAGCCCTACAAGTCATGTCGATCGGTTATAGGAGGAGGCTTTCTGTTAATTAATGGGTCAGGACCCCTTTCATTCAAAACTCTTTTTTGGAACAAAGATGGTACCTCCATTAACCTTTAGAGCCAGCAGAGCTTAGAATGTAGATGATAAGAGATAACTGAATGAGAAAAGGAGTTGAGGTAATGGAACCTAGCAAGAAGGAACATGATTAGGAACATGGGATCTGACGTGACCAGCAGTAGTAGATGTAGCTTCAAGACCCAGGTCTTCTGGGAAATCTTTCTTTCCACCTCTCTCTTTTGGAGGATGGAACAGGAGAGAGTGTAGTAATTCTACACCTCGGTGGGTGGACGTATAGAAAGCGACTAGGTTGATCGGAGGGTTTTTTTCTCTCCTTTCTTCTTCTTTCCATTTTCTTCTAAGGGTTGGGAAGTCTGTGTGACCTCATGTCAACACAGGCCCAACCAGACCCAGGAGAGGTAAAGTTCAGGGGCGTGATTTTTCAGAAATCATTATATGCCTCATATTTCTACAATTATCGCTAAGGATTCTATTTTATTATGAGTCATTTTTGGTAGATTTGAATGTCTGCGCTCACTACAGAACTTCTCCTGGTATTCCATGTGCATAACAGATCTCACCTTAAATTAATGTGATCATCATTGACCTAAGAATTTCTCTTACAGTCAATCCATGTTCTATGAAGTATCTCTTGGGCAAAACTGTGTCTAGTTTTAGGATATTTCTCTTCTAGGGAATGTCTACAAGATCCTAAGAGACCTGGCTCCTGACAGATACATATGGCTGTCCTTTATTCTCAGAGAGGACCAAAATGACATAACTATGGTAAAGTAAAGTTTCTGTGTGTCCAGCTGTGGCTGATCAGACCAGCATGAACTCAGAATGTTCTACCACAGGTTGGGCACAAATAGTCCATGTGCACATTTGGGGTGGATCCTCTAAATCTGCACATGTTGAGTTTCTTTCGAGCTACTTCAATTCTGCTTTACTCATAGACCACAGCACCTTCTCTGATGAGGCCATGCCATGCTGAAGGAGCACCTGGGTTTTCTTGGTGTTGTCAGGCCAAAATCAGCACAAGCAGCAGAGAATCGATCCTTACTTTGTTGTATCTCCGCTTCAGAGGCTGCATTGAGCGCACCGTCATCTGTAAACAGAAAATCGTGCACCAACCCCCTCCCCACCTCCACTTTGGTCTTGGCTTGTTGGCGTTTCAAGTTGAAGAATTTACCATTAGTATGGTAGGTGACAGCAGTGTTGAAAATATGAGGGACAGATTGTTGTGGCCATGGCAACTCACAAAGACAATTTGCTAATACATCATGAGTGAGACTTTGATCTTTGTCAATGGAGAGCCTGTCAATCCAGTGAAACAACGGTCATTTCAAAGTATCAAAGTTAACCCTAAAAACAGAATGCAGACATTAATTCCAGTTAGGCTTGCTTCCTTGAATTGATAGGAAAGCCCTAGTCTGAGAGGAAAGAAGGTCTGACTGCTGATGTTTCCCATGTGATGGGATGATACTTGATCAGTGGTTCTCAGCTGTGGTGGGGAGAAGCTTCAGAACTATTTGATGGAACTTCATCCAAAGGTGTACCATTTTGATCTTAATTTAACTCCAAAGAAACATGCAACTTGACTTTATAAATAAATGAATGTGCCTCTTGTAAGCAAAAGGAAAAAATATTATCTCGCCCATATACTTATCAACATTTTCCAAATGTGTGTGCTTCTATGACTAACAAAATGTAGATTCATTTAGGAGTTTTTTGTCATCACACATTTTCTCAGTCAATAGGTAGCAATAGTACAAGTACTATCATAGTACAAGCACTATGGAATTTTTTGACATTAAAAAGGGGTTCTTGTATTGGGAAGCATTAGAAACCACTGGACAACACAAGTGATCTATAACAATGCTTTCCAGCTGTGATCTTCCATGATTTTTCAGACCCTGGTGGTCTCACTGCCTGCTTACCTCCCTGAGCTCTTGGGTCTAGAGGTAGCTGTGGGGCATATGTGTGGTCCATGGCTGGGCCCCTCTGGGCTCCAGGGCAGAGGGCTTTGGTCATTCCTCCCTATGTTGGCCTTCCAGAGGAATTTAGGAAGGTTCAAAGCTGGATTAAGCAGTACAGCCTGGGTTTTTTCCTGTTCACAAGAAGACTTAGCCTAATGGCACCTTTGGGCTCCCTCTCTTACTTAGGATGAAGCTCCCTTTCTACAGCTCTTTTAGGCTTAGAGGGAGGAGGAGGTGACTTTTTCTCACTCCTCTCTATTTCTTTCTCATCCTAGGATCTTGCATCTCTCCAGAGATCATAGTTTTTCTCTAGTAAGGAACCTGGGGATTATCTACTCCAATTTCCTCATAAGGAGCCATGCCTCATCCTTCACATTGAAGGCTCCTCAAAGACAGAGGCTCAGTATTCTCCTTCACCCTGGAGATTTTCTGAGGACAGGGCCCAAACCATATCCGTTTTTGAACCTCAATTCAAAATAATGAGGGTTAAAATCACTAAATCTTAGAGTTGATAGGACCCTCTTAGGTAATTTAGCTCAGCGATCTTCCACCCGATGGTCACTATGGAAGACCCACCATGCTCCAAAGATGGCATCCCATTCACTTTGGGAGAGCTCCCATTGTCAGGAGATTGAGGCTTACTTCAGGCCTAAATATGCCTCTTCAAAGTCTTGCTGAGAGAACTGGTGATCCCAGTTCTGACCTCCAAGACCCAATAGAATATATCTGATCTTCTTTCCACATGTGAAAACCTGTCAAATATTTGAAGGTAACTATCTATCAGGTTACTAGGTGGCTCAGTGGACAGAGTGGGCTTGCAGTCAGGAAGACCTGAGTTCCAATTCAGCCTCAGACACTTACTAGCTGTGTGACCAGTCACTTAATCTGTTTATCTTAACAACTGGAGAAGAAAATGGCAAACCATTCCAGTTGTTGTTACTTGTCCTTCATTCTCAAAGAGGACCATGACATCAGGAAGCTGATGTTATGATTTCCTAGTGAATTGGATTTAAGTGAGGGAGGGCTGTGCAAAGACACCAGTCTTACTCTCTCCTCCAGAGCCAACTGGGTCCAGTGGTGAGATATAGATCAGGACAACCGGAGATGGCCCCCAAACCATTCCAATATCTTTGCCAAAAAACCTCATGAACAGTATAGTCCATGGGGTCACAAAGAATTGGAGGTGACTGAATGATATCTACCAGGTCCATGGCTAGTTTTCTTTTCTGAAGGTTAGAGATCCCTGTTCTACCTATCCTTGAATGGCATAGTTTGAGGCCCACACTCTACTATTTGTCAATGTTCCTCATCAAATGTGGTGCCTAGAACAGAATAGAGTACTCCAGATATATTCTGATTGGGGCAGGATAAAACTGAGAAGACCAGCTCCTGGGCTTTGAACCCTATGCATCTCTTTACTATTTGTTTTTATAAATGTTGTGTTGACACCATTTTTTTTTACATTAATAAATGCTTTTCATTCATTCCTCTTAGGCCACATTGAGAAAAGCAGAGAATCAAGGACAAAGAAATTGATGGTCCCCCTATAGGCTGCATCTTGATATAGTGCTCAGGCACCCCATCCTCTCTGTTCTTCCCATCCTCATCCCCATTAGATACTTGGTTGGGATGCTGCTGCACTGTGGGTTATTAATGAGAAGTAACTGAAGAACAGTTTGGCATAAATCGCCTGCCTCTCTTGTGCACGTCTCCCCACAGCAGGAGTTGGAAGCACATTTGATGAACTAGTAGGTATTCAGAGGAAGGTAACCAGGATGGTGAGAGGCCTCAAAACCCGACCACATGAGGGTCAGTTGAAGAAACAACAGGAGATGCTTAGCCTGGAAAGAAGGCATGAATATAGTATCATAAGTAAGTCATCTGGTCTAACTTATTCATTTTACTATTGAAGAAACAGACTGAAAGGGACCTTTGAGGCCATCTGGACTGTCCTCTCTTATTTTACAGATGAGGAAGATTTTCTTCAGGGAAGTTGAATTAACATACCGAGGTCACACAACTATCCATTATCTAAAGTGAGATTTGAACCCAAGAACTCTGAGTCCCAAATTAGTGACCTTTCCACTTTACTGGGCTGCCCAAGCCTGAATTGGAAGCCAGGACCACTGACTCTAGATTCAGCCTTCTTCACTCCTCCCTGCTGTGCCAGACTTTGTCCCCCAGATAACTGCCTCCAAGTTGCTGAACGGCTGTGGCATGGAAGAAGGGGATTGGACATCCCTCTCAAGCCTAGGGTGCAGATCTGGAAGGGGTGAGGAAAGTGGAGGGGAGGGTTGGCTATAAAGGAAGACCTCTCAAGAACTAGAGCTATTTAGCTGCAAGGGTTCTTCCTTGCTAGAAGTTTTTAAGGGAAGGCTGAATACCTACTTGTTGGAGATGTTTTCAAAGGGGATTCCTGTATTGTTAAAGGTTGGTCTGACTGGTTGGCTTCTGAGGTCCTTTCCAGCTGGGATTCTGTGAAGCCTTCCCAGACTAATGATCCCTGCCTCTGACCACTGTCACTTGCTCTGACAGCTCACTTAACCTGGAGATTTAGCCAAGTCTGAAGTTTGTGACTTATGTGGGTCTTGTCTCCTTCCTTAGAGATGATGAGCTCCCTGGATGGAAAACACTCAGTGCTCCCAAAGGGCATGGGTCTTATCTTCCTGCTCAGACTCTTAAGGGCAGAGGCCACATCTTCTTCCTCTTCCTGGGGATCCCGAAGAGACGGTTACTTCCCCCTTAAGACTGGATGGGGGGTGATCTCTGCCTTCAGGCTGAGACATGGTGCAGTGGAGTCAGAAGACCTGAGTTCAAACACCAGCTCAGTTACCTGCGTGACCCTGGACATTTCACATCTCTCAGCCTCCTCATCTGTGAAATGAGGGGATTGAGTGGGATGCCTGCTAAGGGCTTTTCAGCCTTAAATCTATACTCCTCTAATTCTAGATACTGTGTGACTTTGATTAAATCACTTAATGTGATTTTTTTAGGCCTAGTTGCCTCGGCTGTGAAATGAAGGGATTGGACTAGATGATCACTAAAGTCCCTTGTGGCTTTGATGTGAGGTATCCAAGTGACACCATTCATGGATCTCATTTTACACGGTCTAAGGGACTTTCCCATGAAGGGAACTCCAGTCCTGTTTGTCTTCCAAGGGTAAGGATTGTGGCCAGACCCCAATCCACAATTTTAACAGTAGTTACATTTCTCTCCCCGAGAAAAAAAATCCAAAGTCTCATTGCTTGGAAAATGTCCTAGATTGGCACAAGAACAGTGTGGGTACAATGGGGAGAACTCTGGGCCCAGAAGGGCTGTTTCTAGGGATGGAGGGGAGCAGAGGTGTCAAAACATGTTACTGGTAGTGCTCCTGATTGGTCTGGACCAGATTAAAATGAAACTGGAAAATATTTAACCAAATAGATAAAAAGATAATAAAACAGAGAAACATTTAAAACAAATAAAACATTTAAAAAGTGTCAATATACAGCCCACAAGGATCTTTATGTAGGGATTCATGGCCCCTGTTTAGATTTGGATTTGACACCATTGGTGTAGGGGTAAGTGCCCCCCACTTTTTTGTCCCAGCTTTCCCACTACCTTGATGTACATTTTTTGGCAAGTCATATCTGTTTTCCTCATCTGTAAATGGACTATATGATCTCCAAGGGACATTATTTAAAGTCTATACATCTTAAGTCTGGCCCATTTCCCACTAACAAAACTTCATTCAACAAACATTTAGCATCTACTACGTGCCCTCCACTGGGACCTCAGACAAATCAAGTTCATCCTCTGGAAAACGGGGATGATAATCCCTGCCTTTCCCCTTGTCCAAGGGTATTATCAGAATCAGGTAAGATAAGGCATGTGAGGACCATTCCAATCCATGAAGTCATATAAATGTAACCTGTCTGTGGTTGAAACCTAAAATAGCAGCAAACTCCCTGGGGTGATGGAAAAGGGGTTTGTACCAGAGGACAGCTTGGAGGCTTAGTTTGAACCAGAGATCCAGGCTGTAGTTCTCCTTCTAGCACTAACTGATCTCCTCCTCTCTGGACCTTCATTTCCCACTTCGTAAAACAAAGAATCTGTGGGCAATGCCTCCCATCCTCACTTTTCAAAATTACAGATCATCAGACTTAAGGGATCCTAGCAAGGCGGATGTCAACCACCTAATTTCACAAAGAGAAGTGACTTGCCCAGGGTCACCCAGTAAAGAGCAGAACTAAGGTTTAAACCTGGCCCCTGAACTTCAAATTTAGCACACTTTCCTTCACAGCCTGGTGTCTCTGGTGTTAGCTTGCTGGATGAACTCAAGCAGTCTCTTCTCCATTCAAGGTTGAGTTTCCCCACCTAAAATGACCTTGTGTGGGTGACCAAGGCCTTGCCTTGAAGAGCCTGTGTGAGGGAGGCTGCCTTTGGTGCAGACACCCTATGTGCTGTGGTGTGGAGCCCAGGCTACTGATTCCCCTAACATTCCCTCCCCCACCAAAAGACATGAAAGGAAATGCAGGAAAGTGAAAAGTAAGCCTTTTTTTGTTTTTATTGTGGTATCAATTCACTTTGTAACAACAGTTCCACAAAACAGTCAACACTGTGCGAGAAAGTAGTTGATGGCACACCTGGAGTCACCCCTCAAAACTCAGCTGTGTTCCCAATGCAGGCAGATGGGAACCTCTCAGTCATCACAGAGTGCTTCCTCAAACAGTCCTCATTAAGCTCCATGGGTGTTTGGCAATGGTATCAGTTGGCAAAGAAAGAAGATAGAAAGAAAAATGTTCGATGTGGCCTCTCAGTGAATTTAATGCTCTGTCCACTTTCTTGCTAAGGGCTCCTCGAGGAAGAGCGATGGTTCTGGCGGTATTACCTCCGGTTTGGAAACTCCTTAGGGGCTGAGCTCGGGCAGTGCTCTGATGGGCTCTTCCGGCCTTCCAGAAGGCAGGGGCCCTGGGAGGAGGTTGTTAAAGAGATGGATGAATTGCCCGGAGGCCTCCGTTTCTGAGGACTTTTGGGACCATGGTGTATCAAAGACAGGCCCAGAGGACAAAAGACAGGCCCCTTCTGTTTTAGAGCAGGCCTCAGAAGTTTACATCCCTGGGGATCAAAGGTCATGACCCAGGGGGATTCTTTAACTTTGGGGTGGCTGGTTGGGGGTGGTGGGGCATGATGTGGCCAGGTGATCTCAATCTAGGCTTAGAGGAAGCCAGGCCATCCTGTGAAGGGGGGATGGGGTATACAGCTTTGCTCCTAGGGAGCCATTGTACTGTCACAGGGTATTAACCTGATAATTTCCCAGGTGGGCCTGAGTGAGAGCCTGCTTAGGCCAGGGCAGGTGGAAGCCCTAATGCCTCCTTGGCCCCGTGTCCTCTCTAGCCAGGGAAGAAAGTGAATGGCTTGCAGATGCAATAGAAATTCCATTTCCCCGTTTGCCCATTTCCCTTTGCTGCTTTCAGTTCCTTTTTCCCATTTCTTGCTAACACCTGTTCAGAAGCTGGAGCTGGGCTTGGCCTAGGCCACCTGCTCATACCGCCACTGGAAGCAGAAAAGAAGCTACCTCCTTGACTTGTAGAGAGCACTTAAAAGTCCTAAGAAAGTCTATTTTTTTTCTTTTTGGCAAATATACAGACAGAAAAGTACAAGCAGTTACTGTTATTTGTAGTTATGTTTATCCTAAACAAAAACATCTCATCTAAAGTATGAACATTGATTTATTCTTAGAGAGAATAAAAAGTTTGAGGACTTCTTTGTAGAAAGTGAGTGGCCATCCTCTTGCCTCCTCCTGGTCTGAGCATGGGTGCCATGAATCCCCAACTTTTCTCACCTCCCCTCCCCTCCCTTCACTCCAGGCTTGAGTAGCTGGGCACACAGGGGGTGAGGAGGGAGCAGCTACCAAAGATGGAGGGTTCTCTGCAGGACAGGAGGGGCCACAGAATGTCATGAAGTGGCAACATTCATAGGCTGGGATGCTGGAGATTCAGGCATGAATCTCACTTCTACCACTGAATTGTGATCCCTCTCTGGGCCTCAGTTTTATCATCTGTATTATGTAAGAGCCGGACAAGCAATCTCTAATGAGAATTCTAGGCCCCTAGGAGACCTGGTTAAGGGCAGCTGCAGACCCTTAGGGCAGCATTCAAGAAGCTAGGCATAGAAGAATCAGTGGAACAGGGAGAGGGATGTGAACCTAGACCTGTGGGGCAGGAGGTTTGTCAGAGATGAAAACTGCATAGCTTTCCTGGCCACGATTACTCCTCCAGGTGAACTCAGAAAGCTAGACAAAAACTGTCCTCACAGACAGTGACTACATCTCATCGAAACTTCGCTTGCCAGTCTAGAGCACAGCACTCTATGTATAACAGGGGCTTAATAAAGGCTGGTTATAGTTATATTGGCATCTAAATATTGGAACTTGGTTATTTGGAGAATAGAAACCAGTTCTCCTGTATTCTTCCTGGTACTACCATGAAACTAATTTCTTCTCTAGTAGAAGTAAAAAACTCGTCTTGGGGTAATTAAGTCCTTTATTTTTAGATGGGATGGATGACTTTTGCTTGCTGGAAGATCCCTGGGAGACTGCTGAACTATATCCTTCTCCAAGTCCTGACTTAGTTTGGGTTCTAACAGTCTCCCTCTCTCTAGGGATACTAAAGCAAGCAGGGCAGGTCAGATGTGTGGGAGCGCAAGGGAAGCGGGAGCTGCACCGAGTTGTGTCCACAAGCTAGTGACTTCTTGAGGCTAGAACCTGGCTCACGTTGACTTTGGATCTAATTTTTTCCTACAAAATTCCCTTAGCACAGATAACTGTACTACTGTATGACTAAGAATTGGAAGCGCCCTTAGAAATTATCTAGTCCATCCCCCTCACTGTAAATAAACTGAAGAGGTCTCTCCTCCCAGATAATCAGGATGGTATCACTGGCACTTGGACAGGGGTCAGCTATTAGCCAGGGCTCTGCTAGGAAGGGATTCCCTTTAGGATTTGGCACAGCTGCTCACTTCTGAGCAGGAGAAAAGGCAGGGCAGTGTCCTGAGAGTTGGCAAAACAAAATGTATTTTCTGGAGGAAGGTAAGCAAGGCCTCGTGCAAGATTGAGAAATCAACAGGATCCACAGAGGTCTCACCTGTGCCCCGGAAACCCACGTGTGAATGGCCAGTCAGGTCCTTAAGGGAACTGAACGTGTGGGATGAGTCAGTGCTCTGGGGAGGGATCTAGGACTATTGCAAAAAAGAGCCCTGTGCTAGGGAATCAGACTATCTGTTTAGTCTTGGATTTGCCACTTACAGCTTGTATCATCTTGGACAAATTATGTCCTCTCTTTGGGCCTCCATTTCCCTTTAGGCAAAACAAGGGGGCTTGGAGTTGATAGTCTTTAAAGTTCCTTCCAGGTTTAACATTTTGATTCTGAGAAGCATATTCAGCACTGATATTTTGTCTTTTCAAGAGAAGACAGAGGAGGAGAAATCTCATTTTCTATTTCTAAAGTTTAACTGTGCTACCAAGATGGAAGGAGAAAAATTACACTTATTGAGCCATCTTTGGAACAAATGGGTAGATGGGGCTTTTATAAACTCAATTTCTGACCAAAGTCTTTCTCTTCAACTGTAGGTCCTGGAGGAGTTGACTTTCCACTTATCTCTAGTCATCTTTCTCTTTTCCTCAGCCTGTGTTCGGGCACACCTTCAGGGGGTCCTTAAGCCCGAGACTGCTTGAAGGATCAGATCAGGGAAGTTCCTAAACTTGGTGGGGCACTTGGGTGAATCACCCTGTGAGTTAGTCCCCCTGACTGGAATTTAAAAGAGAATGCAGTATTTGTCACCAATAAGTCTTTTGGATATCCCCAAAAATGGTCCTTGGGAGGGCCCAGACCACCTTAAAGGTGGTGTAGGGAAAGAACATTGGATGGGAAGTCAGATGACAGGTATGAATCCAGGCTCTGGGTAACCTTGGGCAAATCCCCTTTTGTCACTGGGCTTAGGTTCTTATCTATTAAATGGAGGGTTTAGATTCAATGAACTTTAGGATCCCTTCCAAGTTGGAATCCTATGATGAAGTTTAAATGGAATGATGCAGGAATCCTTCCCTGTTTTAAAGCTGGAAAGGCCAAGGAGAAGGTGGCTGGTGCTCTGGCTGAGAGAGTTACCAGAGGACTGAAAACCAAATGCCAAGGTTCTTTAAGAAAGTCCAAAGCTGGTCAACATCAGCCATATCTCTTTCGCTCAATGATAAGCAGCGGAAGGGTCCTGGCACCGTCCACATAAATCAATGATTGCTTTAACTGGTGCCTGGGGCCTAGGATTGTATTATTCTCTCCCAAATCCCACATCCTTGTTGCCCCTTGGGAACCATGCTGCCTGGACCTGATTCCTATAGGCATTTCTAGGTAAATTCATGTGGAAAATGGCCTGATTTATCTCAATGGGAAGACTGTTTGCCTTCAGCAGAGTATGAAGAGCTGGTTTCTAAAGTCTTGTTCTGCCACTGATGATCTTGTACAAGTCCCCTCTTCCCCAGGAATTCCACTGTACAATGAGGGGATTGGACTAGATCGGTGATCCCTAACCCACAATTTTCTGCAAAACTGGTAAAATACCTTATTTCTCAGGTAGTGGAAAAAGCACTGTATTTGTAATCAGAAGACCTGGGTTGAAATCTTGGCTTTGTCACTTCTCGGTCATGTGTGACCTTGGGTAAATTCCTTAATCTCTCTGGGCCTCAATTTGAACTTTTGTAATATGGATTAGATAATCTGGGAGCCTCTTCCAACACCAAATCCTAAAATCTATCTTGCCACAAATTTTGCAGTCCTAGTATCAAGGCTCAGGAGGAAGGGCCTGGGAATTGGCAAAAGAGAGTGCATGTTGGGCCTGGGAGATGGAGTCACTGCTTTTGCTTATAGGCTTTAAGAAATAAGGTCAAGGTCCCTTAGTAATAAAAGTTTTGTGGGCAGGGGAATCAGCTGGGGAAACAAGAATTAGATGATCTCAAAGGTCTGTCAATATCTGATTCTATGAACTGTATTGGTCACTTTCTGGAATCTGGCTTTTGTCTTGCTTGGAAAATGTGACCTGGCTGCCAAGTAAAGGAATTCAGCTGGTGAATGGGGAGGGAGAGGCTTCCCTGAGCTTCACTCACACCTCCCTGGAGGATTACTTTGGACAATAAACCTCAAGCAGGGTTTGAATGCCACCTCTGCCATTGCGGGACCTTGGAGCAAGTAGTCACTTGATTCTGGGGGCCTCAGTTTCCCCATCAGTAAAATGAGACAATTAGACTAGTTGATCTTTAAAGTCTCAAGTCTAGGGACTTTCTCTGCCTTGTTACAGGCTGCCAGCAAGAGCAGCAGACCTGGGGGAGGGGCTGCCCCCTGTCTTCCTAGCCTGTTGGGTCATTCCTAGTGAAGAGGAAGAGAATTTCCCAGGTCCCTTCCTCTTCCGTGAGGGTGAGGGAAACTCGGAATTCTGGTCATAACCATATGTCCCCATTCTCTGCCTCCCCTTTCTTTAAGGCCTGACTCCAGTTGAACCTCGCCCATGAAGTCTTTTCTGAATGCCCTTAGAAGGAAATGTCCCCTGCCCCCAGCTCTATGCTGCTATGGCACTTGCAGGGACTTCCCTTTTGCTTATTTTATTCCCTTTTGCTTATTTTATTCCAACTCATGTTGCTGTGCTCTTCGAGTGTGTCTTCTCTCCTCTGCAGGATTTTAAACTTCAGGAGGATGGGGGCTTTTTCTTTTTATCTTGGTACATACCTTAAACTCGACCTGGTGTCTGGCACAAGGCCTGGCACACAGCAAGCATTTAATAATTGGCTTTAGGATTGAGCTGAAGTACCTTCAGCTCCATTTTTCTGGGACTTTTAAAAGGGCTGGGGGGGGGCATACACAGGGGAAAGGAAATGGAGGGCACTTAGGGGGCCCTTATTTCAGTGTCTTTGACAAAGAATCATCTCATGAGTAGATAGGAGTTTAAGAAAAGGGGCCACACAGTTAATTAAAACAACAACCACAACAAACAAATAGCTTTCCAACCCCCTTATTCTCAGATGCAAGAGCAATCCTGACCCCACTCCCACCCCCAATGCTCAGAAGACAAGACCAAAGGATTCATCCTGAGCCCTCTGCTCAGGCCACAATACACAGAAACTGAAGAGCTAGAAAGGGCTCAAAGGCTTCGAAAACCCACATTGATACCTCATGCTTCCCCCAATGCCCCCCCCTCCAAACCCTCCCACAAAATTGGCAATATAAGGAGACAGGCACTCCCCAGTTCAAGTCACCGTCGACTGTTTCCCTGGATGACTGGGATGCTAGAGAGAGAGCCCACAATGTGGTGATGGAGACACAGATGCCATATGTTGTGTGAGCTGGGAAGTGCATGCTGTGATCCGTGGATGACTTCCCTTCCCTATCCCCTCTGCCCCCCCTCCCCCCATCCATGCCTTCATTATCCCTTTATATGATACTGTTGTCAAAATATCCTCCCCCTGGTCCCATTTTAGCAATGCACAATTTCCATATTTTTTTTTTAAATGAAAGAGTAGGTTTCTTTTTAAAAAGAATGAGCAATTCCTTTAAATCTGAACTCCTGCCAATCTAACTGGAGTCTTTGAATGGCAGGCCAGTCTAGGAAGAATTACAAGCTAGTTCCACTTTGACCTTGATGTGAGGGCTCCCTAATAACTGGCAGACACCCTAGATCTCCCTCCTGTCTCTCTACCCACACTTATTTTTGAAACCACTATTTAAATGGCAATAGAGTATCTTTTAAAAAAATCAAAACCCTGCCCCTACCCTCTTTCTCCCAGGGATGTTTAGACTGCTTCAAATTGGTGTGCTGACCCTGCCTTGTGGGTATGCTGGGTTTGATTTTCCACCCGAATGCAAAACATAGCATTTGCCCCTCCGCATGGTGGTGGTAGTCGTGGTGGTGGCTGCGGCCGCAGTGGTGCTGGGGATGTTTTTGGCTGTTGAGAGTTTTTGTGACTTAGGACAGGTTTGGCTTGAAATCGATACTGAACGGGGATGGCCCTGCCAGGGAGAGAGGCTGTGTATGCCCAAGAGGATGGAGCTATAGGATGATACAAGGCTTTTTGTCCTTGAAGGGGTTCTCTGAGGCAGGCACTCCCACCAGCAAGGGGTCATTCCGTGCGTGCTGTTCACAGTAACTCATGAGCTCCGAGGAGGCTTTGGACACCTGCATGTGGGTAGAGGTGGAAAAGAGCAAACACAAAGAAACAAGGTCAGGGGATGTGAGGATCTTTAGGCAGGGGCTGAGGAACATATTATCCTTTGCTTGGCCTTGGGCAAAGGCTCATCGCAGGATCACAGATCTGGAGTTGAAAAGGATCTCATCTAGGTCAGAGGTCAACCTTCTCCTTTTACAGGTGAGGAAACTACGATTCAGAGAAAATAAATAACTTGTTCCATTGTACCTGCTGCTTACTGGTCACTGGAAGCAGCTTTGGAAGGAGACGAATCTGTACATTACTTAAAGGCTGCAAAAAAGTCCTGTGAATGAAGGATCAGGGGTACTGGATTTGGGTACAGTCCATCCAATCTACCATCAGACCAAAGGGTTCTGAGCTGTATGGGGTCTTAGAGCAGGGAATGGCTGAACTGTCTTTCCACCACCCTGTATGATAGGCAGTGGGTTAGCCAAGGCTTCCTAATGAAAGTTCTATACTCTCTCTACTGTATTATGCTATTAAGAACACAGAATGTCAGAGTGGGAAGTCACTCAGAGGTCATCTAGTCTAACACCCTCATTTCACGGAGGAAGCGAGTAGTCCCCAGAGAAGGTGAGTAACTTGTAGTAAGAGGCAGAGCCAGAATTCAAACTCAAGTTTTCTGACTCTAAACACACTGGTCTTTCCATGTAGTGAGGATCTGATGAGAAGATACAGACAAGGTGCTTGGCTTCTGGAAAGCATTTGCTATGTAAATGTGAATTCTTGGGATTCCTTTTTTCCTCTAGTTCTTACCTACAAAATGAAGCTAACTCTAGAAAGGCCTGATGCACTCATGCATCAATAGAAGCTTCACAAACAGTATTTCTACTTAGGGAAGAGTAGCTTTTAAATAAACACAATAATATTAACTACCCTTCTCCATTTCCTATGATTCCTAAGGGTCCCTCCAGCTCCAAGATTCTATGTTCTAAGAGACCTTCTAGTTCTGATAGGCTTTAATCAGCATAGAGAACCTGAGCATCAGTTTCATCTCAAGTGTCTTCCTTGATCTGATATTTCATGTTCTATATTCTAAGGTCCCTTCCAAATCTCATAATCTTTGCTCTGTATTCTACACTGACATTCTATGATGCTAGATTTCTGCAGTGGACCAACCCTTGAGAGTCTCTGGAAAAGAGCTCATATGCTTAGACAAAAAAGGGAGGCAAAATCCTGGAAATGTTTTTGGGCTGCGTGATTTCTTTCAGTGCATGGTTTGCGGGGAGGGCCAGTGTCATTATTTCTAGCTAAGTTGGCTACAGTATTTAGTGCCTATAGTTCTGGGCTAAGTAGAGTTGGGAAGGCTTTAAGATCAATGTACTAATCCACACCTACCTCTAGGGTAGAATGTGGTGCCCTCCAAGTTATTCTGGAGTTCTGCTGAGACAGTGTGGCATAGAAAGGAATCCTAGATCAAAAAGTGGTTAGGGTTGAGTTTGAATGCTGGTTCTGTTCCGTACTGTTAGTGTGATTTTGGGTGAATCAGAGGACTTTCTTCATCCGTAAGAGGAGAGGACTGGACCACATGGTCTCTGACGATCCTTTCAGCTTTTACATTCTGGTTCGTTGCCTTTGGTTCTATATTTTGGTTCCATTCTAGAAAGATGACGCACTCCAATCCCAATAGGGATGAGGTGTTTTCATATTCTTTTTCTCTATTCCATCTTACTCTTGCTGCAATCTATACCTCCAGGAAATCCACTAGTGGCCTGAAGGAAAAGAGGTGGGATTAAGCATAAGGACGTACAATCAGGACAGTTCTAGATAGAAAACCTGGTCCCATTCCCTCAGTACACCCTGTGGTTTCCTGTTTATGTGCTTCTCCCTTGGTGTGGAATGTCCTGCCCTCCTCCTGCCCCTAGTCAGATGCCTGCTTCTTTTCTAGTACCTAACTCCAATATTACTTCCTCCAGGAAAACCTCCTGGATTTTTCAGGCTGGAAGTTTTCTTTCTCTCTCCTTTCTAATCCCTTGTGGTTCATATTTTGCCTTGATTTATCATTACTTGTAAACATGTTGTTCCTTCTCTATTAGAGAGAGCACAAGGTTCCCTCTTCATATTCCCCTATAGTAGCGAGCATAGGGTCTTGCCTATAGAAGATGCTACATTCACATATATTTGTGGTTTTAAATCTGGGCCAATTGCTTTGAGAACCTGAGCCTCAGTTTCATCCTCTGCAAAATGAAAGGGTTGGGTTGGGTGATCGAATACTCTGTGTTCTCCCTTCTCATCTTGACATTACATGTTCTATGTCCTTGGGTGCTTTTTTAGTTCTGACTTTCTATATTTTAAGATTCTAATCAAGTCTAACAGCTGATGTTTCTATAAACTAAAATGCTTCACAGAAGCATGTCACTGTTACCATTACAATGGGCTGCATTAAAGGGAAAAAGGAAGGGGATTTTATATAGCTAGTTGGGTAACTTAGCATTTTAGTAAATGAGGAATTGGCATAAAAAGAAAGAGGTCTTAGATAGCAAAAAAACTGCAGACACTTCACCATGTTTATAAACCAATCAGAGGCCAATCTGAAAGAAATCTCGAGGTGAGCTGTTCAGCAGTCACTGATGACACTCCAGTCAAGTATCTCACTCAGCCTGATTTCTCATCTAAAGGCTGCTAAGCACAGGCTGGCTCATCATTCCAAGTCCTCAAGGTCTAGAAAGTGTATATGTGTGTGGGGTAAAGTTGTGGGTGGTAAGCCTACTTAATGGAAGAGACTGGGGCCAGGAGGGCCTCAACCAGGTGTCTGAGCTGGCACCTAATTTACTAGGATGAAAGGCGAATGTTGGTTGGTGCTGGATTTGTCAGGATGAAATGTGAGACTTGCCAAAAATGGGTCCAGTCTTCCTTGTGAAGGACAGATAAAAGGAATGGAATGAAGGTGGAGCCAAAATGGTAGAATGGTAGGAAGCAGTACAATGAGCTCTTTTCCCACCCCATCCCCCCAAAAAAACCCCTCAACCTCTTCCAATAGATCTAGAAAATGCACCATTCTGAAGGATAAATCCAAAAAAAAAGTCAAAGTGAGTCACTTTTCCAGCCTGGATCAAAATAGAGAGACAGACAAAGAAGTCTATGGATACCAGGGATGGATCTGGCCAGAAGCATCATTGTGGAGCACTCTGACTCCCAGGGAGAGATTGTGTACCAGGGCAAAAGGAGGTCCCAGACTGGGACATTTCTGAGTATAGGTCCAAGTATTAATCGGCAGCTTTATAATTTATTACCTAGCTCCATTGGGGTCACACATCCCCATAGATATGGAACTACATCCAGAGGTGGTTTGTTTTCCTAGGGTGAGAAGCAATTTCAGAAGCACACAGCATCAGTGTGATGCTGATGCTAGGAGCAGAGTAGGGTCTCAGTTCCAACTTCTAGTGCAGTCTGATGCCTGCAGAAGAATGATGAGAGCAGAATCCCAGACCAAAAGGGAGCCTGAATTCTCTGTCTCAGAGCTAGTAGAGTTTCCCAGTTGGCTGAGCGTGAATGAGTCAAGCAGTATTCTTTTGTTACTTGGGCTCATATTTGGATCCAGAAGTTGTAGACCTCAGACAAGGGGGGACAACCATCATATTTTGTCCTAGATCAGACCACTTTAGGGGCTCTGAATGCCTATAGATCCCCAGTCCAAAGTGCCCCTGAGAGTCTGGAATAAGACAATACTTAATACCCCTCAAAGCAGCAGCAGGACCAGGATCAGTGCACAGAGCCTGGTGGTAGCATCAAGTCTGAAAACAAAATGTAGGCTGCGAGTATGACCAAATAAGCAGAAAAAGAATCCTGCTGTGAAAAGCTATGAGACAGAGATATTCAATACATATATCTATATGTAAAGCCTCAGAAACAAAACCACAGCTTGGGCACAAATTCAAACAGAATTCCTGGAAGAGATAAAACCAGAGTTAAGAAGTTAAAAAAAGTTTTTATAAATGAAATGAGAGCTTTAGAGGGAGAAATCAGAAAAGAAATGAAAGCTATAGAAGAACAAAATGGAAAGGGAATTAACAGTCTGGCATAAGAGGTACAAAACCTTGCCCAATCAATAAACTTCATGAAAATTAGAATGGTCCAAATGTAAGTCAATGACTCCATGAGATAATAAGAAATATTGAAACAAAAACAAAAGACTGAAAAAAACTGAAGAAAATGTAAGGTATCTCATAGCAAAAACAAATGATCAGGAAAACAGGCTGAGGAGAGAAAATATAAGAATTATTGGACTACCTGAAAACCATGATTAACAATAATAAAAAGTGTAGATGTCATATTTCAAGAAATCATAAAACACAACTACCCAGATCTCTTCGAACCAGAAGACAAAGTAGAACTAGGAAGAATCCACTGATCACCTTCTGAAAGAAACCCCAAAATGGGGGGGGAGACGGAGCCAAAATGGCAGAGTAGAAAGACTCACATATGCTAGCTCTGAACCCACAGACCATAATTATCTATAAAAAGAACTCCCAACAAACTCTGGAACAGTGGAGCCACGCAGCAATGGGGTGAAGGAGATTTCCGTTCCGGAGAGCCCTGAAAAACCGATCCCAAAGGTCTGTCGTGCACCAGACAGGAGCGGAGCCCAGCCCTGCCCTGGCTGCGCAGCACTGAGAGGAGCAAGCGGATCCGAGCAGGCTTCAGGGACAGGGAATCTCCAGTGGCTGCGAAGGTCACTCCACCCACAGATGCACAGGTCAGTGAGAGAGATGTCTGGACAGGCTGAGAGGGGAGTGGGATGTCTCCATGACTCGGGCCCCCTCGGGAGGCAGCAGCAGAGGCAGCAGGGGGTCAGAGGCTCCCGGAGCAGTCTGCATAAACCCCCTGAAGGAACTGAGCCTGGGAGGTGGAGCACTAGAACTTAAGCTCCCATTGAATAGAAGCCAGGCCTGCCGCTGAAAGTCCTGAGGCTGGGGAGCAGCATCTGAATCTCAGACCCCAAGCACTAGCTGGGCAGATCTAGGCCAGGGGTGGAGAGGACTCTCAGAAGTCAAGTAACTGGCTGGGAAAATGCCCAGAAAAGGGAAAAAAAATAAGACCATAGAAGGTTACTTTCTTGGTAAACAGATGATTCCGCCCTTCCTCTCTGACGAAGAAGACCAATGCTGACCATCAGGTAAAGACATAGGACTCAAGGCCTCTGTATCCCAAACATCTGAAATAGATATCCAATGGGCTCAGGCCATGGAAGAGCTCAAAAAGGATTTTGGAAATCAAGTTAGACAGGTGGAGGAAAAACTGGGAAGAGAAACGAGAGAGATGCAAGAAAAGCATGAAAAATATCTC
>CM053773.1:197439937-197488858 GCA_028658325.1 Potorous gilbertii
GAAGAGAGGGCAGATTGGTGATAGGGGAAATTAGAATGCTCAGTGTACTGGGGCGGGGAGGGGACAAATGGGGAGAAAATTTTGGAACCCAAAATTTTGTGAAAATGAATGTAAAAAGTTAAATAAATAAATTTATATTAAAAAAAAAAAGAAACCCCCAAATGGAAACTTCCAAGAATATAAAAGTTAAAATCCAGAGCTTCTGGATCAAAGAAAAAATACTGCAAGTAGGCAGAAAGAAAGAATTCAAGCACCGAGGAGCTGGAGTCAGTATCACATGGGATTTAGCAGCCACCAGTATAATGGAGCAGGGAACTTGGAAAACATTATTCTAGAAGTTAAAAGATAAGGGTTTATAGCCAAGCATAATTTACTCAGCAAGCCTAAGGACAACCCTCCAGGGGAAAAAATGGATCTTTAATGAAAAAGAGAACTGATTTAAAGAACAGAATTGTGTCAAATCTTTGACATTCAAACACAGGAGTTAAGAGAAACATAAAAGGACAAACATGAGTGAACAATGATAAAGGACTAAACAAGGTAAATTGCTTCTCTTCTAATATGAGGAAATAATACATGCTTTCCCTCTAAACTCTGTCATCATTGAGGGTCACAGAGGGAGTGACTGGGAATGATTCTATTACATCTTGATGTACTTATGAGAAGAGTGGAAAGAGAGAAGAAGAATACACTAAGCAGGGAAGGAAAAGGAAGGTTAGGGAAAATGATCTTATAGCAGGGTATGTAAACAGACATCTACATAGGCAAGGAGGAGGGGGTGAGGGTCAGCAGCAGCCACAAGAACCTCACTCATCTGAACTAGTCAAAGGAGGGAATACATACACGCACAGAACAGAAAAACATTTCAATCAACAGGAAAATATGAAGGAAAAGGAGGAATTAGAGGGAGGGTAGATTAAGAGAGGGATTAGTCCTAAGCAAAAGAAACAATAATTAAAGATGTACAAAAGTATTTATAGTTCTTTTTGAGGTGGCAAAGAATGAGTATCCCAAAGGGTGTCCATGAACTGGGGAATGGTTCAACAAGTTATGGTATGTAAATGGAATGGAATACTAGCTATTCTGCTCTAAGAAATGATGAAGATCCAGATTTCAGAGAAACCTGGGAAGACATATAAACTACTGCAGAGAGAAGTGAAAAGAACCAGGAGACCAGTTTATATGATGACAAAAATAAGAGAAAGACAAACAACTTTGAAAGAAGCAAGAACTCTGGTCCAGAGGACTAATGATGAAGCATGTTATCCCATCTCCTGACAGGGGTGAAAGACTCCAAGTGGAGGATGGGACAAATACATTTTTGATCATGGCCGAGGCAGAAATCTGTTTTGCTTGATGCTACATGTTTATGAAGGGGTTTATTCTTTTTCTTTCCCTTCTCAGCTCAGCTGCTGCAAGTTGTGGAGGGCTAGCATGAGAGGGAGAGAAGATAGAATTTTGCTGGTTGAAAACAATTTTTTAAAGAAATTTTAAAGTAAAAAAAATTTTTTTTAAAAAGAAAGTTATGACATGACACAGTGGCTAGGGTGCAGATTTTAGGACAGGATTACCTGAGTTCAAATCCTGAATCAGAAACTTACTGTTTGTGTGAACTTAGGCAAATCATTTAATTTCTGTGTTAAGAGGTTAGCCTCTTTAATTGTGAAATGATTGGCTTGGATTTAATGACTTCTAAGGCCCTTTCCAACTCTAAATATATGACTCTGTTGACAAGAGAATTCCAGGTTTTAGTCCTAGTTGTGTATCGCTGTATTTGGTTTTTCCTGCTATATATAACAAGGAGATAATCTGGAACTTGCCAATTGTACATGTTGGGGGAGGAGTTCATGGATGTCAGACTCTTAGAGTGAGAAGCTTTAGCAGTCACCCAATCTGGTTCATCATCCCCCAGAAGCTGGAATTGCCTCTAGAGCGGTTCCAGCAGTTCCAGTTTTCTGCACCTCGTGTATAGAGGACATTAACTCTCAAGGCAGGAGACCTGGGGTTTAGTTCTGAATCTTCCATGAATATATAGTTTTTACCCTGGGCTTCAGTTTCCTCCTCTACAGAATGAGAAAGCAGAAGGCAATGAATTCTCAAGTCCTCTGACACTCTATGGATCTAGAGTTTGAAGACAGCTCTGTGGGGCAGCTCTAATGGATCAGAAAGATTTTCCTTATACTTGGGCAGATCTGTGAGTCAATCAATGCAGATCTTCCTTCATGAGGGCAACCATGAACTCCTCCATGTCTTGTCTTACATGGTTCTTGTCCTTTTCCTTCCATAAACCCTCCACAGAGGATTTGCTGGATTCCCTGATACCTCAGACTAACCATTCTTTTACTTTTATTGTATGACCAGCTTTTCTCCTTTTCAGTCTTGGCTGTTTTTGATGTTGTCATTTAAGTCACCCCTATGTACCTGCCATCACTGCTTACAGTTAGGATGGGTCTCTCTATTGTTTTCTGGGTCACCTACCAAAACAGGCCTCCTTCTAAGTGCCTGCTTTGGGCCCAGGTCAAAGGAGAGGGCTCTCTACAAAATGAAGGTTGCTATTAGGAATGAGCTTTCATTTCCCTAGATTCTCTACATCTAGAGAGGGGCTTTTATTGGATACAATATTCAGGAAAAGGAAGGGACAGTGGAATGGACTTAAGGTATCGACATATTGTACTGCAGAATACATACTGAGACTGGACTAGACAGATAGCTTAGAACTGGAAGTGACCTTAGAACTGGAAGTGACCTTGGAGGCATCTCATCCAAGTCTCTTAGTTTATGGAAGAGAAAACTAAGACACAGGGAAGTGACACGATAGGCTCAAGGTTCCACACGGCCTGTTGTTGGTGCAGCTGGGCTTGGAACCTAGGTTCCCTGATTAGTCAGTCTAATGCTTCAACTGGGTTAGGCTGAGATAGGCAGACAGGAGGCTGCCCTCAGAGACAGGGAAAACTGCTGTGCCTCTGTTCCTAATCCAACTCTTCACTGGATTATCTCCTTTGATTTTCAGCACCCAATTTGGTTTTTGTGGGTCTATTTTAAAAGTCGACCATCCCAGACTATAAAAATAGTCTAAAGGCACTGGAAATAGACTCGTGTTGTGGCTACAGCATTTCAGTCCCTCCCCACACCCCCGGCATTTACAGGAAAACTCCTTCCATAAAAACCAGGGACACACCTCTGCTCCCGTCCTGGCTGAGTTTGTGATGTGGAAGTTAATAGCTGCTTAGCTGTACTTCAAGGCTCAGGACTGTCTGCTGTGGGGAGACCTGTAATTTGTTAGGCCTTAGCTGAGCCAGCCTCTCAGATGGTGCAATGCCCCAGAGTCTGGAGTCTGGTTGCTGTTTTTAGGGGCCCAAAACCTCAGGCTGGATTTGAAAAGAGCAAAAAAAAAAAAAAACCAAAAACAAAAAAACCCAACAAAAACCTTGCCCCTTTCTCTCCCTCTATCCTGCCACTCACAGTGCCAGAAAGTATTTCATTCTTAGGCTGACCCCAAGGCTTAGCCAATCACAGGGCTGTGGTTAGGTTGTTCACGGAGATCCAGGTTTAGAAAGTTCAGATGCTCGATGGGAAGTGTTTTTTTTCTTAAAGACCCCTCACTTGAGGGCTGCAGCAGCCCTTCTACCTCCCCTAGTCAGGGATGGAGCTCATCAGCTATGGCCACCATCCACATCACAGAATTTTAGAAGCAAGAGAAACCTCAGAGGCCACCCCACCAATCAATCTGGATCTGCTCTGTCTCCTGAATGTAGCATGCATCCTCTGTGCCTTTGTTCCCCTTCTTCTCTATGTCTAGAATGTTCTCTCTTCTCCTTCATCTTTATTTCTTCAAGTCTTATCCCTCTTTTTAACTTGAGCCCAAAGCAAATGATACCTCATTCTGGAGATTTTTCTCGATGCTTCTAGTCCTCCCCGAAGGCTACAGCAACTACTTTCTGCTTTGGACATCATGGCACTTTGCTTCATTCCAATGCACTAACCACAAATGATTATGTGCTTCTCTCACTAGACAATGAGCTCCATGAAGGCAAGCACCAGATTTTCTCCAAACTTTTTCTCTCCCTTAGAGTTTAGCAAGTGATAGAGACATGCAACAAATGTTTGCCAAATGAATGACTAAAATCATAAAACAAAATGCAAAGACAAGACAGTTTTGGGGTCTAAAGCAATGTAATAAGGGTTAGACGATGCTCTCTCAGCAGAAACGGTGGGTGGAAGTACTGGAAAGGACACCAGGTTTGGCATCAGAAGACCTGAATCCAATTTTGGCTCTTTGACTTACAATCTGCATCATTTTGGACAAATTACTTAGCTCTTGAATCCTCACCTGTAAAATGGGGAGAAAGCTGAGCTAGGTCAGGGTTTCTTGTGTTCTGGACCCCTTTGGCAGTGAGTCTGGTGAAGCCTATGGATGCCTCAGAATCATGTTTATTAAATGCATGCAATAAAATATGGGGGTTACAAAGAAAACCAATTCAATAGATAACTGAAATAAATAATCAAAATATTTTTTAAAAAACCATGTTCATAGACCGAAGGCTGAAAACCTTTGGATTAGATGATCTTGAACAACCTTCCTAATAGGGCGATAAGATTTAGAACTGGAAGAGATGTCAGAGAAGTGGAAGCTGGAGCTAAACTAGATCTTGATTGAGGGCCAAGCAGAGGGGATGAGGAACAGCAAAGACTAGACATTCATCCACCAGCATGGGTGGGTGGGTGGTGTGCTCTCTCCCTTCTCTGAACTCCTATGATACACACAGTTCAGCCCTTAATGACACACTGTCTGGGACTTGTCTTTAATCATTTCACGTGTGTGTAAGTTTTGTCTCCACAACTAGAATGGGAGCCACCAGAAAGCAGGGGCCTTGTTTGTTTCTCTACTCGTATCTCTATATATAACCTAGCATAGGGCTAAAACACACAGCAGATTCTAAATAACAACATCATATGTAGCCTTTAAAGAGTTTAAATACTTCAACAAACATTATTTTATTGTCTCACTATCCCAGTATTCCACCAAATATTTAATTCATATTTGATGAACTGGATTCTCTCATCTGGTCCCCACAACAGCTCTGGAAAAATCAAAAGGGCACTTAATCCTACTTTGTAGATGAGTTATAACGTAGGAATGATTATCTAGTAAGGAAACTGAGGCTCAGTGAGAGGCAGTTAAGCACACAAGCTACTGTGTGACCGAGCAGTATCTTCAACGATCTTCCAACAGAGCTCTCTGACTGTAAATCCTGGGCTCTTTCCAGAAAAACAAACAAAACAAATAAGGAAATAGTTTAAAGATGAGAGAACATTGAAGAAAAGGTGAAAGAGACACTATTTTATGCCTCAGCACAAGTATTTTAATCTAGCAGGAGAAAAGATGGCTGATGTTATCCCTGCACAAGTGAGGATGAAGCAATCTCTTACAGTAGTAGGGGGATTAAGTCATTCAGGGAGCTGGCCACTGGTCAGGTGACTGGCAATGCCCATGTTCTCAGGTAAACGGAAAGGTGATACAGCATAGTAAAAACAGGACTGGATTCAGAGGCCTGGGTTCCAATTCTGCCTCTGCTACTTACTAGTCTTAGGATCCAGGGAGAGTAACATAACATGATTCTTACTATCAAAAATAATAAGTGATATTCCTATGCTGCTTCAAGGTGAAGTACAAAGGACTCTACATATACATTATCTCACTTAATCTTCAAAACAACCTCATAAGGCAAGTGCTATTATTACCTACATTTTATAGAAAAGAGAATTAAGGCTTAGAGAGTGAATGACTTGCCCCATTATTAATAGCTGCGAATGAACACAACTGGTAAATATCTGAGAGAGAATCTAAACTCGAATCTTTCTGACTCTAAGGCTGGCAACCTTGTCACTATGAGAGGCTGTTTCTCCCTTCCCTGTAGTTCTCTCCTCTGTAAAATACACAGACTGGCCTTAATGATCTTGAAGGACAAGTCCATTCAGGTTCTATATTTCTTATCCTAAGACCCCAAATTGGGAAGTTTCAGTATTCTCACTTATAAAGTACAGTCAGAGGACCTGGGTTCTAATCCTGACTATGCTTTATGAGTTATGATCTCAGATGCTGTGACCTTGGGTAAGTCCTCCCTGTAAAATGAGGGAGTTGGACAAGATTTTCCTTGAAGTGTGACTTGAGGGTGTCTAAGGTCCCTCTAGCTCAGACATCCTATATTTTCTGTTCTCAGCCAGCTCTGATACTCTGTGTTCCGTGCCCTAACATCCCTTCCAGATCTAACATTTCATGTTCTCAAGTCTCTCCCAGGCTAAGTTGGGAGCTCCTTCTAGTTCTGATGTTGCACATGTCAGGGTCTTGGTCTGTTTTCCTTCTAACCCAACAGTCTAGGGTCTATGTCCCTTCCCTGCTCACCTTGATCCTCTCCACTCCAGCCTCGATGCGGAGTTGTTCCACCAGCTTCCGAGCCTGGGCTATGTTGTTAGTTGTTGACATTGTCTGCCATCAGCTCTAGGCCCAAACTCCTGAGAAAGCTGTTGGGGAGGAAAACACCAAAAGGATATACTGAATTGAGTTTCTGAAACAGTTAAGTTTTTTCTATACAAAGCAATTCAGTCTGGACTTGATAGAGGCATTCATCTGGGCCCTTCTCCTGTGTCAGGGATCAGCATGAAGTCATGGACTGGGAGCAACCGTGGGCCTTCTTTTTTTCTACCCTGATCTAAATTTTGCTGAGTCCTTCAAGTCCAACTCAATTTAATTTTCCCCAGAAAGTCTTCCCTAACATCTTCAGGTCACCAGGATGCTTCCCTGCTTTCAACCCTGATAGCATTTATTTTCTGCACCCAATCTAGTCTATCATACAGAACCATGTATTGCTAGCTATCTTTTTACATGGATGACTCCTAAAACTATCCTTCAAAACAAGACTGTTTTAATGCTGTCTCTTCCAGGAAGCATTTCTTTCTTTGACTTCACACAGCATTTTATATCTCTCTCATACACTTTTTTTGTATTATAATTATTTTGTGTGCATGTCTTATGTGTCCATCTAGACTGTAAGCTCTTTGAAGAGTCATGTTATCTTCCCCAGGCACTGCTGACAACAATACTTCATAATCAATCAATCAACAAACATTTATTAAACATTCATCTATGTGCCAGGTACCATACTAAGCACTGGAAATACCTTTTTATCTCCAAAAATGAGACAATTCCTGACTTCAAGGAATTTACATTCTAATGGGAGAAACAATATGTATATTTGTGTGTGTATGGAGAGACAGAGACAGAGACAGAGAGATGGATTAGGGAGAATGGTTTGGGTAGACCTGAACTTTAGAAAAGGCACTTTGGCACCTGAAGGGAGAAGGGTCTTGAGACAGGAAGACAGAGCAGGCTATTGTAGTGGTCCAGATAAGAGGAAATGAGGGACTGAACTAGAGCAGTGATTGTGTGAGTGGAGAGGATAAACACAGATATTTACTAAATAATTGCTAAAATGAAGAGAATTAAGATTATAAGCTCCTTATGTATAAAAGAGAAGGTCTCTGACTTTGCATCTGAGTTAGTAGAAAGAGCACTGGTCTTAAAGTCACAAGGTCTGTGTTCAATCCCAGATTGTATAATATGCAACCTTGAATAAGTAACTTGTATTCTGAGTCTTTGTCTGTAAAAAAGGAGATAATATCATTTACATGACCAGCTTCCCAAGATTATTGTGAAGAAAGCTTTCTGTAAACATAAAATGTAATAAGAATGGGAACCATAATTAATCTCTCCCACAGTAGGGCCTTACATATAGTAGGGGTTCAACAAACATTTTATCATTACTAGTTAAATTTCTACAAGAAAGAAACCAAGAACACCTTGGGGGAAAACTCCAGCTCATTGACTCTTTCCTGACAATGTTAACTTAGCATTAGATATGGTCAGGCCTATGGTTTGGGGAGCAGGATGAGAAGGTAACTGGAATATTTCTCCAGGTCCCAAAGTGTGGTCACTGCTTCTGTATTAGAGAGGAGAGAGAAGTGAAAGGTGTGAAAGGGAGTGTGATGAGAAGGAGAGGCATGCTCCTCACTGCAGTGCCAAGGAAAGAGCATCAGAGGATTTAGCATCAGAGCAGCTGGGTTTGTACCCAAAACTCTGATACTTACTCCCTCTGTGACTCTGGCCAAGTCATTTAATTTCTTTGGGCTTCAGTTTTCTCCTCTGAAAATGAGGGGGTTGACCTGGAAGACCTCTAAAGCTCCCTTCAGCCATAAAAATTCCCCTAGGAACTGAAGGCACTGGGCCATCTGAAACCACTTGGCTCCCCAGCCCTCTCCCATCCCTCAGGCAGAAGTGTCTGTGGTTCTTCCTTCCTTGCTCGGTCTCCATGATTCAGCAACTGAACAACTAGTCTAAAGTTTGATATACTCATCTCATGCATACCTGAGAAGACTTCTGTATGATTTTTCTGGGGGACGTAGGCATGAAAATGACACCCCATGTATAAGACCCAGTGTTGTGCCTGGTTCAGAAATTTCCTTTTCAGCAGTAAAGCGTCAATTGCATGTGCTGTCATCAAAGGTCAAAAAACCTCCAACATTTATTAGCAAGGATTAACACAGGCCTTCTACTGTGTACTTACTCACTCTAGGCTCACCACCTAATTAGTTCAGTCAGTCAACAGGCATTTATTAAGCACCTCCTATTTGCCAGGCACTGAACTAAATACCTGAGCTACAAAGAAAGGCAAAAGACAGTCACCACCCTCAGGGAACTCATAGACTTATGAGAGAAATAACATGTAAACAACTATGTGCAAAAAACCTATAGATAGGATGATAGGAGGTAATCTCAGAGGGAAGGTACTAGCATTAAGGACGATGGAAAAGGCTTCTTCTAGATTCAGGTCTGAGTGTAGGCAGGACTTGAAGGTGGAGATGAGGAGAGAGTAGTGGACAGCTAGTAAAAATTTAAGAAGCTGAAAAGGCAGGAGGGGACCTGATCATGAAGGGCTTTGAATGCTAAATGAAGGAGCTGGTAGAGAACAATGGTAGTTGGGATTCAGGCACAACTGATATCCTGGCCGCATATCTCTCTCTCACAACCCATCTTCCATTTGACTGCCAAAGTGAGTCTCCTAATGTGCAGGTCCCACTGGGTTATGCCTGCTCCACAAACTCCAGTGGCTCCTCCCTTCCAGGAGAGTTCTCTGCTTGGCATCTAAAGCACTTCCCAATCTGGTTTCTCCTTCCACTCCTAGTCTTCTTCACTTCCCCATCATGCACTTTCTGGTGCAGTGACACTGGCCTCCTTGCTGTTCCACACAAATTCCCTCTCCCATCTCTGTACTTTTGTACCTGCTGTCCCTCATACTTGTACTGTCTTCATTTCCCTGGCTTCCTTCTAGATTCAGTTTAGACATTGCTTTGGGAAGGAGGCTTTTCTCAATCACTCCATTTGCTAAAGCTTTCCTCTCTGAGATTACCCTCCATCTACTGTCTATGTATCTTAAGTATCTACATATTTACATATTTTGTCCCCCATTAGAAAAGGAGCTTCTTGAGGGCAGGGACCCTATTTGCTCATCTTTGAATCCTGGCACTTAACACGATGGATACTTGGTCCACAGTAAGTGCTTAATTAATGCTTGTGGACTAACTGGAATTTATGTTCAAAGTTCACCTTCCTCTATAAACAGTCTATTTCCTTTTAAGCCCCTGGGAACCACAGGGCTCCACATAGATTTTCGTGTCCTAAGCCACTGGAGCTTTGCCCGTCGTTATGGGAAGGTATCATGTTGATCTACTGAGCATCTATTACAATCATCCTACAACCAGCTCCTTGTTAAAACAAATCGAGGTGAAGCCAACCCAGGCTTCTTCCTCCTACCTCTCACCCAAGGTCTTACCTCAAACTTTCCACAACAGGGACATGTGAGGGCAGGTGGAAGTTGAGCAAAGGCACTGGGCTCTCCCTGAACTAATACCAGTGGGCATGACTTGAGGCTGAATGCACCAGCTTTCATTTCCTGTGGGAAGGATGACCTTGGGTGCAGTCAGAATGCTTCTGGGGGATGAAGCCAGGGGATTTCTGCCTAAAACTCCAAAATGGGATGGTTCTTCCCAGACAGTGAGAAGAACTAGCCTCATTCCATGAGCTCTGAAGGCCTTTATGAGAGACTGGAGTTTGGAAGGCCCAGGAATGTCTAAATGCTTTGTAGACTGTCTTTAGCACAGACATTTTTCATGGGTGGGGCAGGCACACACTCTCAGTTAACAATCCAGTCTCCTATAATAACACGCATGGCTTTCTTTATAGCACACAATTGCTCAACACAGTTAATAAGATTTTATTTATTGGTCTAATTAATTTTCACAGTATCCCTGGGAGGTAAATATTAGACCCATTTTGCTGTTGAGAAATGAAGATAGCAGGATAGTAAGTGACTTGGTTCCGGTCACACTTGAGAGTTAAGGGATCGATGCAGAGGTAGCTAGGTGTCTCAGTAGGTAGAATTCTGGGTCTGGATTCTGGAAGACCTGAGTTCATATCTGACCCCAGGCACTTACTAGCTGTGTGAATTTGGACAATTAACCTTAACCTCTATCTGCCTCAGTTTCCTCAATTGTAAAACAGGGATTATAACAACATCCATCTCTCAGGGAAGATGATAATTTTTGTAAAATGCCTATCACTAGGCCGGACACACGGTGGGTGCTATGTAAATGCTTATAACCTATCCCCAATGCCAAATATATCCTTTATCTCCCCAGTGTCCCCCAAATCAACACATTACTGAAGAAAAGTTACTTCTGTCCATGTCTCATTTCTCCTACTGCTGTAATACTTTACAGTTTACAAAGTACTTTCCCCCCAAAAAAACCCTGAGTTAGTGCAAATATTATCTCCATTTTACAGATGAGAAAGCTGATTCTCAAAGAGGTAAACTGACTTTACTAGGGTTACACATCCAGTAAGTGCTACACTAAGAAAAAGAACAAGTTCACTGTTTTTTTCATTACACTGTGCCCCAAGTTCCTTGTTCCCTGAGATAAAGGATTATGTCTTTTGCAGTGCTAAGCCCTGTGTCCTGTACACATTACAATACATAAAAAAGAATCCATCAATGCTGACTACAACTGCTCCAAAATCTTAGGAGGTAGTTTTCATGAATTATTGTGAGCCCCAAATCCCAACTCCTGGTGGGCAACCTTTTGGTGACAAGACTGTCAGACCCAGGCCCCATGACGGGGCCTTCTCAGAGATCTCTCAACTGCACTTGTAGAACTTGCTAAGGCTTGTGAGAATTCAGGGTCACTTCTAGGCCATGATGATACAGCAAGGCAAGATTTCTGTGGAGGGTCTTGTACACAGTAGGTTCTCAATAAATGGATGTGAATTTGATAAACTGAATTGCTCTCTAATTACTGTATTTATGTTACCTTATACAGGGGGCTGCTGTTGACCTCTATCACAGCTTCTCCTATGCCAAGTGGTACATCTTATTCCCTGATACTAGTCATTGCACATTCCCCATGGGATCCTGAGATCTGCTAGGCAACCTGTCAGTTACATCACCTGAAAGTGATTCATTTCAAAATATGTAGGTGACTAGGATGAGATCACAAGAAATATCCACAACCAATCTGCCTTCAAGTGGCTCAGCCTGGGAGGCCTGGACCTTCACTGGACTTTCCAAACAATCACAAGATTTTGAGCTGGAAGGGTCTGGTGAGGTCAGGTAGTTTAACTTCAGGGCAGTTAGGTGGCTCAGTGAATAGAGCACCAGACCTGGAGTCAGGAAGACTCATCTTCTGAATTCCAATCTAACCTCAGACATTTACTAGCTGCATGATCTTGGACAAGTCACTTAACCCTGTTTGCCCCAATTTCCTCATCTGTAAAATGAGCTGGGGAAGGAAATGGCAAATCATTGCAGTACCTCTGCCAAGAAAACCCCAAATGGGGCCATAAAGAGTTGGATATGACTGAGACAACAACTAAAGTCCAATGTCTCTCCCTGCTTACAGGAGAGTGAACTGAAGGTCAGAGAGAAGTGAGTTGTCCAAGGACACAGATAATTAGTAAAGCCAGCATTCAGATCAAGGTCTTTTAATTACAAATTTGGCACTCTTTACAGGATACTATAAACTTCTGATTCCTCAGTATCTGGAGTGGCAGTATTTTACAGAATAATCCAAAGTCAAATAAATATGGCTCAGTTTGATACGTAGGTAAATAACAACCAAATTGGTAAGCCCAAGCCATGGTGGATTAAAGGTATATTTCAGAAATTTTGTTTCTCTCTCCCAATCCATGCCTCAAAGCTAAAACAGAATCCAGGAATCTTAGTCTAGAAGGACTCAATAACTGTGATAGTTATTGAGAGAAACAGGAATGGGGAATGACTTGTCCAAAGTTATAGAGAGGGCTTGAGTTGGGACATAATAATAGTTGGCACTTATACAGCGCTTTAAGATTTGTAAAATGCTTTACAAATACAGAGTTTTAAGCATTAATAGCTTAACATGCACTAAGACTTGAATTAGTATTATCTCATCTTATCCTCACAACAACTCTAGGAGGAATGTTCTATTATTATTTCCTCTTTACAGATGAAGAAACTGAGTCAGAAGTGACTTGCCTAGGGTCATAGAGTGACTGAGGTCAAATTTGAACTCAAGTCATCTTCCTGATGTCAGGTCTCTTAGGTTTCCTGTCTTGCAATCCAGGGATCTTCATATTTACTGCTCTCAGCTCTATTATAAGAAGTTCCACTTTTCAGATAAAGTTCTGTGTGCAATCTGTAAACTCTCTGCAGACTTCTAAAGTATGGAGTCTTTTTTTTTTTTAATAAAAAAGGGCATAAAGATAATAAATTCAGGGAAAAGAGTCTCTTCATCCTGCTTTAAAATACTTAAATTATTAAAGTGATCTAAATACAGACTTGAAATATTTTTAGCAAATTGATACCCATCTTTTTTTTTTTTTGGAAAGTTAGTACACATCTTAGCAAACTTCTTGGTGTAGTCTCCTTACACCTCCCTACAATAGCTTCTCCAACCCTAACACATTTAAAGGCAACATGGTATCAGGAGACCCAGGCTCTAGTCTGGGCTCTTCCAATAGCACTGCACGATCACAGGCAAGCCATTTCCCCTCTCTGAGTATGTTTCCTTATCTGCAAAATGAGGGGGTTGGACTACATCTGGAGTTCTTAACTTGGAGTCCATGGTTTCAGAGGGTCTATGAACTTGGATAGGAAAAAAGTATGTCTTTATTTCAAAATAATTGGCTTCCTTTTTAATCCTAAAAACCATTATTCTGAGAAACGGTCTGTCCATAGACTTCACCAGTCTGCCAAAGGGGTCCCTGATACAAGAAAAGGTTTAGAATTCATGGACTAGACAGTCTTTACAATTTCTGCCAGTTTTGCTATTCTACATTCTCAGAGTCCTTTGAGTTTGGGTGTTTGTTAGGAAGTATGGTCCAGCAGAGAAATCACTGACATTGGAGGGGAGGTCAAGAACTGGGTTTGGATTCCTTCCTGATACTTGTTAGCTGTGACCATGGGCAGATCAAATAACTCTTTCCATGCCTTCTCTGTAAAAAAAGGATCCGAGTACCTGCAGTATGTACCTCATGGGTCTGCAGTGAGGATCTGAGTATGCTGAGTACCCTGAGGAGCTTACAGTGCTTTGTAAAATGTTAGTTTAAAAAATATGTCCTCAATTCTTTTCCAGCTCTGACATTTTAGGATCCTTTTTCTTGCTTCTGGTAATGCTATTCCTGTGCAGGTTCTAAGGCAACACTGATCTAGTAAAGTCCATACTTGGGCCTCAGTATGTGCTATGACTTCCCATTTAGCTCTACTGAACTTCCTTTGATTGGATTTGGTCCAATATTCTAGCCTTTTCAAATCTTTTTAGATCCTGCAGGATCTCACCGATTGGTTATAGGCTTAAACCTCTCCATAGTAATTCATCTACAAAAAAGGAGGATAGGAAAGGGCAGGTGAAGGTTTTGCCAAAATGTTAGCAAGTTTCATCTTGACTGTGTCAACATGAACATCCCTCAAAGGTAGAAGGAGCCCTACTAAACCTTTCCCCTTCCCTCCCCAGGAAGGGTTAAACTAATGCAGGGGGACAAAGGAAAATGGAATGTGTCATCCAGAGGAGCAAATTCCTTCTAAGACACCACCCAGAGAACTTTCTACAGGATGCACATGGCACCCAAATGATAGGCCTAAGCCAGCCCACAGATGTCCAAGGGAAGAAGGCATATTTTCCAAGTAAGCACAGCCCAGGAAGAATTGGCTAGCTTTTTTTTTTTTGGCGGCAGAGGGGGGAGACGACAAAGAGAGGCCCAGCAGGCAGGTAAGCTATAGTGTTCACTCTGGCCAGAGGAAGGGAGGGGGATGAGGGGAAGGGAAAGAAAAAAATGCCATCAAAGAGCAGCATAGAGTCCTCGGATGAAGTTTTATGATTTTCTGTTTGCAGGGAAGGGTTGCTCATGTGCAAAAAGCCAATTGGCATCTCCTGAAGAACAGAAGAGACTGAGGTTAGCCCTCAGACAAGGTTAACTAATGCAGTGCTAGGTTCAAGGTTAGCTCTCTCAGTGATAGCTAGAAGTGTGGTACAATGGAATGAGCACTGGATTTGGGGGCACAGAATTTAGGTCTCATTTCTGACTCTGGTATTTGTGTGCTCATAGATAAGTATTTCCCCTACTCTGGGCCTCAATTTCTCCATTCCTACAAAGAAGGAACTGAATCAGATAAGTTCTAAGGACCCTTCTAGCTCTAGATATTAATAATCCTATACTTCTGATTGTTCCAAACTGGTTCACTTTTCAGTAGTACTTTTACAGTGTCCTTCACTAAAGTCCTCCTGTAGAAAGTTCTCTGTGTAGCTAAAGATTAATTTAGCTTTCGTGGCTACCTTTTCATATTCTTGGTGAACACTATTTTGTTTTCTACTTATTCATTACCCATGTCTTAAATAATGTGTTCTGATTGCATATAACTATCAGACACTATTGATTTACTGATTAGGTTTGTTGAACTCCTCTATTTCTGGAGGTGATATGTGGATTATTTCAATTGGTGCCTTGTTTTCTGTATTTAGAAGTTCTGGGAAGTTTTCTTTCTCTTTCTTTCTTTTTGCATTACAGTGTATTATAGTGTGGAAATCTTTTGACTTGTCACGTTCTTCTGGAAGCCTAAGCTGTTTCTATGCGCCTCCCTTCAGGATCAATGCATCCCATGTACATGAGATCAGATGATGGTTAATGCTACTACTTTCCGCTTGTCTTCCTCCAAGTGTTTTTGATTTTGGTGTATCTGTATTTCTAATCTGTTGCTTGTTGTAACAAGATGTTGGAGGAAGGTGAGGGTTAGAAAATAGCAGGCGACAGTGATATCTTGAGATTAAAAAACACAAGCCTATGGGTTATTATTTGTGTACTTTACTAAAGAATAGAAGCTGGAGGGGAAGGGACTCTGAGTGAGGGTGCTAAGGATGAGCATTCAGGCTTGTAGTTCATGAGCCTTTTTGTTACCTCAGTGCTCTTGTTTCATTTCTTGTGGAAACAGTTACAATTGTTCCACATAAGGCACAGGCTTCTTTTGAGGTTTGGAGAGTTAGTGAGGACTGGAGAAAACGCCTAGTCCTCAGTCTTGTTGGTCACACTGACCTCCTCCACTTTCTCTTTCTCTTTTATATTTTACAAGGGATGGTTCACTAGGTAGGAAAGGAAGGACAGATACGGGAATAAAGGTGAAGTAAGTCTAATAATGGGCAAAGATATAATCTTCCAAGTGGAAGGGGCTCAGGAGTTGGCTTCCAGAAAGGAATGATGTTGATGAACAAGCGCCTTGTTCCTAGAGTTGGCACAGACATTAGATAACTAGCTCTCGTCTACTAACCATGGGATAAAGAGGGTGACTGTTGACTGGCACATGGATGTAACTAGTGTAACTCATGAAGTCTTTCCTCATGAATAAATACCAGAGGGCATTTTGGAGGGAGATTGTGATGTAAGGGTAGATTCCCTAGCCTGGTCTCCTCATTTTGCAGCTAAAGAAACTGGGGCTCACAGGTGGAATTATTTGTCTCCCATCATTTTTAGGTTGAAGTTCCACAGATGTGTCTGTAAGTCTGAATCATTTCGCTTTCTATGCTCAAAGAGACACACAGTAACAGAACAGAATTTAGGTGAAATAACAACTGGGTTGTTGCACAAGCAGCTGTGACCTACATCCTTTGAAATACTGTTGTTACAGGTAGTCATCATCAGAAAAACTATCTCCTTTTGCTTATGCAAAACTAAAGGTCACAATATAAAAAATCAGGCACATGATTAAAAATTATGATTAGGTCAGAGATTACAGAAAAAACAAGTGGCAGAACAGCAAATCAACATGATCTGGTGTCCAGAACCTTCCAATCTTTGCACCATGACAAGGAGAGATTACCTCTAGACATATGATTTCATAAGTCTAAGGCACTCCTGATAAGGAAATTTATACTACCAATGAAGAACAATCAATAAATATTTTGAGTATATAAGTATATACTCTGTGGCAGGCAGGCACCATGCTAGGTACTGGGAATCCAAAGACAAAACTCAAACAGTTCCTGCCTTCTAGTAACTTATATTCTACACAGGAAAACAATATATAACATATAAAGAAGTACATATATGCAAAGTAAATATAAGGAAATTTTTTGGAGGGAAAGGCACTGGTAATTGGGACAATCTGTGAGCATTTTGAAGGAAACAAGAGTCTAAGAGGCATGGGGGAAATCTAGTGAAAAGGTGTGGAAATAGGACATGGAGTGCTGTGCAAGCAGAGGTATGCAGGCCAGTTCTAATCAGCTTGCAGTGAATATCACTAGAAAACAGCCCTGGATTTGTTGTTTTGTTAATTGTCTAGAATAAGAAAATGTTAAGAATGTAGATTAAACTTAAAAAGTATGTATGTAAACATTCCACCTCCACCCCAGCCCAGCCTGGAACATTGCTTGAGCTCAGTAGGAGGTTAGAAGAAGGGTCAGGGAATAAAGTTATCGCTAGACTGGAGGCCTGGTGACTACAGGAAAAGAATAATGTTGATGATGATGATGATAACCACAATAAAACATCTGACATTCATACAGGGTATAAAGCCCCTGCAAAGGGCTTTATATCCATCATCTCATTTGAGCCTCACAACAGCCTGGTGTGTAACAGTAAGAAGGCCTGTTTGGATGGAGTCTGGACTTTATGGAGGGAGGGAATGTATAATATAAAGTTGGACAGGTAGGTTGGGATCAGATTGTAAAGTGCTTTAAAAGTCAAGCTCACTATTGGGGAAAGTTCATCATCTTTAAGATCCTCTGAGCCTTGGTATTCCACCTCATCACCACTCAATGTCCTTCTCATTGGAGGGTAGAGACATGAATTCCAAAACTTCCAGTTAAGGAGAGAAAGCTCAGGACATCTCATTTCTTGCCAGACTACACTAACTTTGGGATTTCTTTGGCTTTTCCATCATGCCCCTGTACCTTTCCTGCTTTCTCTTTTCAGTTTCCTCTTATGTGGTCTTCCCCCATTAGAGTGCAAACTCCTTGAGGACAGGCACTATTTTTTTTTCATATTTGTATCCTTAGTGCTTAGTAGTCATTGGCACAAAGTAGGTGCCAAATGTTGATTAAATTACTTGATTGACCAGAGGAGATTATAATTCAATAGTACAGGAAATAAGGCACTATTGGGGCTTACTGAGTAGAGAATGACATGCTCAGATTTGAACTTTAGGAAAATCACTTTGGCAGCTGTGTCTACAGTAGGATGGATTGCAGAAGGAAAAAACCCAAAGACTGGAGATCAATGAAGACCCTGTCCTAATAGTCTAGGCAAGAGGTGAGGAGGGCTTAGAGGAGGAGAGAAGGGTCAGACTGTTGTGAGGTAGAAATGACAGGATCTAGCAACTGATTAGACAGATATATATGAGATAGGGCCGAATGATGCGTCAGGGAGAATACCAAAGCTGTGAACCTGGGTGGTTGAGAGGATGATAAGACTCTGGAGAGAAATAGGGAGGTTTGAAGGGAAAGACAACGAGTTCAGATGTCTACAGGATATCCACTTTGAAACACAGGCAGCTGGAGTTCAGGATTGGAGCTCAGGAGAGACCAATAATAAAGGTTAGCATTAATAGAAAGCTTCAAGGTGTGTACAGTACCTCACCTAAGCTATCTCATGAGATCTGGCAGCTAGGTGGCATAGCGATTAAAGTGCTAGGCCTGGAGTCAGGAAGACCTGAGGTCAAACCTGGCCTCCTAGCTGTGAGGTCCTGGGCAAGTCACTTAGTCTCTGCCTTAGTGTTCTCAAATACAGAGTGGGAATAATTATATTTCATGTTGTGAGGGTAAAATAGGACAATACTTGTAAACACTTGGCACGGTGCCTGGCACATAGTATATGTGCTAGCTATTATTCTTATTACATCAATCCTGTGGGGGGCTGCTGTTACTATAGATGAGAAAACTGGGGCTGAAGGTTAAGTACCTTGCACAAGGTCACAGGCTAGTAAGCCCCTGAAGTAGGGGGAAGAGGATTTAGGAGGCAAAGACCGGGGTGAGTTGAATTTGCTGACTTGGTTGAGATTAGGGAGGGTGGAAATGGAGGATAGAAGGGGTAACGGCCTAGGAGAGCACGAAGGAATGATAGGTTTGGGAGGGACAATGGAGAAGTTTGGAAGAGATAAGGTTTAGTTCAGTGTGGGGCATGTGTGGAGTTTGAATTGCCTATGGGTAGTCAGTCTGAAACAGTCAATTCATCAATAAACATTTATTAATCACCTACTATTTGCCAGACACAGTGCTCAATGCTGGCAATATAAAGAAAGGCAAAAGACAGTCCCTGCCTCAACTCCATACTAGCAGATAAATAGCAAATAAGAAGGTACTAGCATTAAAAGGGGATTGGGAAATGCTTCCTGCAGAAGGAAGGATTTTAGCTGAGACTTGTAGGAAGCTGTGGGGAGGGAGTTAGTGGGAGATGAATGACTGAGACCCATGAGAGAGATGAAGGATGGATAAATAAATTTTGGAGTCAACTGAATAGGGATGATAATTAAAATCATGGGGGCTTTGAGGTCACCCAATGAGAAAATGTATAGAGAAAAAAACCCAAACAAACCAGCAAGTATTCTGCAGTTTAACAGTCCTGGGTTGCCTGGGTCCTAGAGACTGAGTGACTTGCCATGAAGTCTACATCATCTCCCTAACCTCAAGATCCTCTCCGAAAATTAAAAAAGAAAAAAACAACATTCTACTTGGTTTGGACTTCTATGCCCTTTTCATTTTCCATTTTGTACTTAAGTTGGAAAAGTGACTCTTGAGGGTAAAATTTGTCTTTGTATCCTCTTACAGGTAGGGCACATGGCCTTGCACACAGCTGGGGCTGAATAAATGTTTGTGGATTTGAATGGATAACCATTCCCATTTCTATCATGCTTTAAGATTTACAAGCAATTTCTTTATAAAAGGTCAGGTGGAGCAGGCAGTGTATGTACTGTTATCCCTGTTTTATATATGAGGAAACTGATGTTCAAAGAAAACTCTAAATTGGTTTGAAGCATGGAGTACATTCATGTATGCAGGGGTTTTAATCAGACACTGTTCCAGTCTGGATGCATTTGCAGTGATGATATCTCTCCATACAAGGGGTCAAGGGCCCACCTAGGCTTGATTTTGGCAATGACAAAAATCTTCTTAACAAGTTATGGGATTTCTTTCCTAGTTTAGTCCACGGTGGAGAAGACAGATGGATTTACAGTCAATTTCTACAATATGGTTTAGCCTTTAAAGGCATGTTTGAGAAAGAGAAGGACTAGACCTGGAGGAGGTAGGGTTGGACAGAGCTAGAGGTAGGAGGTCAAGCAGAGAGAAGACTTCTATTTCCTGAGGGAAGCCTGTAGAGTCAAGTGATCCCTCTGGTAGAGAGTAGTAGTAGTAGTAGTGATGGTCATAGTGGTAGTAGCAGCAGCAGCTAGCATTTATATAATGCTTTAATGTTTGCAAAGAGCTTTACAAAAGTTATCTAATTTGATCTTCACAGCAAGCCTAGAAATCTAGTGCTATTATTATTACAGATGAGGTCCAGAGTCATTTGGTGACTTGCCCTGGATCACACAAGTGTCTGAAGCCAGATTGGAACTCAAGTCTTCCTTACTCCAGGTCCAATACTCTATCCACTGTGTTACCTAGCTGCTAGGGAATTCTGAGCCTCAAGGAACTACAACAGAAGACAGAGGGGTAGCAAGTAAGGAGGAGTTCCCAAGGTATTTTGGGAGGCCTTGCAATATGTCTGCTAGGAGTAATGGTGAAGGAGCCACAAGGCTAAAGAACAGCAAGGAATGGAGAGAGGATATTAGGAGCAAACCAGTCTGGTATCCACCAATCAATTCATAAACATTTATTAGATGCCTGCTATGTGCCACTGAAATAGGAGCCGGGGCTACAGAGATAAAAAGGAAATAATCCCTGCTTTCAAGGGGTGTACTTCCCATCAGAGTATGACTACTGGTAACATGAGTTATGTAGATTGGGCAGATTTGAGGAATGGGATGTGTGTGCTCATCCTTTGTTGCCAAAGAAGACCATGCCATCAGAGAAATGATGACATGACTGGCACTTGACTTTGTTTTGAGTGAAGGAGGGCTGTGCAGGTCACCAGCCTCACTTCTCCTCCAGAGACATCTGAATTCAGTGACCAGATATTCATCAGGATGACTGGAGATGACCCAGGATGAGGCAACTGGGGATAAGTGACTTGCCCAAAGTCACAAAGTTAGTGAGTGTCAAGTGTCTGAGGTCAGGTCCTCCTGACTCCTGCATTGGTGCTCTACCCACTGCACCACCTAGCTGCCCCTGAGGAATGGGGTAACTGATCCTTGAATTACTCCGTTAGAGTACCTTCCCCTTTTGGGGGCAGTGTTTCAACCCTGGAATAGTACAATAAGTCTAGAGGACTGGGTAGGTCCCTGGGCAGGTGGTGCTCTTTGGAGGGGAAGGCTGTTTAATTATCTAGGAATCTTAATGTTTTTCTCTTGAGAGGATGGCCTTAACCCCAGGGTAGAACTAGAAGTCTGGAGCGATGTATCAGTCCTGGGGAAGTGGAGACTTTCAGGAGAAGGGAAAAAGTTTTCAGTTATTTACGGGACCAGGTGCAAGTCCTTTGTGGATTTTTTTTGGCTAGGTTAAACAGAGCTTAGCTGTTTGATGTTTCGTTAGTCTGAGAGCTTCAATGAGAATAGAGAGTATTTTTCCCTTTTTTGTGGAGACCTAGACATGACCCAAATTCTAACATTCCTGGTGGAAATTCTGGGTGGAGACAAATGAGTCAAATACTAATGCTCCCAGAGAAAACCCTGGGTGGGGGGCATGAGTCAAAGAAAGACTGCATTAGAAGTCCCTGAGATGGAAGTTGGCAAGTGTAATCTGTGTAAATTTGCTGAGCTGTTTTCCTATGATCCTGGGCCATGGATTACATACAGTTAGTCAATGTGTCAGAACCAGTTCACCTAACTCCAAATCCCATGCTTTTTCCACTATACCATGCAGATGGGGGCAATGTTTTCAACATTCACAGGTTCCCAAAGAGGGCAAAACAACCTCCTGGGAGGTACTGGAACAATCCAGGGGGTCAGTAGTAGCCTTGGGTACAATTGGGGTCACTGCATAAAAATAAGGGGTGGTGGAAGCATTAGGAAAAAAGAGAAGATAAAATTTTGAAAAAAAAAACACTTAAAAATCATTTTTTATCTGTTGTATAATAGAGTTAAAGCTGTAGTGATTACATTATTTTCCAAATAAACACACAAAATGCAAGTTACAACCAATTAGTGGTCAAGTCCGACAATGGGTCTTAACAAGCAAGTATTGGCAGGCCAGTGTGTCATGCATGGTTGAGAAGTTCAGCTTGCATCGGAAGAAATATGTGTGTGTAATGACATTTTCAATACAATATTACACAATATTGCATCATCAAAATTTCAATGCAGGAAAAATCTCACAAATTTATAACAAATTATTAAATTTAAGACGTGTCATTTAAAGACATATTTTATATTTTTTGGAAATGACAAAAATTTTTACAAAAGCCATTAAAGGGTTAAAGAAAGTGGATTTCTAGAGGGCTGCTAAGCAAATTTTCTTTTGAAAAGGGGGCAATAGGCCAAATAAGTTTGGGAACCCCTGTTTCAAATCAACTGACTAACGAACATTTGAGTGACTGCTATGAGCAAGATACTATGGAGAATACAAAGAAAAAATGTGGTTCCTGATCAATAGGGGCTTACAGTTTAGTTGGGGGTGGGGCTAGAATATATCTATATAGACACTCAGATGTATGAAAAGCTATACACTATTTCTTTTTTTTTTCTTTTTAAATAAATTTTTTTTATTTAACTTTTTACATTCATTTTCACAAGATTTTGGGTTCCAAAATTTTCTCCCCATTTGTCCCCTCCTCCCTCCCCAATACACTGGAAATTCTAATTACCTATATCACCAATCTGCAACTATACATTATTTCATAGATTCTCTGAGCTGGGAGGGATGTCAGACATTAGCTCAAAATACTAATTTTACATACATGAAAACATGACTTTTCCACGGTCCCAGAGTGACTAAGTAATGTCAAGCAACAAATGCAAAGTGCCACAAGAAGCATCGCACTGTAGTGGAAGAAAGCAGTGGAGTGGATGTTCAAAGAAGACCTATCTGCTACTTCTGTTTTGTTGTTCAGCTGTTTTTCAGTTATGACTATTCATGACCCTATTTGGGGTTTTCTTGACAAAGACACTGAAGTGGTTTGCCATTTCTTTCTCTAGCTTATTTTACAGATGAGGAAACTGAGGCAAACAGGGTTAAGTGACTTGCCTAGGGTCACCGTGCTAGTAAGTGTCTGAAGCCAGAGTTGAACTCATGAAGATGAGTCTTCTGACTCCAGGCCTGGCTGCCCTGATCTGCCACTAACTGTATGGCTACAAATAAGTCACTCCCTCTCTATAAAGCTCAGTTTCTTCATCTACAAATGGGGACAATAATCTCTGTCTTAGTTACTTAGCAGGGGTGTTGTGAGAAAACTACAAGTGGGAGCTGCTCTATTATTCCATGAGAAGCACAGAAAAGCACATGTTCTACACTCAGCCATTTCTAGGAAGGAAGAACACAAGCCCCTTTTGCTCATCTGTGGACACATGAACTAAGATGAATGGTTTAAGGAGTGGTTCCTGAATCAGGACAAAATCTTCCTAGAACACTTTTTGGAATTTTCATCTGTCCCCATTGCCCCCTGCCTTGTTATACTTGCCTGCATCTGTCATACACTTCCTTGTCCAACAAAATGTAAACTCGGAGGGCAACGACTGTCATGCTTTAGTTTTGTATTTCCAAATTTCTTTTACGTGGTAGGTGCAAAAGCCTTTTCTCAGTTCTCACTCTCCTTGATCTTTCTGCAGCATCTGACACTATTGACCACTCTCTACTCCTGGAAACTCTCCTCTATGTTCATGTAGTTTCTCCTTAAGAACAGGGACTGGTTTGATTTTGACTTTTTATCTCCAGTTCTTACCAGAATGCTAAGAACATGGAAGAGATTTAAGTGCTTGATGAATTGAATTTCACTGAATTTTTCCCTCAAATCAACCTTCTTTTGAACATTCCTGTTTCTGTTAAGGGAGTCACCAACCTTTTCAGTCATCCAGATTTGCAATCTGAGTTATCAATCAATCAATCAATAAGCATTTATTAAATGCCTATTAGGAGCCACACCCTGAACTACATGCTGGGAATACAAGTACAAAGAATGAAACAAACCATTCTAAAGGGAGAAACAATAAAGACACACATATTAAGACTTTTGAAACACCTTGTATACACACACACACACACACACACACATACATACATACATACATATATATCTCATAAATATAAAGTTAACAAATACACACACAGATAAATTAAATATAAAGCAGTTTGAGAGGGAAGGCACTACCAGTTGGAAGGGCCAAGAAAGGCTTCATGGAGAAGATGTTATTGAGATGTATCTTAAAGGAAGACAAGGATTGTTTGAAGTTTAAGTAAGCAGGGAGTACATTCCAGGCACGTGGGATATCAGTGCAAAGATACTGAGATGAGAGATGGAGAGAGGACAGTTTGGCTGGGTTGCAGAATGTGGGAGGGGGAATGGTGTCTGATGAGGCAGTAAAGGTCTTAAGGGCTGGGTTGTATAGGGCTTTAAAAGCTAAAAAAAAAAAAGTTGATATTTTTATCTTAGAGGCAATCCTGAACTCTTCAGTTTCTCATTCTCTACATATCCAAGTCATGTTGATCATCCTGCCACAACATCTCACAGATGACCCCTTTTCACCCTTCACAGAGCCCTCACTCACTTCACTCTGGGGCCTCTCTCTGGAGGATCACATCACCTCCTGTCCCAAACTATTACCCTGGCCTCCTAGGTAGTCCCCCTGTCTGATCTGTCTCTTCTCTAGTCTATCCTGCACTTGGCTACCAAACTGGCATTCTTAAAACCAAGGCGTGATCATGTCAAACCCTTCCTTAAAAAGCTTTGGTGGCTCCCTATTGCCCCTTTGCAGATATATAAGCTTATTTAAAGCTATTCATAATTGCTCTTTCCAGACTAGTTTCACATCACTCTATCTCATCTTTGTTCCAGCCAAACTGACCTACGGGCCATAGCTCCCTGTGTGTGCTCCTGACAGCACTGACAGACCATGCCTGGTCTCTCCTGACTCCACCTCTTGGAATCCTTAGCACCCTTCAAGACTCAGCTTGAATAACTTGGTTTATTTTGTATGCATTTCTTAGTGAACATGTCATTCTCCATACATCCCTCCTCCCTATAAGTTCCTTGAGGGGAGGGACCATTGTTGCTTTGTCTTTGTTCGAGTGCATGACAATTATTTGCTGAATTATACTGAAGTGAATTAATGAGCATTTGTTGAGCTGAACTGGAGTGACCACGGCTGAGTTAGGGGCCTTTGGTCCTTCTGGTCCTGGGCTATCACCTCCATTTCTTCCTCTGCAGAAGGAAGGGGTTGGATGAGAGGATCTTTTAAGTCCTCGGGCTCTGCCAATTTTCCTCCTCAATTACAACGACAGCTTATATCTTAAAACACTGTAAGCTTTGCCAAGTGCTTTCCATATAACACTTCACCAGATCCTCAAGACATCTCTAGGAGGGAGGTGCTGTTATTATGCCCATTTTACAGATGAGGAAACTATGCTCTGGTATCCCTTCAACCCTACCACCCTATGGCTTTTCAGATGGGGCCTCTGCTAGTGACAGTACAACTGCTATTTCCCAAGTGTCTGGGGGGAATCCTTAAGGTTAACAGTTTCATTTTTTGGGGGGGGACATTGGGCATAGCAAGAGATGTGTTGTTTTTAAAATTTAAATACAGCTGCAGGAGAAGCCAAAGTACACCCAGGAAGAAAGGCACAAGGTGACCTGAACTTCCTCACGCAACAGGTGTTCTGCTAGAACCGGTTTCCCCAGAGTAGTTGTGAAACCTCTTTTCATATCTATAAAAACAGAATGGCCTATCATCTGGGAAGACTGTGGTGCCGTCGCTCTGAAAATATGGGGATGGACAAAATATCAAGAAGTCAGCAATTGGGGTTCCTATAAATTGGACTGTGTTGGTACAGCAGAAAAACTATTTGGTGGAAATTTGGGGCCTTCTTTGTTAACTGCAAAACAATTTAATCTAGGTTCTGATCATGATGCCTTTGGCACAAGCCTCATGTGAGTCATTTTCCTTTCTCGGGCCTTAGTTTCTTTATCAGTAAAATGAGGTGACTGGCCTAGCTAAATGGTGTCAAAATCAAACTAGAAACTGATCCCTAGGGGCCCCACACTGACTTATAAAATTGTATTATCTATGTTGTCTTGCATTTTTATTTATTCTGTTAAACATTTCCCAATTATATTTTAATCTAGTTCAGGCTTCACTTGGAATTTTGTGGGAGGAATAGGACTGATGGCCTTGGGTTTGACACCTCTGGCTTAGATGACCTCTGAAGTCCCTTGTAGCTCCTGATCTAGGCTTCTATGTTCAGTATTTCTTAAACTAATTTAGTCAAGGCACACTTTGGGGCTTGAAAGATGATGACAGAATGCACAAATACTAAGTGGGGGAAGAATTATGACTTAGAGGAGTGTAAGCAAATTGAGGAGGAGTAGGGAATTTTCGAGCAAAACAGAAGAAAGTGACTTTTTTTGCAGCATGTGCATATTTTTTGATAGCTAAATAGTTTCATGCTTAATATTTTAGAGGCAGTCACAAAAGCCCATCTCTTTAACACTAATATTTTTCCTTTAATGTTATATGGTTACAAATTATAGAACATTATGACCTCTGAACCATAATAATCACAGGTGACTCAAAGGGCAATGGAATGATGGCTGTATGGTGGCTGAAAATAGGCTGTAGCAAATTATACACGAAAAGTGGTGTAAAAACATTATCAAGGACATGTATGACTAGAAAAGCAGGAGGCCTGGCCATACAGCAAGATTGAGGGAAGGCTCTAGCACTGCACCTAGAAGTGGGTCTCTAATGGATTGGATGCATCCTTTATGGGGCACTTAAAGGATGCCATGGACAAGAATGACACAATGTCAAAAGGTATGGTGGCTTAGTTGTCTTTTGGAAGCACTCCTCATTGAAGAATAAGAGATACAAATATTGCTAACATAAGAAGTTTTCTTATAAATTTTTACTCACATAATGCAAAATGGTAGACCTGGGAGAAGTGGGTTTGGGAAATGATGTACTAGATGATTTCTAAAGTCTGATTTTATTTTAATAGTTTGTGTTCTTAGGGACCCTCAAGCTCTGATATTCTAGGTTTTAGGTATTAAGGTCCTTTCCAGCTCTGACGCTATACATCCTAAGAACTCTTCCAGTGTGGAAGATTCCCATCCACCTCTGTTATTCTACACTTGTTCTCATAATTCAAAGCCTACATGGATGGCATTTATGGAAAGGAGGCTCTGGGCCAAGATGTTTTTGGCTCTGACTACCTCTACTATGCTCCTACCTGGATTGAGATACAATAATAGGTCAAGTCACTGATCTATGTACGGTGAGCTCAGAGGGATCTTGACTGAAGTGGCTCTTGTGTAAAAGGGCAGCATTCTATGCATCCTTTGAGGTCCCTGGGTCCCTGTAACATTCTTAAAGCATCCCTTGTTGAATTAACACAATTTCTTGCCTGACTCATTGACAGTCCTCCCTCCCCCTGCCTCCATTATTTTCATGATGACCCTGTTTTAATACTCAGAGACCTGTGGATACTCCACAGTTTTGTTACTATAAAGTAGACAACAAATAATAAAAAGTGATTAATGACTTGTATATGGCAGCTTTCACCCAAATCGTCATTTTTACTGGGGTAAATTCTACCAGTAATAGCAATCATGGTTCTACATTGCTTTAAAGGTTTTAAAGCCCTCATAGTATCATAGAACATCAAATTGTCCAAATTGAAAAGGACTTTAGCAAATATAAAACTAGAGCTGGAAAAACCTGGAACATGAAAAATCAGAGCTAGAAGAACTTTTAGAACTCAGTGTTAGAGCCAAATGGAACAAAAGTCTAGCCTTGATTTTATAGATGTGGAAACTGAAGCTCAGAGAGAGATGACTCACCCAAAGATCCCACCACAAATTGATGATAGCTGAAATTAGAATCCACATCTTGTAATTCCTGGTCCAATGCTCTTTCCATTACATTGTAAAACTCTTGCTCAAAATCAGAAGCTGCACTTGTCAAAAAAAATCATGAACTCTGTTATTATTACTGAGAATAACACCTTATGTTTACAGAGGTTAGCCCTCACAATGATCCTGAAGTAGGTGGTATATTATGATTTCTGCTTTAAAAATGAGGAAACTAAGGCTCAGAAAGGTTAAGTGACTTGCCTCGGGTCACACAGCTGGTCAGTGGCAGAACTATGGCTCAAAGTTCTCTCAGGCCAATTCTCTTCCCACTCTATCAGTGCACCTTTCAATGAGGAATACAAACTTGCCAAGTAGCCTAAGCCAGGTTAGAACTACAGACTTCATTTACAAATTCTCCTCTTATTGACTTGTGGGTTTCCGGCTTTAGCTCTCAGCTTTTGGTTTGCTACCTCTATGACCTTCAAGTTACTTCTCTCTGGATCTCAGTTTCTTACTTTGTAGAACGAAAGTGGACTCAATGATTCCTAGGACTTTTTCCCCAGACTCCTTGGCATGTTGGCGGCAGGTGTGCTTTTGAGTAACTGACTACATTCCCATCTCTCTGTCTGACACCCATCAAGAAAGCTTCTGTTGTTTCTGAATGGGACTGATGGAACACGTCATTAGTAACTGGATGCTATATGTACCCACGACAGGTTACGGATCACCAAGTCTTAGTATGGGATAAATATGGTCAATGGAGTGACTCTGAAAAGCCAAAATAAACCTGAAAGATCATTCAGTAGAATGTAAACATCACCTAACATAAAAGCCTTTTAAGGAACTTTGAGACAAAGAAGCAAAGCTTTGATAATCCTGTGCAATTATTTGGATACAAACTGCAATGTCAGTCAGTCAGTGATGTATTTTAAGCAGCCATTGATCATAAGGTACAAGTTACCTTTCATAGTAAAATGTTATTACTACCATTCATTCAAGAAATAATACATTAAGTGCCTACTGTGTGCAGAGCCCTGGAATGGTAACTGGAAGAGATACAAAGTTGAGAGAACTGACTCCATGGAACTCATAGTCTAGTTGGGGCATCATACGTAACATAGATTATGGTCATTCACAGTAGTACGGAAGTGCATTAAAGAAATGAATTACAGGGGCAGAGCAGAAGGATGGACCTGTAGAAGCTCTCCCCCCATAAAATACCTGTAAAAAAATAACACTAAACAAATTCTAAAGTAGCAGAAGCCACAAAACAACAAAGTGAAAGAGATTTTCAGCCCAAGACAGCCTGGAAGGCCAACAGGAACAGTTTATCGCACTAGGCTCAGAGTGGAGTGCAGCTCAGCCTTGGCCGCACAACACAAACAGGACTGGAACAGGCTTCAGGGCACTGAATCACATGTGAATACACATGTGTGTATATACATATATGTATATGTAGCAGCTATGGTTCCCAGATTCCTCAACCCACAAATGGCAAAGATAGCTTCAAAGGTCAGTGAGAAAGTTCTTTCACCTGGGTAGGAGGGGAGCATGGTGCGGCCCCAGCCCCAGGGCAGCAGCAGTGTCCATTTTTGGAGCCCTTAGTCTAGGGCTAAAGACCCTGGGGGAATTGAGCAGCTGATCTGGGTCTCAATTCTGAGTGTAGGTTCTAGGGTGAGGAAGAACACTGGCGTGGAGAAGCTGGTAGAGGCTCTGGAGACGGAATCCTACTCATAGATCCTGGGCAGAAAAGAGTACTTGTGGTTGCTCCCAGACCAGGGCACAAGCCAGGAGAGGAGTAAACTCCTCTCTCTTAATTGTGCCACATTAAAGGAACTTATAGTCCCCTAGAGTATACCATCCACTTGACAAAGGACTCAAAAGTCAAGTAACTGGCTGGGAAAATGCCCCGAAAAGGGAAAAAAAGTAAGACTATAGAAGGTTACTTTCTTGGTGAACAGATATTTTCTTCCATTCTTTTGGATGAAGAAGAACAAAGTATACCATCAGAGGAAGACATCAAAGTCAAGGCTTCAACATCCAAAACCTCCAAAAAAAATATGCAATGTTCTCAGACCATGGAAGATCTCAAAAAGGATTTTGAAAATCAAGTAAGAGAGGTGGAGGAAAAATTGATAACAGAAATGAAAAGGATTCAAGAAAATCATGAAAAGCGACAGGTTGTTAAAGGAGACCCCCAAAAAATGCTAAAGAAAATAACATCTTTAAAAATAGACTAATAAAAAAACCAATTAGGAGAAGAATTCTTTAAAATGCAGAATTAACCAAATGGAAAAGGAGGTTCAAAAGCTCACTGAAGAAAATAGTTATTTAAAAATTAGAATGGAGCAGATGGAAGCTAATGACTTTATGAGAAACCAAGAAATTCTAAAATAAAACCAAAAGAATGAAAACATAGAAGACAATATGAAAAGCTCATTGGAAAAACAACTGACCTGGAAAATAGATCCAGAAGGAATAGTTAAAAAAATTTTTGGTCTACCTGAAAACCATGATTAAAAAAAAGATTCTAGACATCATCTTCCAAGAAATTATCAAGAAAAACTGCCCTGATATTCTAGAACCAGAGGGTAAATAGAAATGGAAAGAATTCACCAATCACTTCCTGAAAGAGATCCCAAAAGGAAAACTCCTAGGAATATTGTAGCCAAATTCCAGAGTTCCCAGGTCAAGGAGAAAATATTACAAGCAGCCAGAAAGAAACAATTCAATTGCTGTAGCAATACAATTAGGATAACATAAAATTTAGCAGCTTCTACATTAAGGGACTGAAGGGCTTGGAATATGATATTCCAGAGGTCAAAGGAGATAGAATTAAAACCAAGAATCACTTACCCAGCAAAACTAAGTACAATACCGCAGGGAAAAAAAAATGGAATTTCAATGAAATACAGGACTTCCAAGAATTCCTGTTGAAAAGGCTAGAGCTGAATAGAAAATTTGATTTTCAAATGCAAGAATCAAGAGAAACATGGAAAGGTAAATAGGAAAGAGAAGCCTTAAGGAACTCATTAAAGTTGAACTGTTTACATTCTTACATGGAAAGATGTTATTTGTAACTCATGAGGCCTTTTTTAGTATTAGAGTAGTTAGAGGGAATACATATATATATATACATGTAGGTGTGTATGGGTATGTATGTATGGAGCAGTTCAGTCTTGCTAACAAGTAGAACACAAGGAGAGAAGCACATAGTAAGAGAGATAAGGTTGGAAAGCTAGGCTGGTGATACCAGATGGGGAAGGGCTTTGAATGTCCAGCAGAGAGCTTTACTCAGCAGGCAACAGGGAGCCCCTGAAGATTTCTCTGCAGAGAAGAGACAGGACCAAATCTATGGATACTTAAATATTTTAAAGATTGGTTATTCACTGACATGAAGGCTATCTCAATTGATATAGATCAAAATCCCTGAGAAGATGATCTTTAAGAGTTGCTGTGTACCAAAATATCACTATTATACATCCAAGCTAGTCATGGGCCCCTTTTGGCAAGACTGGTGGTATTTGAACTGTAAACATGAACCCATCTCAAGGCCTCTACTATACACATCAGGTTACTGTGGCAGTGATGTGAGGGATGCAGGAGAGGAGAAAGTAAAGAGCAGAATATCTGTTAGGAGGTTACTACAACACTCCAATAGTTTTAATCAAGGTCAGTATTGGTGCTAAAAGGAATGGAGAGGAAGGAAGGGCTGTGAGAGATGCTGAGCAGGTCACTGGCAAGACTGATTACTAACACCATCATTTTACTAAATAGCTCTTTACTGTTTAAAATGCCTTCACATCTTATATCTAATTTTATCTTCATAATAACCTTATAAAATGGTAGGTAGGGCAAATATTATTTTAAAGATGAGGCTTAGATGCAACATGACTAGGGGTAAAACTCACATCTGGAGGTCTTTCTGATTTCAAGTCCAATAATCTTTCCCTTTAACCTCTCTGAATCTCAATTTCCTCACTTGTAAAATAGGAATAATTCTTATTCTACTTACCGCATAGGTTTGTTGTGAGGAAAGCACTTTAAAGCATTTTTGAAATTTGAACTGTTATTGTTCCTACCACTGCTGCTACTATTATGTGCAGAGCACAATCTAGAGCACTGAAGAGCTGACTACTCCTATTATTTCATGGGGCCAAAATAGAAGAAAAGACAAGAGAAAAGAGGATGTTGGAAAGCTGTTAAGATTATACATAGACATTATATTCAGCCAGTGCAGCTTGTGGTTTCAAAGCACCAAGTCATACCTGGAAGTCTCAGAAGTCACTGTTCCCACTTTGCAGCCTTTAACCAGAACCACCACATTGAGAGGTCAAAATTCCCCAGCTCCTTGGCTGCTGGGGCAAATCAGGTATTACTAGAAATAGCCTTGGACTTGGAATCCAAGAAAAACTTGGATTGAAAGTCCCTAATTCTGGTTCTTAATGCTTGTGTTACCCTGTAAGGCAAGTCAATTCACTTCTCTGGACCTCACTTCCCTCATCTGTAAAATGAGGGTTTTTGCATGTCACTAAATTACCTCTTTATGGGGAAAATGTTTTTAAACTGTAAAGTGCTGTAGAAGTGGGAACAGTCAGAAGACCTGGTTCTAGTTCCAGCACTTCTATGAAGAGGTTTACTAGCTGTGTGACCTCTGGCAAGTCACGTGCCTTCCTTGAAACACAGTTTACTCTTCTGCAGAGTGAAGGGATTGAGCTCAAGAAACGTTTCTAAGGCCATCCCATGTTCTTGAGGGTGCTCTCAGCTCTGATAGGCTATGATCTGAGGGCCTTGCCCAGCTCAGACACTCTAGGCTTCAGTGTCATTCTAAAACAGAATGCTCAAAGAAGGGGGTTTGTGTGGGGTACTGTTTTTTCTTGATAAATAAGAAAAAAAAGCAGCAACTTTTTTTCATTCCAGTCCTTGGCCTGAAAATATTTTTAAAGCAACTGAGAACCTTTTCTTGCTTTAACTAAAGTACAGTCCTAACTAGGGAACTTGATCTTTCTTCAATGATTAAAGCAATCACAGCACTAGGGATTCATCACTCATAACATCAAAGACTACTGTCAACGACTATCAAAACAGAAGGCACAGGAGACTAAGCTAAATTAGATACAAGATGATGGTGAAAACAAGTGTGTTTATAACAGTTTATCTTTTAGAATTCAATCCAAATGTCTCTTGGTGGTATTATTTATCTTATTTTTTATATCTTTTGTTTCTATATCACTTGCATTTTCAAATATCTCTCCCCTCTCTACTTCCCAGAAAGCCAACCCTCATAACAAAGATTCAAAGATGGAAGAAAATAAGGAGTTCAGCAAAGCCAACCAGGTCTGACAGCCCAAAGAGGTCCCTCTGCAAAGAAAGGAGGGAGATACCTTTTCTCAACTCTTTTTCAGGGCCCAAACTTTTAATAATTATACAGAGTTCAGTTTCCATCCTTTCAAAAAATTCTTTCCATTTACATTTTGTAGTCATGGCATATATAGTTTTTGTCACTCTGCTTTCTTCACTCTTCATAAGTTCATATTTTCTCAAGTTTCTCTGAATTTTTCAGTAACCATTTCTTTGGATAAGTAATAATTTGTTATGCTCACATACTACACTTTACTTAGCCATTCTCTAGTTGATGGCTCCTTATTTTGCTTCCTATCCTTTGCTGAATTATGGTGCTGTCTTTAACCAATTTCATCCTCTCAGCTAAGAGGAATATCCCTCTTAGCACTGGAGCAGAGAGCCTTATTCATTACTTCCTGCCAACCTGCAGTTGGGATGAACAACATGCAGAGGGCTGGTTTGTGCATCTGGGCTATGGAAGCATACGATATTAGAGTTGCTACATTAGACCCGTGGTACACAGGACACAGGATGTTTGAATTGGAAGGAATATCATAATGCTGCCAATAGTAACTCAAAAATTATTTAACATATTAAAATTTACAAGCCTTATGTACAAACCTTAAAACTTAGAACACAGAATAAGTAGAGCTGGGAAGCACTGGGCACAAAGAACATCAGAGTTGGCCAGACTCTTAGTGTACAGAATGTCCAAGATGGAAGGTTTAGTTTAGAACATAGAGTGCCCAAGCTAGCAGGACCTCAGAGGTTAACTAATCCAAATCCAACCTCCTCGTTTTACAGATGAAGAAAGACATCCTCAGTATATCTGTTCCTGCTACTTCCAGTGAATCTCGGTAAAGATTTCTCAATATAACATTTATGTCTCTTCTCCTCAGGCAATATCAGTTTTGCAATGCTGATGTAAGGCTTTTGTGGCATTGAAAACTGCTTCCTTCCCTACAAGTCGGTATGAGCAGCACAGCTTGTCGGTGATGAAAGCATTGGGATGAACCCAAGAGTAAGAAGAGAGCAAATAGTGATTTAGACTTTGTGTCAAATGAAGAATCTTAACATGGCTAGCACCGAGTTTTGCCCAGAGCTTTTCTCGTCATCTTGCCTGCAGAGGCAAGATGAACAAAATAAGTGAAAAGGTGAGATATCTTAGAGAAAAGAGGAATTTGGTCATTAAGAGCTTGAGAGATTTGGATCACAGAATATCAGCTCTGCAATGGGATTTCTGAGTCACCTAATAGAACCTTTTTATTTTTACAAAGGAAGAAACAGAGGCATGGAGATAAGAAATGACTCACCCAAGGTTACACATAGAGTAAGTCAATGGCAGAGTTGCTACCTTAGGGTCCCTTGTATTCATAACATCATCTATTCTAAAGACCCTCTTAGCTTTGACATCCTATTTTCTAAGGGGCCTTCCATTCTAACATTTTATGGTTTACATCTGAAAATTTCTTCTCTACTAGAGAGAACCTAGAACCAAGGTATCTTGACTTCTAGCTCAGTGTTCTTTCTACTCAGTTGGAATTGCTCCTGGTGAATGTTTTGGCAGCAACAAATGCATTTAATTTGGGTTCTAGGGAGACTTATTCCCCCTTTGGTGAGCTAAGCCTTCAAAGGCAGCACCTAAATTGGAGGATGAAACTGCCACCTCAGAGGTATGCATCCTGCGGAGCCAGAGAAACTCAACCTGCCTTGACATGTTTCAGCTGGAAAAACAGAGCTTTAGCCATATGGCTCCAACTATAGGATGGCATCCTGGGGCCTTCTCCAGAAAGGCTTGCAAGGGCAAATCTTCCTCACAGTTTAAGCACAAGGGACAAACTCCACCCAAAAGGGTGATTTCCAGCCAGTCAGGAAATTATTACAGTAAAAAACAAAAATGTTGGTGATCCCCCTGGTCTCCGAATTCCTGGCATATTTCTCATAGTTGGGAGCAAGCCACTCCCAAACTGCTAGATAAACTGACATCTGAGCAACTGCTGGAGCTGTTTTCTTCCCCAAAAGAAAAGAAAGAATGCAATTTCAACGGATGTTTCTGCAAGTTGGCTGATCTGGGTGCGTAAAGGAAAAAGAATGTGAACTATGCAGCCTGCGATGCTGAGGCAATAGTTTCATTGCTCAAATCCCTGAAACTGAGTTAAGTGACAATCGCCAAGACACAGTCTTCTTATTACAGGAGCCAAACGGAACCAACTTGGGCAGGATTGGTGGGGAATCCCTCCCTTGCCTCATTTTCTCTGGCTGCAAAATGAAGCCCCCTTTCACTCTGCTAGTGTCTGTTCTGAGGCTCCTTCCAGCTCTGACTCTGGTGTAGGCAAGTCATGATCTCCCCTGATCCTTACCCTTCCTGTCTTACCTGCTTCTCAGAGTTATTGTGAAGAAAGTGCTTATAGTCTGTAAAGGATTAGAGAAAGGTCACCTATTGTTATCGTTACTGCTGAGCCCCTGACAGGGCTGCCATCCTATGATTCCTTGTCCATTTTTGTCTGCTAAGCACCTATCATGTACAAGGAGCAGTGCTGAGGAAAAGCAGAGAATGTAGGATGACAAAGACCTGATCACTGCGCTAATGATGCTTCCAGTCAAAAATGGAACTTGGTAAAAATCAACTATTAGCTTCGGGGAGATAACCTGGACAACCTAACTACCCTCTTCTTTTGTACTTATAGCCTTGTGCAAGAAATAACGTAAGATCACTTGTCATCAAAGTGCTTCAATCACATTCCCCAGACTATGCTTGCTTATGAAGGAACGTAATATAAATTCATATAATAGAACGATTTCATACTCAAAGGGTACTTCAATTAACCAGGAAAAACACGACCCAAGGCATTCCAATGAATTGTATATAAGATTGTATTGTAATAGGATTGTAGAGTGAAATAAAGTAATAGCTTCAGAACTGAGAGAGACAACAGATTAACCAATAGATCTTTCACTTTACAGATGGGGAAATCGAGGCCTGGAGAGGTCATATGACTTGTCCAAGGTCTCAAAGTGAGTCAGAGGCAGAGGTGGGACTAGAATCTATCATCTGAATTTTAGGATCATTGAACAACAATCCTGATAGATCGCCCTCTAGTCATGGTGATGATTTCCAGGTAACTATTCTTTCTATCCCAGTAAACTTCTCGGACTTCACTGTGCCAACATAATGGAAAAGGAAATCTGCCCTAGGTAAGTCTCCAGTGGCAGATGCCAGGTCTATGCCGATTTTACAAAGAGCCTGCCTGCTCTTCTCAATTCTCCCAATTAAGGAAGACAATGAACTCCCAGCTGCTAGAGAAACTGGGAAGGAATTTCCATGCAGTAATAGGCCCTATGAGCAAAATGTTCCTGACTATGAGTCAACCCCCATTGGAAGGTGGGCTCAGAGAGGAAGTAGGGGAAAATCTGGCAAGTGAGTGTGCATCCTTTCGTTAGCTACAATGATTATCTTATGCTTTGTTGGCACAGAGCGAGGCTGGGAGGGTGATGGCATTGATGCCTTGTCTCTGGGAAAGACAAAAGCAGGCTCCGTCTTTCTTTAAAACTTCCTGAGCCAGTAGCCCTGCAGTTGAATGAGCTATTGAATTTTTTTCCTCCAAGTGCAGCAACCTTCCAACCCTCAAAAAAAAAAAAAAAAAAAAAAAAAGAAAAAAAATCCCAACAGCTCAACATCAGATTTTTATGGCTGGACAAATAATATTAAGTGAGAAAATGCAAGCTCTTTTCATGGCTGAGTGCTGCTGTGTGACTGCAGGCCACGGAGCACTGGAAAGAGCTGTAGTGTGGAAGCCTAGGTTGTCGTCCTGGTTTTATGAAAAACTTGCTATGTGGTTTTGGACAAGTCATTTGCCTGCCCTTGTTAAAGCTGATGACTGGTGACTTATATAGGAGTTAAATGATACTTTCAAAAGATTAAGAAGTAACTCTAGAGTTTTATCAAGTTCTGGGTGCAACTTTAAGGACCTGGAAGCACAGGTGGTTTGGAGGGTCAAAGGATTTTAGAACTAGGAGAGGACTTAGAAGTCATTTCATCCAATTCTTTCATTTTATAGTTGAGGAAACTGAAGCCTACAGAGGTCATAAATTCCATGATCATGCAGGTAAGTAACATAGCAGAATTGTTGTTCATCCTTTGGAAGAGGACCAATGACATCATAGGTGATGACTTGCACGTGAACTGGACTTAAGTGAGGCAGAGTTGCACCAAGTCATCAGCCTCACTCTCTCTTCCAGAGTCATGGCAGTACCATGGAAGACAAAAGTCATGATGACTGGTGATGGCCTGGGATGAAGTGGCTGACCTTGGCATCTTTGATGTCTGACCAAGTTCTAGGCATCTGCTTCAGCTACCTTCTTGGCCTTTGGGACAAACTGGATGTCCATCCCAAGCATGTGAAGCATAGCAGGATTAGAATCTAAAAGACTGACCCTAAGTCTAATGATCTCTTCAGACATCGTTCTGCCCCTGGTGTGGTTATTATTCGATTCAATCCAATAAGTATTTATTAAGTGCCCACTATATGTTTGGCACTGAGTGGTGTTGGAGAGATAAAATAAAGTGAAAAAGAGTCCTTTCCATCAAGGAATTTATAAAATTCATCACTGCTACTTTTTACGAGAAGTGAAAAGCTGGCTAAGTGGATGATGTTGAAGAATAGGATTTAGATTTTCGGATTGTGGCTTAAGATAAAGGAAACACAGGCTTTTGACTAGGGATGGAGTGCATCTAATGAGGTAAAAAGAATATATTTGCTAGAAAACTTGTGAATATTATAAAAAAACTTAAATTAAAAATGAAGGCAGAGGGAGAAAAGGGATTACATACAACTTCTAGGGCAGATACAGTCCACAGAGGATAGAAGATATGATATAGGAAGAACTACTATAGAAATGTCATGTATTTCTGTGGCAACAATGTCAACTATGGGATAGTAATAATGTTCCTGGCCTCATATGACTGCACAGAGTATGGATAATTCAACCTTTACTCATTCAGTAATAACTTATTAGGGCCCTATTGTGTGCTAGGCATACTACTAAGCCCCAGGGGAAAAAGACAAAACCGAAGCAATCCTTTCCTTCAAATTCTATTAGGTAGAAATAACGTGGACATATAAAATAAAGATACAAATTAATTTGGGGGCCAGAGAACACTAGTTACTGGGGCCCTCAAAAGGCTTCTCTTTGGAGGAAACACTTAAGCTGAATCTTGAAGAAGTCAGGGATTCTGTAAGCTAGAGGTGAGAAAAGAGGTGCTGCTAGGATAAAAGATATGAAATAGACCAAAGGTTTTATCAAAGAACCACACAAAAATCTCACATCTATATATGATGAATATTTTTTTTAAGCACATTAGGAGGTGCTGGAAATGGTAAGCACTGAACACCACCACAAAAATTGGTACCAATTATTTCTAACACATAAGAAATAACTGGTTACTAATGTGATAGTCATTTGTAAATAGACTAGTAAGAACAAAGATAAAAATCAATAACAATTTAGAAGAAAAAACATGTGATATGGTATGCTACTAGAATAGCTGACCTACTTAAATGAGCCCAAAATGAGGAACTGGTAAAAGAGCAGACACTGACACAGACTAGAAGCATCTCCTACGAAAGTTTAACTGATGCAAAGCAATTGCCAAAATGAATTGATTAATGGAGCCTAGAAAGTGCTTTAGCCAGCAAACAGTTGACATCCTTGACAAGTAGGGATATGGCAACCAAGGTCAAGACTCATTCAGACTATAAACCCATTTTTTAAATCTTACGTAGAAGGATAGTAGAAGATTGAGAGGTATATGAAAAAATTCAGCTCATATGTCATCTCCTAGAGGAAACATTTTTTTGATCCCTCTAGGTTTTAGTGTATTCAACCTTCTCAAATTATTATGAATATCACATTATATCGCCCCAAAGGGCATACGTTTCTTGAAGGAAGGGATTATTTTTCATTCAGACTTTTTATTTCTAGAACCTGGCACAGTGTTTGCTCTATATGGCTTGGATCCTTCCTTCCTACCTGCCTAGTCTTCTTACACATTCCCTGCTCCTATTATTCTACAGTCTAGCTTTGCTGACCTCACACACTAACTATTCTTCATCTCCCATTGGAGTGTCTTGGCACCGACTGTCCACTATTACCTAGAAGGCTCTCCCTTCTTACTGCTGCTGCTTTTAAGACTCAGCTTAGATCCCACCTTCTGCAGGAGACTCTTCCTGATCCCCATCCTGCTGTTTAGTGCCCTTCGGCTTGAGGCTCCTTGTATCTGCACATATAAGTCTACATGTGTGTGTGTTGGCCTCCCTGCTAGAATGTAGATTTCTTGAGGGCAGAGATGATATTGGTTTTGTCTTTATACCCATAGTTCTTAGCATAGTACATGGAACATAGTAAGTGATTAATAAATGTTTGTTGATTGATACATGATAGGCATTTCATAAATGACTGTTGGACTGTTTGGGACATGAGTAGGAAGCTATACCTGACCAATGAAGAACTCTGTAGGAGAAACAACACCAAAGATATTATCAGAGAAATGTATTACCATAATAAATGGAAACTGATAGTGACTTCTGGGTCAAGTAACTAACAAGATGGAGGACTAGATACTTCCTCTGATGCTCATAATCTCTTAAAATCGGTCTTTTATGTAAAAGAGAAAACAACCTCAGTTGTCCCCACCCTCTACAAAACTTTAAGAAAGTAACAAATTGATGAACTAGGAGCAGAGAAAGCTAATCTCTAATTCCTAGCTTGATTTCTGGGCACCTCCTCCTTTGCCTGCCACGATGCTATAGCAATCCTTCCATTTCACCCTCTCACTTCCTTTGATATTGCTTTCATTTAGAGTGAGAATGTGAAGATCAATACAATTCAGTTCCTCCAGTAACATGCTGATTCCTTGGTAACTGAACTAGTGTAACATACTGAGTACCAACCACAATGTAAATATTTACAAACAATGTAAAAAACCCTGAAATCTGAGCTGGGGGCCATTCTGGCTTTTTCTTTGTTTTGTGGATGGCCATGGCCAAACGATCCATGGTTAAGCCTCTTTGCTAGGCTGGTCCTCAGAAAGCAGCCAGCTGCTGGGCTTGTACTTGAAGGCTTTCCAGCACTGCAAACTCTGCCAGTTTGTGCTCTACTGGCACAGCCTCGAAGAACTCAGGGCTTCCTCCATGCCTCAATCACTGCATATGATATCCACTTAATAAATATTTATTGAATTAAAATATTTGTCCATCTACCTTGGCGACTTTTAAGAAAAGTTGGATGAATAATTTAATGTTAGAGATGTTGTGCAGGGGATTCCTATTCAGACAGACCCTGAAATATATTCCTAAGGCAGGGCTTTGGGGGAGTAGGTATGCATTAAAAGTGATGTACCCTTTGACCCAGCAATAACACTTCTAGAACTGTATCCCAAAGAGATCATAAAAATGGGAAAAGGTTCCCACATGTACAAAAATATTTATAGCAGCTCTCTTTGTGGTGGCCAAGAACTGGAAATTGAGGGGCTGTCCATCAATTGGGGAATGGCTGAACAAGTTATGGTATATGAATGTAATGGAATACTATTGTACTATAAGAAATGATGAACAGGAAGACTTCAGAGAGGCCTGGGAAGACTTATATGAACTGATGCTGAGTGAAAGGAGCAGAACCAGGAGAACTTTGTACACAGCAACAACTACAGTGTGCAAGGGATTTTTCTGGTAGACTTAGAACTTCATTGTAATGCAAGGACCTAAAACATTCCCAATGGACTTTTGAGGCAAAATACTTTCCACATCTAGAGAAAGAACTATGGAACTGGATCGCAGATTGAAACAGACCATTTTCTTTTGTGTTATGTTTTGTTTTGTTTTATTTCATAGTTTCTCCCATTCATTTTAATTCTTCTATTCAACATGACTATGGTATGTATGGTGAAAAAATTGGAATGTTATGTGTAGAACCTACATAAGATTGCAAGCCATCTTGGGGAGGGAGTGGGGAAAGAGGGGGAGGGAGGGGAAAAAAATCTAAGATATATGGAGGTGATTATAGAACACTGAAAACAAGTAAAATAATTATTTTAAAAAGTGATGCAAAAACAAAAACAAAAAGAGAAAACAAGAACAGAGTGTTAATGAAATATTTTAAAATACAAAGAAGACAGAAGAAAGTCAGAAAGGGACACAGACAATGAGGGCAGTGTTGGTTACCACTGTGTTAAATTTAAAATATACTTAAAAAATCTAAGTTGTATGTAATAGGTTTGTGTTTTTATATACAATCTTTTTATGTTCTCATATGTGGAAATGATTATGTTCCTTGATATTTAAATTAATAATAAAAAGAAAATGTGTATGGAAAAAGTTAAAGAAAGAAAGGAAACCGATATCATTCAAAATCCCTCCTACTTTTAGGTCTCAGATACCTCAAGTATAAAGCGAACATAACATTCCATTCATATTACCTAACCCACAAGGACTTCTTGAGGATCAAATCAGAGTAATGAAGTGAAAGTAGTTTTCCACAGTAAAGTCTTTACATAAATATTAGCTATTATTATGTTGTTTCTATTGTTATTGATAAAGATAGCAATAATACTATGCATGCAGAGCACGGTTATTACAATAGACCAGATAATTAGGCTCAGAACTAGCTTAGTGGCCGCTGGAGTATGTACAGTGGAGGAAGCTGGTGGGAAATCCAGTCAGAATTTGCATCTCTAAAATAATCACCCACTGGTCTTAGTTCCACTTTCTGGGGCAAATTCCTCTTCCATCTGACAGGCAGTGACAGTCTGGGAGGCTCAAGCAATGATAATGGACAAGGGGGAGAAGGTAGGGCCTCTTACTTCGCCTCTTCTTTGCCAAGGAGAGTGATTGATTTTCAGACTAGTAAGGATGGTCAAGATGTAGCAAACACTGTTGGAGGGAAAACAAGCAGTACTTTGCAGGTCCTGGCTGGGCTGGGAAAGCAGTAGGTGTGGGAACAGGGGATGAACAGTTCATAAAACAGGGTAAGTTAAAAAAAAAAAAGACTTCTCCTCAGGGTGGTTGTGAAAGGCACAGGGGAAGCATTCTTTTACCTAAATCTCCTTTCAATCTTCTTTCCCACAGCTTGATTTAGACTAACCAGTTTAAGCTATGTGTACTACTAACTAAAAATTTATTATCTCTAGGGGCTACTCTTGTCTGTAAATGCAAAATGCCTTTTCCTGGCATCATTACTATCTGCTCTAAGTAGTGCAAAGGTAACTAGGTCTATAGCAACAACAACAACAAAAAAATCAGAAATGGAAAAACTCCAGAGCAAGGGTTCATATTCTTTTTTTTCCTATCATGGACTATTTTGGTCATTTGGTGAAACTGTGAAACTTCTAAGAATATTTTAAAACACATAGAATAAAATACATGAGATAACAAAGGAAACTAATTCTATTGAAATATAGTTCTCTTGTTCTCTCTAGCTTTATTCCTCTTTATATACAAGTTCATGAAGCCCAGTTAAGAGCCTTTGCTCTGAAGGAATCACAAGATCATAATGAGGTAGGATTTGAAGGGATATGAGCTAAAATGGTGGAGATGGAAAGGTAGCTTAGGAAAGAAGAGGTTTAAAAGTGGTGGAAGACCCAGGTTCAAATTGGGCCTGAGCCTCTTCCTAGCTGCCCTCTTTAGGCTTAGTAGTTCCTCCAGTCCTCCTTAATCTTAGTATCTTTCTTTTTTTTTCTGAGACCGTCCCCAATTTATTCCATCAGTGTCTTGTTGGTACATAGTCGTATGCATGCTATCTCCCCCATTAGATGGTGAGCTCTTTAAGAGCAGAGACTGTTTGCTTTTATTTGCACCCCAAGCACTTAGCACAGAGTCTGTCATATGGAATGTGCTTATTATTAAATGCTAAGTGACTACGTGACCCTGGACAAGTCACTTAACATCTTTGGAGCCTCCCAACCTCTCCCATCTCAGATTCCTCATTTGTAGAATGGGCACTTTTTATATGCCTCAAAACACTTCAGTGAGAAAGCATATTTCAAACCTTAAACCTCTACATAAATGCCAAGTTAGGACTAGAAATATTAGAATGGGATTTAAAACATAAAATAATGTAGAATTTTAGTCAAATCTAATAATGCATGGGAAAGTGCTTTGTAATAGCACAACTGCTATATAAATATCAGCTAAGCTCATTGTCACTGTCATTACTGGAAGTCATTACAGGGTTGGGAAATTTTCTGTGTTCTAAGGTCCCTTCTACCTCTGCCATGCTGTATTGTAAGGTCTCTCCCTGATCTCTAATTTATTGTTTTGTGGTGAGAAATCAAAAGTTCCAAAAAACAAAGCCTACAAGACAAGACCTTCCTTGCTCCAGGAAGCCCCAAGTCTGCTCCACTCCCAGGGCAGCAGCTATTTCTAGCAGGAAGGAGGACATGTAGGACAGAGAGCCTGTTGCCATGAAGTACAAGCTGTTCTGCTCACTCCTGAGAGGGCTCTCTGTGGCTTTAATTTATTATACAATAAAATGTTATCAACAAGGCCTCCAATTCCAGTCAATTGCTTACTTCATTCTGAGGATTCCTGGACCATACGCAGCAATAGTGGGGCAGCAGAGGAAGCACAAGTTAATTATTTACCCCCCAGGGGCCAAGCTGGGCTTCAGAGGAATGGCTTTGTGCCAATCTGTTTCCCCTTCCTTAAGGTTGGATGACAGTAGGTGCCAGGTGGATGGAGTGCCTTTGGGTCAATGCCAAAGGCCTTTCAGACAATTACTCCCTTTGTCCCCCCGTTCCCTTTTCTAGTTTGCTTCATAGCCCCCCGCTGGAGCCACAAGCACAGAGTTCAATATTTGCATGGGCCTATATTTGCTTTGGCTGCCTATTACACCTCTGAGATCTCACATCCAAATAACATTTTCTTTGTCATTCAAGGCTCTCTAAAGTCTAGTCTGTATCTATATTCTTGATCCTATTTCTAATTCCCCTGCATATCTCCACTAATTCCCTGTTCCGGCCAGAACTTCTACTAACTAACTATAAATTTCACTTATTCAATTCCACTGTCTTTTCCAGGAAGCAGGATACAAAGAAAAGAATGCTAAATTTGAGGTCAAAAGACCTAGGTTTCATAGGTTCCCAAAGTGGGAGATGCTGCCCCCTTGGGGGCACTGGAACCATCTAGGGGAGTGGTGGTAGTTTGAAATGACACAAATTAAAAACAAATAAACCCCAAACTATTAACGGGTTGAATAAAGTAGATTTCCAAGAGGGTGCGGAGTAATTTTTTTTGAAAAGGGGGTGGTAGGCCAAATAAGTCTGAGGATCTCTGGACTACCTCTCCCTAAGCAATTTTGTGCATTTGAGTGAGTACTGTTTTGGGTCTCAGTTTGTTTATTTGTAAAATAAAAAAAAAAGACTAGATCAAGGGTTCTTGATCTGGGACTTGTTTTAAAGACATTTTGATGCCTATATTTTAATATGTACATATATTTTGTTGTATGCATTTAAAAAACTTATTCTGAGAAGGTATTCATAGATTTCACTAAAGGGACCCAACAGGTCCATGGCACAAAAAAGTCAGAGAGCCCCTGAGCTAAAAAGGTTTCTTCTGGCTTTAAGTCCTATGACCCGCTACTCTGTCCAGAGTGAAATCTTTCACCAAAAAGAATCAGAGTTGGGAGACACCTCAGATAAAATTCATAAAAGAATAAATCAGCAATGAAGATAACTCAGAATATTAGACATCAAATCCATGATGGAGGTTTTTAAACAAGTAGAAACTGTGAGATATTAAAAGATTTTAACACAAGAACACTGAAGCAGAGGAAAATTTGGCAGAAGAGAAGCAAAAGGCAACAATATTAAATTAATACAGGAATTTGATACAGGCCAAAGAAATTGACCTTGAAGACAAGAGGCATAGAAATAACTTAAGAATGTAGGTCTTAGATATGTGGGCAAAACAAAAAATCTGAAGAATCTTAGAAAGGGACAATTAAAAAAAAAATCTGAATATTATGATTCAGCAAATAACACTAGAAACTGGGCAGAACTTCTGTAGACAACAAAGCAATGATTAAAAGAATCCAGAGTATTCCAGAAAGTACCTCAGAGGGATCTGCCCTATAAAATTTCAAAATGTTGGAGTTGGAAGGGACCTCAGTAGTCACAGTCCAACTATACTTGGATAAGAATTCCTTCTATAACATCTGCAACAGATGGCTATAGTGATTGTGCTGGAAGATTTCTGATGAAGGGGAAATCTACCACCTCCCAAGGAATTCCTGAGGAGTACCACTTTGTGCACAGTTCTGGTTTTCCTTACATCAAGCCTCCCACCCATTGCTCCTAGTTCTCTCTTTTGCCTTTTCAATACTTGAAGATAGCTACCATGTCTCCTCTGAGACTTCTCCTCTCCAGGCTGAACATGCCTCAGTTCCATCAGTCTAATCCTTGTGTGGCAAGTTCTCCAGCTCTCTCACAGTATCAGTCATCCTCTTTTGGAAATGTTCAAATTTGTCTACATCTTTCCTAATATGTGGCAGTCAGAATGGACATATTGTGGACAGATGTGACCTGACTAGAGCAGAGTTTAGAGAACTATCTCCCCTTTCCTCCTTGACATGGCCATTGCAAATGCAATTTAGGATAGTGGTTGCTTTTTTGTGTCATGTCACACTGTTTGTAGTTCTTTAAAATACTCAGATCTTTTCAAAGAAACAATTGTCCAGTAGTGTCTCCTCCACATAAATGTGGAACTTTAATTGATCTCTATTAAATTTTATCTTAATAGGTTTGGTGCATTATTATTCAACTGTCAAGATCTTTTAAGGTGTGAATTTTGACCTGTAGAGTGCTATCTATCTCCTCTAGTTCTGTGTCATCTGCAAATTCAAAAAGCATGCCATCTATGCCCAACTAAAGAGATGAACAGCTCAGGGCCAGGGATAGACAGGGATCAGAGGATAGGGTTGAATCAGAGCTTTATGACTCCCTAGTTGTGTGATTGGGCAAGTCAGTCCTCTCTCTGATCCTCAATTTTCCTGTTTGAGGACAACACAAATACTACCATCTCCAGGGGTGTTGCAAACTGCCAAAGATAAAGTGCTAGAGAAAATGTATTACTGTTAATCATGAATTATAATAACGTACCTTTATTAGACTTCATGATGATGATGATGTACCTTTCAACTTTTATATTCCGTATTCTAAGTCCCTTCATATCAAAATCTTTAGAAATCTCTTGAGTTTTTTGGTCAAGATAGGGAAATAGATAGGTAGATGGGAAGAAGGAAGAGGGAAGAAAAGAAGCATTTAAGTGCCTATTCTGTGCTAGGTGCTGCTCCAAGTATTTCACAAATATTATCTCATTTACGCATTCATACTGAATTTTTAAAACACTATAAAAGTAGATCTATGTTAAGCTATGCTTAATAGGCTTAGGGCCAAGGCCTGTAGACATTCTCTTGTTTGTGGACCCACTTCAGTTATTTGTATTACCTCTCCACCTGTGGCTCAGTTGCAAGAAATTGTTTAAAGAATCACGACAATAGCAACTTGGTAGTTGCTCAGAGTAGAGGAAAACCCCATTGTCTTGAGCCAGTGCAGAGCTGCCTGCGGTTTCCGAGCAGCGAGTCACACCTCAGACCCCTAGGAGTCACTGAGCTCAGCTCCCACTCTGGAACCTTAAACCAGAATGACTACATTCAGAGGTCAAAATTCCCCAGCTCCTCAGCCTCTGGGGCAAGTCAGGTATTACTAGAAACAGCCTTGGACTTAGAGTCCAAGAATAACTTGGGTTAAAGTCCCCAGTTCTGGCTCTTAATGCTTGTGCTACTCTTTAAGGGAAGTCAATTCACTTCTCTGCATCTCATTTCCCTTATCTGTAAAATGGGGGTTTTACATGTCACTAAACTACTGAGCAGCATTATTATGGGGAAAACGTAAACTGTAAAGTACTGTAGAAATGGGAGCAATTGGAACAGCTAAATTTTATGCCACACTCTCACTATGATCTGGTTTTCTTCTCTAACACCTTAAACCAAAGGCCTCTTCTGTCCTCCAATGGTTTTCATAGGGTCACAAGTTAAAAGTACCTACAGTTAGAAGAGAACTTGGAGATCAGCTAGTCTAACACTGTATTTTACATATGGGAGCTGATGTGACCTGCTTGAGATCACCCTTCGAGTGAGCAGCAGAGTTGGGATGCACACCCAGGTCTTATGACCCCTTAGCCAAGGCTCCTTCCAGACTACTTCCAATGCACCAAGCTGTGTGAGAGTGAAAGCAGCATATAATGTCAGGGTGGGGAGGAGATGGCATAACCATCAAAGGAGTAGAAGACTGGGTTCTTCTGAGCTGCCCTGCAGTTGCCTCGTGCCCATAAACAGACACCTACAGAAAAATCCTAGGAGCATTGCTTACGGGCGTATGGTGCATGACAACACTGTATTTGCTTGCTAAGGGTGAAGTCTTTACCCTCAAGTTCCATCTTAAGGAACACACAGGTGGAAAGGCTGTCCTACTATGTGGAGACATCTTGCTGCCTTCATTAACTATCACTCAAACTACTGCAGTCGACCTCCCAGCAGTCTCTTTCCAGCACCAGTCTCCAACCCAGCCCATACCACTTGCCCTGGAATGGCCAGCCCAAAGTCCAGGTCTCTTCCTGGGTTTGTGCTACAGAGATCCCTCAGCTTGACTCAAGCCCTAGCCTGAACTTCAGAGCCTTCAGTGATGTGGCTGCAATCTGCCTAGTCTGCCTTATTTCCAACAGTCCTATCCTAACTCTACACTTTAGCCAAACCAGGTGATTTACAGGCTGTGATCTCCTGCCTGCTGTTGCCCATGATGCTCTCTATACCAGGATCATATTATTGTTATATCTTTTAGATGTTCCAAACTCTGCCTTTTTTTAGGTTATACATGTGCTGTCTTGCAAAATATATTTGCATATTAGTCATGTTGTGAAAGAAAACACAGACCAATAAAAACCCCAAGAAAAATAAATTAAAAAAACCCCACAGACAACCCCCCCCAAAAAAACCCCCAAGAAAAATAAAGTAAAAAAAAGTATGCTTCTGTTTGCATCCAGACTCTCTCAGTTCTTTCTCTGGAGAAAGATAGCATATAATAGTCCTTTAGAACTGTCTTAGGTCATTGTATTGCTGAGAATAGCTAATTCATTCATGGTTGATCATCGTACAAAATTGCTATGATTGTGTACAATGTTCTCCTGGTTCTGTTCACATTACTCTGCATCAGTTCACGTAAATTTTTCCAGGTTTTTCTGAAACCAAACTACTCATCATTTCTTATAGCACAGTTGTATTTCTCCATCAAAATCATATACCACAACTTGTTCAGTCACTCCCCAATTGATAGACTCCCTTCAATTTCTAATTCTTTGCAATCACAAAAAGAGCCGCTATAAATTTTTTTGTACGTATATGTTCTTTTCTTTTTTAAAAATATTTTTGCGATACAAGCCTAGCTGTGGAATTGTAGTGTCAAAAGATATATATATATATATATATTGTCCTTCGGGATGTGGAATTGTAGTGTCAAAAGATATATATATATATAGTCCTTCGGGCATAGTTCCAAAGTGTTCTCCAGACTGGTTGGATCAGTTCACAACTCTACCAACAATACATTGTGTCCCAATTTTCCCACATCTGATAGATGTGAAGTATTACCTCAGAGTTGTTTTTTCATTCTTTTGGTTTTGTTTTGTGATTTCTTGGTTTCTCATAAAGTCATTAGCCTCCATCTGTTCCATTCTAATTTTGAAAGAACTATTTTCTTCAGTGAGCTTTGGAACCTCCTTTTCCATTTGGCTAATTCTGCTTTT
>CM053773.1:197489358-197569743 GCA_028658325.1 Potorous gilbertii
TACAGAAGCCTTGACTTCTATGTCTTTCCCTGATGGTAAGCATTGTTCTTCCTCATCAGAAAGGAAGGGAGGAGATATCCGTTCACCAAGAAAGTAACCTTCTATGGTCTTATTTTTTTCCCCTTTTCTGGGCATTTTCCCTCAGAGTTGTTTTAATGTATATTTCTCTAATCAATAGTGATTTAGAGCATTTTTTTCATATGTCTATAGATAGCTTTGATTTTTCCATCTGAAAACTATCTATTGGGTAACTGGGGAATGACTTGTATTCCTATAAAATTGATTCAGTTCTCTTTATATATGAAAAATGAGGCTTTTATCAGAAAAACTAAATCCTCGCTTTCACTCTGGAAAATCTGTGCATCTATAGCAACTCTAGGGTCTTTTGGATGCTGTAGTAAAGATATACTCACAAACTAAAGTTTTAAAAGATTCTAAATCTGAATCTATGTTAAGATGTTGAAATCTTCAACTACTGAAGTCTTATCATCATCACCTATCGAAAAGGCTTAGCTCATTTTTGATCTCCTCACATAATCACAGGATTTGGAGCTAAAAGGGATCTTAGATTACCTAGACTGCTTTATTGTCCCAATATGGAAACTGAGGCAAGAGAGAAGAAATGGCTTGCCCAAGGGGTCACAGAAAGATAGCATGGAATAGTGTGGCAAAAGTTCATGACCTATGGTCAGGAAGACCTGAATTCAAATTCCACCTCAGAGACTTAATAACTTATCTATGTGACCCTGGGAATGTCACTTAAGTGCTCTGTGCCTCAGTTTCCTCATTTGTAAAATGAGAGTTCTGACTCAATGGCCTCTAAGTTTCCTTTTAGCTCTTAATCTATGATCACACAGGTGGTAAGTGGTAGATCTAGGATTTGAACCCAGGACCATGCTCTTCCTCAAGTGAAAGTGACCTCACCCTCATTTGATCTCAAGCACCTTGCTTGTATTTCTCATATTCTAATTTGTGTTATTTATGTGTGTGTGTCTTCTCAGCCCTGACTTGACTACGTTCCAGGAGAACTGTTCCATTCCTAGTCATATCCTGGAGTCCAGTAATAACTTACCTAACATATATGCACACAGTAGGCATTTAGTAAGTATTTGTTGATATGTGAAACCTACTACTCATTTTCTAGAATTGTAAATCACATTGTTAACACACCCAGATCATGATGTAATCACCTAGAGGCAAACAGTATAGCACTACAAACTGAAGTCATCTAGCTAGGTGCAAAATAGCTAACTAAAAAAAAAACAATCCTATTCAATAAGCAGAAAACAATCCAGCCATAATCGTGGCAGTCCTGGGGTACATGGAGCAGGAAGCCATTTAGGGAAGCCTGCAAACTTCTTGAGGCTCTGATGCTCCCCATGCTGCAATTCCAAGGGCACTCAGACCTGCCAGCATGAGTCATCTGACTTTTTGTACACAAAGCAAAGAGCAAAAGCAGGCTCCCAGAAAGCTCTCCCTGAAGAAATGAGGTACTGTGGGAGAGGAAGGAGTCAATGACCGTGAGAGAGACTGTGAGAGAGCATAGGCAGAGGCATCACTGAAAACTACGCTGGGGAAGGCCTGACTATTTTGTGTGTGTGTGTGGGGGGGGGGCTAGGGGGGTCATTTGTAATATATAATAAAAAGAAACAAACTAAGCAGAAAAGTCTGTAAAATAACATATTCTTTGGGGGTGCAATTATTTGAAAAATTTATTTGAAAATTATTTGAAAAAATCATACCATTCTTTCAGATTCTATAGCACTCATTTCAAGAGTGAGGGCCCAGGGGTTGGTCTAAAAAACAGAAAAGTGGCAGAGTGGGGTGGGGTGAGGAGAGCTGGGAAAAGAGTCTTTAAGAAATGGCTCCCACCTAGCAGGGCCATTATAGCTGGAATGGACTTTAAAGGTCACCTAAGATAACTTCCTGCTTTCCAGAAGAAGGCTAGGAGGAAGGAAGATAATTGTGGTGCCTAAGGTAAGTCAGAGAGCGAGTGTGGCAGTGCCAGGATTGGAGTCTAGATTATCAAACTCCCAAAGCAGTTTACACTGTCTCTAACTGCCAGTAAATTCCCATGATCGAGCTGAGCCTGCCGCTCCTCAATGCTTTTTCTTTCAGTGCCCTGGTGCAGGCAGGCGCACTCACTCATTCTCTCGACAGCTGCAGTCTTCCAAGTGGGTGGATAGGTTTCAGGCTGAGTCAAGGGTTTTCTAGAGCTAAGGAAATAGACGGGGAAAGCCATAGCTGGTCAGCATAAAGCAGCCACAACAGCCCAGCCTTTGCTGCTGGCAGAACCTTTGGTAATGGAAGGGGATCGTTGGTGGTATCATGACCATGCCTAGGTCATCTCTGCTAACTTTAGGATGCCTGGTGAGGCTTAGTGGCTTGAAGGAGAGAAAGCAGCCAAGGGCTGGCAGTGTGCTCCCTGCTAAGAAGGTAGGGTGGTCATGGTTAGAGCACTGAGTTGGGAACCAGAGGGCACCTGTAATCAATACCCACTCCTGTCATTTATTGACTGTGTGGCCCTGGCTGGGTTAAGTGCTCATCCTACAAAGATGATTTACCAGATCTATAGATTTAGCCCCAGGCTCCAGCCTCCATCACCAACTGCCTTTTGGATATCTCCAACTACCACAAACTCAGCATATTCAAACGAGAACTTCTTTTTCTCCTCAAATTCCCCCCATATTTTACTGCTGAGGGGATGATCATCCTCCCGTAATGCAGGTTCACAGCCTTGTTTTCATCTTTCACTCCTTATTCTCACTCACCCCACATAACAAATGAGTTGCTGAAGCTTGTTTCTCCCTTGCCAACATCTCCAGTATAAGTCCCCTGCTCCCCATTACACAGCCTCCTGCCATCTCTCACCTGGACTGGTGCAATAACCTTTCATGGGTCTCTCTTCCATAAGTCTTTTCTCACTCCATTCATCCTCCACATAGCTACCAATATGATTCTCCTAAAGCACAGGTCTGACCCTATCACCTTTAATTTAACTCAGTGGTTCCTCATTATCTCCAAGATCTAAGCTAGGCAATGTATTAGATAAAGTATTATACTTAAATAGAGATAAGAATCCTTAAATTTAAGTCCTATCTCAAGTGCTTCCTAGCTGTGTGACTCTAAGCAAGTCACTTAACTGTCTGCCTCAGTATTCTCACCTGCAAAAGGAGCATAACAACAGCACCCACCTCAGCACCTACCTCCCAGGGGTTGCTATGGGGATAACATGAGATCGTAAATGTAAAATGCTTTGCACACCATTATTACTATATTCACAGTGCTTTCTTCTTGACTCCCAGGGGCTGGCTGCTATTTCACTTCACAAAGAACTATCCTTAGGGCACAGCAAACTGGATAATTCTATAATTACAGAATACTTAGAACCACAGAATTTCAGGTCTAAAAGAGACTGCAGGTCACCTGGTTCACCTCATCTCATGCCAGAATCCTGTACACATTATTCCTTTCAGGTGCCAATCATTCAACCCCTGCTTGAATACCTACAGCAACAAGGAGCTTGCAACTTCACAAAGATGTCTATTGTCCTAGACGTGTTCTGGAGCTTGTAGATAGAATTATAGAAGGGACCATAAGGATATAGAATATCAGGGCTGGAAGTGGCCTTAAAATGTGTTAGTTTTGGAATGGTTTTTAGAATAGAATATTATCTATAGAAGGGAGACCATCCAGCACACTGCCTGAACTTAGAGCTGAAGACTTCCTGTGGCAAGGACCAGATATCTACAGCTGCACAGGGAATGGGATGGTAGCAGCAAGGGCAACCATTGGGGATGCTAAGAGACTGAGGGTCCAGGTGACCAGTGATCTCCTTAGGGCCTTTCCTCAGACTCCTCCCTAGGTTTTCATGACCCTGATCTGTCATTGTCCTTCACACAAGTATCATGACCCTGATTTGTCACTGTCCTTCACACAAGTATCATCATATTCCACCTCTTATGTGTGGATGCAACTAAGGACTCTGTCCGGGTCCCTCTTCTATCTCTTTGTCTTGGCGTTCTCTTTCTTGATAATCTCATCTATTTCCATTCCACTAGCCTCCTATGCAGATGACTTGCAAATAAAAACAGTTAACTGACATTTGCATAATACTTTAAGGTTTGCAAAGTACTTTAGAGGTTATTTCATTTGGACTTCACTACCCTAGGAGGTATGGGCTATCATTATTTCCATTTTACAGAAATTGACATTTAGAGAAGTTGTGACTTGCCCAAGGTCACAAAGCTACTAAGAGACTGAGGAGGGTTCAGCCCTCTCTCTTAAAATCTGCTTATGTATCTCTCTCCTGAGCTCTAGTCCCACATGTATAACCATCTGGATACCTCTTCAACAGGTCCAAGATATTATCTTTGTCACTGAATCTACTCCTAAGTCCTGTACCTCTGTTCACAGCACCAACCCAGGGGCCATCCTTGTCTTTTTACCTTCACCCTTTTCCCCACAATGAATTCACTGCAAAACCTCATTGATTTCACCTCTTCAATATCATTTTCATCTGTTTCCTTTCCAGCTGGGAAATTCTTTGACTCTGAATTTTCATAAAAGGCAAAGAGGGCAACCTAGCCCAGGCCATCATTAGCTCTCCAATGAACCACTGCAGTTGTCTCTAAACTGATCTCCCTGTGTCCAATCTCACCCCTCTCCAATCCATTGTACTCCATGTTCTTTTTAAAAAAGGCATTTTTACTGAGATCTTTTATCTCTTAGCAAAAGGGAATACCATTGCATTTGTTTCTGAACAGGTCTCTTTCCCCTATCCTACACAGTAGATATGCCTTGCAGCAAAGAATAAAAAAGAAAGAAAAAAAACCAGTTTCATCAAAACTAACCAATAGATCAAAGAACTCTGACTATATATGCAATGTTTCAAACCTCTTGTCTCTTACCTTTCTTATCTTTTCTCTAGGGTCAGACTCTATCCTTAAGTCTGAGCATGTCACTGCTATGCTTGGAAAACTTTGGTGGCTCCCCTGGGCCTTCCTTTCTTGGGTCTTTAAAGTCATTCCCATAATCTGGCCCCAGTTTACCTTTCCAGGCTGATGGCACATCCTTCCCTTCCAGCACTCTGTGCTCTGGTCACACTCAGGCCACAACGCTCCATCCCTGACTGTGCTGTTTTGACACACACTGTCCTCCATGCCTGGAATGCTCTCCCTTTTCACCTATGCCCTCTGGAATTCCTAACTCTCTCTTCAAGGCTCAGCTCAAGGGAAATGGACCAGGAGGCCTTTCCAGATTTCTCTAGTTCTGAATGTTCTCCTGAACACCACCAGTGTCTAAGGGCCTTCCCACTTCTTAGCATGCAGTGCTGTGCATTACTATGTATGTAGTACTACGTGTGATAGATAACTAGGAGTATAAAGACAAACCAACAATAGTCCTTACCCTCAAAGAGCTTACATTCTATCATGAGGTTATGACACATGGAAGTAAATACAAAGCAATTTGAAGAATTCATTCTTCCTTATCTTTCAAGACCCAGATCAGACCTTACTTCTTCCACCAATCTCTCTCCTCCTCAGATTTTCCTAGAGTGCTCTGCCTGGATCTTTCTTTAAGTACTTGTCACATTCTAACTATTTTCATCTTAACTGAACATTGCCCACAGGTGATTTTAAGCTACCATCTTGTGGTAAGAACATTTTCCTTGGAGTTATCAGAAATGGCAAAGGAAGGAGGTAAGGAAGGAGAGAAAAAAGTGGAGGAAACAATCATTTATTAAGCAACTACTATGCATAATAGTGCTGGGTGCTAGGCCAAATGCTTTACAAACATTATTTATAAAACTCATTTTGTCCTTATAACAACCCTGAAGGTAGGTGCTATGATCACTCCTATTTTACAGCTGAAGAAACTAAGGCAGACAGAGGATAAGTGACTTGCTTGGGATCATACAGCTAGTAAGTATTTGAAGTCAGGTCTTCCTGACTCAAGGTCCAGTGCTTTATCAACTGTACCACCCAGATGCCTCAAGGGGTCATAGTACCATAGTTCTAGAGCTGGAAGGGTCCTCAGAATACATCTAGTCCAATTGTCTCATTTTACAGAGGAGGAAACTAAGACCTAGAGGAGCTGCTGAAGGGTGTTAAGGTAGTGCCAGCAGTGGAACTGGAACCAACGTCCTCTGATTCCAGAGCCACTGCTCTTTCAGATGTACCCCATGTTAGCTGTGTGACCTTTGACAAGTCACTCATCCTGTGCAAGCCTTGGTTTCCTCATCTTTAAAATGGGCACAATACCACTCCCACTGCCTGCTTCACAAGGGTTCTGCAAGGAAATTCTTTATCAGGTGTCAATCCATGTGAATTATTAGTGTTTTTCATCTTTGTAACCTGAGCACCCAGCACAAGGCCCTGCACATATGAGGTATTTAACAAATGTTTGCTTTATTGGACTGATGTATGTTCTAAGCACCCACCTAGGCTTACTGTTCCCAGGTTTTAGCTGCTTTGACTTTGTCTCCTTGGGAGCTCTCTCCCAGAAGGAGCATGTTGGTTTTGGCAGTGAGTTAAAATTCTGTGTGTGTGTAATAAAAAACTAACAAAGTTGTAAAGATAAAAGACCTCAGCACCCTTTCACCTCATTAATTTGAAAACCGCATTCATAAAGTACTGTTCCTTCAATCCTTCAACCCAGCCAGTATAGATGGACTAGACTGGGAAGTGGGCTGGGCTGGGGGTGCTTAGGAAAGCTGATTTCTAGCCCCAGATCTGCCACTTCCTGGCTGGGTGGTCTTAAGTAAGTCCCTTCCCCACTTGAGAGCTTAGATTCCTACAAAATGGACTAAATCATCACTCCACAGTTTTTTTAGCTCTTTAAGTCTTTAAGGAGCTTGTGTTCTTCTGTCCAACTGGAGAAACTGAGGCAAGAGAAAATCAATATTAGCTAGAGTTGGATCTGATTTGTATTTCCTTTTCTTAAAGTTCTTTCCTCCATTATCATCCTAGGAAATAAATGAGAGGCAGCTGGGTAGAGCAAAGGGAACCTAGAACTAGAGTTAGAAGATGTGGGTTAATGGTTATGTGACTTCAGGAATTCAGTGGCCCTTTTCTGGGTCTCATTTCATCTGTAAAACAGCGATAACTACCCCTGCTCAGGATTGTATAAGGAAAGTGCTTGACACACTGCAGAATAGTATAGAGATGGGAACTACTACTATCACTCATTCAACAAACACTGTCTAAAAGGAATCCACTAGGATGATCAATGTTGAGTTACAACAACTACGGGATATTAATAGACTTTTTTAAATTCCATTCTGCTACTCTGATCTGCAGAAAGAGATGGGAAGAGAGGAGGGAAGGGGACAGGAGGGGATGGGAAAAGGAGGAGATAAATTCAGGTGTGAGTTAATTCCTAGTAGAACAATATCTGAGTACAGAAGGTGTGTAGGCTTGAGAACATTAAATACTAAGTATTTCCATTCCACCACCACAAAAATAGCAATTTACTTACATCTGGGACTGAATTGACTGTACCCATTTCTTACACTCAGATCCAAAATAGAACAATTGTCATGAAGCAAATTAACACAGTTTAATTTAGGTTGATGAGAACCCAATAAAGTTCTGATGTAATGAGAACTCCACAGTCACTAGCACGAGGGATTCACTATAGGGGAATAGCTTTCTTAATATAGTCATTAGCTGACAAATAGCGTGAGGACAGCCCCATGGCTCTGCAGAAGTTAAACCACTCTGTGGGCTGGGACTTGTAGAGGATTTGGCATCTGTACTTGTGGTGGGGGGGTGGGGGTGGGGGTGGGGGAGGGGAAGGAAAGGGGGGTGGTGAGGAATGAAAAGTCCAAGGAGCTGAGTTTCACAGAATTCTGAAGTTTTTATTTGTGGAAAGTAAGTTCACTGTGAATGACATCAGACTTACAAGTCACAATGCTGCTATTGTGCGGCTCTGTGCATAACAAGCTATTGTGGAATAGCTGCCATGGGAGATTGTTGAGACCCCCAGTGCAAGGCTGGAATGGTAGGCAACACCAGCACAAGCACTCTGCAGGCTCATGGGTCCTTTGGCATGTACTGTATATTTTTCCCTCCTAGTAACTAAGTTAAAATCTTGCTCATGAGAGAGATCTTACACTCTCCAAGTTGGAAGGGGCTTCTGAGGGCATCCACTAGACCAACAACTTCAACAGAAATCTCTGCTACACATCCCAAACAGAACATCATAAAACCTAGGCCTGGAAATCTCCTGTGATGGGGAAGCCATCCTGAAGCAGCCCATCGCACTTTTGGACTGGGAAAACAGCACCAGTATGGCTTCAATGCTAGCTCAGATTGCCCCAGAGTGCACCTGTTTTATGTCTTAGGCAATTGGCTAATTGGATGTTAGGGTGTGTTTATTGAGACTATGAGGAGAATTGATTATAACATACTAATACCATTACTAGCAAATACTATTACTGTTACAGAAAGTGGAGAAGCAGTGTAGAATAGAAGACAGAGAAGTGACTTTCAGAGTCTGAAAGCTCTGCCTTTGAATTCCTCTTGGACACACAGTGGCCATATGATCCAGGGCAAGTTACTAAGTCTTAGAGAAAACTGTCTGGGCTGCTTGGGGTCACAGAGCACCTCTGCAAGGGCCCAGAGCAGAAGAGTTTCCTCAATTGTTGTTCTCTATACCAATAAAATCAAAGATCTGGTCTAAAAACAAAAAAAATGACAAAACGAGGCTGGTCAGGGACAAGGACCATGGCCTCCTGGATGCTCCACATTGTTATTGTTGTTTCGGTGGTATCCAATTCTTCGTGACCTCACTGGCAAAAATACTGGAATATTTTACCGTTTCCTTCTCCAGCTCATTTGACAGATGAAGAAACTGAGGCAGAGAGTTAAGTGACCTGCCCAGGGTCACATAGCTGGTCTGAGGCTGGATTGGAACTCATATCTTCCTGACTGCAAGCCCAGTGCTCTATCCACTGTACCACCTCACTGCCCCACAAATAAGGTGCTCCATCTCTGGATGTTGCATTTTCACTGTCTTTCCCACATCACTAGAATGTTCTCCCTCCTCATCTCAGATTATCGGTCTCTAGTTTTCTTTAAGTCCCCTCTACAATTCTGCCTTCTACAAGATTATCTCTGATTCAGCCTGTATATAACTTTGTTTGCATGTTCTCTCCCCCACCAGACTGGAAGGCAGAGGCTGAATTTGCCTTTCTTTGCGTCCTCAGCACTTAACACAATGCCTGGCACATAAGCAGGTGCTTAATCAATATTTACTGACTGATTGAGAATTATGTGGGTTATGTCTCCACTCTTATTTGTTCTATCTTAGAACCCTGAGGAGCTACTGCCCTCTCCTTCCATGCTTACCAGGCACATATTATTACCCCAGACCCTGTGCTAGGCATTTGGGAACATAAAAGATAAGAATTGAGACAATTTTCCCCTTTCATAGCTTACATTCTCCTAAGGCAATGGAACATGTACATAAATAAATAGACGACATATACAAAATAAATACAAAGTCACGGGGGTGGGAGAGGTTGCAGGAAAGGTGTCTTGCAAGAGGTGGCCTGGCAGGGATCAAAGAGGGTGAAGACAAGGAGACAAGGAGGGAGAGAACCCCAGTCATTACCATCTTGTTTTATAGTCATTCTGGTGATTGTTTCTTCCTTGACAAGGAAGGAAGGTGATTCTCTTTCAGCCTAGGGGTAGTATTTCCTGTCCTTTGCTGTTCATTCCCAATCAGTTATGAAGTTGTGTAGATTCTATCTTCTAGCTGTTCCCTCCTCTCTAATTCCAGGATCACCACCCCAGCAAAGCTTCTTCTCTCCATCTGGCTGGACTGATGCAGTATCCTCCCCAACTCCAATCAGTACTTCACACCGTTGCCAGAATAATCTTGATGCACAGATCTGGTCATACCATGCCTTATACTCAAAAATCTTCAGTAGTTCCGTAATTTTTCTTGAGTCAAGATCAAATGCCTCAGTCTAAGATTCAAGGTCCTCTCTAGTCTGGTATCACCCCACTTACCCAATGATATCTCCATTCACTCCACATCCTCCCATCTAATGGAAACTCCCCTCCCCACAGAGCCCAGGACTCATGCACTGTCCTCCCCTTGTGGCCTACATTCACGCTGTTCTCTCCATCTAGAAGGCCTCCTCCCCTTCACCTGTTAATAATAATTTGTTGTTGTTGTTCAGGTATGTCTGGCTCTCCATGACCCAATTTGGGGTTTTCTTGGCAAAGATAAGGGAATGATTTGCGATTGCCTTCTCCAGTTCATTTTACAGATGAGGAAACTGAGGCAAACAGGGCTACTAGTCAAGGGCTGTCTTTTGCCTTTCTTTGTGTCCTCAGCACTACATTTCCATAGCACTTTGAGGTTTACAAAGTACTTTCTTCATAACAACCCCATGAGAGAGGTAATACAAGTATTATTGTAACCCCATTTTACAGCTGAGGAGGTCAGAGAGGTTAAATGACCAAGTCCATGTCGCCAGGAAGAGTTAAAGTTGAACACCTAAAGTTGAAAGGCTAGTTTTACCTTCCCCCCCATCTCATATTCTACAACCCAGTGACATTGGCTTCCTTGCTGTTCAAACAAAACAACCCGTTTTGGGACACTAGATATTTTCAGTGGTCATCCCCATGCCTGGAATTCTCTCCTTTTTCATCTCCACCTCTCAGCTTCCCTAACTCAGTTAAAATCAGAGCTTCTACAACAAACCTTTCCCAATCCCCCTTAATGCTTTTGTCTTCACTCCATTGATTATCTCTGATTTATACTGTATATATATTTGTGCAGTTGTCTCTCCCATTAGACCAGGAGCTCCTTGAAAGCACAGACTTCCCCCCTTTGTTTGTGTTCCTAGCACTTAGCATTGTACCTGGCATATAGTAGGCACTTAGTAAATGCTAGTTGACGACTTCCCATCAGGAAGAAAAGCTCTGTATAATCACAGCTTTTATGTGGGGGAAGGGTATGCTATTCAAAATATTACAAGTGGTTAAGTCTTGGCAGTTAATTCTTTCAGTTCTTGCCCTCCAAGTTACAGTATCATGGAAGGAAACCTGGATGTCATTACTCTATGCTTTATCTGAAGCTTGAACCCTCACTACACAATTATAAACAAGTGGTCACCTAGCCTCTGCCTGAATGCATTCAGTAATACTAATTCTTGAGAGTGCCTGTTTCATTTTTGGAACCTCTAGGGAAAATCCTTTTAGAATCAGCTAGAAATTAAATGAGGTTCTAGGATTCAGTCCAGACTCAGCAACCATCAGGACATGACTGATAATATAGCCGGCCTCAAGACTGTACTTAATACTCCATTCAAGTACAAATGGCCATCCGTCTGGTGTGGGCCACTCTGTACTTACTTGAAAAAGCTTCCAGCCTGGCTATTTCTCTCTTCTGTTTGCTAACATGGAGGTAAGATCATGAAGGGGTAGATGTTTATTTAAACTCAGCTGCCTCAAGCTTCCCCTTTCTACAACCACTGGCTTTGCCTGCCTCTGCTTGGTTATACAGTGAGACAAGAACATACATGGGCACTTAAAGCAGGTTTTTTGTACATTTCTACCAAGATACATAACTGGTTTACTCCAAGTGGATGATAGGGTTTTGGAGATCATCTAGTCCAGCTCCGTCAATTTACAGATGAGGAAACTAAGGGGTAAAGATAGTAAACAACTTGCCATGGTCATAAGATAGGGACCCAATTGCAAATCCAAGGTTCTTTCTACTGTTCCACATCAGCCCTCCTGAGTAACAAGGACAGGACTGAAAAATGCTAGGAACTGGACATGATCTTCTGATCTTTAGCTACAGAAGGCGATTTCTCCAAGTTTATTGTAGAGGAGAACAGTTCACTGGTTATTACTGAAATCTGCAAAAATAGTTTGCACAATTTTTGTACCTTCAACTCAGTTCATCATAATGATAGCTCTCTACAACTGACACAATTCTTTCCTGCCAACAACCCTGTGGGAAGGACAGTGCAAGGTTTATCTCTCATGCTTTAGGCTCAGAAAGCTGAAGTGAGTTTCGTAGGCCAGCCAGCCGTCATAGAATATTCAAGTGAGAAAGGATGTTTGGGATTGTCTTGTCTAATCTAATTTTATAGATGAGGTAATTGGGGTTCCTGGAAATGAAGTCATCCAAGGTCAGATACATAATATTTGAGCTAAGAAGTTCCTCCAGAGACCTTACCATAGAAACCTGGGGATCATAATTTCTTTCAGCTTTGAAGCTGACCCATAAATAAATGAACTTTCCATAACTAGCCAGATCTCATACTGAAGCCTTGTTACAGCTGGACCCTGATCAGAACCAAGGTCTAACCAGAACAGGCACCTTCCCCTCTGTTGGGATCATTTAGCCAAAAAAAGTACTTATCAAGCCTCCTTTACCTCCAGGACCAAAGACTTCATAGACAATCCCCTTTCCAGCAATGACTTCTATTTCTAGCTTAGGGATTATAGTCATCTCCTATTACTGCTGCTTCTAGGCACGACAATTTATTGCCCATGGATCTACTCAGAATTTCAATGATTCAGTTATCAGTCACCTCCCTTCCCCGGCCACCACTCTCTGCTTCCTCAGAACCATTCATGCCAGTCACATCCCTACTGTGACTATGTCCCAATTCCATTCCCCCTTTTCAATTATGTTCTCTGGGTCCGTATTTTATTGTTAACAAGCTACTCTTCTTATTAGAATTCTTGTTTTCAAACTCTTTCTGTCTTCTCAAAGCCACAGTAACTGAGTTCCTCCCAGAAGATCCTACCTTTCTAGTACTGGACATATCTTCTCTCCTGCTCATAAATATACTGAGTCAAGAAAAGGGGGAGGCATGATTCTTACTTCTCATATATACTTCCAGGCTTGGCCCTTACCACTGTCACTCAGTGACCTCTTCTTTGAGGTTCACTTCAATTAGATCTATCACCCTACCCAGACCATGGGAACGGACATCAGCTGGCTCTTAGGGAATCATCCCTTCTTTCTCCCAAAGGGGCTAAAGGGATAATTCCATCCACTCAAGTTCGGCACCAGCTCATAGTTTTCTTCACCAACTCAGTCCCTGTCCTTATACTTTAGGTCTTCAATTTGTACCTCGATATCTCTTCAAATAATCTTGTTTCCCAGTTTATCTTTTATGATCTGTACTTTCATTCTACCTCAGCCATACACAAGAATGGTCATATCCTTGATCTCACCATCAGCCTCAATGGTTCCTTTCCCAAAATGAGTAATTCCCAAATTCCTTTGAGGACAATCTCCTGTCTCCCCAGCTCTTTCTCTGCCTCATACTAGAACCTTTCGAGGCTTTCACCTTCCTTTCACCTGGCCCCTACCCTTGGATCTCTTGCTCCACTGTACTATCTTGGCTCATCCCTTTCCAAAGTCCAACCCTTAACTGCTCCTATCAGCTGCCTCATCAACATCTCACCCTTCTATATGTGCACTTGACCACAGTATCCCCTTCCATCTTCTCCAGTAGACTGCATATACAAACATTCCCTTTTCCTCTGAATCTTCAATCTCTCCTTAATAACTGGTCCCCATCCTTACTGCCTTCACACATGCCCAAGTCTTCCCCATATTTCACAAATCTTCACTTTGCCCCAATAACAATACAAATATGTTAAGGCCTATAAAGCTTTACATATACTAATTTGTTTGATCAAGCTCTTTCATCCGTTTTCTCTCTCCCCTTTTCTAGCCAAACTCTTAAAAAAGCTATCTATACTCATGGCCTCTGTTCCCTCTCCTCTCACTCCTCTATCCTTTGCAATCTTTTGACCTCACTCAACTGAAAATGTCAAGTTATCAATGATCTCTTAATTGCCAGATCAGATGGGTTTTTTTTCTCAGTTCTCCTTTTTATTGAGCTATCTGCTGCATTTAACATTATTGGCTGGCCCTGCAATTAGGAAAATCCAAGGTCAAATCTGACTTCAGATACTTACTAGTCGTGTGCCCTCGGGCAAATCTCTTAATTTCTGTTTGCCTCAGTTTCCTCAAATGTAAAATGGGAGTAATAGTAGCCCCTACCTCATAGGGTTGTTGTGAGGATCAAATAAGATAGTATTTGTAAAAACTAAGCATAGCATCTGACCCATGTCAATGTGCTTTCTCCTTCTCTCTGACAAGCTATCCTCCCTGGGTTTCTGTGCCTACTCCTTTCTCCTGGCTCACCTTCTACATGTCACCTCTTTCTAAGTTTCTTTTGCTGGCTCATTACACATGTCATAGCCCCAAGTGTACCATATTTGGTCCTTGGGCTCTCTTCTCTTCTACCTTTGCACACCTTCTCTTGGTATCATCAGCTACCTTGGGTTTAACAATCATTTCTATGCAGATGACACAGACAGAGAGACTTAAGCTCAGGGAAGAGACTAGGATCTCTACCTCTCCATCTCTGCCTCTGTCTCTCCTCAACTGCCTATTGGACATTTCCAATGGAAGATGTTTCAGTGCCCAAAAATGAATCATCATCTTTCTTCCAAACTTTTTCTAAACTTCCCTATTTGTGTCAAAGTTACTGTCAGGTCCTTCTAATCTCTGCAGCATTTTTCACATTCGACCCCTTTTCTTCACTCACAGAGCTTTCCACCTTAGTTCAGGCCCTCATCACACATTACCTATATTATTGTAACAGCCTCGATCAAGTCTGTCATTACTCTAGTTCATTCTATACATTCCTGCCAAAGTAATTTTTCTTAAGTGCAGATCTGTCCATGTGATTGTCCTATTTAATCAACTCCAGGGACTTCCTAATGCCTTTGGGATAAAATAGAGACTCCACTGTTGAACTTTTAAAAGCCTCCACAATCTTTTCCAGTCTCATTTGACATTTCTCTCCTTCTTCCTAGATTCTATGATGCAGCTAAATAGGCTTCCCTCTGTTTCTCCCACGACACTCCATCTCCCCTCCCTGTACAGAGCTCTGCACTGGCTGTTCCCTATGCCTGGAAAGCACTCCCTCCTTACCTCCATCTCAGGGTCCTTTTCTCCCTTTAAGATGTAGCTCAAGCACCACTTTCTGCCACAGAGCTTTTTCCTAATTACTCCTATCCTCAACTGCTACAATCCTCCCTCCCACACCATTTCGTATTTAACTACTTTGTACACAGGTATGTATTCACTTCCTATTTATGCCATACATTTTTTATACTTGTCTCCCTCATTAGAATGGAAGCTCTTTGAGAAAAGGGTTGTTTCATTAACGATCCTCATATCCTTAACACCATGCATCCTCTTCTGGATATTTTCTCTTACCAGGTGCCTGGCACATAGTAGGCACTTAATAAATACTCTTTATAAAATGAGCTTCCTTCTCCAGTGCTGTTCTTGTGATTCTGGATGGTCCTGGAGGACATCACACAGCTGGTTTTCCCAGCCTCCAGTGGCCTCAAACTTGTGCCCCAATCCTCTCACTCTTTCCAACAACTCTATGGCATTCACTAAAAGGCTGTTTCAAACAAACCCCTACTCCACCCCTTCCCTTCTTTTCACCTTATACTTCAAGTTACTGTCCCAAGATTACATTAGTATCATCTCCCACTCTTTCTTCCTTTGCTCAAGGCTTAGAAGATAAGGTACCTTTGCTAAAGTCAGCTCTTCTACCTGTGCCCTTGTTCCCATTTCCTTCAGGAGCTTGTCCCTTTGAGCTCTTGTTCCTTTGATCATGCTCTCTCTTTCTAATTTTCATACTTGTTTTATCCATTTCTGCCTATCAAACATTCCCAGATCAACCTTGTTCTTTAAAAACAAAAACCCTTTACTGGATCCCACCAGTCTCTCGATTTATTGTCCTATAGCTTTCTTTCCTTTCACAGCCAAACTCCTAGGAAAAGCTGTCTGAACTCATTGTCTCTACTTTCTCATCTCCCACTCACTTCTTAACTCTTTGCAGTTTGCCTCTGTTTTCACCACTTAACTGAAACTGTTCTCTCCAAGGTCGTCATTAGTTTTTTTATTGCTAAATTCCATGGTCTTTTCTCAGTTCTCATTCTTCTTGACTTTTCTGTGTCACTGAACACTGATGACCAATGCTTCTTCTGGATGCTTTTTCTTTCCTAGTTATTTCTATGCTATTGCCCTGTTGTGGTTCTCCCAATTCTCCTTTGAAGAATCATGATCCACATTCTTTTGTCCTGGGTCTGCTTCCTTTCTATTTGGTGGTGTCTTCAGCAACTATGGATTCAGTGATCACAAAAATAATCCTAGCTAGCATTTAAGGTTTGCAAAGCACTTTATAAAAATTATCTCATTTGATCCTCACAATAACCCTGGGAGGAAGGTGCTATTATTAACCTAATTCTAGAGTTAAGGAAACTCAGGTAGACAGTGGTTAAGTGACTTGCCCAGGGTCATACAGCTCACAAGTGTCTGAGACCAGAAAGACTTTATTTCAGGTCTTGTTGACTCTCTCTATTGTGCCGATAGTCTGTACCTATGTAGGTAGTCCACACAGGCAGCCTTCAGCTCTCCTCGAAGTTTTAATCTCTCCCTGAATGCCCCACAGGCCTCTCAGACTCAACAGATCCAAAGAGACTCATTATCTTTCTTCCTAACGTCCCTAGCTCCATCTGGGTCTCCACTATGCTTCTAGTCTCCCAGGTTTGCAATCTCAGGGAATCCTCCACCCTTTACTCTCACCACCGCATCCCCACCGACCATACATTCGGTTACCATTCCTTATCAATCGTCTTTCCTCAAAATCTACTCACAATGCATGAACACCTTAGCTCAGCCTCTCTTCACTTATTCTCTGAACACTTTGCAGTAGGCTCCCTGCATCCAAGGCTCTTCTTAACCAGTTCTTGCTCCATACAGCTGCCAAGTTGATATTTATAAAGTACACATCTGACCATGGGACTCTGGTGCTTAAGAAGCTTCAGGAGCTCCCACTGGCTCCAGGATGAAGTACAAATCACTCTGTTTAGTATTTTAAACCCCTGATGATCTGGCTCTGGCCTATCTTTTCCAGCTGATTACATATTACACTTCTTCATACATTCTTTTAGACAAAATGGTCTACTTGCTATGTTCCCTATATATGGCATTCTAACATCTCCCACTTTCACATCTTTGGATAGGCTCTGTGCTGTGTTTGGGACAAACTCTCTCTTTAATTCTACCTTGGCTCTTTTCAAGGCTCAGCTCAAGTACTATCTCCTGAAGTCTTTTATAGAGTCTTCCAATTATTAGTCCTTCCTCCCAGTAAATCCCTTTAGAACTTATTTTGTACATAACCTATAAACATAATTGTGCTCTTCTGGAAGAGTGAAAGCTCTTTGTGGTCGAAGACTGTTTTTTGGTTTTTTGTTTTGTTTTGTATTCCTGCTGATAGCACAGAGTATGACACATAGCAGGTATTTAATAAGTGTTTTTTGATTGATTAGTGATCATCCAATTCTTATTCCTGTTTTACAGATGAGGAAAATGAGGATCAGGGAAGGGAAGTGGCTTGCTCCATCTCAGACAGATGACTCATACCAAGGCCTTCTGACTTCAAGGTCATTGCCCTCTCCCCTGTATCATCCATAGCCTCTTGAAGTGAACACTGTTCTCTCTCTTCTCTAGATGAGGAAACTGATATCCCGAGAGGAGAGGTGACTTTCCAAGTGTCATGCAAGTTCACATGTGGCAGCAGGTTGAAGGGGCTTGGCAAGAGGCAAGTGGCAAAACACAAAGTATGTGTATGTGTTTTTGTGCGTATGTGGATATGTTTTGATGGTAGTGATGATGGCAAATTGTCAGTGCATACATGGGATCAGAAACCAAGTAAACAAAGAGAAGCCAAGAGGACATAGATACGAGAAGGCAGAGTACAGCACAAGGTTCAAAGTCCTTACAAACAGTTGGTAACCAGGATAGCTTTCATGAACTAGGAGAGGAGAGTCAAGACCATGGCAGGACAATTGTAGAGTCTGTTTAACTTCTTACTTCAATAGATCTTTGATCTCACAAATATTTCTTTTTCTTTGTCCCTTTCCTGTGAAAACTGTGACCCATCTATACCTTATCTTACACAACTTTTGTCCATGTCCTCTCATAACCTCTCTACGGTGTCCACTCTACGTGTGCAAAGATCTAGAGGAAGGCCCCTACATCTAGCAGATACAATGGCAGCATGCAGACTGTCCAATGACCAGTTCTTCTTCCTTTCCAGTTATACATCTCTCTGTGGATATCCTTTATATTGCTTCTGTGCAATTCTTCAATGGTTGTTTAAGCAGTAAAGAAATTATAGAGGAATGAGCCCTGAATTTGAAGTCCAGGTTAAATCTTGGCTCTCACATTTCCTAGCATTATGACTTAGGGTCAATCAATTTAATTCAGCATTCATTAAGAACCAACTATATACATGACTCTGTGCTAGAAACCAGAGACAAAAAAAAAATGGCAGTTCTTGGTCTCAACAAGGAGCTTACTAGAATCTACTAAGGAGTGAAATTATGTGTGTGTGTGTTCATACATGCTATGAATTATGATATCAGATTATGGTAAGTATTGAGAAGAGACAAAATGTTATGGGAAAATTTAGAGAGAATTTTCCAGCCAAGAGGATTCAGTGACGTCCTTCATGGAGGGGGTGCTACCTGAGGTGAGCCTGGAAAGAAGAAAAGGATTGCTACAGGTAGAGATGAAAAGGAATATTTTCCAGGTATGTGGAAACTGCCTTGGAAAATGTAAGTAGGTGGAAGTTGACAGAACAAAATAGGAGAGTGGTTAGTAGTCCAATTTGGCTAAAGAGCAAAGAGGGAGATGGAATGGTGTGAAAGTGTTGGGAAGGTAGGCTAGAGCCAGATTGTGGGCTTAAGAAATGAGGGAGTTGGACTAGAAACTATTTAAAATCCTTTACAGTCTATAACTATATAAAAGGAAAAGCTGCTTTTGTTATCTTTTTCATAAGATCACAGGATCATAAATTGAGCACTAGAAAGGAACTTAGAGGTCAACTAATCCAACACCTTACCTGAGATCACACAATCAGCAAAGTCAGGATTTGAAACCCAGGTCCTCTGGCTCTAACTCCAGCATTTTTTCTTCTAGACTAGAACTCAGGTCACCTAGTTTCCAATCAAGTGTTCTTTCTGCTACAACATGCTGCCTCCCCAATGGACACAAGAGGAACATTATGTTATTAGGGAGAGCCTAACCTTACCAATGCCAAGAGTTCAAGGGAGTTGATCCTCTGTCTTAGTACAGAAGTCCTAGTGTAGAAAGATCTCCTAACCCAAAGAAATATCCTTTTCCCAGATCATTGGCTTTTCATGATGACTCCTCTTAGCCATAAGACCATTAAGAGTCAAAGGATTCTGGGGGTCTGCAGAATCCTGAGATAAATAAAGACATAATTTATTTCTTCAAAGAGTCACTTTCCAGGACTCAGCAGTGATCCTTGAGACTGACTACTCTCCTTCAGTCCCAGATTGACCCTATCTTCTCACTCCCATGACAGCCAAACCCATTCCTGCCTGGGGGCCTACAGGTGCCAGTGACTAATGGCTGACTAGGTAGGGGAGAGGGTGTATGTGCCCGGCAAGGTGAGACCCTGGCAATGAGGCCCCTCTAGGGAAGTGGCAGATGTAATATTACAGCTCCTTAGCCTAGAGGTGCTTGGCTGGCCCCCAGAACCAAACATCAACATACTGGTCTTTCCCACAAATGTTTTGGAATTTGCTTTCCCAGGAAGCCTTTTGAGTTCATAACAGTACGTCCTAACAAGGAGTGTCAACGCCAATGTCTCAACATGAACACACTGAGCTGAGTGCTTGGATCCCAACAAGGACTTCTCTGCCAACAGCACAATGCTGATGTGGAAGGAGAAAACAGCAGCAGTTGCCAAGATCTGGGGGAGTTCAGGCTAACTTTGTCACTGTAGCCTGACTTCTCCAAGTCACTGTTCCCCCAAATCACTGGTAAGCTGCTTAGAAATAATGGCAATGCCATCTGAGAGCACCCAGGGACTCCCAACTACTTCAAACTTCAGGCTAAAGAGATCTGATGGAGAAGGAAAGGACAGATGGGAACAGGGATTTCTTACTATTAACAGGGAGAGTTTCAAAAACAATATTATTATTCTTCACTCTATGACTTGGTTAGAGCAGATCAAAAGATATATTGCAGGAATTTATGAAACAATGAAGATGGAAGGGTCCTGAGAACACTGGACAAGGGACAGCAGAGGCAGGGAAGGCCCTTAGAACCAAGAGGTTTGAGCTTGAAGGGACTTTAGAACCCAGAATGTCAAAACACAAGGGTTTTTAAGAACCATAGGGACTCATCATTTTACAAATAAGGAAGTGATCTGAGGCACAGAAAAGGAAAAGTAACTTATTCAAAGTCAAAGACTAAGTGGTGCACTGAGGACTAGAGCAATGGCCTCCTAACTCTATCGAGGACCCTTCCCACCATACCAGAATGTCTCTCCAATGGCATGCTGGTTTTCTATGCATAGTTTTCTTACTTGGAAAAGCTGTCTTAATTTCAATACCTCTATCAAACTAATGACTCTTTAACATCTGAAAAATACTTTACACCTTATTTTGTTTGAATTATGTGTTTTGAAACTATCATGTTTGAATTTATTTAAAACCTCACAATCATCCTGTAAGACAGGTACTACAGTAATTACTATCCCTGTTTTACAGATAAGGAAACTGATGCTTGGACAATTCACTAACTTGCCCAAGACCATAGTTAGTAATGTGAGAGGCAGGATATGAATCCAGGTCTTTCTGACCACAAGTTCAATAATTTATCTGTTTTGCCATACTGCCTCCTTACAACATCGGAGGGGAAAACTGGATGAAGGGTTCATAAGTACAGCATCTTTCTTAGTTTGTAAGGAGAATAATGTCAAAAATAGGAATTTACTGCATCTTCTATCACCCCGGTGAAATTGTCAAAAATAGTTTTTTAAAAAAAGTTTTATTGCCCTAAATGCAGCTCTTGGCAAAAGAATAACACCTGATTCATCTGTCCCCTTTGCGACTTACTTTTGGGGGTGTCTGGGAGTAAAAAGGGGAAATCAACACATTACATAAATATCACTCCAGGGGCTGGTGTCACCAAGGAGTGACAGCCTAGCTTAACTGGGCTCTGCCTTGTGGACAAAAGATCATTGGTGCTTTCTCCTTTGAGCATGGATTTCAATTTACAGCACAGGCAGAAGGAGAAAAGCATCAGGGTGTTTGAAGCTCAGACCAAGTTGGCCTCTTTCCCCCAAACTACGTCACCACCTTTGATTGTCTAAATCAAGCAGAGGAAGCATGGTGTGGCTGAAGGAGCACTGACTTCAGAGGCAGTAGACTTGGATTCACCTCAGTTTTCCCTGCTGCCAAACAATAGATTTTCTTAGGAAGTTTCTGAAGATTTATTCTAGTGTAGTAAAAGAAAGAAGGCTGGATTTGGAAGCAGGGGGCCTGGGTTCAAGTCCTGGGTGGAGTGCTGTGACTTCGGGCAGATTACTCAACCTGTCTAGCCTATTTCCTGATCTATAAAATAAGGTCGTTAGGCTAGTTCATCTTCGAGATCCTGTCTAGTTCTAAAGCCAATGACCCAGTGACCCTAGATCACCTGGGGTCCAAGCAGTCAGACACAAGAGACAATCTGAGTTACTTTGCTTCCCTTTCCCCTAATTCTGGCAGGCTAAGTTGTCTAGCCCACTCCTGCTTCTGATGGCTATGAGCAAGAACTGCAGGCTGTTGAAAGGCCATGTAACAGTTATGTTGTATTTTTTCTTACTGTCTTTCTTTTTGAACACATGCCCACATTCAGTTCCAACAACTGTGGGAATCAACTTACTTTGCTTCTGAGAAGCAGCTGATTGCAGAAGACACATATACATGTGCTGTTTTCCTCCAGTGGTTTTTGTTGAAATCTATTACTTTAGTAAGTACTAAAGCCCAGTTGACATTTCCAGGTTGCTGGAAAGGGAATTCCTGTGAAGTTGGATTCCTAGCGGGGATTAAGGAGAGGGGACCAAAATTCCAGGAGAAGGAAATTGCTGTTTCCTATCCTCTACAATGCCTGGTACTGGTTTGGGCTCACAGAAAATACTCAGACACTGGAGATAGCCTTAAAAAGAATAGTTCTTCATGCCACAAGTATCTACTAAGTACTAATTCAAATATCCTTCACTAAAGTCTGAAGTGCCAAGTTGACCCTGTACTCTACCGGACTGTAGCAGAGAGCAAAAACTCTTGCATTTCAAAAGGTTTTGAATAGGAAGTGTAGTAACTATCTTTCATAAAAAAACAAAAAAAACACTCTAGTGGTAGAGGTTTGTTACCCGGCTGGCCACCAGGGGATGATTTTTTTTGGCAGGGGGAGGGTGGCACAACAACTCATCTGACACTCAGCAGACTAGATGTAGAGGGGTTTGGGATACGGGTCTATGGAGGGAGTATCCACACTGATAGGATTACAGCTCTTTTGAAATATTAAATACTAACAATTAACCATTGTACAGCATTTTTAGATTTAGAAGGGGTTTTCCTTAAGATAACTGCAAAGTAGTTAGTGTAAGTACTATTATCCCTGCTTTATGGAAGAAGAAACTGAAGGTCAGAGAATCAATTGCTTAAGGTCATAAAATACGCTGATAAGGAAGATCTGACCATGTTATTAGAACATAAAAAGTGGAATAAAATGAGTGAAAAAGAAAACAAGTCACCTGATCTAATCCCATTCTAAAAATGATAAGTCTAACAATGATAATGACGACAGTAACAAATCATCCAGTGTACAAGGATAACACTGAACGGTGTGAAAAACATGTTAAACAGCTCACGCCTCTTGTGGAATGATACACAATTACTGATACACAAACATCATCGGGATTCAATACATACAACATTCTTAATGTACACGGAGGAAAAAGTGTCTGCAAGGCTTTGAGCTTGAATCCAGGCATCAAAGTGAACTAATGGATGGATGAAGGCAACATCTACAAATACCTCTATTTCCTTTAGGCAAGAAAACCTTGAGTGGTTGATCTTCAGATGGTGCCTGTGACATAGGTAAGATCCATGAATGGGCTCAAAAGGCTCTCCGCAGGCACCATCCGTATGAAGTCAGTCAACAACATGCTAAGAAAGAGGCAATGACCAAATAGCTGTGTTGGTGATTTGTTTATGGAAATAGAAAGAGTTTATGCTGGAGATTCGGGACAAGTCACTGCTCCTCGAAATTATAGGAGGACAGATAGGAAGGGGAGGTAGATAGAAAATTTAAATATCTCTTAAGCACTTAATATGTGTCAAGCCTGTGCTAAGGACTGTAGATACCAATACAAGCAGGCAAGAAGGAACTTCCATGGCCCATAGAGGGGAGGAGGATGAAGGAGAGATATCGTGTACCTCTTCCACACAGGAGAACAGCTGGCGAATAGTCCTGGCCCATATGGTAAATGGTCACCATGGTGGGGATCAGGGGAGTCTACAGACAAAGCCTGGACTTAGTGACAAGAGCAGACCAGGCAAGCAGACATACAAGTGGGACAATCCATCCCAAGAGGTATCTACCAAACACCTACCTGGTAGCTCAAAAGTTCACTTTTCTCTCATGAATTGACAGATGATAAATCTCTGTACTACATCTAAAGACCTCAAAACATCCTGGAGAACCCAATGAACAAACTGAACTGAAAATGCACTGTTATCGCAGACCCCATCGTTGCCCCAATCTTCCTGATACAATGTTAGTCTTGAAAAACTTCAGAAAAAGATTCTTAATAAATGTCATGATATAAAATACTCTCTAAATTACATGGAATGAAAAGCTTTCAAAACATGGAGACCCAGCAGAGAGATCAACTTCTTGTGAGAACAGGATAAAGTACCGCCTCTCATTTCTGTTGTCCTGTCCACTATCAGGACTGTACCCAGAGGGCTTTCACTGAGACTACAGAGGATGAGGTTACATCCCAATACTTGTATGCAACCTTCAAAACCAGTTATTTTACCCACTTGTGTAAGAGTCCATCAAATAAAATACGAAAGAACAGTAGGACAGCAACTTGTTCCATTTCTATGTCACGTGAGTGACATAATGATGATGATGAAGATGATATGTCAGGCCCTATCATCTCTTGACTGGATCATTACAGTAGCCTCCTAATTCGTCTCCCCATTGCCTCTAGGATAAAATAAAAATACACTTCTTTGGTGTCTTGAGCCCTTCCCAATCTTGTTCCAGCCTCCTTGTTCAGGTTTACTGCATATACCATTCTCTTTCACGGATGCATGCTGTATTCTGGCCAAAACTGCCCATCTGCTATGCTCCAAATGTAACATTCTATCTCCTGCCTTCCAGGCCTTTACAAGGAGGCTATCTGACATTGTCCCCCTGCTCATTTACTGATATGTATGAGAGCACTGGCCATTACACTAATCCTAACTTCACCCCTGCCCCCAATAAAAGGTAAGCTCCTTGAAGGCAAGGACTTTTTATATTTGATCTCTGTAACCTATCACAGCGCTTGGCACATAGTAGGAGCTTAATAAATCCTTAGTGAATGACTAATGAGCTATACAATTTGCAAAGCGTCTTACATCCATGATGTCATTTGATCCTTACAACTCTTAGAGGTAGGTACTATAGGCATTATTATTCCCACTTCACAAATAAGTGACATGTTTATGGTCATATCCCTAAAAAACAACAAGATGGGGTTCAAACCCAGATTTCTCCTGACTCCAAGTCCAGTGGGATTCCCATTACACTATACTAAGTTATGGACATAGGACGTAGGATTGTACATCAAGAACTAGAAAGGACCCCGGAGATTGTCTAGTCTAACTTCCTCATTTATACAGATAAGGGAACTGAGGCCCAGGGAATTTAAGTGACTTGTCTAAGGACATAGAGGCGGCGAGTGTCAGAGGTGGAATCTGAACTCTGACTCCAGATCAAGGGGTCTTTTCTTGGCAGGAATGCATATAAATCTAGCTTGTCCTTTTTTTCTCTTCCCTTCTTGTGATCCTGGAGAATTCAATTTGCCTTCCAGTCTGTCTTGTGGGGGCCCTGTTTTCACCAATGGCCTCACTCTTCTTTAGGTTCTAGGGTAGACTTCAGTCCTCATGACTTCTTTGTAAAGTCCATTTTCAGGGACAGATATCCCAACCCTGGTTCATAGTGAATGAGGCTCTCACTTTGATAGTGCTGGACCATTGCCTGGTGTTTAGAAATGTCTTTTTGTATATTCCCCTGTTAGTAGACTTATTTCCCCATAACTGTGCTTGTTTTTAGTTCAAGCTCATCTTTGGCAAGCAAGCACAAAGGGGAACACTACAAGCAATTACCCTGGGTACTTCTTATAGGCATGAAAAGATCCAAGGCCAAAAGGGAAAATAAATCCATGTAAATATAGAGCAACTGGCCCAATTTTACGGTTCTTCTGCAAGCAAGATTAACCCTATTTCCCCCTCCTAAAGTCAAAATGAAAAATGTGTTTTGGAGGTTGACATAAAGCAGTCCCAGGAGTTTCTAACAACCTACGTTTCTCATCTTCTCTCATGTAATGCTTATAAACAGACTATAGGTTTGAGTACCACAGGATTACTATCCCTCTTGAATGAATGAAAATAAATGAATAAAGCATTTATTAAATGCTTACTTTGTGCAAAGCTATGTGCCAAGCTGAGGGTACAAAGAGAAAAGTCAGGGGGAGGAGTTAAGATGGCAGGGTAGAAAGATTCACATATGCTAGCTCTGAACCCATAGCCCATAATTTTCCTATAAAAAGAACTCCCAACAAATTCTGGAGCAGTGGAAGTCATGCAGCAATGGAGTGAAGGAGATTTCCATTCCAGAGAGCCCTGTTTTTTCACTTTGCTTGGAGATAAGACAAAAGTGAAAAGGAAGTTAGAGTGAATGTCTTTAGGACAGAAAGTTAACTTTTCTTTGGGGATAGGGAGTAGTTGAGGAGTTATATATGACAATAAACTGATCAGTGTCATCGTTTCCTCCTCTGTAAAATGAATGGGTTTGGTTAGACTGTATTGTAGTGGTAAGAGCAGCAACTTTGAAATAATAAGAAAGAGGTTAAAATCTGGACTCTTCACTAGCCTTTTAAAAACTGCACGTCCCTTCAGGATCTCAGTTTTTTCCTTTTATCATCCATGGGTATAACTGTATGATCTCTAAGGCCTCTTCCAAATTTCTCATTCTATGCTGCCATATAGCTGTTATCATACATGCAAGCAAACTTCATGGAGTCTCTATGCTATATGCTGGACTTGAAATTTTTGGTAAAATTGTACAACATTTTAATTAAAGGGCTATGTAGTGAATGTCTAGAAAAGGAAGCAGTGATCACAAATCGCTTCCATGGATTCCTAAGGAACAGTTCATGCCCAACTAACCTTATATGCTAGGATTACTAGGCTGGTGGATCAGAGGAATGACATGTAGATACAGTAGATTTTAGCAAAGTCTTTGACAAAGATCTCTTGCTAGTCTTTTGGAAAAGATGGAGAGATCGGAGCTGGACAGGAGGGCACTTAGGTAGATCACGAAATGGTGGAACTGTCAGGTTCCAAAGTAGTGGTGATGAATGGTTCTGTGGTAGTTGGGAAGAAGGTACCCAAGTGATGCCTCAAAGATCTGTTTTCTTAGCTCTATACTATTTAACATTCTTATCAGCAATTCAGTCAATGGCATAGAACACGTTCCTATAAAAGTTGCAGATTACAAAGCTTGGAGGAATATGAATGGGACAATTGAGTCAGGATCAAAAAAAGATCTTGACAGGCTGGAAAAGGAGGCTGGATGGTACAGTGGAAGGACCACAGACTGGGGTCCCAGGGCTTGAGTTCAATTCCAGCTGTGCCACTTACATGTAGTGCTACTTACTATCCAATCAAGTCAATATTCTCACTAAACCCCAATTTTTTTTCTGTATAGAATTGAGAGATTGGATGATCTCTAAGGTCTTCTTGATTATTAATGATCCTAAGAGTTTAACGAGATTAAATTTAATAGACATACATGTAAAATCTTATATTTGACTTCAATCCCGGAGTGTGGAAAAACAGTCTTTTTGTTGTGACCTAGGCTTTCTCTGACCCACATGTTGTCTGTTCCTAGTTCCCCCTTTAGCTGTTACTCCTATTCTCTCCCCGTCCCCTTTTCCTGGGTCTCTTCTTCACCCTATTCCCCACTCCCCACCTATATTTGGTTCTTCTATGTCTGGAAGCTTCTAGAAACCAGTTCTCTAGCTGAATGTTGATTTCCTGCTTGTGACCTAATAATAGGTCAGAAACCAATCAAACTCACATAAATAGAGCTTACCTCTCTGAACCTTGGTTTCTTTGTCTCTTAAAGGGGATAACAACCTTTGTACCACTTAGTTCACAGAATTATTGTGATTTAAATAAAAGTACAGGATATGTCTGTATCACTTAGGCTGGCAGTTCAGAGGCACTCATAGGCCCAGTCTCACTGCTAATGGGCATGGGAGTTTGATCTGCTATCTTCGACCTGGCCCAGTCTGCCCTTCTTAGGCAATCTGGTGGGTCCTCTCCTCTTACGGGCTCATGACATTCACGTTGAACTTTGTGTAGACACCCATTTGGGCACAGCTTACTGCTCTGGGAACTCGTGAGCTTAAGAGATCCTCCAAGCTCAGACTCTCCCCGCAGCAGAGATCAGAGGGGAGCCCCCCCACACCCAGGCCTGGATCTGTGACTTACAGCAATGTGAATAAGAGTTGTGACTGTGATTGTGACTGTTTCTCCGACTACTGTGAGTATCTAGAATGGAGCCGCGGATAAAACGCCGGTCACCAAGAGTCAAGAAGACTGAGTTGAAATCCTGCCTTAGACACTATATGTGGGACCCTGGGCAAGTCCCACCTCTGTGTGCCTCAGTTTCCTCATCTGTAAAATGGGGACAATAATTGCACCTATCTCCCAGGATCCAATGAGATATTCATAAAGCATTCTGCAGACCTTGAAGTGCCACCAAAATGCTGTTACTATGATGATGATGATGAATGGCCGGGCCATATCTTCCTTTGTATCCTCCAAAATGCCTGCCATCGTATTATGCGCATAGTAGGGACTCCATCAGGATGTTCTAAATGAATGGATTCTGCAGAATACTGGCTAAGTAAAACCAGCGAATCATATGTTAGAACTGTAAGTGACCTGAGAACACTTACCAACACTATCTCACGCATTAAGGTTTGTAAAGCACTTGCTTTTGAACAACTCTGTGAGGGAAAGTGGTATAGTGTTTATTATCTCCATTTGATGGATGAAGAAATAGGCTGAGATCCTGAATTGGAAGGGAGCACAGAATACAAAATAGCATAGTTGCAAGGGAACTTCGAATGTAGAACACAACCTAAAAAACAAGAATTGGAAGGGATCTTAGAATGTAGAATATAAAATCCTGGAGCTGGACAAGACTTTACAACATAAAACAGGGACTGTCAGTGCTAAAAGGGACCTCAGCAAATATATCCAGGCCATTATGAATACATCTGTGACCTTTTGGTAGGACTGAGTTTGTAATAAAAACCTTAATAAGGTCTTTTAACGTGCAAAAATAAAAAATTCAAATGTAGCAACAAGAAAATAACATCTTGTGACCATTACTATCCTCCTCCCATTTCTTCATACAAATGCTAAATTTGTTCCCATTGTGGATATATTTGGAAAGAGGCTTGAGAGAGGGGAATGAATAAGGTGCCCACAAAAACTCAAAAATAGACATGCAGTGAATAGTCAGACCTCGGGCTTCCAATCTGTGCCATGGAGCTACAAGAATGAAAAGGCTTGTTTCGGAAACCTCCTTACAATGAAGGCTGAAAGGCAGTCGATGACTACTTGGCACAGATTGGGCCCATTAAAAGCAATTATGCGGCAACAAGGAAAGGCCAGCCTGTGACTATCCAGCCTGCAAGGCTGTGTGTGGTGGTGTTTATCGCTTGAGCTCCCAAATGTGGGGTGGATGACTGTCAAATCATGTGAAGACCTGCAACCCCCGGGACGACACTGGGCACAGGATCCCTTTTGACCAGGGACAGGGGAAGGGAAGCTGAGGTCAACACTCTTCTCATTCTTTTTTTCTTCTTCCCGTTACACAGGAAGCCCAGTCACGTTGGCTTGGCGCAAGTTCAAGAGGTTAGCTAAGGATTTATGGGGGTGAAGTGCTAAAAAGGAGAAAGAAAGGAAAAAAAAAGATGGGAAGAAATAAGAGTGAAACCAGAAAGGCCAGCAAAACTCTGTTCAACCTGTGGCTGAGGGCCTGGCTCCATTTTTCTTTTTTACAGCAGTAATAGAAGTCAGGCAATTTCTTGCATGTTCTCCCAACAGGAGAAGGGAGAGAAGAAAGGGAAGGAAAAATCCCAGGTGAGGGGAAGAGGGAAGCAGACAGACTAGAGTAATACCAGCTTAAAGTAAGTGTGTGAACAGTCCAGAGCAAGAGATATTAATAATATCTCACGAGATCCAGAAAGATCTATTCCTAAAAGGTCCTGGGGCAGCCGGTTGTGAAGTGGATTGAGCTCCAGGGCTGGATTCAGGAAGACCTAAGTTCAAATCTGGCCTTAGACACTTACTAGCTGTGTGTCCCTAGGCAAGTCACTTAACCCTATTGGCCTCAGTTCCATGTCTGTAAAATGGAGGCACACTGGAGAAGGAAAGAGCAAATCACTCCAATATCTTACCAAGAAAACCACATAGATCCAAGTCCATGGAGAGCTGACAAATCACTGAACAATCAGAGCTTTGCCAGAAGTTAGGAGTGCAGAGAGGCAGAGGAGAGGCAGAAGTCAGGAGTTAAGAGCACTCTATGATACGCTGATACTGAGTAAGATAAGCAGAGCCAGCAGACAATTTATAAAGCAACAATAACACTGTAAAGACAAATAACTTTGAAAGACTTAAGAACTCTAACCATGATTAACGATGATGAACGTTACCTACTCCTTGATGGAGAGGCGATGGATACAAGATGAAGAACAAGCAATAGATTTTTCATATGACCAATGAGGGAATTTGTTTTGTTTGACAACCCCTTTCTTACTAAGGTTTTTTGTTTTTTCTTTTTTTCAATAGAAGGTGGGGAAGTGAGGAGAGAAAATAAATGCTTGTTAATTGGAAAAAAAAATTAAATTACTGGTGTTTAGGTGATTATCATAGTTGTAGCTCCCATTTCTATAAAGCTTTAAGGGCTACAAAGCACTTTGTTTATAGCAATACAGTGAGGAATAGAGTATCATGATTCCCATTTTACAGATGGGAGAAGCAGATGATGGTTCAGGGAGATTGGCAGACTTGCCCTCCTGCCCTGCCCCCACCAATCCCCTTTTTGACTCTAATAGAGTGCCATATGTGATCTGTTATATCTGGGGGGGTCCCTTCATGCTTCACTTTATTCCAAGCCAGAGTAACCTTCTGTAAAGTGTCCTTCCCCTTTCCCTTGTAGTTAAAGAATCATAATCAAACCTGTACTAACACTGTAACCAAAAAGGGTGTACTAAACTATTCCCTTGTGACTTCCCAAGGCAAAAATATCCTCCCTTGGCTACCACTCCCCTACTAGTGTTATTTTGCCCAACTACAATATAAGCTCCTTAAGGGCAGGGACTGCTTTCATTTTTGTATATATATTCCCAACTCTTAGCACAGTGCTTGGCACACAGCAACTTAAATGCTCAAATAGACATTCATTCATAAAGGAAAAAATGACAATTATGACTTGTACCTTTGTCTCCTGATTTCAGATTCAGACTCCTGTCTGTGCCCCTGCAACCCCCAAGAACAGTGGTCATATAGGCATGCCGCGAGTCTGGACTTGGTGTGTTGGTTTTTGTGTGGTCATAGAGCCTTTCATTTTAAATGAAACTTTGATAGAACCCTTTACTTCTCACAAATTTTTTACAGAACTCTAGACATTTTTCAAAAACATTTTTTCAGTTTAAAAATGATAACTAAAAAAAATTTCATTAGTATCTTTTGATTTTACATTGCCTTCATTTCCCAACCCCCTACCCCTAAGAGAGCCATCTCTTACAGCAAAGAATAAGAAAGAAAGAAGGCAGTTCAGGCAAAGTCACCCAACACATCAACCAAGACTGAGAGTACATGCAAAGGTCCATACCTATAGTACCCCACATCTGCAAAAAAGTGAAGGAGGTGCATTCTCATGGCTAACATTGTTTAATACAATTATGTTCAGTCCTTAGTTGTGATTTTTTAAAAATTGTAGCTATAAATAAGTTTGGTTTTAAACATCAACTTTTTTGGAGAAATTTTATTCAAATCAATAATATTACAAGCAACTCAGCATATTTAGTGACAAGTATAGGAGTATTCCTAAACAAAGGAGATATGGCTTCATATACCAATGTGACCTGGTAGCTAAAAAAGTGAATCTAATTTGGGAGTGGAATTCCAAGAATCATAGATCTCAGAACAAGGGAAGTGACAGTCTAATTGGTCTTGCCTTGAACAAATCATGCTTTACCTGTTGTAGGCCGTTTTGGATACCCTACGCTGACAAGCAACAGCAAAGCTATGAGAGGGCGATCAGGATGTAAAGGAACCTGAAAGCATGCCACATGAGGATTGGCTGAAAGAACTGGGGATGTTTAACCTCAAGAAGAGACTGTTGAAATTATACATGCATATCTTCTGTATTTGAATTAGATTCATGAATTTTTTAATGGTCAGAGTCTTGGTTATTAGCTCTTTTGCTTGTTTTCTTTAAGCTTCCTGATATTACCCAGTTATCCACAAAAGGAGCTGGTATGAAACATTTTAAATTAAGAATATAAATGGACAATGGTTAATTTACATTCATTCTGCTGGAAGAGATAAATGATCAAATTGTCTTGGGTTAGATACTATAGGACACATTAGATCAATAAGAAGTCAACTTCAGGGCCATGTGATTGGTTTCAATCAATTTTCTGTGAATCTAAACATTAGCTGAATGTCTACGGCAAATGGGTACGCTACAAATTCATGTTATCCAACCTCAATCAGAACCTTGTTGAAGTAAGTCAGTCCTTATGCTCTGCACTGCTTCACCCTACTGATTTCCGATGTCACGCTACAGAAGCTATTCCAAACTGTGTCTTCTCTAATCTCTCATACCACCCCTCTCCTCAGTCTCTCAGCGAAGAAATTTGTCTCACTTAAATGCGAAAACTGGAGCCCAGCATAAGTACCTTCCTCCCTGCTCTCTTCAGCTCAAAGTCCCTGACATCATCTTCCACCCTTTCTTCCTCTCCCCCAGTTTCTGACAAAGAGGAGGCCCTTCTTGTCAAGCCCAGCCCCTCTCATCCTCTCCAGTAGGCTGCATCCTCACTCGTTCCCTCTTCTTCAATCTTCAAACCTGTCCCTATCTACTAGTTTTTTCCCTCTTGCCTTCAAGGATGTCCAAGTCTATCCCATCTAAAAAGCTGTCACAACATTCTATCATCTTCTCAAGTTATTATCCATACTCTCCTCCCTTTCTTAGCCAAAATCCTTGAAAAGGCTATTATGGCCACTGCCTCCACTTGGTTTCTTTTACTTACCCCTCAACCCTGGGTAATCTAGCTTCCAACCTAATCAATCGACCGACACTGATCTCTCTAAAACTAGCAGTGAAGCCTTCATTGCCAAATCCAACAGTTGTTTTTGATCTGAATCCTTTAGACCTCTCTGCCACCTTTGACATTGCTGATCCCCCTCTCCTTGTGGATATTGTATCCTGGCTTTTTATAGCACTGCTCTTTCCTGTTTCTCTTGTTTCCTACCTGTCTAACCACTTCTCAGCTTCTTTGTTGACTCCTTCCCCAGATCATGCCTCCTAACTGTGGATATTTCCCAAGGTTCCGTCCTAGATCTCCTTCTCTTCTACCCCTACACCTTCCCTTGGTGACTTTGTCAGTTTCCATGGCTTTACCCAACATCTCTATGCAGGCAACTCACAGACATACATGGACGCAGCCCAGATTTCTCCTTCAAGCTTCAGTACTGCAACACCTGCATCAGCCTACTGGGCTTTCCAAGTAGATATCCTGGAGACATATCAAATTCAACATGTAGAAAATCGACATTATTATCTTTCTTCTAGAATTTCTTGTTTTTGTAAAAAGCACTGCCATTTTTCCAGGTTTTCAGGTTTATAAATTTAGCATAATTCTCATCTCCCTTTCTCACCCCACAAATTTAATCAGCTACCAAATCTTGCCATTTCTATCTTGACAGCATCTCTTGTATCCAACCCCTTCCCTTAAGTCAATTAGTCCCTTAGTTCTGGCCCTCACCTAAATGATTATAACAGTCTCCCAATTGGACTCCAAGTCTCAAATCTGTCCCTTCTCCAAACCACGTTATATACCTCTGTTTAAATAATTTTCCTTGTGTGTATATCCATCCATATGATTCCCCAGTCAATCAGTACCAGTGGCTTCCTATTGCCTAAAATAAAATAAAATACAATATAAATTCCTCTATTTAGTTTTTAAAGTCAGACAAAATCTGGCTCCAATCTCTTTTAAGTCAAGTTAAACATTTATTAAGCTCCTGTTGTGTGCCAGGCATTGTGCTAGGTACTGAAGATACAAAGAACATAAAAAACTGTCCCTACCTCAAGGAGGTAACACTCTAACAGGGGAGACAACTATGTTTGAACAAAATACATAAGGATAAATTAGAGATAATCGATAGAGGGCAAGCCTCATTAAGCAGAATGGGGAAGGCTTTTTGAAGAAGGTGGGAAGCCAGGGAAACCAGGAGACAAGATGAAGGACAGCATTTCAGGCATGGAATAAAAATGTATATGAAAAAGCTGGTGAAAAAGCATTGAGCTGGGATATGGAGTGTGTTTTTGTTCCCCTTCCCATACTCTGAGAATCATGCACGCTGGCCTCTCCATGTCTCTCACTTTTTAGTAAGGGAAGAATGGTCACAGAAAAGCATGGTTTGGAAGTCACCACCACAGACATATGGAAACTGATGAATTCTTAGTCAACAATACAAGTGTAGAGCACTGCAGCCAATTTGGACTTGAATTCAGGGGAGACATTTTTCTTTCAAAATTTACAACTACAACAATGGGCAAGCCATTTAGCCTCTCATAGTCTTGGTTTTATCGTCTGTAAAATGAGGATAAGGACATCTCCAATTGCAAACTCACAGGGCTGCTGTGAGGGCCAAATGAGACAATGCATGCAAAGCTTTTGCAAACCTGAAAAATGATATAGAAATGTTAACAGTATTACTGCTGTTATAGGATACAGGAGGAAAAGAAATAGGAATAGGAGGCGCTGTAGTGTGATATTAAGAACACTGGCACTGAGGTCAGGAGAACTGGATTAGAGCCCAGACCTTCCAATTATTTATGTGATCTTGAGAAAAACACTTTCCTGCATTAAGACCGAGTTTCATCATATGCTAAATAAAGGAATTGGACTAGATGATCTCTAAAGTTCTTTCCAAGTCTAATATTCTATGTTCTAAGGCTGTAAGAACCTCTTCCTCTAATATGTTATGTTCTCTGAATTCTATGTTCTAAGTTCACTTCTAGTCCTCTGATTCTATATTTCCACTAGTCAATGGATGGGGAAGAAATAAATATCTGTATACAAAGTAGAATAGAAAAAAGAGACTGTATATGAAACTGGTTTTTGCCTTTAGTTGTATAAGCACTCTTTCCTAGTAAAATCTCAATAATCACTATATTAGCTAAATGGCTTTGATGGCTTAAGAATATTTCTGGGGCTTAGTTGATCCTCACGGAAACTTTACAAATAGGAGTTGGGCTCCTACTCTGCCAGAGTTGAAAATAAAGCACTCATCTTGGGAAAGCTTTTTCAAATAAAATAGCTATTGTTTCATAACAATCTTCAGGTTAAGGGACGGAACGTGTGCTCCTTTTCAGGCCAGAACAGCAGGCTGACATTACTAGCCCAGTTCCAGCGATCCCGTGCATGACGCATACTCTGTGACTCAAGACCAGCGTCAACGGTATTGGAAAACACAGGGTTTGAGGGGTGGGGTGATAAAGACATTCAGGCCAAAAGGTGCTCAGGGGGAGCAAACATGCAGAGACGTTTCAGTAGCAATCACACTGTTTCTTCCCTCTCCACTCCTACACTCCCCAAAAGTATTTCTTGAAACTGCGTATGCATTTGAACAGATCCAGGGGATATCAAACTTGGGACAGTGATGGAACTCAACCTGAAATGCATCAGAAAGAGCCAAAAGAGATTTTTCTTTTGACCTTTGTGTAAAATGTTAATCTCTCCAATTCTGCTAGAACCCAGGGAAAAGGCTTTCTTTTGCCAAAAGCTGATACTTTACTGAGGAAAGCTAGCTGGTGAGTGGGGCTAAAGTTTGCAATAGAAATCCGCCCCCCACAAAAAAAAAACCCCTAGAGAATTTAGAGTAGACAGAATGCTTTCAGTTTGAAGATGAGGAAAATGAGGCCCAGAGAGAGAGGACTCACCCAAGGTCACAAAAGTGTTAGTTAGGAGTTGAACACAGGTCCTCTAACAACACATCCAATATTCCCTCTATTATCATGCTGCTGTTTATGGGAAGAATCACAGCTAGAACCCAGGGGACAGTGCTTATACAACTAAAGGCAAAAACCAGTTTCATATATAATCTCTTTTTTCTGTTCTACTTTGTATACAGATATGCACACTTTAATTTGAGGTCTGTTAAGATTAGAATAAAAAAAAAAACTTCACCAGAAAAAGTGAGGTGGAAGTAGGAAAGAGATGGTACATGCATATTAGGAATTGGTCACAACCGCAGTGTAGTCTCCTAGAATGAGGATTGGACTTGGAAGGCAGAGGGTGGGTTTGAACTCTACCTCCAACTTGGAGGAAGTTACTTTCCCTTCTCTAAGTAATTTCCCCCTCCTCCATCTAAATATTTGGAGTGCTGTTAAAACCAAATGTGATAGTGCATATAAATCATTCTATAACCATGAAGTGCTTGCAGAAATATGAAAAACTATTATTGGGACCCTAGAACTGGCAATGTGGTAAGTCAAGCGATACTCACCCATCCCCTAGAAACAAAACCAAACCACACAGAAAAACTCCCTATCACAGACTTGTTAGGATGCTTAAAATTCCACCTAACAAAAGGGTAATAACTCATCTGCAATTAATACTTTAGTGTGAAGAATTTTCTTCAAAAGCTTAAATTGGATCTCATTAATTAGAGAGTTTCTTCCAACAATGTAGTTGGCAACCTATATGTTGCCTACCATGTACAAATAACTCTTGTCCAAGACTTTTGTCAGTCAGGCTGGAGGCTTTCTTTGTTTTTTTCTGGAATGGAGAGGGTGCCAGGGGAACATTTTGGCTAGTCATTCTTGTTAACCTTCTTTTCTTCACATTGTATAATTCCTTGATGAAGCATTTCATAAGATTCTTTTCAAACTGCTACTCCATGCCAAAGGGAAAACAGTAAGTAAGTCCTGGAAGTTCATGGAGGATAGACTTAGAATTGGTTGGGCCCTTAGAGATCATGTCACAGTTTGGGAAAGTGAGGCCCAGGAAGGTGAAGTGATGTGCCTATCTTATGAAGCCAGGCAGTAAGTGTCAAGAAGGACCCTGATCCTGATTTTAGATGCAGTAATCTTCCTACTATGCTATGCTGAGCATTGAGGAAAAGTCATCTGGGAAGTCCAGAGCAACACTGGGGAAGAAGCAATGCATGCCAGAGGAGTAGTGCTGAAAAGGTCTAGAAGAGAATCCTCAACATAAGTGTTTTGTCTTGGACTTATAGACAAAAATAATCATAATCCACTTTTCTATAGTGTTTTACAGTTTTACAAAGCACTTTCCTTACAATGGTCCTAGGAGGTTAGGAGTGCAATAATTATTACTTCTCATTTTATAGATAAGAAAAGTGAGGCTAAGAGAACAGGAGAGATTTCTACTCTCAGGGTCGCATGAAGCTGAGACTCAAACCCAAATCTTCTGACTCTCAGTCTTGTGCCCATTTCACTATGCCACACTGCTACTAAATAACCAAAGCTACGACTTAAAGAATGCTACAGTCCACAAAGGCCCTGAATACAGGAGTAGTTTCTGTGGTCTTCATAGACTTGGTAATCGAATAGGAGTTCCTAGAAGTTTTTGCACAGAAAGTAAAATGAAGAGGGTAGTACATTAGGAAGACTACTCTGGAAGCTATATAAAGGATGGAGTAGAAAGGAATTGATGGGGTGAGAGGCAATTAACCCTAAAGTCTGGATTAGAAGACCTACCTAAATTAGGGTGGCCACAGTAGGAGGGGAGAGGAGGAACCATCAAAAGCCATTCTGAACTCAGAAGTGACAGGATTTGGCAGGTGATTTTATTTTTACAACTTCTCTACTACCTATCCCCCTTTACAGACAAGGAAACTGAAACTCAGAACAATTTCCTCAGAACACAGTAACCATAGCATAGCAGCACAACTCTTCCTACGCCTATTATGAAGTTCACAGAAGCTGTCCTGGAGAAATGAGGAAGAGAAACGGGACCAAGCACTGGTGGTCAGGGAAACAATACCAGGGGACTTCAATACTAACTCCTGTAGCCTGACAGAAGGGGAATGACATCATGCACTGTCAGGAGCTTGTCACCACCTTTTACCCAAAAGTCTGAAGCTTGAGGGAAGTAATCCCACCAGCACATGGGCATGAGGCAGGGAGACAGGTTCTGCATGCTTCCTACACTTGTGCTCCAGCTAAGACTCATCAAAGCTTACTGAAAACATCAACAAAGAAAGGAGGTCACATGTCCTTGTAGCTTCTGCTCAGCTAACAAAAGACATGATGACACAGGCTTTCTGGTTCACCATGAACTTGTACTCTATTTAGTTTCACTTATGCTGGGTTAACAAGACACTGTTTTTCCTGAAGTCAAACTGTAATGTTTTTATTTACAAAAGGGAAATTCAAGTTTCTGTGTGGACTTGGGTTATTTAGATTCAGCTCACTCCAGTTTATACTGAAAATTCTACTCAGCAATGTCACAAAGTGTAGCACATTGAGCAGCAGTATCCTATAGAAGAAAGAATCCTGGGCTCTGGGAATCAGAAGAACTGAGACTTAAATCTAGTAATTATTCCCTGTGGGATCATGAGGAAGTGACTTTACTTCACTGGAACTCAGTTTGAGAGGGGATGGGATTACATGTAAATGTATAAGGCCCTTTCCTGCTTTGACAGTCTGTTTTTTAAGGGCTTCTCAACTCTGATCATCAATGTGCTAAGGTCCCTCTCTTGTCAAGACCTTTTTGGATCCTGACTGCCATTCATTATGCTAATTTTTCTTCCAGCTTTGTATCATCTGCAAATTTGATAAATAATGGTAACTACAACTTTGGACAATTTATTATTAAAAAATTTGAATAGCACTGGATCAAGGAGATATTTCTGGAGCATTTAACTAGAGATGTCCCTCCAAAGTGACCTCTCCCTATCAATGTCTACTCTTTGGGTCTGGTAATTCAACCAGCCCCAAACCCACCTAATTGTGGCAGCATAAAATCCACACATCACTATCTTTACCATAAAAATAATATCAGAGATTTGGTCAAACATTTTGATGAAATTTACATATGCTAGATTTACAGCATTCCTTTGATCTACCAGTACAATTATACTCTGAAAAAAAGAAAATGGGATTAATCTGACATAATCTGTGCAAGGTTCTAAGTGATCCTTGCCCTGCCCAATGCTCACATTGATTTTAGTAAAATATTCTAGTGAAGTGCTATTAAACTCAAATAGAAACTGGGGCCGCTAACATACAGGCCACATGTTAACTTACAAAAAACCCCACAAATTAATATTATCTATGTTTTACTGTATTTTCATTTATTTTGTTAAAAATTTCCCAATTACATTTCAATCTGGTTCAGGCTGTACTTGGGAGTGTTGTGGGTCATGTGTGACACTTCTGTTACAGACAGAATGGCTAACTGAGTGTTGTCTCCTTAAAAGAGAAACATATGAACCAAATAAAACAAAAGAACTACAACTAAAAGTATGAGAAAGGAAAGAAATCCTCACAGGATGACAGAAAGACAGAAAATAAACAAGCAAAAAAAAGTTTCAATGTAATGAATACCTAGGTGGTGCAGTGGATAAAAAGCTGAACCTGAAGTCAGGAATATCTGAGTTCAAATCTAGCCTCAGACTCATACTAGCTGTGAGACCCTCAGCAAGTCACTCTCTGCCTACAGTTTTTCAACTGTAAAGAGGAGAGAATAACAGCACCTACCTTCCAGGGTTGTGAGAATCAAATGTGATAATATTTGTAAAATACTTAGCACAACATCTAGCACATAGTAGGCACTTAAAAATGCTTTTCCTTCCTTCCTATGAAAGAGCAACCACAACAAAATCTCCAAAAGGAAGGAATGAGATTACAACAATAATAATTATATTACCTTACTGGAAGGGTCATTCAGTTAGTCAATGAGCATTTATAGTCTACTATGTGCTAGACACTGCACTAAGTGCGAAAGGGACACAAAGAAAGGCAAAAGGCAGCCCTTGCTCTCAGGGAGCTCCCAGTTTAATGGGGGAGAAAACAGGCAAACAGCTATGTACAAACAAGTTACACACAGGATAAATAGGAAATAAAAAAGAAAAGGAACTAGAATTAAGAGGGGCTAGTCATTTAGAAATTCAACAAGAGATACAAAGGAAGATCTGGCATCTATAAGAATATGAGTGGTGAAGGAAAATTACAAAAACAGGAGAATTGACAGTGAAGAAAAGACAGTGGAAAATCTTAATAAAGCTTCAAACTCTTTGAGGAATGGACTGGTTCATTTAGTACACAAGCAAAATTAATAGAGCAAAAGAAAAAGCATCTCTAATGGAAGAAGACTCTAGATAGTTATAAACCAAAGAAAGAGAGGTAGAGGACATGAATTAGTAAGATGATCCAAGAATTACTTATTTCCCACAAAAAAATATGAAGAAACAAAGGGTCAGAACATAAATTCTAGTAAGTCATACTAAGAGATTACCCAGAAATACCAGAAAGAGAGGTAGAGTACAAACATCTATAAGATGCAACAAAAATGATCCCTAATTTTAATTGACTGAGAAATGTAGTTAACAAGTTATAAAATTTAAATGGCAAAGAAGAAATTTTGCAAACAATCGGGAGACACTAAGTTACTTAACAAAGAGCACTAATTTGAAAAATTTGGTATTATTCTACAAAAATGAAATATGAGGTTGAAATGTGATTTTCAGTGTAAAAACAAGGGAAATTGACTGGTACAGCAAAATAGCTTAAACTCCAAAACTGAGAGAATACTCTTTAATGAAAAAAAGACAAATCTTCAATGGTATCAGAGAATTTAATTTTTTTCTTTCTGAAGAAATCAGTGCATCTGCTATGCAAATCTATCAAGCAGCAGAAATTTAATAAGGTAAACAAGACTTGAAAATAAATAATTAGTAAATGAGTCCTTACTTACAGTTTGAAAGAAAGTGATAGTCTTTGAAGGTTAAAAGCTAACCTTTATATCTTGTATGAAGGTTCAGTGAAAGAAAAAGGCTTATTCTGAATAGGCAAGAATCTGGTTGAAAAGGAGATCACAGAAATAGATCTCCAGGCTTGGAATTTACTTTATCTTTATCTCTCCTTCTTAGAAGCCTCAGCTCTCATAAAAGCTCAACTTAAGGGTTACCTATTAAGAATAGCCTTTTTTGGTTCCCCTAAGTGTTAGTGTTCTCTTCTACATCAAATTATCTTGTATTTACTTATATGTTTGCATGTTGTATCAGCTAAGAAAGGGACGTTTCATTTTTGTATTTATATACTTGGCACATAGCACAATTAATGAATGCTAGAGTGAATAAGCTTTCTGGAAAACTGAAGAGGGAAATAAGCATTTATATAGTGCTTACTATGTGCAAGGCACTGTGCTAAGTGCTTCATAAATATTATTGAATTTGATTGATATTTGAAATGGGAGTGATATGAATTATTACATTTTTAAAAATTAGGTGTCATAAATAGTCAATCAAAGACATGAGGTTGTAGTATGATTTACAAACCATACTATTCCTTGGAATGGGTGAGGAAGGTTAAAAAAAAACCCAACCAAACAATTACATCAATAAAAGTAGAATCTCAGGATTTGACTAGTGATACGTATCTGTATGTGAGTATAGTGATTAAAATTAGATTGCTATAAGCAAGATAGACTATATCTGTGCTAATTTTTAAAAAGTAATATGAAAATATGATAAAGAGAAAAACCATACTTAACAATTATAATCTTGAATGTTAATGGTCTATATTTACCCACAAAAAAGAAATTATGGAATGGATTAGTAAACAAAACTCAATAGTTTGATGCTTATAAGAAATATGTTAAAGTATAAAAATTCATAGGTTTGATGTAAAGGGATAGCATAAAATCCATTATGCTTCTAATGAATCCAATAATTTGAAGTTGCAATCATGATTTCAGATAAATAACAGCAAACATAGATACCATCAAGAGAGATAAGGGACACTAAATTATGACTGAAGACATATTATATATATATATATATCATATATATCATATAATATCACATTATATGTATGTATACATATACAAACATGTGTTTATACATACATATACACTATAGGTCACAGCAACCATGTTTTTATTTTTTATTTATTTAAAATAAATTTATTTAACTTTTTACATTCATTTTCACAAGATTTTGGGTTCCAAGCAACCATATTTTTAATAGAAAAAGAAACTGAAATGGAAAATACCCAGATCAGGGATTCTTAACTTTTTTTTTGTAATAACAGATCCTATGAATCCTTTTCCTAAGTCTATGGATTCCTTTTCAAGATCACAAGAATTTATTAAGTTCTTACTATGTGCTGAGTACTGTGGTAATCATTGGGGATACAAAGGATGTCAAAAACAGTATAAAGAACTATGCATAAACAAGATAAACACACAACAATTTGGAGGTAATCTCCAAATCTGGTCCCAGACTCTTAACAGCTGCATAACCCTGTTTAATTAATTGTTATTTAATGTCACTTCAAAGTCATTTAGTTGCTATTTGCTTCATGGTATTCATCTATATAGCAGTGATATTAACAGAACCTACTTTCCATGGTTGTTTTGAGGAAAAAAATGAGATATTATTTGTAAAGTACTTTCCCAGCCTTAAAAGCAATATAGAAATGTCATTAATATGACATGAGTTCATGTCATGTCATGTCATGGACATGGGATCCACAAGCTGTACTTTAATACCTCCTGACCTAGATGATAACTTTAAAAATAAATATTTCACATTTCTTCATTAGTACTTCACAAATTCAACAGAATAATAAAGAAGGAAATTATAGAATTGAATAGAATTTTAGAAAAACTGGACATTGGGACCATGGTAACTTCTTAGAGTAATTACATCTTACTCATTCTTCCATGAAGCTTTTATAATTAAAAAAAAACAAAAACCTCATCAACAATAGCAAACAAGTCATTCCCCAACTGATAAATGGTCAAAGGATATGAACAGGCAGTTTTTAGAGGAAGAAATTAAAACTATCTATAGTCATGAAAAAATGCCTAAATCACTATCGATTAGAGAGATGCAAATCAAAACAACTCTGAGGTACCACATCACACCTATCAGATAGGCTAACATGACAAAACAAGAAGATGATAAATGTTAGAGAAGATATGGGAGAGTTGGAACACTAATTCATTATTGGTGGAACTGTGAGCTGATCCAACCATTCTGGAGAGCAATTTGGAACTATGCCCAAAGGGCTACAAAAATGTGCATACCCTTTGACCCAGCAATATCACTTCTGGGACCGTATCCCAAAGGGATCATAAAAATGGGAAAGGATCCCACATGTACAAAAATATTTATAGCAACTCTCTTTGTGGTGGCCAAGAACTGGAAATCAAAGGGATGCCCATCAATTGGGGAATGGTTGAGTTGTGGTATATAATGGAATACTATTGTGCTGTAAGAAATGATGAACAGGAAGACTTCAGAGAGGTCTGGAAGGACTTATATGAACTAATGCTGAGTGAAAGGAGCAGAATCAGGAGAACTTTGTACACAGCAACAACTACATTGTGTGAGGAATTTTTCTGGTAGACTTAGCCCTTCACAGCAATGCAAAGACCTAAAAAATTCCCAGTGAATTCTTGAGGCAAAATGCCTTCCATATCCAGAGAATGAACTATGGAATTGGATAGCAGAATGAAGCAGACAATTTTTTCTAGTATTATTTTTTTTATGGTTTCTTCCATAAATTTTAATTCTTCTATGCAACATGACTAAGGTGAAAATGTATTTAATAAGAATGTATGCGTAAAACTTACATAAGATTGCATGCCATCTCAGGGAGAGAAGGGGAAAAATCTAAGATACATGGAAGTGATTGTAGAAAACTGAAAACAAATAAATTAATAAAAAAAAACAGAAACAGAAAAAAACACATCTTTTACATATCTTTGTACAATAAAAATTATAATGAAGCAAAAGATCAACTTAAATAGAATCTATAAAAATTCTAAATAATGATAGTATGAAAAGATGAAATCATGGAAATAAAAATATATAATAAAGAAAATTATAATCATGAAAGAACATATCAAACTTTATGCGATAAAGATAATTCAGTGCTTAGAAAAAGTTTATTTCCCTAAATGTACTGACAAAAGAGAAAAAGAAAGGAATACTTGACTAAGCATGCATTAAATTAAAAATCAATAGATTCTGAAAATTAGAAGCAAGATAAATAAAAGTTATAATTTTGAAAAATGGAATAAAACAAAATTATTTTAAAATGGCTAGTAACTGATAAAACATTGGTTTATTTGAATTAAAATAAAGAAGGAAAACAAAATCATCAACAAAATGATAAAAGATAAAAAATAATAAATGGAAAGATAATAAAGAAAATTATCAGAAATTGCTATACTGAATTATATGACAACAAAACAGAAAACTTAAATGGATATCTAAAACATGATTAAATGCTCAAAATGTAGCAAACCAGTAGAGATATAACATAAATAATAAAACCCCAGAAAGAAAAATTAAGCAAGTTATACATCAACTGCTACATAGAAAAAAATCCAGAACCATCTGCATTTCAAAATGATTAATACTTTGACAGAATTTGTATTAAATTAAAGTAAACACTATGATATATACAGTGTTTTCAAAAAATCAAGAAAGAAGGCACTCTACCAAACTCTTTCTATAAGACAGTCTCTAACCTCAATCAGTTAAGTCAATCATCAATTATCATTTATTAAGCACTGATTTTGTGCCAGATATTGTGCTAAGCACCGTAGATACAAAGAAAGACAAAAGAGAATATCTACTCTCAAGGAGTTCATAATCTAATGGGGTAGAACGAGAGAAGAGGAGAAATACATATAAATAACTACATACAAGAATATGCAGCATATAGTATAAATTAGAACAAGCAGAGGAAAGGAACTACAATTAAGGGAAATCAGGAAAGGCATTTTGTAGAGGTGGAATTTTAGCTGGTACTTGAAGAAAGCCAGGAGATGGAGATGAGAAGAGAGGCATGGGAGACAGCCAATGAATATGCCAATGTCTTGTTTGAACAGCAAGGAAGCTGGTATTAGTAGATGGTACAGTACATGAAGAATAGGGGTAGATACACAGACTAGAAAGAGGAAGGGGGGAGGAGGTTATGAAGGACTTTGAGTACCCAAGGAGTTTAGATTTGATCCTAAAGTTTACTAAATGACATAATCAGACCAGCACTATGAAGATTACTTTGGCACCTGCGAGGAAGACAGACTAGAATAGAGACATGTGCCAGGGAACCTAACCAGAAGGCTATTGCAGTAGTGCAGACAGAACTATTTTAAAATGATGGAAGAGTAAAGCATAGAAAGAGAAACAGAGATAGAAAAACATTAACATGCACTGAAACAAAAATATTAAACAAAATATTGGCAAGGAGATTACAGAAATACACCTAAAAACAAATTCATTATGATTGAGCTGGATTCATTGCAGGAAGTTAAGGATGATTCAATATCAGGAAATCAATCAGCAAAATACAAAAACAATATAATTATCTCAATAAACGCAGAAAATTTCAATTAAATGCAGCATTTACTTATGTTAAAAACACATAAATATTAGAATGAAAGAATCTTTGTTTAACATGATCAATACCACTTATCTAACACCAAAAACCAGTATTATAATTTGTAATAGAGAAATTTATTCACAAATTTTCCTAATAAGATCACTAAAGAAGTTAGAATTCCCACTGTCACCACTGTTATTTGACAGAAATGATAGCTAAAGTCAGGAGACAAGAGAAAGAAACTGAGGGTGTTAATGTTGGCAAAGAAAAGACAAGGTTATCTTTATATGTGGATGACATGATGTTTTACTTAGAAAACCCTTAAGAATTAACTAAAAAATAAAAATAGCAAAGTAATAGGATATAAAAATAAATCCAAAAATTTACCAGTATTTTTATATATTACTAACAAAACCAAGAAAGACACAGAAAGAAAAACATCATTTAAAATAACAACATTAAGTATCTGGAATTTTACCTATCAAGACATATATAAGATTTAAATAAATATAATTACAAAAGAATTTTCACAGAATTACAGAAAGATATCCAGTCAGTGTTTACGGTGCAGTTACAAACAATTTAGCACAAATGATGTTATTATTCAGCTTATAGCTTTAATGCCATTCTTCATATAGAGGAACAAAAAGTCATAAGTAACTAGATAAATAATTTAAGAAACAGAAATAAAGGGCTTGGCATTTCTAGACCCTGAATTAGATTTTGAACCATTAATGATGATATTCTTTGGTACTGGATTTAAAAAAAGAAAGTTGACTCATGGAATAAATTAGATGAGCAAGACTTAGAAGGAAACATCTTCAGTAAGTCTTCAACAAACCTGAGAGTATGAAACACTGAAGAAAGAATCCTATTCAGCAAGAACTGCTGGGAATGATGGATAGTAGTTTGAAGGAAAATGGTCAAGACTAGATTCTTATATCATATACCACAAGACATTCTAATAAATGCATAATGATCTCATTATAAAAAAATATCACACCATAATATAATTAGAGGGAAGTGGAAGGTTACATTTATCATGAACGGTGAAAGGAATATATATATTTAATCAATGGAGAATACAGATAAAACAGAAAAGTTAAGTTAAAAAAATTTTTGCATAAACAAAATCAATGCACCCAGATTAAGAAAATACTGGGACTGGGAAAAATCTTTGTATAAAATATCTCAGATAAAGATCTCATATTCCAAATCTAAAGGAAATTGAAACATTTAAGATTAATGGGGGCTATTCCTCAATAAACAAGTTGTCAAAGGAAATAAACAATCTTGAAAGGAAGAAATTCTGTCTGAAAAAGTACTCAAAATCACTACAAAGTGAAGATATGCATGCCAATAAAACCCTGGAGTATCAAACTGGCAAAGACGGTATAAAATGCAAAAATCACTATTGGCTGTGGGAAAATGAGTATACTCATTCACTGCTAGTATAGTTGTGATATTGTCCAAAATTTCTGAAAAACAATTTGAAATTATGTAAGAAATATTACAAAATTGTATATGACCTTTGATCCAGTGATCCCACTATTGGGTTTTATCCCAAAAGAAGCAAAGAAGGTTATTGACAGCAAGAACAGACCAATCCATACAAAAATATTCATAACAGCACTATTTGTAATAGCAGAAAAATAAAAGCAGTTTCTTACATTGAACTAAGATAAACTGTATGCAGAATGTTTGGGTAATAACTGAGCAAACTGTGGTATATGAATGTAAGAGACATTATTTTATTATAAAAAATACTTAATGAAGTTAAAGTTAAGAAATTAAAGCAACATATGGGAAGACTCATGAAGGGATTCAAAATTAGAAAAACAGAACCAAAAGAATAATACACAGGGACTACACCTACATAAATGAAAATAACTTTAAATTGTAACAAAACTCAGATAAAAAACAATAGTCTACACTGGTACTAACTTATTCATGTACACACTCTTCCTTAAAAAAAACTATGCAAGCTACTGAAAGAGAAGGCTGCTTTATGCTATTTTGTTTAAGTATTTGGGGGATTACAAATTGTTAGAATGAATTATGAATATGGAGATTTTCATAATGTGTGGAAATAAAATTTATCAATTATATATTTACATATACATACACATATATTCCAAGACATTGATAGGAATAAAAGTCAAAACCACCAGGCTATATTTAAAATGAGTCTTCTTTGTCACAACAGCCCCTATCTATGTTAGTTGGCCCCTGTATGGGACAGGACACGGGAGGAACACTGGAAGGCTTGAGTTAAGTACCACATTCCATTCTCACAAAATCAACCAGTAACCCAAGAGACTATGGAAAAGACTTGAGGACAATTTGAGTTAATCTCTCCTATAGGTGGGCTGGTCTAAGAATCCAGTTGTGGACCCTTTGGCAAGGAATAAAGATAGTTTTTAGATTTTGGTGAGGGGCTACTGAGATAAATCCTAAGGAATTTCCTTGACATCTTTTAATCTCCTTGATAGAACTTTCCCCTACTTTACTTTCCTGCAAGTTGCTTTTTTCCTTTTTTTAAACCACCTTTCAGACTTCTTTACCTTGGGATGTCCGAATGTTCTTACTAAAGGAATTGTTTATCTGAACCCCCGGGCTCTCAGTGACCTATTGTACTAGATGTGGAAACAGGACTGACCAGGACTTCAACTTAAAGGCCAATGTCCTCTTAAATACCCTTGATTTCTAGTTCATCAGCTTCTTCAACTCCTATGATTTAGATGGGATTCACTTCACCTCAGTATGGTCATACATTTGATCTCATTATGAACTATAAATGACAATTCTACACTCACAATTGTGAAATTCCTATGACCATGTTCTGTGTGATTCCCTTCCCCTGTGCCTGCCCCCCCACCCCAGTCTCGGTCCTCAGCACAGCCTCTGGTTCGTCCGTCTCACCATGCTTTCCCAAGCCTGTCACCCTTCCTCTGGCCTCACTTCAAAACTGTGACCCTTTAGTTAACCAGTACAGCTCTCTTTGGATCACTGAATCCCTTGCCTTGTTATCATGTTCTTGCTCCTCCCTTTCCAAATAAGAATTGAGATTATTTCTGCCATCTGCTTTCTCTGCTCCTGCTTAGGTGCTGGATCCACTACAAAGTTACCTTATTCCACACTAACTAAGCACTCACTGCTCCATGGACATTCTTTTGTATTGACATAGTAAACCACAAATTAACATTATGTTGTATTTTTATTTTTAAAAACATTTCCTTTGCATCTTAATCTGGATCAATTTCTCCAGAGTTTTTTGTGCTTCTTGGGAGCTCAACATCTCTTACTTACACCCATCTCCCCTTTTCCTCTCACCAGAGAACCTCACTTCACATATGCATGAAAAAAATTGAAGCTCTCTGTTCCAAGCTCCCTCTTCTTCCCAATTCAAGTCACTTTAACATCACATCCCATTCTCTCTTCCTTTGGTCCAGTCTTGGAGTAAGAGGTGGTCCTTTTCCTTGTCAAAGCTAACTCCTCTGTTTATCTCTACCTGTCTATTCCAGGAGCTTAGCCCTTTAATCCTCCTTTCCCTCTCTCCAATTTTCCTTTTCCCCCTTTTTCTATTATGAACTAGACAAACGTCAACAAAAGATTTCCATGTAAACATACAGAGGAAGAAGACTATATTAAACTGTGACTCTCTATGACATATTACTTGCTTAAAAAAAAGGATATGTTAAAATTAACAGTAGTAGCAACACTGCTTTGCTTGTCTTCACTGTAAACTTCCTTTTTTCTCTCTTCTGGGTATGTTTTAAATGCTTCATTGACCATCCCCCCCCCTTTTTTTTTTGCATCTCTATCATTACCCTTTCTTCCCCACCTTGCAACCTTCTCTCCCATTCCCAAATGAAAGCCCCACTTCTGGAATAGTAAAAAATTAGAGTTCTTAAGTCTTTCAAAGTTTGTGGGGTTTTTTGGTTTTTTTTTTTGTTGTTGTTTTTTTACAATATTGTAGTCATTGTGTAAATTATCCTGGTTCTGCTAACTTTACTCAGCATCAGCTCACACAAATCTTTCCAGGTTTCTCTGGATCTTTCCCGTCATTTATGGTATAATTCTACTCCATTCCATTCATATGCCATCATTTGTTCTCCCCCTAATTTTCAAACTCTCCTGTGCCACTAGTTCCCTTCTTGCCGCCTATAAATGTGCTCAGGGCTTCCTAATCCTTATAAACTCTTCACTTCACCCTATTCTTTCTCTCAAGTTATCATCCTACATTTCTCCTCCTCTCCTCAGTCAAACTCCTAAAAAAATGTCTACACTTGACTGTCTCCATTTCCTTCGTAATACCTAACTTCTTAACCCTTTGAATCCGATCTCAGTCCCCATGACTTAACTGAAAATACTTTCTCCGAGGTTGGCAATGTACTCTTCATTGCCATTCTACATCATTCTTGGTTTCTCGGTAACGTTTTGCATTATTAACCACTCCCTCCTTCTGGATATTCTCTCTTGCCTGGGTTTTTATGACACTGTTCTGTTTCGGTTTTATTCCTACCCATCTGATCAATCATCTTCATTCTTCTTGGCTCTCTAACCTCTGCAGTCCCAAGGGCAGGTTGGACTCCAAGACCTTGACAGTCCCTTCCAGTTCGAAATCTGTGATTCTGTGATACCTATTGATACACCAGGGCTCTGTCCTGACCCTTTCTTCTATTATATCTGTAAAGCTCCTCAGTGATCATCAGCTCTTTCACATCTAGCTATCATCTCTACGCAGATTACTTATCAGTATCTACAACTGGCTCTCATCCTCCTGAGGGCCAATCCTGAATTTCCAGGACCAGAACCAAACTTGTATGGTTCACAGGCATTTCAAACTTAACATGTCCAAAAGAGACATGTCATTATCTTTCCCTCTAAACCCACCTCTCTTCCTGACTTTCCTATTTCTATAATAGGCATTCTCAACTTTTCACTCTCATTTCTCCTCAAACATAGGAAGTTTTCAAGTCTTGTCAATTTTACATCCTCAGTTGGAAAAGCTAGGTGGTGCAGTGGATGAAGCACCAGTGTAGGAGTCAGGAGGACCTGAGTTCAAATCTCACCTCAGACACTTGACACTCATTAGCTGTGTGAACTTGGGCAAGTCATTTAACCCCAATTGCCTCATCCTGGGTCATCTCTAGTCATCTTGATGAATATCTGGTCACTGGATTCAGATGGCTCTAGAGGAGAAGTGAGGCTGGTGACCTGCACAGCCCTCCTTCACTCAAAACAATGTCAAGTGCAAGTCATGTCATTATTTCTCTGATGGCATGGTCTTCCTCGGCAACAAAGGACAAACACACACAACCGCAATACTTCTCATATCCACCCCTTCACTCCACTCACACCATAATACCCTAGTTTAGATACTTATCACCTTTGGAGTGGATTATTGCAATGGCATCCTTGTTGGTCTCCCTAATTCTAAGCCTTTCCCCTCTCTATGCCACCTTTCATAGAGCTGTTAAAGTGATATTTTCAAAGCAAAGGTCTGACTCCATTACTCCCTGATGAGATGCTTTATTATCCCCCACCCTGACACACACACTGTCTCTATGAAAAGAAAATCACCTTTATTTGGCATTTAAAACCCTTTAAAACATCCAACCTATCTTTGCAGTTTAAAACTGGCATAATCAATGCTTCCTGTGCAGAACATTCCTCCTCCCTGCCTACTTTTTGCATGGATTGCTATGCCTAGAATACTCTCTCAACTCACCTTTGCTTCTCAGAAGTCCTAGCTCATTTCAGGCCTCAGCTTATTGACTGTGTATTTATATACTTCTCTGTCTCTGTTTCTTCCCCACCTCTCCATCTCTGTATTTCATAGATATTTATCTCCTATCATCTCTTGCCTAGATTATTCCAAAAGTCACCTAATGGATTATCCTACTTCAAGTGTCTCTTCCCTTCAATTCATATCATGTAACCTCCTTATTTAATGAATTCCAGTGACTCCTAATTTCTTCTAGGATTAAATATAAACTTCTCTGCTTGGCACTGAAAGCTCTTCAAAATCTGGGCCCAGCCTCATTATACATTCCTCCCATCCATGATCCTCTATAATACATCTAAATTGCCCTATTTGCTGTTGCTCACACAAAATACCTCCATGATTTTGCACTATTGTCCCTAAGGACTGGAATGCTCTTTCTCCTTACTTCCACCTCTTAGAATCCTTGCTTTTTGCTGACCTCAAGGACCATGTTCTGCATGAGTCATTTTCTGGTTCCCTAGATACTGGTGTTTGTCCCTCCAAGGTCACTTTGTATCAGCTTTGTAGATACCCACCTACATAAACAGTGTCCCCCCTTTTAGAATGTAAGGTACTTGAAAACAGGGGCCATTTTGTTTTTATGTATTTACAATTCTAGCACAGGTCCTGGCACAGAGTAAGTGCCCAGGAAACACTTGATTCATTGGCTGGTCAGTCATGTTGTGCCTCTCTCCCCACCCTCCCTGACATAAGGTAGGGATTGCTTTACTTTCATTTTTGTATTCAAAGTACCTAGCATAAGGTGCTACAGAAATGCTTACAGGCTTCTTCACTTTTTCAAAAATGTCCTGTTCTGACATCTTTCCCTTTCTCTACAATCATAACAATATCCTCAGCAGAGGCTCAGAAGTTAGATCTGCCCATTTTGTCCATTTCCTGGGATACAGTTCATCTCAGTCAGGTGATTAACTCATTGAGGGACAACGTAGTACAATCTTCTCATAAATCTTGACTTTGCTGTATTTTGGATCAACCTTTTCTAACCTGAAGATTGCTCTCAACAGAGAAAAGAGAAGCAAGTGGAGTTATTTTACCTTTTCTCTACTGTCCATTATCATCATCACATTCACCTTGAGCACCAGTCCTCTTCCTACTTTGATCTCCCCCTCGGCCTCAGCAGTGCCTCAAAAAGTCTTTTTTTGTTATCCTTTATACTTGTTGCCAACCTCAACTCATTCTGAGTTTCTGTACTGATACTATGATTACAAGGACCTGCTGGGCCCTTGCATTTTATATTTATCCTGTTACATATCCTTGCTGCCATCATCAACAAATCTATTTTAAAAATCTAAGTTGATAATTTCCTGCACATCTACACTGGTCTGCTGAAGCAGTTGCCTCTTTGCTTCTGCAGAATCGCTTTTACTTCTTTAGATTTTCATTTCTGATAGCTTCATGTTCCTCTGGGCCAACTTCTCCTGTATAATTTTAGGCCAGGAGTCTTGCCTATTTTTCCTCATTCTGACATTTTCTTTCCTAAAGGTCTTTCTAGCTCAGACTTTCTATGACAATTTACATTTGAGGCAGGAAGGGCAGAAAGACTCCACTGCCCAGGCTGAGGCCTAATGTACGGGGCTGTGCTGTGCTGCTGCAACTGGATACAACTGGGGGGAGGTGAGTGGCTGTCAATTATTTCACTTATGGCTATTGTAAGGTCATTTGTGTAAGTGTGTAAAGACAAAAAAAAAGGTACTCTACAGCAATCCTGATTGGAGCGGTGGCTTTCTCTATCTTTCTCCCCACCCCCAAAACATATAGTTTCTATTTTCTGGGTCTTCTCAGGACTAAGAAATTTTTTGAGGAAAATTTTCATAAAGCTCCCACATCCCTTTCACAACACGCTGGCTTTGCAAACAACTACCTGGTCTGGAGATTTCAAAAACTCAAGCGGATTCTTGGGAATAAGTAATGTTCTCAAAAGGTGGATTGACCAGTGCAACTAAGGGCTTTTTCCGGTTGTGGATAAAATAATACTTGACTGAAATCAGAGACAACCTTCCAGAAGCAAACTTGTAGAAATAGGTTTTGTTTCACAATTTCTTTCTTCATAGGAATGAATATTGCTGGTTAACTGTGATTTGACAGGGTAGATCTTGACATGTTTGTATTATGGCACCTGAGATAAGAGACTCACTTGCTCTAAACATTGTAGATGCTAGTCTTCCCTTACTGGATGTTATGAGAATTCAGATGGACAGTACAAACATTTTAATCAGATACTAGTACTAGTAGCCAAATGGGGAGGGGGAAACCTTGGCTTCTGCTGCCACTGACCAAACTGAATGATTTGATATGCCCTGAAAGACAAACCAGACTTTATTACCTTAGGTTTCTGGTGATCTTTTCAGTGAACTTAGGGAATGCTTTCACCAGCCTATCTCTATTGAAATTGTGTGCTCCTTCAAGACATGGGTCCCAACATTTAAAAGCCAGAGGGATCATTAGAGAATACAGTGACTCTCGTTTTATGTAAGAGGACCCTGAGCCCAAGAAAGGGAGGGATGTGCCTAAGGGCACACAGGAAGCCTGTGGTTGAAGTAAGACACAAAACTCGTCTTACTCTAGCCTTAGAGTTCTTTGTCCTGATCTTCTTGGTTGAAAATGATCCCTCATCTGATCTCCAAACACTTCAGAATTCTCCGACACACTCATCATGTTGGAATGTTTATTGATCTATATTCTTACCTCTCCTTCTAGCACAGATGTTCTCCAAGGATAATCGTCTTTATTTCCCATAGTGGCTACTTTGTACATAGAGTAGATATTCTGGAAATGCTTGCTGAATGAATCTAAGAATAAATTAATGAACTATCTAAAATTTCCCCTAAGCACATAATAAGCTGATTCACACCTGTGTTCTGAAAAGAAAGCAGTACAAATTCCTTCCATGTTCACAGGCTCAGAGCCACAGACTTTCAGCAGAGATTCTGGAAGAGATCTCAGAGGATAGCTAGTTCAGTCTATATCTGACCATGAATTCTTCTGTAACTTGCCAAGTGAGTAGTACTACAGCCTTTGCTTGAAAAGGTGCTGGTTTGGGAACCAAACCATACATAGAGTACATTTGTACATAGAGTAGATATTCTGGAAATGCTTGCTGAATGAATCTAAGAATAAATTAATGAACTACTTAAAATTTCCCCTAAGCACATAATAAGCCGATTCACACCTGTGTTCTGAAAAGAAAGCAGTACAAATTCCTTCCATGTTCACAGGCTCAGAGCCACAGACTTTCAGCAGAGATTCTGGAAGAGATCTCAGAGGATAGCTAGTTCAGTCTATATCTGACCATGAATTCTTCTGTAACTTGCCAAGTGAGTAGTACTATAGCCTTTGCTTGAAAAGGTGCTGGTTTGGGAACCAAAGAATCTACATTCAAATATCTCTGACTCTTACTACTTGGGACTCTTTTCTTCTGCATCAACCACTTTCCCACCTGATCAAACCTCTACCCTGAGGCCTCCCTCTTCTTTAAGGATCACCTTCCTAGGCCACTTCTCTTCTTCCCTGCCAAACACCTTGGCCTGATGTGGGTACCTGTCCTCTCCCCTCACTGCTTTCCACATGCTTTTTTATATGTTGCCTTCTGTCAGAATGTAAGCTCCTTGAGGCTAGGGACTACCTTGTTTGCACAACGTCTTATTTCTTATTTAGTAAACACTAAATGCTCTATCTGTCTGTCTGTCTATCTGCCTGTCTGTCTAGCTATCTATCATCTATCTATTTTGTATGACCTTGGGCAAACTGGTCACCTCAGTTTCCTCAGCTGTAAAATAAGGGGGCCTTTGACATCACTTCAGCTCTAGATCTGTAACCCTCTGACCACTAGTGAAGGGGAAATCCTTTCAATGTTTCCAGAGGCAGCCAATTTCACCTTTAGCTAGCTTTCATTTTGTCCTTACACCGAGCAGAAACTTGTCTTCCAGCAACTTCTAACAACTATTTCTACTTCTGCCCCATGGGTCTAAGCAGCACAAACCTAAAACCTCTTTCAGGGATATTTCAAACCCTAAAAGATAGTTATCATATCTTCCCTAAGTCTTTTCTCCAAAAAATAATATCTTTGGTTCCTTCAAATGGTCCTTGTAGGACCTAGTCTCCTGCCTTCTTGCCACCTGGATGGTCTCTTCTGGCCATTCTCTATCAGAAGTCTTCTTCAAATTAATTAATTAATTAATTTTTAGTTTTCAACTTTTACTTTTATAAGATTTTGAGTTCTAAAATTTTCCCCCCTCCTCCACTCCCCCCTCCCCAAAACAGCATGAAGTTTTGCTATATAGGCTATACATGAATGATCATATTAAACATATTTCCACATTAGTTATGCTGTGAAAGAAGAATCAGAACAAAATGGAAAAGCCACGAGAAAGAAAAAAACAAAAAGCAACAAAAAAGGTGAATATAATCTCCTTTGATCTGTATTCAGACTCCATAATTCTTTCTCTAGTTGTGACTAGCATTTTCCATCATGAGTCTTTTGGAATTGTCTTAGGTCATTGTATTACTGAGAAGAGGTAAATCTATCAAAGTTGGTTATTGTGTACAATGTTCTCCTGGTTCTGTTCCCTTCACTCAGCATCAGTTCATATAAATCTTTCCAGGTTTTTCTGAAATCCACTTGCTCATCATTTCTTTAGTATCCCATTACGTTCATATACCACACCTTGTTCAGCCAAGGCTCAACTGATGGATATCTCATCAATTTCCAATTTTTTGCCACCACAAAAGAGCTGCTATAAATATTTTTGTAAATGTGGTCCTTTCCCTTTTTTTATGATCTCTTTGGGATGCACAGTTTTATATACCCAAAGAGTACAGTTCCAAATTGTTCTTCAGAATGGCTGGATAAATTCACAACTCCACCAATAATGAAATGGTATTCTAATTTTCCTACATCTTCTCCATCATTTACAATTTTCCAGTTTTGTCATATTAGCCAATATGATAGGCGTGATGTGGTACCTCAAAGTTGTTTTAATTTTAATTTAATTTCATAGTTATTTGGAGCACTTTTTCATATGACTATGGAAAGCTTTAATTTCTTCATCTGAAATGACTTGTATTCTTAGATTTGACTCAGTTCTCTCTATATTTTAGAAATGAGGCTTTAAAAAATTCAGTAAAAATTGTTTCCCAGCTTTCTGTTTTCCTTCTAATTTTGTTTTCATTGGCTTTGTTTGTGCAAAAACTGTTTAATTTAATGTAATCAAAATCATCCATTTGCATTACATAATGTTCTCTATCTTCTGTTTTGTCATAAATTCTTCTATTCTCCATAGATCTGACAGGTAAACTATTTCATTTGTTCATAGTTTCACCTTTTATGTCTAAATTATGTACCCATTTTGACTTTATCTAGGTATACGATGTAAGATGTTGTACTATGCCTAGTTTCTGCTATACTGTTTTCCAGTTTTCCCAGCAGTTTTTGTCCAATAGTGAGTTCTTATCCCAGAAGCTAGAATCTCTAGGTTTATCAAACTGTAGTATTACTATATATACTATAGTCATTGACTATTGTGTCTTGTGTACCTAACCTATTCCACTGATCCACCACTCTATTTCCTAGCCAGTACCATGTAGTTTTGATTACTGTTTTATAACACTGTTTTAGATCTGGTACAGCTGACCACCTTCCCTTGCATTTCTTTTCATTAATTCCCTTGATATTCTGAATCTTTTGTTTTTCCAGATGAATTTTGTTATTATTTTTCTATCTCTATCAAATCATTTTTTGGTAGTTTGATTGGTATGGCACTGAATAAATAAATTAATTTAGGTCGAATTGTCATTTTTTATCATGTTAGTTCAGCTTACTTATGAGCAACTGATACTTTTCCAAATAATTAAATCTGACTTTATTTGTGTGAGAAGTGTTTTATAATTGTGTTCAAATAGTTCTTGGGTTTGTCTTAGCAGGCAGGCTTCCCAATATTTTATATTGTCTCCAGTTATTTTAAGTGGAATTTCTCTTTCTGTCTCTTGCTGCTGGCTTTGAGGGTAATAAACGGCTATATAATATCTAGAAATGTCGAGGATTTATGTGGGTTTACTTTATATCCTGCAACCTTGCTAAAGCTGTTGATTACTTCAAGTAGTTTAGGTGGTTCTCTAGGATTCTCTACATATACCTCATATCATGTGCAAAGAGTGAGAGTATTGCTTCTTTATTGCCTTATCAATAGTCTTCTTAAAATGAAGTTTCCAGAGTCACAGTGTTCCACGTGTGTTCTGACCAAGAACCATATTACACTACATAAGCAGTACCACCACAAAATTGTTGTACCCTTTTCTTTCCAGTCCAAATTGGTTTATAACTTTTCTTCATGTAATCATCTCATGGCATAATTCTGTTTTATTCCACTAAAAGGTTATCAGAGCAGCAATGTATTCCCCAGGGGCATTTGGATATACATTGATCTCCTGCACACTGCAAGTCATGAGCCTAGAATTTTCAGTGTACAAGCACTGTCAGTATATTTCCAAAAGCCAACTTGCATGGTTTCTTTAGAGTGATGTAGTACTAACAGTATATAACAAATACTAACAGTATTTTCACTCAAATCAATGAAGAGCTGTAAGTTCAAAGGGAAAGGAGGATGAAGGGGAGGTAGGTGAAGCTGCCATGATTAAGTCTTGTGATATGGTAAGACTTGCATCTTCTTGTGCTGACTAAACTGTACAGTTCGCCTGCCAGTGATACAGTTTAGTAATAATAATTTTTTTTTTAAAAAAGGTTCATGTAATGGTTGCAACTCCACTTGCAAAAAATTTGTCATAAAATTTGCAATGATTACGCAGTGAAATACGGTAAGAGTATAGGGAAACTAACCACTTTCTGTGTTTTGGACTCTGCATTCTTAATACAGCTTAAGACTGCATTCATTAGTTGCATTATATACAACAGGAAAACACTAAACACTTGCCGAATAAATATGGGAATTAAGCAAGGATGCCGCCATTGTACACTGGTATTTGTACAGTGCTAGAAATCCTAACAGTAACCATAAGAAAAAAGAAAGAAATGAAGGGTATAACAGAATTACCTCTATTTGCTAATGACATGGTGGTTTACTTAGAAAATCCTAGATAATTAGCAAAAAAAAAGAATAAAAACACCCAAGAGAATCAATGCTTTCATTAAGTAGCAAGATATAGAGTAAATTCTTGAAAACTAAAAGCATTTCTGTACAATAATAACAAAATCCAGAAGGACATAATAAAAAGTCTCATTCAAAATAATTACACACTACATGAACTACCTAGGACTCATTCTACCCAGGCATACTCAAAACCTGAACAGGTATGATTCTACAATTGAGTCCAGGAGTTTTTGGGAAGCCCTGTTGCCCTGATGATTCGGATTCAGCTTGAAGTGCAATTTTTAAAACCCTCGGGTCTTTTTCAGACAAACTGTTCTGGAGTCATGGACTCTCCAAACTTGAACTTGTAAATTTGATTCTTTTGAACCAAAGTGCAGGACTTTCTTTTCATCACACTTTAATTTTATTAGATCAGGCCCATCATTCCAACCTATCAAAATATTTTTGTATCTTGACTTTGTCATCTAGTGCTCTAAATATCCTTGCGAGCTCCATGTCAAGTAAAAATGTAGAACGGTCATCTTACGAACTCACTGAGATCACTGATAAAAATGTTGAGTACAACAGAACCAAGGGCATATCCCTGGGGCATTCCATTAGTAAGATCTCCCTGCAAGTTGACATTAAGCCTTTGAAGTCTACTCTTTGTGTACAAGCATGTAAACATTCAACTTATAGGCTTTTAAAATTTAAAGTGACCTTAAAAATTATTTACTTCAATCCTCTGCATTTTACAAATGGGGAAGCTGAGGTCCAAAAAGTTAAGTCAATGTGGTACTGTGGAAAGGACACTAGATGTGGAGTCTGAGGGACAGGGTTCCAATTCTTACTATTTGTGTGACTTTGGACAAGTGCCCTTGAACCCTCTTAGTCTCTTTAGGCCTCAGTTACCTCACATGTAAATGAGGAGGTTGTGCTAGAGAAACTTTAAGGTTCCTTCCAGCTCTAAATCTCTGAGTCTATGAAACGCTAGACCCCCTCCATCATGCAAGCCTCTCTTGCTTGATTCCTCTCCTCTTTAGATATGACCAGGCCACACACCCACTGCCTGCCAAGGCGGACACCCTTCACTTGGGATGAAGAATCAGGAGCAAGCTCAGCTGGGATGCATCAAATTCTAGGTTCAGCCTGAGTACAGTTTTCATTGTCACTATTACTCAATTCTGGAACAAGGCTCACTTGATTACTCAACAAATATTCATTAAGGACTTTGCGTAGAGCACTGGTTAAGCACAACAGATACAAGAATAGATATGACTCTCAAGGAGTGTATGACTTGAAAATATAGTGATGCAAATAAGAGAGGCAGGCAGCACTAAATCATGGCATAGTGGATAGAACACTGGACTCTGGAGTCAGGAAGACCTGGTTTAAAATACTGCTTCACATACTTACTACTTGTATGATCTTAATCATATCAATTAAATTCTCTGGCCCTCAACTTCCTTATCTGTAAAATGAGGAGTTTGGACTCTGTAACCTCTAATGTCCCTTCTGGCCCTAAGACTATAATTCTAAGAACTAGGACACAAATGAGAGTGAGATAAGGGCGAGGAGAGACGCGAACAAAGTGTTATAAGAACTTTGAAGAGGAAAAGGTAATTTCAACTATGAAGGTAAATGATGGCTCCGTGGAGGATATGGTGGTACCTCTGCTGTCTTAAAGGACCTCAATAGATGGGAAATGCAGGTAGGTCACAGTATAAGCAAAGGCACTGGAACAGGAAAAGGAAGGAAAAATGTTTATTGAACTGAAAAGGACTGATGATGGAGAATAGTATAGTTTGGTTAGAATGTAGTCAGTCAATAAACATTTATAAGCACCTACTATGTGCGGGGGATACAAATGCAAAAAAAAGGAGTCCCTGCCTTAAGAAGCTTAAGTCAAATGGGGGAAGATATAGAAAAGGAAGCTGAAAGGATGTGGGGGAGAGAAGGAAGATGCCCTACAAGAGGACATGGGGGGAAGCTGGAGAAGTTCTAAAGCTATGCACTTAGGGAAGAAATGAGATGTCTGTCCCAGGGTCCCTCCTCAGATGGAGGTTTAGGATTAATGTTCCCCCTCTCCTCAAACAGAAGGAAAGAGGGCAGTGAGAAGGTGGGGAATTGAGACTCTTGGGATCTCTCAGGATGATGAGAGCTTTCTGAGGCATGATGGAGAAGTCCCCTCATGGTGCAGCCAGTTGAGAAATGAAATGTATGTGTGGCAGATTACTGGAGGGAAACAGAACAAGTTAAGATGGAAAGGTAGGGTAGTGCCATACCACAGAGGGTCTTGAATGCCATGATCACTTAATTCAGTAAGCAATGGGGAGCCACTGAAAGTTTATGAGGTGAAGGGTGATATATGAAAGGAGTGTGTAAGGAAAATTACTTGGGCAGTAGTGTGACACATGCATTGGAAAGGAGCTAAATTATAGGCAGGAAGACAAGTAAGAAGGCTATTTCAGTTTTCTAGGAAAGAAGGAATGTGGACTGAAGTCAGGTAGCTGCAGTGGGGGTGAAAAGGAGAGAGAGAGATATAAGGGCAGTTTCCCCCTTAAGGGACCAGCTCCTCCAGTTCCTTTGAGAGGGAGGTCCAAGTATGTTTTCAAGATAAAAGGATCCTAAAATTACAACACTCAGGAATACCTTCAACTGACTGAGTAATAGTTCAGGCTCTTTCCTCCATGTCAACTGCAGGCAATATACTATGTATATTATTAAAAAAAAATACTATGGCTTGTTTTATTCATTAAAAAAAAGACTCAAAAGATACTAAAACAGCATATAACTCTACATACCTTGTCCCACTGTACTCAGATTTTCCCTGTAAGAAAAACAAAGAGATGATTAAGCATTTAAACAAAATATTAAATAGTTTATATCTAAAGAACTTTTATGTTTACAAAGGCACAGAAAGGTCAGGTGACTTTACTAGGGTCACACTGCTTGTATCAGAACTAGGACTTGAATCCAGTTCTTCTAACTCCAAAATCAGTAGGCCTTTCTTATTTTAACTACATCATGAGAGGCCTCCCCTCCAGAGTTCTGTGACCTCTTAGGATCAAAGATGCAACTCAAACATCCCTCTCTGCATGAATGAAGTCTTTTTCCCTTCCCATACTCCCCACAGCTACTCGGTATTTGTTGTCTTTAGGTTTATTCTGTACCTATTTAGAAACATACATGCTTGCAATCTCCTCAGAGGACAATGGAAGTTCATTGAATGTAAAGACATGTCATTCTTTGTATTGGCATCCCCAGTGCCTGGCACAGTGCCTGGCATAGAATAGATAGTTATTGATTGTCAATTGATTGGGAAGTGGAAGGGGTGTCAAAATGATCAAACCTAATGCCCTCATTTTCCAGATAAAAGGAAGGGGGAAGGCTTGCACATAGGAAAAGAAGAGCAAAGGTGTTCAGAGATTCAATAAGTAACAGTCTCCCCTTCTCCCTTGAAGACAACTCAGGAGCCAGAAGGCATCTTTGGCCAGGTCTGAGCAGAAAGCTCTGGCTGATTCTAAAAGGATGGGAAGGCCCTCTGTATAGACACAGACCATGTGCTTGCTCTCCAAGAATTAGTCTAGCTAAATGTAGGGAGTCAGATTACACAGTTAGGCATCAGCAGATATACTTTTTTGGCCAGAGGAATTCATAAAGAACATTTATTTAAGGTTTAAAGGGACCACAATAGGCACCCACAGAAGGAGGACCCACAGAGATGAAATTACAGATCTTTCAAAGAACTAAAATACTTGAAAGACACAAGAGCCTACATGGATTTAAATCATGGAATGTCAGAGACAAAAGGGACTTTTGAAATCATATTGTCAAAGGTTCTTAACCTTTTATGCATCCTGGCTCCCTTTGGAAGTCTGGTGAAGTCTAAGGACCCTTTCTTAGAACTTTGTTTTTAAATGCATAAAATAAAACATATAGGATTACAAGGGAAACCAATTATATTTAAGCATAATTATGAAAATACTTTAAAAAATAAGTGCACAGGCCCCAGGTTAAGACTCCAACGTTACATTTCCATGTTATAGATAACAAAGGTGAGATTAGAAGAAGAGAAACGACTTGTCTGAGATCACACAATTAAGGCAAAGCCAGAACCCCAGTGCCCAGACTTCTAGTCCTTGGACCCTTTTCACTATGACAGAAGAGTATCATTGACTCTCCCAAGCAAATGCCTTGAGGAATTGTAAGGGATTTCCAAGAAATTATTTATACACAAAAGATCGTTCACAAATTACAAGTGTATGGAAAATCCTATTAAATCCCAAAGTGTTATAAAGAGAATTAAATGTAATATAAGGGTTTGCTTTCCCCCAAAGCCCAAGATAACAGCCCTGGTAGGCAGAAGGTCTGAATTCTAGGCTTGTCTGCAGTCCTCTCTGTGTGGCCCTGGGTTTGTCAGCTCTCTGCTCTTTGGCTCAGCATTCTTTCACGTCAAATGGCAATATAATCCTTATACTACCTAACTCACAGGGACTTGGTGAAAAAAGTAGTTTGCAATTGTAAAACAAGAGAGAAATGAGAGCTGTTATTATTGCCATCTCATAATTGACAGGGAATTCAGACAGCTACACAATCAGTTCTTTAAAGAAGGCAGTTTTGCACTTTTCAGAAAAACCAAACTCCTCTTACAAAATCTTGTATTATTCCACTTAGTAATGTCTAGTCCCCAAACATTTACAATGGTCCAAGTCCAGTATGTCTAACATGCCAGTTCAAGGGAAAAAAAACAACAGCAAAATATACCAAAAAATCAGGAACTGAGCCTACAACGGCAATGTGTTGTGTTTTTCCATCTCTGGTTTTGAGTTAAAACTATTTCAGCCACGTGCAGGGGTAAACTTAGAGGTGGAAAAAGGCAACCTCTGGAATGAACCAATTAACCTTACATGGAAGAGCTGACAGGTCCATGACTACACCCAAAAGCCAACTGATGCTGCCTGCTGACCTCAGTGGGTGAGGGAGATGAAAGGGAATGGAAACTAAGAATCCCATGATTAGTTCCCTTGGGATGAGTTAGGGAAAGAGGGGAAGGAGGTGGCCTATAAGTCATCTAACCATGTGTGACCAGGTTCCCTTTCTTCAGGAAATGTTTTAGACCATCCCAGGACCTTGTGATCTCATTCATAGAGTTGAAAGGGACAGCAGAGATCCTCTAGTGGCTAGGGGATGTTAACCTGGGATCCATGAACTTGCATGGTTTAAAAAAATATATAACTCTATTTTAACATAATTTATTTCTTTTGTAATCCTATACATTTTGTCTCATGCATTTAAAAACATGATTTTGAGAAGGGGTCCATAAATTTTACCAGATTGATGACCAAAGGAGTTTGAGACATACAAGAAGTTAAGAATCCCTAGCCTAGCCCTCTCATTTTACAGATAAGGAAACTGAGGCTCAGATGTGGAGGGGACTTGCTCAGGGTTGCAAAAGTAGATTTTGAACTCTGATTATCTTCCAAATCCAGCATTGTGGCCACCATCCTATGCTACCTTTCTGCTCACTCCTCTCAGTGCTGATGTTTCTGACAGGCTGGCTATACCAGACGTTATATGGTACTTGGTAGATTTTCCTTGTGTTATTTTTTCCCATTTTTCTCTGTTGGTATTTTCTCCTCCTTTGTTGCAAGGTTTGAATCAAGTCATGCCTGCTTTATGATTCCTTCTCTTATTCCTCCAGTATGAGCATATCTCTCTCCCTTCTGTGAGCTACGATTGGGACTCACTGACCTAGTACAAGTTAGTGTGGCCTAATGGATAGTGCTGGACTTGGAGTCAGGGAGACCTGGCTTCCAGTTTTGTCTTTGACATTTACAAGTCACTTATCCTGTATAAGCCTCAGCTTTCTCATATGTAAAATGAGGACAACATCTATAGTTTATATATGTAAATATGTATGTGTGTGTATATATGTATATATATATATATATATATATATATATATATCAGAGTTTTGTGAGATAATAAATGATAATATATGTAAATATTTTATAAACTTCTTCATCTATAAAATGAGAGGCTGGGACTCTAAGGTCCTTTCCAGTTCTAAATCTATGATCCTATAAAGCACTTCATTAATTATTATTTGGTACTTGTTATCTTTCTTCTCTAGAGTCTGTGAGACTGAGAACATCAGCAGGGAAAGCTCTAATTTTCTATGTTCTTTTTTCGTTTTAGTTTCTAACAGTTTATTGCTCAGGTACACAAGTACAGAGATTTGGTTTTATATCCTTTCATACTGCTCTTTCATTTCAGCACCATGCCTGATTCACTGGTTGCTTCAGCTTCTCTGCACTGCCTGGCTGGGCAATCTAACCAAGGTGAGGCTGATCTCAGAGGAGAGACCTGAGAGTCTCAGCAGGCCAAATCCTGGACATCTTACAAGACCTTCCCTCTCCCAGGGTCTCTGAGAGATACTGCCACAGCCTTAACCTGGGCCAGCTTGCAGGCCTCCTCTAGCTTCAGTGAGAGGCAAGCTTGATGCTCCCCACGCAGCTGAATTTCCACACTGTAGTTCTTCACCTCAGCCAGTCAGCAGATAACTGTTTTGGGTTTGCTGTTGACTACATAGCTCAGATCACTGTTGGATCCCTCAACTATGTTCAGCTGGCTGGCATCCACGTCAGCTTCTTCCTGGGTCTCCCTAAAAGCTGCCTCTAGGTCACTCTCTCCTGGGTCTACATGACCTTTAGGAGGAGTCCAGTAATGTGTTCCATATGATGTCCGTAGCAGGAGAAACTCAAAAGTTTTGTTGTCCACTCAGGGAATGCAAGGTCTTTGGAAAATGATAAAGTCACATATTCGTGAGGAGGAACTTTCTATGTTCTAAGACACTTTCTGGATCTTTGTCATTCCTTGTCATTCATTTCTGTCTGACTCTTTGTGACACTGCGGACCAATGCATGCCAACGCTGTCCATGGGGTTTTCTTGGCAAAGATACTGAAGTGATTTGCCATTTCCTTCTCCAGTGGGTTAAGGCACACAGAGGTTAAGTGATTTGCCCAGGATAACAGAGCTAGGAAGAGTCTGAGGCCACATTTGAACTCAGGCAGGCCCTGTGCTATGTTGTCCCTTTAAGTTGTAATATTGTATCCTAAAGTCATTTTCTGCTATATTTTTTTACATTCTACATTCATCTATCTAGTTCTAATACTCTCAGTTCTAAATTCTGAAGGACATCACAGTATAGTGGAGATCTGGGTTTGAACCTTGGTTTCTTTCCTAAAAAAAAAAAAAGATGGTCATGGGGCAATAGGACCTATAATGTATTTTGAACCCTACTTTCTTTTTTCCTTTAAAAAAAAATTTTCTAGTGATATACTTTATTTGTATAGGACCTACATTCCCCAGTATATCCCTCCTTATTCCCTGACCTAGAGAGTCAAGGATTATAACAAAGAAAAAGAGGGAAAGAAAAACAGTTCAGTAAAACCAGTCAAGATATGGATAAAGTCTAACATTATGTACGATATGCAGTGTTCCATACCCAGAGGCCTTCAACTCTGCAATGCATCAGGATAAAGTGCCTTCTAATATCTCTTCTTTGGGGGTCAAACTTGGTCATTATAATTTCAAAGCATGTATTTACATTTATTATATATTCTTACAGTCATTGTGTATATTATTTTCCTGGCTCTGCTTACATCACTTTGCATTAGCTCATATGTCTTGCAAGCCTCTCTGTGTATTAATCATGCATATTCTTCCTCTTTCACAGTACAGTAATAGTTCATTATATTCATGATCTTTTCATCTTCTTACCCTGTCTTAATCGGTGGAGAATCCTGTTTTCTCTTTTCATCACTGCCATTAACATATTTTGAGAACCTGAGCAGGGGCAATGTGGCAGAGGAGGAGGAGGAGGAGTCTAGAGACAGCCCAGGTGAGCATGAAGCATTGCTGTGGTCTCTCCTAAAATAGTAACCTGAGGAAGAAGTTCCCCAGAGAGGACAAGAAGGCTCCAACATAAACCTTGTTCAGGGGAGCAACAGGAAAGGTGAGCAGAAAGAAGGGGATTTTAGAGAGGGTCCAGGCAAAAGTGGAGTGAAACATGGCTGAGGCCAAAGGAGAGTGTTTCATTCTGGAAAGTCACAGTTCTAGCGAGAGGAGCCATGGGGAAGCAGGCTGTCATACCTGTCCAGGAGCAATGGGGGTACTGGTTTGACTATGCTCCAGGCAGCATGGTTCAAGAGCTCAGAACTTCAAGATTCAACACTTGCTAGCTGTGAGACAACTTTCTAAGCCTAAGTTTTCTCATCTGTAACATGGGGATAGTAGTATTTAAACTATCCACCTCACTGGGTTGTTATGGAGGAAATGCTTAGGATACCTTAAAAAACTAGAAAAAATGCTGAGTTACTGTTATCATCCACTTCCTTCTATCTTTAGCCTTCAATGTTCTCAGGTAGCTGCTAGCTCTCACGCGGTTCTAATGTTCCTTTGAACTCTGATATGTTGTGATTCTGGAAGAGAACACTTAGGAGAAAGGTACTTAAATATATTTCACTACAATATTCTTCAACAACGTGATGTTAGTAATATCAGTAGTGTCACTTTTACAAAAGCACAATCTAATACAAGATAATGCTTTCAGGAGGAGGTCAGTAACTTCGGCACAAAGTAGTATCTTATTATTGCTTTATTATTGTCAGTATTATATTATTACCGCTTGCTGGATGGGGCCACTAGGTGACAGTGGATAGAATACTGGGCCTAGAGTCAGGAAGATGCACCTTCCAGAATTCTGATCCAGCCTCAGATATTTACTAGCTCTGTGACCCTGGGCAAGTCATTTAACTGTTTGCCTCAGTTTCCTCATCTGTAAAACAAGAAATGGCAAACACTCCAGTATCTTTGCCAAGGAAACCCCAAATGGGGTCATGAAGCCCTGGATAGGACTGAAACGACTGAACAGCAACACTGGGGTGGGGGACCGTTGGAGGAAGACCACAGGTCAGGAATTCCTTTAGGATTTTACAATGTGGTTTCTATAGTGTTTCCCCGCTTTAATTCTGTTCTATTCAACAAACATTAATAAGCACTCAAATGCCTGAATTTCTCAGTTCCTCACTCTATCTTACTCCTAGGATCTATTTCTTCAGTCCACCTGAGCTACAAACAGGGATGATACCACCCACAAGTGTTCTACTTCCACATTCAAGAATTCAGAATTTCCTTTATATTATCATAATCTTTTATCTTTTGATCTTGCTATGCCTCTTAAGCCTACCCCTTATCCTTGCCCTCACTACCAGTCCATTCATCCTTCAGGGGTATCCCAGGTCTCCTTCTTTTCCAATCTTGACTGCTACATGAACAAGCTCTATTCTAGACCATCTCCCACACTAGAATCTCTTGATCCCTTGACTTCTCCTTGACCATGTTTTGTTAAACACTAATTCTGGATCACTCAAACCATTTGCCTCCTTCACGCCTACTCATATGCCACTGAATGAAAGAAAGAATGAAAGAAATCATAAAACTGTGCTGACTTGGTCTACGACAAGTTTACCAGTGCTAACCTCCGAGTGGGTGCTTATTGTAATGAGGCCATCCTACAATAGATCCTTCTTAATTGATTCCATATCCCACTCATCACAACAGATGTTCCAAACCTCTTCTTCTTTCTTTAGGCCTCCCCTGTCACCATCTGCTAAGAACTCCCTCTTCCTCCCCTCCTCTTCCTCTACTCACATCCCTCTGACATCTTCCCCCTGTCTACTCCTTTACTGAAGTCTCTGATGATGAAGTGGCCCTTCTACTTGCCAAGGCCAGCCTATCTCCATGTACCCTTGGATCCTATCTCCTCTCATCTTTTCCAGCAGATTGACTACAGCATCACCCTCCCTCTATTTTTCAATTTTTCCATATTTGCTGGTGCCATCCCTGGGCCTACAAACACACCCAGGCATCCTCAATTCTTGCAAAAACCTTCACTAGATCTTACCAGGCCATCCATCTATCATTCTATATCTCTCCTTTATGTTCACCTAAACTCCTTAAAAAACACACATACACACAAAACTGGTCTATAATTGGTATCTTCATGTGCTCTCCTATCACTTGTCTAACTGCTCTCCAATCTGGCATTTGACCTCATCATCACCCGAAACTATTTTCTTCAAAGTCACCAATCAATGAAAGCCTAAGACATGTCCTTCAAAGACACTCACAATTAGTAGGCATGTCTTGGATGAAGATATGTATCAAAGGAGACAGAGAAGGAGTGATCAGACAGTAGGAGGAGAACCAGGAGAGAACAGTGTCACAAAATTCTAAGAGGGTGATCCACAGTTTTAAAGGCTACAGAGAAGTCAAGAAGGATAAGAACTAAGGAAAGGTTACTGGATTTGGCAATTAAGAGATAGGTAGTCAGAGAAACATATGACTTTAAAACAAAAAGAGGTCTTGAAGATCATCTTGCCTCAGCCGCCATGTGACCCTGGGCAAAAAATACTTAACTACTTTGAGCTCAATTGTGAAAAGAAAGATTTGGATTAAATGGTCTCAAAGGTCTCTTCCTGCTGTAAATCTATGATCTTGTGGTCTAATCCAATTCTCTCAATTTATTTGAGAAAAATGGAGGGCAGACAGGGAAAATACCATGTCTTCCAAGAATATTAACCTGGTGATGGGCAGATCAGGACATGAGTCCAGTTCTCCTGACTCTTTTTGTCTGGAGCTCTCCCTACTATATTGTGTCTGCACCACACTGACTAGCCATTGTATATGTCTGATCTTTACAACTATCCTTCAAGGAAAATGAAATAGGCTGTTCTGTGAGGATCACAGGGAGGTCTCTCTCAGTCACTGCCAACAAGATTCTTGCCAGAGTCTTCCTTCTGATCTGAAGCTGATTCTTCACCTGGAAGATGGTTATCTACTCAAGAGTCAGTGTGGCTTCAGAAAGGTCCAAGGAACAGCTGACATGGGGTTTGTTGCCCGACAACTCGAGGAGAAATGTCAGGAGCAGAACGGATGTTTTGTAGATCTAACGCCTTTGATACTGTCAGTCATGAGGGCTTATAGAAGATTATGGTAAAATATGACTGTCTGGAGAAGTTCATCAATATTGCGCATCAGTTTCATGACAGTGTGCTTTCATAGGTTCTGGATACTGGACAATGCTCTTGCACTTTTTCCAGTCACCAATGGAATGAATTAGGGCTGTGTGCTTGCTCCCATGCTTTTTAGTATGATGCTTTCAAGGATGTTGTCAGATGTCTTCAGTGAGGATGAAAACAGTATCAAGATCAGTTATCGCGCTGATGACAAATTATTTAACTTGAAAATGCTACAAGCCAAGACTAAAGTAGGAGAAGAGTTGGTGTGTGACCTTTTGTTACAAATGACTGTGCACTCAATGCAGCCTCTGAAGCTGAGATGCAACAAGATCTGGACTTGCTTGTGTTAATTTTGGCTTAACAATGAACACCAAGAAAATACAGGTTCTTCAGCAGCCAGCATCATGCCATCCATACATGGAACCATCAGTTAATAGCAAATGGACAAATTTTGAATGCTATGGATAAGTTCACTTATCTTGGCAGTATACTTTCTAGGGATATACACATTGACAATGAGGTTGACATATGCATTGCCAGAGCCAGCTTCTCACTCACCCAGCAGTAGGTTGGTACCATCATTATCCCCATTTTACAGATGAAGAAACTGAAGCTTGAGGGATGTGAAGAGCCACATAGCTGACGCCTGAGGCAGGATTTGATCTTCTACACACTATACTACTAAGCTGCTTCATAAATTCGATGAAGATTACTCCTTTATTTTTGTGTCCAGACCTAGTTTCTAAATTTCAGTATTGCATCACTGACTATTAGACATCTCCAGTTGGATCTCATAGGCACCTAGAACTCAACATAGCTAAAACAGAACAAATTAAACATTCTCTTCCCTACCCGTTCTCCCTTCTTTCTAATTTCCCTATTTCTGTTAGAGATAACAATATTCTTCTAATCACACAAGTTTATAATCCAAGAATCATCCTTGCCCCTTTTTTGCCTCCCAACCAAGTTCCCAATACACAATGAGCACTAGATCCTACCTTGCTGCAGTCTCTCCCCACTCCTACAGTCACCACCCTAATTTGGGCTCTTACCTAGACACCTGCAAAGGCCTCTTTGTTTCCAATCTATGCTTTACGCGACTGCCAGACTGACATTCCTAAAACAGGGATCTGACCTCACGATCATGTTCAAGAAACTCCAATATGTCCCTTCTGTCTTTAGGAAAAAAATACAACTTCCAATTTTTGGCATTTCTAGCACCTACCTTGCCTCTTTTTCGCAGTGCCCCCTAGTGGCTGCAGGACTCCAGGGCAAGTGCCACTTCCTACAGAAAGCATGGGTGGTGTGTGTGTGTGTGTGTGTGTGTGTGCCTGTGTGTGTGTGCGTGTGTGTCTGTGTGTGTGTGTGTCTGTGTGTCTCGTGCTCCCATTCAATACAACGTAGGCTCCTGAACAGCAAAGACTGTATTTTTGCTTTTGTGTTCTCAGTGCCTAGTGCAGTGCCTGACGCACCTAATAATGCAAAGCTTGCTGGCACTGAAGCGCTTCACTTATCTGAGATTCAGTTTTCTCATCGGTGAAATGTGATAGCAAACCTTTCACTCCTTGCATCAGAAGGTGGTGTGAGGAAAGCACATTGTTCACTTTCAAGAGCTATAGAGATATGGTCTACTGTTCTATCCCACCTGCCTAAAAACCCAGAGGAAAATCAGCTTTACAAAATCTTAGCCCAGTACTCAGTATGGGGCCCTACCTTTAGCAGATATCTCATAAATGTCTGCTGCTAATGACAGGTCTTTAGAACGTGAGGGAATTTCTCCTGTGTTCACAATAAGGCTCCTCTAAAGAGTACAAAACAAATTTATTTTCCCACATCTATTCAAGCTTAGCACCACCTTTGTGGTTAAGTAGTTTGTAACTGAGCTAAAGCAACCTCTTTATTACAGATAATGGGAAAGTTTGCCTCAACCCCATCAACTCCCCAAATAAAATGCTGCGACTGAGGAAACAGTTTCTCTGAAATTTTAAATGGCCTCATAAAGAGAATCGCTTCATGTGACTAGTGACCTCAGAGATCATGTGGATCATTTGCCATAGAAGGATGTGCATGGTTCTAACAAGGTAGGACAGGCACAGAAAGACTCCGGAGAAGCTGGGCCTATGACCTCACAGTGCTCACACACTCATGAGCGCACTTGCTGTAAGAGCCCATCTCTTGGGACTCGATTTGCTATGGTTGTTTCCCCTTCCCTAACACTTGCCTATCTGGCTTCATACGTCACCAGAGCTCACTTTTCTGGCTAGCAGTGCACAAACCCAGGAGTCTTAGAGTGGGGCCGACTCCACAGCCTCTAAGGTTCCTTCAAATGATCAGACTCTGGGACAGAAGTGGGGTGAACCCTTCAAACCCCAGCACTAAGAAGGGGGTCTCAGGACTGAATGTCATGTCTTAGTTAGAAGGGACACTAGATCCCAGGATCATGGACTCTTAGGGCTCTTAAAGACTGGTTTTTATTGCACAACTGAAGAAATGAAGGTCTAGAGAAGGTGATATATTCCCAAGGTCATCGCTCCCAAGTCTCCTGCCTCACACAGCCCAGCACACTAACATTGCACCCAAAGTTGTCCTATTCTCATGAGGAAGAAAGTAAACTCCATTGCCCCATAAAGACTTGTAGTTTCATTAACATGGGGCCTCCCTCTCCTGATGCAGGCAGCAAATCTCTGCTTCAAAAGATCTTCAAGAGCTGCTGTGGTTGCAGGCTCTGTTGATGAACCTCTCTGAACTTAGCAAAGTTAGTCCTCAGAGGATACAACTAGTCTGTCACTAGACTTTAATCCAGACACTTAATCCTTGGCGTGAGTTTTCAAAAAAAAAAAAAAACCAAAACACTAGTGGAGCCCATATAAGCTCTGAGAATCCTTATCCCAGCTCCCATTCCCACTGATGAACTGGGTTGCCATAGATTGAGAGTTCTAAGGGTTCTTGAGAAGTGAGGAGCAATTCCATAGTGCATTTGTTCTTCCCCCTAAGATTTTCAGTTGGGAATCAATTGAGTTGGCCAGCCTTGGGTAGCTTTTAGAAAGGGGTATTGATTAGTGGTTTACAATAAGGAGAGCCATCTGGGTCCAGTGGTGAGATATAGATCAGGATGACTGGAGATGGCCCTAGGGAGACCTTGGCCTTTTTAAGCTAAGGTCTTTCCCGGGTCTCCCTTTGTCTGAGACAACACCCATTCGGTGATTAAGGATAGGTAAGAAATAAGGCAGAGAATGGCCTCTTACCCGGATGGCTACAGAGAAAGTCAGGCTGATGACCTTGCACAGCTCTCCTTCACTTAAACCCAATTCACTTGCATGTCATGGCATCACCTCTATGATGTCAAGGTCCTCTTTGAGAATGAAGGACAAACTACAACAGTCAATGATAAAGAGAGTTTGTACAAAGCACCTTTCCCCCTCAAAGTCTGAAATTACTTGTAATTTCCTCACTTGGAGGCAAATGTGTACCTTGCAAGGAGAGGCCTGCAGAGAGCCAAGTATGATAATCAAGGTTGGGGGCCAAAGACTGACTAAGGGTAGAATGACATAGTGGCAGGACACTGGGAGCCAGGAGCAAGGAATTCAAATTTTACTTTTGCTACTTAGTACCTATGTGGTCTTGGGCTAATCACTTAACCTTTCTGAGAAACGTCTACAAAATGAGGGAGTTGGAATAGATGAGCTCTAAGATATTATTTGCCTCTATCATCCTAAGGAGAATTAGAATAATATCCTATACAATGGCCCTGAATATCATTCCCAAAGAGGAAGCCAGACATAGTCTGAGGACAGGCAGCCTCATGGGAAAGTATAGGGCCTCCCAAGGAGGAGAGTTTGGAAAGGGACATCACTCATAGGGTCAGAGAATTTAGAGCTGTAATGGAACTCTGAGATCATTTATTCCACACCCTCACTTTACAGATGAAAAACCTCAAACAGAGAAAATGACTTACCTAAAGTCACATAAGCAATAAGCAGCAAGGCTGGGATTCAAACCCAAGTCCTTTGACTTGACACCATCTCCTTGGTCATGTGATTCATCAGACCATAGTGGATAAGTTCTAGTTTCATTGGTTAAAAAAAATCCACCTCATGCACTTGAGTCTGAACTCAGTTTATATACCTTTGGTTTGAATAGTATTGAATGAGGCCAGATTTCCTATGATGAATTAAGGGGATGATCATGAAGTCAGTTCAGTTGGCTGCCAACATGGCTGTTTCTATCCAGTTTAAATGACTCTCTGGTCCCTTGAGGGTGAGCACAGGTCCCCTGTTTCTCTAGAAACATTTGGGTGTTTTTGCAGGGGATTTTCAACTAAAGCAATAACCTTTGTTGTTGTTGTTGCTATTATGTTTAGCAAAGACAGCTGAAAACCCAAAAAGCATTGGGGGTTTTTTCCCAGCTCTGCACTGGAAGGATGGTTCAGGCAAGCAGCTTGGCACCTAGCTTGCAGGGACATCAGTGGGCGGTATCAGCACCCAGGCTCAGAGTCAGGAAACCCTCTGCCTACACAGCCACCCCCACTGCCCTTGTATGGCCAGCAGCTGAGAAGCCTCAGTCAGGGGAGGCAAAGAGGAAGGAAAGGAGGCTAATGAGAGGTCAGGGCGTCACTCCCCACAGAATAAAAGGGCAAGGCTGAATCATAAACATGAACAACTCAGAGTGGTGCTTTTTGAGGTGTGAGGGCGGAGCATCAGCACTCAGGAGGAACACCAAGACAACAGCCAGTGACACACAGGCAAGCTGGCATTTTGGGAGGGAGTAGTTAGAATGGTCCATAGGGCAGTTCCACAACAGATGAAGCCATGATAGAAAAGTGCAGTCCCTCTGGTGTAAGGGAGGAGATAGGAAGGGGCCTTCTCACCCTGGAACATTTCTCCACCCTAGTTCCTTTCTGTCATTGTTGAGTTCCTCCATTTTAAATGGCAGCCCTGAGTGGCCATCCTTTCTGCCTCTCCTGCCTGTGCTTCTGACTCTCTAGACTTGGATACCATGTTCCCCTGCCAGAAAGTACCACTCCTGCACCCCAGGCTTTTGAGCTCCCTTTTATGTATTGTCTTCCTTCCATCAGTCTAAACACTATGAAAGCAGAAATTGTCTTTATTTTTGCTTGTATGTCTATCTTTAAATCTTAGCACAATATCTAGTTAGTATACTGCTGTTCAGTCATTCAGTTGTGTCCGACTCTTTGTGACCTCGTGGACCAAACTATCTATGGAGTTTTCTTGGCAAAAATACTGGAGTGGTTTGCCATTTCCTTCTCCAGTGGATTAAGGAAAACAGAGGTTAAGTGACCTGCCCAGGGTCATACCACTAGTAAGTGTCTGAGGCTAGATTTGAACTCAGGTCTTTCTGACTCTGGACTCAGCACTCTATCCACTGTGCCACCTAGCTGAGTCCTATGTCTAGCACATGAAAAAAATGAAATAATTGTTTGTTGCCTGCAAGGTAGCATGGGAATGGTAACATGGTGGTGACTGAGGGCAGACGCACTCTGCATTTCTCAAAGACAGGTGAGGGATGGGGGCATCAGTAACTTTAGGGAGCAAACACACCCCCATGAATTGATCATCATCCTATGGCAAAGTCCCAGAGAGTCTGGGACTTGTTTGGTATGTTGTGGCCAGAATTCTTCAACAGGAATGGGCTGAATTAGAATTGAGATTCCTTCTAACTCAGATTCTATGAAGTTAAATGACTTTAAAAGTGACATAAAAGATGAAGAAATTGAGTTTTTGAGAGAAGCAACTAATTGTATATAGTAATTAGTATAAATGGGGCTTGAACCCAGCTTTTTTGACTCCAAGTTCAATGCTCTTTCTATAACAAGCTCTATTCATCACCTCAAGTCACTTCTAATACCATTTTCAGACAACAATCAACAAGCATTTATTAGTATATATCAGGCACTGCTAAGCATCAGGGAATGCAAAGAAAGGCAAAAACATGGTCCTTGATTTAAGGAGCTCATTCTAATGGGGGCAGAACAACATGCAAATAACCATACAAATAACCAGCTAGCTGGTGCTGTAGTGCATACAACATCAGGTCTGCAGTCAAGTTCAAATTTCCTGAGTTCAAATCCAGCCTCAGATGCTTATTGGCTGTGTGACTCTGGGTAAGTCACTTAACCCTATTTGCCTCAGTTTCCTCATCTATAAAATGAGTTGGAGAAGAAAGTGGCAAACATTCCAGTATCTCTGCCAAGAAAACCCCAAATGGGGTCACAAAGTGTTGGAAATGACTGAAATACAAGATCTATTCAGTGTAGATAAAAGGTAATTTCAGAGGGAGATATGAGTAGCCTGGAAGACTGAGAAATGCCTCTTGCAGAATTTGAGCTGATTTTGAAAGAAGTCAGAGAACGCAGGAGTTAAGAGGTGAGAAGGAAGAAAGACTCAGAGTCAGGAGATTGAGTGTTGCATGTGAGAAACAGCATGCATTTACTTTCAATCAGACTATATCTTAAAGAAGAAAGAAAATTAAAAGGAAATTGAAGGATCCCTGGACTTGGGGAAACTGAAAGATGAGCTAGAGATCTATCTGACTCAATCAAGGTCCAGTGGGTAGGTGACACTTATAGGTCATAGAATGTCAGAGGTAGAAGTGATCTAAGGACACTGAATGTGAGAGCTGAGAGGGACCTTAGAGCACATCAGAACAGAAAGGAACTTTAGAATACAGATTTCCAGGGGTAGGAGAACTTTAGAATAAAGAAAACTAGAAGGGGATATTAGAAGTTTTCTCATCCAGTCTCCTCATTTTACAAATGAAGAAATTGAGGCTTGGAAAATTATTTAGTCAAAGTCAAAGTCAAAGTGTTGGTGATAGAATAAAATGGCCAGTTTTTAGGGGTCTATTGGGCTTGTTTCCTTTTTAAAAATATTTTGATAATTTCATAACTAAATCAATTCTGTCATTATTACTGGATGGAGTGTGCCAATTACGTACTGTCCACTCCCCTAAGACCTCACTCACCATCCCTGTAACTTTCTTGATCAAAGTACCAATCCTTGGTCACCACTTTCCTATGCGTGTTGTCTCCCCCATTAGAATGTAAGTTCCTGGAGGTCTGGGACTGACTGCTTTTTCTCCTGTATCACCAGCACTAAGTACAGTGCTTGGCACATAAGAAATGTTTGTTTATCCATTAATTCATTCATTTCTCTGTGTATTCATTCATTCACTTATTCACATCTAAATTAGCCTCACAAGAAAATTGTCTTTTCCATTTGTAAAGATTCCAGGGGAAGAACATCTTACAAACTCACAAATCCAGACAAGATGTTTCCTCAAATACTACCATTTTGTTTGGCTGGCTGTTAGCAAGAAACTCCATGGCTAGCAGATTGGAAAAGGTATGCTCTGAGATCACACACTATGGCCCAGCCCCCAGATATAGAAAACAGAAAGAACAATGCACACCGCTCTCCTGGAGACGTAGGCCAGAGGCCTACAATAATGTAACCTGTGTGCTGGGCCTGCACCATGAACGACCTGCATGGGGCCAAGTGCTCCCACAGTCCGGCCACAAAGCCAGTGGGGGTAACATGGGAGCTCCCCAATTAAGGGCATAAATACTGGCAATAAAAGAGGTAGCTTTTTCCACTGAGTACATTTTAAAAGGGGAACATTTTCACTGCATGAAGGACTTGTTTTGAAACTGGCTCCCGTCAGTCTGCAGTATGTAACATATACAAAGAAGAGACAGACTTCATTGAAGCAAAAACTCCCTATCTTGCCGCCATCATGCCTTCCTAAAGGTAAACCTTAACCAAAGGTATGTGCCTAGCAACTGCAATGCCAGTGTAGACTCCAGGGGAACTGAGCTATGCCTCAGTGGGGCAGCCTGCCTGGCATATTGACAAGAACACTGGCTCTGAAGTCAGAAGGACTGAGCTCCAACTTTGCTGTCTACCTGTGTGACTCTGGGCAACTCAAATTGTCACTTCTGTGGATTTTTGTTTCCTTATGTACAAAATGACAGGTTGGTATGAAACTGGCAAAGATGAAAAGAGAAGAAAACAGTGTTGGAATAGCTGTGAGAACACAACTCACCAATTACTGTTGGCAGAGCTAGGAATTGTTCCATTTGTTTTGGAAAACAATTTGGAATCATGTGAGAGAAGTGATTTAACAATTCATACCCTCTGACCTAGTGATCCAATTACTGGGCATGATACCAAAGAGGTCAGAAGATACTCAAATAGCCAAAGTCCTACTTTTTAAGGTAGCAAAAACCTGGAGACAAAGTAGCTGCCCATTGGTTGGCATACAGCTGAACTACGAGAAGGACATGAGAGGGCCTTGGTGGACTGTAAACTCAATGTTAGTATGATATTGCAGCCAAAGAAGTTAAAGTGGTTCAGGATGGCCTTGAGACTGACCTAAAGCTTCCAGGAATAAGGAGGTCATGGACCTTCTGCCCTGGTCAGAGCATATCTGAATTATGTTGGGTTTGGAGTGTAACACTTTGAGAGAGGTCATTGATAAGCTAGAGGGCATTCAGAGGAGGTCAGTGAGAATGGTGAAAGACCTGGAGTCTACTATGTGAAGAGTAGTTGAAGTAACCAGAGATGTTTAGCCTGGACAAGAGACAACTCAAAGGGATGAGACAGAGAGCTGTCCTCAAAGGGCAGAAATGTGGAAGAGAGCTTATACTTGTGGTTTGTCCCCAGACAGAAGGAGCAGGAACAACTGACAGAAGTTACAAAGAGACAAATTTAGTTTGATTCAAGGAAACACTTAGATATGAGCAAAAACATTCAAAACATTGAAAAAGAGGACAAAGTAATAATAGCTAGCATTCATATAGTGCTTTACAAACCACCGTACATTTGTTATCTCATTTGATCTCCACAGTAAATCTGGGAAATCAGTGCTATTAATATCTCTACTTTACAGATGAGGAAACTGAGGCAGACAGTGTTTAAGTGATGTGCCCAGGGTCAAAAAGCTAGATAAGTGTCTTAGGCTGGATTTGAATTCAGGTCCTTTCTGACTCCAAGTCTGATGTCTAGAAGTTTTCATGCAGAGGCTGGATGACCACTTATCAGGTGTGTCCTAATAGAGATTCTTCTTCAAGTATAGTTTGTATCAGATGGCTATTGAGGTCTCTTCTAACTTAAAAATTCTGTGATTCTCTCACATTATGTCATAAGAAACTATGAACATGAGAAATGCTGAGCAACACAGGAAGGCATCAGGAGGAAAAAAGATGATGACTTGACTAATGTAAATGAAAACAACACTCCAAGGCAGCTGGCTCAGATTAAATGCATGATCAATGCTGGTTGCAGATGTCAGATAACAAAGCACCCTTCCTTTCGCCCAGACAGGGGAACAGGGGACTACAGTTACATACACTTGTATGTGTGCTCCCTATCATTTGGATTTGCTTCACTGTTTTTCTTTGTTAAAAGAATATGTATGTGGGAAGGGGTAGGATGGGGGCAATATTCAGAATAACAGTGGTATTTTAAAAAGGGGCATTAATGAAAAAGTTTGAATGAAAAGGTTGAACTAAATAATCTCTAAGATCAGTTCTAGCCATAAATCCTAGAACCCTGGCCAGTTTCTTCTCATGTGGGTCAGGATGTTTCTTTCAAAGGTCCAGTTGTCAGGTATGCAGAATATCACAGCTAGAAAAGCATCTCAAATATAATTTAAACCAAAAGGTTCATTTTTTTCAAATGGAGAAAATGAGATCTAAGTAAGAGAAATGACCAAAGTCACAAAGCTGGTAAGTGGCAAAATTGGATTTTCACCAGTAAGAGTAGGCCTCTTTTCACATAACTGTGCAGACTGGGTGAGAATTTGAATTTGAATTTTGCCTCTGACAGTTACTGAATGACTATGAACAAGTCACAATCTCTGAACCTCAGTCTCTTAATCTAGAAAATGGTGATAATAACGTTTATAATGAATGACCTATTCCAAAGGCTGACCATGAGGATCAAATGTATATAAAGCACCTCCCAACTTTAAACTGAAACACCTCAAGTGTTTATAAAGGTCAGACAGTGTTATCCATAAAGGCATAGAAAAGATTCAAAATTCTCCAGTGTATTTCTGAGCAGTAGTCTGCAATGTGCAGTGGAAAGAATCAGGCTCCTGGTTTTGAGTTCTAGCTTCAACATTTAATAGGCGTGTGACCACAGGCAATTCACTGAATTCCTCAGTCTCATCTGTGAAGTAGGGGGATAATAGCAATACCTACTCCCATGTTCATTATGCTTTAAGATTTATAAAGCATTTTCCTAATACTAACAAGATGAACCATATACTATGAGCAGCATTATCTCCATTTTACAGATGAGAAAATGAAGCTCAGAGAGATGTTAAGGGGCATGCCACTAGTCATACAACTGGTGAGCACTGGAACCAAGATTTGAACATAGGTAGATAGAATCTAAGTTCAATATTTGCACTACCTGCTTCACACAACTGTAAGCTATAAAGTGATATCAAAATCTGAGTTATTTTTCCTTTCCCTTCTAAGTCTATAAGAAACTGTATGTCCTTAATAATCCTTGTGTAGAATGCCAGTATTCAATCTGGGAAATTGGCAGATCTTAACAGGTTGAGCTGCCATGGATAGCCATGGAATTGTAAAACTGAAAGTGACCTTAAAGTCTATTCCTCTCATTTTGCTCATGAAGAAACTGAGGTCCAAAGTATAACCAACAACATCACATATTGAATAAATGGTAGAGCCAAGATAGGTACAGTATCTTGACACCTTTCCATGACATGATGATTCCTCTCCCTCAAAGCTTGTCATCTAGAAATAGGATAGTCTCAGGAATTTGAGGATTTCTGAGTGTGAAGGATTCATTTATAGTTTAGGGACAATTTGCAGTTTGGCAAAAACTGAGGAAAAATGGAGTCAAAGAGAGGCATCTGAACCACTCAGACACTACTAAAGAAACAGACAAACAGCAAGCATCCCCCAGCCTAGCAGATTCAGACCTGATTGCTATAAGCAATTCCCAGCAAAGAAACTTCTACTAGTGCAGCTTTTCAACTCTTCAGCAATTTGTAGCTTTAAAGAATTGTCTGGGGGCAATAAGAAGTAAATGATATGCTCAGGGTCACATGGCAAGGACAGGGTTTCTTTTGATGAGTTTATCTGGACTTTTATTTAAAATGGTGTTGTTCACAACTATTATGGAAGTCACTTGCAAAACTACACAGATATGGCCTATATTGAATTGCCTGCCTTCCCAAAGGGAATGGGTGGGGAGGGGGGGATGGATAGAAGTTGGAACTCAAAGTTTTAGGAACAACTGTCAAGTATTGTTC
>CM053773.1:197570243-197595663 GCA_028658325.1 Potorous gilbertii
AGGGCAGATTGGTGAAAGGGGAAATTAGAATGCTCAGTGTACTGGGGTGGGGAGAGGGGGGAAATGGGGAGAAAATTTTGGAACCCAAAAATTTGTGAAAATGAATGTAAAAAGTTAAATAAATAAATTTATATTAAAAAAATAAAAAATAAAATAAAATAAAAGAATGCATAAGGAAGATCAGGAAGGGACAAAGACATATAGGGCAATTTTGTTACTACTATGTTAAATTTAATACACTTTTTATAAAAATTAAGGTGATATAGCAGATAGAGTTTTGGCCTAGGAATCAGAAAGATTGGCCTTCCTTAGTTCCAACCTGGCCTCAGACACTTAGTAGCTGTGTGGCCCTGGTCAAGTCACTCAACTCTGCTTGCCTTAGTTTCCTCATCTGTAAAATGAGCTGGAGAAGGAAATGGCAAACCACTTGAGCATCTTTGTCAAAAAAAAAATCCCAAAGGGGACAGGTAGGTGGTGCAGTGTACAGAATACTAGTCTTAGAATCAGGAGAACCTGAGCTCACATTTAGCATTAAACACTTAACCCCAATTGCCTCACCAAGAAAAAAAAAGTGAAAGAAAGAAAAGAAAACCCCAAAGAGTGTCATGATGACTGAAAATGACTGAACAACTTTTTAAAAGTACCTAAAAGAAGTTCATTTTTATATATAATATTCTTTACTTTTCTTTATATATGATGATGTTCTTATCTGATAGGTTCTAAACAAGAGAAAATGTATATTTAAAAATTTTAAAGGGAAATGTTCTGTCTTGTTGTGAGCTACTAAGGATAGCAGCCATGGATTATAACTTTAAAAAAAAAGACAATTTGATCAACTACAGTTAATACTGAAAATACGCTAATAAACATAACAATTATTCTCTGATGATTCAGAATGAACTTCAGGATGATAAATGAAGGGGATTGGACCAAACCCTCTACTATTAAAAACACTTGCGGCTCTAACACTCTATGATATGTGTGTGGCCCCTTCAGCTCTGGCCTTCTATAATTTTGTGCTGGTAGCATCACTTCAGTTCTCTAGTTATAATACAAGTTCCTTGAGAATTGGAATTTTTTGGTGTTCATCTTTGCATTCTCAGTGCCAACCATCCCAAGTCTCACTCACTGTTTGGGTTCTAAAGGCTCAAAGTAAATGTCAATAGGAATTGTTTCTGTTTTGGCTAGAAATCCTGAAGGTCTTCCATTCCCAGATTACCAAGTCAAAGAAGCCATTCTCTTCTTCATTTCTTACCTAGCCTTAATCACTGAATGGCTATCATCTCAGACAAACTGAGACCTGGGAAAGACCTTCGCTTAAAAGGGCCAAGGTCGTCCACTGTATCCAGGGTCATCTCCAGTGATCTTGATCTATATCTTGCTTAATTTTTATAAAGAGTGTATTGGAGATGGCTCCAGAGGAGAGGGTGAGGCTGGTGACTCTGCACCATTCTGCCTCACTTAAATCCATTCACTTGCAAATCATGACATCACCTTCCTGATGTCATGGTCCTTTTTGAGAACAAAGGACATACAACCACAACCCAACACCTAGCAGAATACCCAGAACATGATTCTTAATAAGAACCTGTTGCATTTGTAAAAAGGGAAAGACTATTCTTTTCTTCAACCAGTGTTTAGATACAAAGTCTCTTATATACAGAAACAATTTTAACCAGCAGGCAAAAGTGTCTCTGCCCTTTCAGTTTTCAGACCAAGAGAAAATAAAGTATTCTTTACCCCTAGAAGGAGGAATTTAATTTCTAAATATAAATGAAGATACATAACTCTGGAGAGAAGTTATAGGCTATATTGTATCATTAACTAGATAATAACTAATCACTACAGGATGGAGAATGTGGAGTTGATCTATTTCCCTTGATGCATAGTTTGTCTTATCATCTAATCTCATGCAATAAGCACACAGCTCTGTGAAGTGATGTTAGCTTCACTAACTTTTTACCTGCTATTATTATTACTTTTAAAATATTTTATTTGTTTTAATCAGTCAAAATCCACCTTGTCATGCTCCTACTCCCTTCCCGTTTTGAGAACATGAGAAACATAAAACCCATTATAAACATGTAGTCCATCAAAACAAATTTCTTTATCAGCCATGTCCAAAAAAGTATTTGTCTCCATCTGCATTCTGAGTTCCCCACTTCCTATCAGGAGGTGCGTAGCATGTTTTATTACTAGTTCTGTAGAATCTTGATTGGTCATTATGCTGATAAGAGTTCAGCACAATTGTATTCTATCACATTTACAAACTATACCTTGTTCGTCCATCCCCCAATGATCAAATGAGATAATATTTGTAAAATAATTAGCACAGTAGCTGGCACAAAGCGGGCCCTGTATAAATGCTTATTCTTTTCCTCTTTCCCCGCTAATGTATGGGGACTCCTTCAGGTTCCTATTCTTTGATACCGCAAAAAGATTTTGCTTAGGACTGATCTCTCTCCCTTAATCTACTCTCCCGCTAATGTCCCCTCCCCCATTCTCCCTTTTCCCTCACTTCTCTTTTGGGTGAAATGAATTTCTATATCCAACTATGTGTTTCTGTATATTCTTACTTCTTTTTACCACTTCAAATGAGACTGAAGTTTGTCCGCCAATCCCTTCCCCACCTTCTGCTATTTGTACAGATATCTACTTGCACACTGATTATATGAGATAATTTTCCCAAATCACCTTCCCACCCCACACTTCTCTCTTCCCACATCAGTATATTCTTCTTTTCCTCCACTTTTTTCCTAAGATTAACAAGATATATAACAGAATCATTCCCAGGTCTTGTGTGATTGAACTCTCTCCTTGACCCTGTGGTGATGATAGGGTTCAGAGGACACATATGCATCATCTCCCCATTTGAATATATGTAGTTTAATAATTGTTTAGTCCCTTTTGATTCCTCATTCATATGTACCTTTTCATGTTTCTCTTCCCTCTTGTGTTTGAACTTCTATTCAACTTTGGTCTTTTCATCAGGAATGTCTGGAAGTCCTCTATTTCATTCTAGGTCTATTCCCTACCCCCACCCCCATCCCCACCCTAGCTAGCTAAGTATAATCTTAGCTTTGCTGCATAAATTATTCTTGGTTATAAGCTCATATTCTTTGCTCTCTCCAATACGGTATTCCAAATTCTCTGCTCTCCTTTAGTATCCCAACTGTAGTTCCTTGGTATTTGAATTCTTTTTGTCTACATGCAGAATTTGTTTTTCTTTCATTTGGAAACTCTGGAATGTGGCTATAATGTTCCTGGGAGTTTTCATTTTGGATTTTCTTCAGCAGGTGACCAATGGAGTCCTTCTTATTTCCACTTTGCTCGCTGCTTCTAAGAGGTGTGGGGTTTTTTTTTCCTTTAAGATTTCTTGAAATATGATGTTTCTTGTTATGGTGATCAGATAATCCAATGATTTTGGATTTTTTTTCCTCCACAATCTTTTCCAGGTCAGTTCTTTTTTGCTATGAGATACTTTATACTTTCTTTTATATTCTTGGTCTTTCGATCTTGTTTTAATATTTCTTATCTCATAGAATCATTGGCTTCTATTTGGTACAATCTAATTTTCAGGGACTTTGTTATTTGGGTTTTGTACCTTTTGTGCCAAGCTGTTAACTCCCTTAATAATTCTTTCTTTTATAACTCTCTTGTCTTTTCCATTTTCCCCTCCAGAGTTCTCATATTTACAAAAATATTTTAAATGCTTTTCTTAATTCTTGCTCCTATGAAGTCTGATTGAACTTTTTGCCCAATCTGTGTTTCACTTTGAGGCTTTGCTTGCAGATCTTTTGGAGTTATTTTCTTCTAAGTTTGTGTCTTGAGCTACCCTGCCACCACAATGACTCTTCTTCTGTTTGTATATTCCTCTAGCCTACTTCTATGCTCTCTACATGCTGGGTACCTGACCCATCTGTCTCCACAGACGTTCCTGTCCATCTCTCTGTGCTGATCTGGGCTGGATAAATAACTTCCTGTGACTTTTTTCCCTTGAATTTTCCCATCAGGAATCATTCTGGTGCATTTTCGAGATCATTTTGGAAGAGTTTGGTAGTTGTCTCTCTCTCTCTATACACACACACACACACACACACACACACACACACACACACACACACACAAAAGCTGATAACATTTCTTAGGTAATGTAGTCTAATCCAGAGGATTGGAATCCAGGGCTTATAAAGTGGGTATTATCATTTTTATGGGGCAGTATGGATTAGTGTGACTAATACTTGACTAGGAGTTAGGAGATCTTGCTTCTAGCCCTGGTTATGAATCCTTTCGCTCTCCAAGTTTTAGTTTTGCTCTCCATGAAATGAAACCATCAGGAGATGATCCGCGAGGTCCCTTCCAGTTCTGACATCCATAAACCTAAGGATCCTCCCATCACTGATACCCATGGAACCTTGTACTTCACTAAGATACCTGGTTCTCAAGAATAAGAAAATAGTCTGTCTGTACTCTGTCCTCTTCAGACCATATATGGAGAATTATAGTCAGTTCTTAGTTTATGGATATTGATACACTTTACAGCATACAGGAGGGCAACTGGGATAGCAAAGCGCATTGTGTCAATGCCATATGAGGATCATCTGAAAGAACTGAGGATGTTTACTTATCTGTTAGCTTTGGTTTTCATTATCATTTTAATTTCCAAATGTATCCCCTTCCCAAAGAAAATGGTTCCCAAAAGTCATTCACAATAATAAAAAAGAAAAATAACCCCCCTCCCCACAGTTCAGCAAAACTAAGCAAAACATCAACTTGATTCTGTTATCCATTGTGTTAAGAATCCCTTCTGACATGGTATCATCCAGCAATTTGATGAACATACTGTCTATACCTTGGTAAAACTCATGGACAAGAGTGTTAAAAAGACAGAACAGATTCCTGGAATACTCCTCATACTTCTGTGGAGATCTCTCTTGATAAAATAATATTAAGCCATTAACAATTACTTATTTCCTACCAGATGCACTACTTTTGGACTTCTTTTGACTTCTATAAAATGCCATCATTCCCTAAAGAACCTCATTATTGGGCAATCTTATGATCTTGCAAGATCAAATCAACCTTGGGACTCACATCCCATCAATACCCCTTTATCTTTCTGATTGGACCCATGAGTTCCAAAACTTACATTTAAGGAGTGAGTCAAGGACAATCATCTCCTCATTTCCCACCAGCTGTACTGCTTTTGGACTTCTCCCCCACATTTGCCCTTTTCAGTTTCCTTTTGTGTACCATCTTCCCCCAACGGATTATAAGATATTTCAAGGAAATGACTGTCTTTTTATCTGTATATGTATTCCCAGCACAGTGCTTGGCACATGTGTTCAGTCATTTTCAGTTGTGTCTGATTCTCTGTGACCCCATTTGAGATTTTCCTGGAAGAGATACTGGAGTGGCTTGTCATTTCCTTTGCCAGTTCATTTTACAGATGAGTAACTGAGGCAAACAGTACAGTGACTTGCCCAGGGTTGCACAGCTATTAAGTGACTGAGGCCGGATTTGCACTCAGGTCCTCTGGACTCCTGAAGTCATGAAATTAAAAGATACTTGCTCCTTGGAAAAAAAGCTATGGCAAAGGTGAACAGCATGTTAAAAAGCAGAGACATCACCTTGCCAACAAAGGTCCATGTAGTCAAAGCTGTTTTTTCCAGTAGTAATGTATGGCTGTTGAGAGCTGTACTATAATGAAAACTGAGCAGCACGGCATCAATGTTCTCAAACATTGTACAGGAGGAGATTCTTGAGAGTCCCTTGGATAGCAAGGAGGCCAAATTAGTTAATACTTAAAGAAATTAATTCAGGCTATTGACCGAAAGGTTAAATACTGCAGCTGAAGTTTAAATACTGTGGTGACATAATGAGAAGACACAATCCATTGGAAAAGACCTTGATGCTGGAAAGACTACAGGCAAAGGAGAGAAATGTAGGTGAGGATGAGATCGATAGATAATATCATGGAAACAATGAACATGAACTTGAACAGATTTCAACAGAAGGGCCTGTTGCACTATATAGCTCATGAGGTCACAGAGAGTTGGACATAACTGAACAACAACCACTAGACTCCCAGGCCAGCACTCTGTGCTGTGCCGCCTAGCTGCCCAAAGGATTTATTGTTGTTGTTCAGATGTTTTCCGGAGTTTTCTTGGCAGAGATCCTAGAGTGGTTTGCCATTTCCTTCTCCAGCTCATTTTACAGATGAAGAAATTGAGGCAAACAGGGTTAAATGTCTTGCCTAGACTCACACACTAGTAAGTGTGTGAGGTTGGATTTGAACTCAGGAAGTTTTCAAAGGAGGAAAACTCATGAGTTTTCCTTACTCCAGGCTTCGTACTTCTATCCACTGTGCCACCTAGCTGACTAGTACAACTTAATGAATGTTTACCTGATTTAATTATTAATCATATTAATTAATTATATAATATATATACAAATAACCTATATAATTAAATAATTAATTGATAATTATATATATTAATTATTCTTTGAGTCCAGTCATCTAACTAGTTCTGAATCCAACAGATTGAAAAATTGTGTGTAAACCATAACTCTCCATCTTCTCTACAAGAACAGTATGGGATACTTTATTGAAAGCTCTGCTAAAATCTAGGTAAACTATATTTACATTATTCCTCTCATTTACTAGTTTAGTGGTCCTGTCAAAAGAAAATCAGATTAGGCTGGCATGACATGTTCTTGATGAAACTGCCATGCCAGCTTTCTGTAATCACTGCTGCCCTATCTCAAATGTTCACCAAACATTTCTTTAATGATTCACTCTAGGATGTTCCCAATAATGGAAGTCAAGTTCACTGGCCTTTAATTTGCAGGCTCTGTTCTTTTCTCTCTCCCTTTTTTGAAAATCAGAACATCTGCTCTTCTCTAATCTCACTGTACTTCTGTTTTTCATGATTTTTCAGAGATCTTTGACATGGCTCAGCCATCACATCTGTCAGTTCTTTCAGGCCCTGAGGATACGATTCACCTGAGCCAGGTGACTGGAGTTCATCAAGGGTGGCCAGGTGCCTACTTTTATTGGCTTAGCTATCTTAGGACACTCCTAATACCCTGTGAGTCATTTTTTGTTCTATTTTTTCCAGTGCAAAGCATGTACTTTGCAGAACAGCACACACAGTGCTTAATAAATGCTTGCTGACTGACAGAACAAGCAGAAACAAAATAAGAACTGGGACTGTCATTGCCCCATTCACCCCTAAACAAAAGTTCAACCTCTTCTTTGATTCTCTGTTTCAATCAATCAAGAAATATTGTTTAAGCACCTACTTCGTTCCAGGCGCTCTGGTAGGTGCTGAGACTACAATTTCTACTAGTAAGGTTAAAAAATACACAAAGTAGTTAAATCTAAGGCATTTTTGGAGGAAGGTCACTAGCAATTGGAGGATCAGTAAAGACTTCTTGCAGAAGACAGTGACTAGAGGGACTCTGACGTGGAAGAAAGAAGGGAGGGCATTGCAAGTCTGGGGGACAGCTAGAACAAAAGTAGGAAGATGGGCAATGAAATGCTGCAGACGAGGAGAAAAAGCCAGTTTGAGTACAAAACAGAGTGCAGGCGACTAGGTGGTACAGAGGATAGAGTATTAAATCAAATAGAGTATTAAATTCAAATCCACCCTCAATTGTGTGACCCTAGACCAGTCTCCTAACTTTTGTGTGCTTCAGTTTCTTCATTAAATGGAGAGGATAACAGCACCTACCTCGCAGGGCTGTTGTGAGGATCAAATTAGATAAAAAAAAACCAAACCACAGAACCCTGCAAACCATAAAGTGTTACATGCCAGTTATTACTACTGCTGTTGTTGCTAATGTACAGTGAAGCTGGGAAGGATAGATTGGGGCTGGGTTGTAAAGGAAATCAAGATTTAAAACAAAGGAGTTTAGAATTTTATTCTAGAGGCAATGGGAATCCTTGGGAGCTGATTGAGTAGGGAAGTCACATGGTTAGATATATGCTGAAAGAAAATTACTTTGGCAATAATGCATGCAATAGATTAGAGTGGTGACACTTGAAGTAAGAAAACAATATAACTAACTTTTTGTTGTGCTTCATTTTCCTTGTCAACTTTATCTCCAAGTTTCTCAGTTTTGCTTACTTTACTTTGTATCAGCTCCTATGTCTTTCCAAGCTTTTTTAATTTTTCCACAGTCAATATTTCTTACATTCATGTATATTTATTTATCATTTTCCAATAAATGAGAAACTAATTTTTTGGGACTAAAGATGTTTAGTGTTTAGAAGAGAAGAGTTAAGAGAAACAGGAAACAGAAATACTGTGTGATGATCAGCTGTGAATGACTTGGTTGTTCTCAGAAGTACAATGATCCAAGACGATTCTGAAGGACTCATGATGAAAAATGCTATTCACCTCCAGAGAAAGAACTGATGGAGTCTGAGCACAGATCAAAGCACAGATTTTAATTTTTGTCTGTGTTTTCTTTCACAACATGACTAACATAAAAAAATATTTTGCATGACTACATACATATAATCTATACTAAGTTGTTATCTTCTCAGTAAGCGGGGGGAAGGAAAGAGGAACAGAGAGAATTTGGAACTCAAAAAAATTTTTAAAAGAAAGTTAAAATGTTTTTCCATGTAATTGGGGAAAAGCAAAATATTAAAAAAAGAGAGAGAGAAACATGATAGTTGTTTTCAAGGGCTGATATGTGCAAGAAGGATTAGACATATTGTGTTTGGTCCCAGAGGGCAGAACCAGGAACAGTGAGCAGAAAGGGGCAAATTTAGACCCCCAGGTCAGGAGAAATATCCTAAGAATCAGAGCTGTCCAAAAGTGAAATAAGTTGCAGAGACATGACCAGTCCTCCCTCACCACTTTTGAAACAGAGGTCTGATGACTACCTGGGCATGTTGTGATTAGATAACTAGAAAGTTACTTGGACTTGAAGGTGACTGAGGGAGGCCCCTTCCCACTCGGATTCTGTGGGTTCATGAATAACACTGCCATGGCACTTTATAGCTCTAGGTTCATTATCTCATTTGAGATGCTTACAATAATTCTGTGAGGCAGACAGGTAGAAGGGATTACTATTGGTACTTTATGCCTTAGAAAAGAGGTTTAAAGAAGGGTGTAACAGGCAGAACCCAGACCAGAAAAGGTCTTCTGATTACTAGTCCAGTGTGTTTGATAAACATAAAAACAAAGGGATTCTTATACCTTGGAATCTGACTTTTTCCTAAGAGGATGACATCCGTGAGTCTCTCCTTTCTGGAGGCGACAGGAGAAGAGCAGTCCTAATAAAATTGGAAAGTTACCAGAAACCAATGAGTTTGAGCTATTCATTCTGCCAGTTTCCCAATCTCCCCATCTCTCCAAGAGAATTCACTGCTTAAGGGCTGCTAACCAAGCTGATGAGGACAGTGTGGGAAGATAAAGTCCTATCCAAATAGCCATCTAAGCAGTAGATTTCTTTTATCTGAACAGCTGAGAAATCTCCAGAGAAACAGCTTCCCTGGAAGTCCTAGTCCTACCTACTCTCCCTGTTAGAATAATTTCTTCCTATAATCATACTAGGAATTAGAAATTATTTCTTTTTTTTCCTCAAGGAAGGTACTCATGCGATAAACAAAGTCATCTAAACTGCTGGGGAAACAGGACAGCAGTCTGGCAGAAATTAGGCTTAGATCAAAATCTCAAGATAATGAATACATGACCAATATATAAAAAGTCACATCATAAACAAATTAGAGGAGCAACAAAGAAATTATTTTTCAGACATATGGATAGGAGAAGAGTTTATGAATCACAGAAGAAAAAATGAACAATTTTGATCATATAAAATTAAAACAGGTTTGTACTTACATATGCAATGCAACTAAGATTAGAAGGGAAAGAGTTAACTGGGGCAAAGAAATCTTTACAGCTAGTTTCTTAGATAAAAGTCTAATTTCCAAGATATATAAAGAAATAATTCAAATTCATTGGAATAAAAGCCATTCATTCTCTCTCTCTCTCTCTCTCTCTCCCTCTCTCTCTCTCTCTCTCACATTGGGTTGGTCACACAACTAGTAAGTATTAAATGTCTGAGGCTGAATTTGAACTTGGTTTCCCCTGACCCCAGGGCTGGTGCTCTACCCCCTACACCCTCTATATGCCCCTAAAATCTCAAGTTGTTAAATTGTTAGAGGACATGAAAAAGTAATTCTTAAGGGAAGAAATACAAGATAGCCATATTAAAAAATACTTCAAGGCATTAATTATCAGAGAAATGCAAATTAAAACCCAACTCCCTTAATTCCTCTTTGGGCCCCATTTTTCCCATTCCCCAAGCAGCTTTTCAACCTGGAAGCCACCTTTAACACCATGTTCCAGTAGCTTTCTCTCCCTAGAAGATCCCTCTACTTTTCATTTTTAGATAGTTCTAATTGTTAGAAGTTTCTATTCATAGTAAGTCAAATTTTGCCACCTGCAATTGCCACTGCCCAGTTATTCCTAGGTTGACTACTGAGGCTAAGCAGAATAAGTCTAATCCATCTGTCACTTGATAGTTCTTCAAATATTTAAAAAGGGTAAATAACACCCCCTTAAGTTTTTCCTTCCTAAACATTCCCACATCTTTCAGTCTAGTCACACCTTTTGATACTCCTTTCTATTGTGGTTGCTCTCTTGATAATGTCCCTCTTAAAATTCCCCTGCCATAGCAGAACTAGACAGATGGGTATTGCCCAGGACATAGCACAGCACACTGTTAGTTCCTGAACACTTCACTCCTTATTAAAGCTTCCTATACTTTATTTCATGGTGAACAGCCTTCCTAATGGTGACCTAACAGTTCTATATTGCAATAGCTGCTGCTCTAGTAGCCAGGCACACCTGGAAAGAGAGGATAGCACTTGGATCTGACAATGTTTAGCAAAATGACACTGGGGTTGAACACAGAAGGCAACAAAAGCATGGTAGGTATCTGGATGCAGAGATGTATCCAAGCTATCTCTCAACTTGTCTCCCTCAATACCATCTCCCCCGACCCTCTTAGCTGTTGGGGACCTGCCCTCTTTGTCATCATCTCCCACTATCTTCTCCTTTAGTCTCTGATGAGGAAACTCTCCCTATCAAGTTCAACACCTCTGCTTAATTAGAATCCCATTCCCATCTGTCCTCTCGAGCAGAATTCCCCTCACACAATAATCTCCCACTCTTTTTAACCTTCGATCTTTCCCTGTCTATTGGTTCTCCCCATCTTTTAAAACAAAAACCCTTCAGCAGACTCTACCATCTCGTGAAGCTATCTTCCTACATTTTCCTCCCTTTCTTACTTCAACTCTGTGAAAAAGTTGTTTACACTTGTTGCTTCCATTCTTCTCTCACTCTCTTCTAAACCCTGTGCAATATGGCTTTTCAGCATCATCATTTAACTGAAAGTGCTTTTTCCTAAGCTACCAACAATCTCTTAACTACCAAATTTCTTTTGTCCTTTTCTCCTTTCTCATCTTTCTTGATCACTCTCTCCTGGATACTCTCCTCTGGGTTTTGGTGACATTGCTCTTGGTTTTTCTTCTATCTGTATGACTGTGCATTCTCTCCCTATCCCTCACCCCCTCTTCTTCTTACTCTATTCTTCTCTCACCCCCCTTCCTTTCTCTCCCCCCTCTACTTGCTAGTGGATTATCAATATCACATTCCTTAACTATGGGCACACTCTCTCTTTTCTCCTTTCTATATTCTCTCACTTGATGACCTTACCATCTCCCAGAGGTTAAATGATCATCTCCATGTAGAAGACTCTCAGATTTTGCTATCAAACCCTAGTCTTGATATTCACAACATTCTCACTTCCCCCATTGTTGGACGTTTCGAACTGCATGTTTCACAGGCACCTCAAAATCAACATTCCATAACAGAACTCTTATTTCCCCATCCCTCTCTAACTCACTCCTCCTTAGAACATCATTATTTCTGTTTAAGGCATCACCAACTTTCCACCCAAAGAGGCTGAAAACCTTAGCTTCACCTCAGTTTTTCACTCTTCTTTACCCCCATATATCCAATCAATCGTCAAATCTTGGCAATTCTACCTCCACAACATTTCTCTCATAGGTCTTCTTCTTTCTACTCATATAACTATCATTCTAGCTCTGGTTTCTATCACTTCTTACTTTGAGTATTTCAATAGACTCCTAACTGATCTCTTTACCTCAAATCTCTCCCTACTCCAATTCATCCTCCATACAGCTGTCAAAATAATTTTTCAAAAATATATGGGTCTGACTACATTATAACCAGAACAATAAACTCCAGTGACAGCCCATTACCATTAGGATCAAATATAAACTCAGGCATTTAAAACTCTTTACAGCCTGGCCCTGGTCTACTTTTATTGGCCTTCCTGCATTCTATGATATAGCCAGATTGGTTTTACTACTCTTCACCTACACACATACCACTGCATCTCCTCTCTTTGTTTTTTCATTAGTTTTCCCCCATCCCTGGTTGCCTTCAAGACTCAGCACTCCCAACGGCTAAATCCTTTCTCCCCAAAATTATCTTATGTCTGATTTATGTTTTGTAGATACTGAGTTATACACATGATGCTTCCCCCATTAGAACAAAAGCTTCCAGAGGGTAGGAACTGTTTCACTTTTGTCTTTGTATGCCTAGCATAAGAAGCAGACAGCTCAGGGTGGTGAAGTGGGTAAAGAATCTGACTTGCAGTCAGAAAGTCCTAAGGGCAAATCATTTAACTACTGTCTTCCTCATTTTCTTATCTATAAACAGCACCTACTTCACCCAGTGGTGGTTGTGAGGATCTAGAGTCAATACATTCAAACATGCTTTGTAAGCCTTAAAGCACCATAACACGGTAACTATTACTATTATTGTTAACCAGCACCACTATGCCTGGCACAGTCAATAAATATTTGTTGACTGATAAAGGAAAGGGGAAAGAGTAAGAACAGCATAAGAGAAATTCTAAAAACAATTATGGCTGCAGCTACTTTTTAAAAATTTGAAGGCTACATACTTGAGGAAAGTAGAGAAATATGTTTGACACCAGTTAGAGATATTTAAGCCAGAAATAAGGAAGAAAACTGCTGGCTTCAGGGGGCTAGTAGGTTTCTTAGAAGATCACTTCCCCTCTCTAGGCTTCAGTTTCCCCAGCTATATGCTAAGAGTTCAGTCAGACTGAATGATCTCAAAGGGGCTTCCCAGCTCTGACATTTTATGATCTTGGTCCCTCCTAGCACCAACGTCCTATGTCTAAGGTCCTTTTCAGTTCTGACAGTTCTATTATGCAAGACACCTTACATCTAAACTGTAGAACAGAACTTTCACTGGAACAGAAAAGGACACATTCTACACGAAGTTTTCTATGCACAATTCTTAGAGAAACTATGGTTCAAGAGCAAGATCTACAACATGAACTTCTCTGTTCAATGCACTCAGCTTTACTCCTGCTGGTTCTGACAAGAGAAAAGAGGTAGAGCATTCAGTTAAAACTCCTTGCATGCTAGTTCTCCCTTCTGTACTCAAACATCTCTGCCAGCTGACACAGACATCTGATCACTAACAAAGGAAGCTCTCACTCTTCAGCAGGGAATTAGGGCAGGAATATGCTAAGAGTTACAGTGAGCTGAATTAGTCACTCTATGACAAGCATCCAGTATCTTTGTGTGAATCACACAGGAGAGCCCTCAATTCTCTTGCATGCATTCTATCTGTAGCATCTGCAACTGACTGCTTCAGTTTAGTAGGCAAGAGTGACTCTGACAGTGCTCTTTGGTAGCAGCCTGAGCTCTCAATATGGGGCTCAGCAAGATGTTATTAGAAACAGAAAATATGAGAGGGGAAAGGGGATGGTAAAAGAGGAAAGAAAGGGGACAGAAGAGGAGTGGAAATTTTAGAAAATTTACAAATATTGTAACACTTTCTCCAAAAACTTGAGGGGTTTTTCTGATTTGGGGAATGTCAGTCAATACACAACCACTGGGATGTATTCCATACTATCAAGAGTCAGAAAATCATACCCCCAGTACATTTACAAATGGCAAACAGAAGTTAAATGTTGGGGCACTTAGACCCATAGAATGTGAACACGGAATGTAGAATGATCAATGTTAAAAGATTCCAGAGACAGAAAGTCTATCAGATAAAAACCATTACAGATACGTCTGATTCAGGGAGAAATTTAAAATACCAGTGTCTTTATTTTTGTGAAAGGGTTGTGTCCTACTTTGGATATTAAGTCATCTTCAAAGAAGACTTTTGCGAAGCAAATCCTATTAAGTTGGCTGACTTTGATTACTTAAAACAAAATAGGTATGTTCATAGGGAAGGAGGGAGCTCTCCAACCAACTCAGCTGAAAATTTTTGGCAAGAAAGGCATTAAAGGAATGGTTAAGTTCAGGATACATTATCAAAAAGGCAGGGCTTTCCAACACTTTCACAGCTCAGTAGCACTTTGAGAACCTTGGGATCTCCCTTCAACATCACGCCTCCTCTCTTTTGCTTTCCCATACCAAATACCAGTCAACCATAATTTCACTGGGGATCCCCTAATTCTACACTCAACCTCTAAGAACTTAACTCTCCTTTCTCTCACTTTCCAGAGTTGGGGAACCTGTGGCCTTGAGGTCACATGTGGCCCTTTAGGTCCTCAAGTGCTGCATTTTGACTGAATCCATACTTCACAGAATAAAGTGATCTGTCACAAGGAAGGCCATCTAAATTGTGCTTACTGTCATTCAGCCTGAAAAACTTATAAGTTTGAGGCTTTAAGTTCTATAAAACAAATCTGTGATGCACTTTATTAATTCTATAAGCCCCCAAATCCTGCAAAACAGGTCTCCTTATCAGTGCATATTTGATCCTGGTCAACATAGTAGCAATTTAAGCTGTAAATTGTGGAAATATTCCAGCAATAAATGAAATGTGTGTGTGTGTGTGTGTGTGTGTGTGTGTATGTATATACTATTCCTTTATAGAGTCCACTTGTATTTTGTGGAGATGAGAGATAATGCAAGTAAATAATGAAGTGAATAATAGTCCTAAGGATGCCTGAAAAGAAAACAAAATCTTCTAGTGTGTGTTGAAACTTAGAAACTACAAAGGGAACCAAGTCATTTCTATGCTTTTGCTTCAGTTTCTGTATCTATAGAAAGGAAAGATTGAACCAAATCCCTTCTATAAGGTTCCTTCTAACCTCAACATTGTATGCTCTATATTCTTATAATCTTTTATGATCTCTTCCAGCTCTGATAGTTTATGTCAGGATTTCCCAACCTGGACTTTGCATACTCTCATAGGGTACTAAAAGCTTTTCAAGAGAGTAAGGAGAATATTGGGTGAAAGGAAGGGAAGGAAAGGGGAAAAAAAGAGGGAGAAAGAGGAAGGGAGGGAAAAGGAGGGGAGGTAATTGAAGATGAATTAAAAAAAAAAATGAATGGGACAATTCTCTAAGAACAGTGTTGGGAGGACTCAAGATTAGAATTAACAATTCAAAGTACAGAACAAGTTGAGGCCTAAAATGACAAAAAGGGTTTGCTGCTGTTGTTGCTGCAGTTGGTTTGTGTGGTTTTGATTTTGATTTTTTTTTTTTTTGCTATGTTGAGACAGGAGGAAAATCAAAGAAATGGCAGGGCCATAACTGTGGAATGGGGAGGGGGGTGATGATTACAGATGACAGAGGGGAAGGCAGAATGATTCATGCTTTCCATTGCTTCTTTCTGTTTTCTCTACCAAGAAAAACAAGGTTCATATTCAACCTTCCTCCCTTTATGGTCAAGTTTTGAGTCAGGAATTGTCATTTTTCATCTGTTTATCACCAATGCCAGATACAAAGACTTGTAATGTCCATCTGTTCTGGTTCAGACCTATGACTTCATTTGTATGAGGAACTCCTGGTATAGAAACTACTTGTACCCAGGTTCAGCTTGGCAACTTATAGTAACTTCCAGTCTTAGGAAGTTGCCTGGGCCACTGAGAGATTAAGTCACTTGCCCAGGGATACCAATCTAGGAGGTTTCAGAATTAGAATACTAATTCAGGTCTTCCTGAGTTCAAGACTGGTTCTTTAATAAATACTTGGCAAATTAAATTGAATTAAAATCTTCAGAATGAAAAGAATAGAAAAAATTAGTTGAGGATCAGATGAAACTCAAGGTAAGCAAGGAGATCTGAAAACAGCAACGAGAGCACCAGAAAGATTCAAATGACCTCACCAAAACAAACTACATTTTGGGTTACTGAGAGAAGTGACAGTTGTAATTCCTGAGCAAATGTCATTGATTTCTGAAAAATCATGAGGAATGGAAGAGCTTCTATAGTAGTGGAGATGGACAAACTTATTTTCAAAAATGAAGAAGAGAAATTCTTCAAATAATAGGCCAGTGAACCTCCCTTCAATTCCTGACAAAATTTTTAAATGCACTATTAAAGGGATGGTTTGTGAACATTTAGAAAGGGAAAGAACAATTACAAAAAGCTAGCTCCACCAAGAAGTCATTCTAGATTAAACTAATTTCTTTTCTTGGTTGGATTTTTTTTTTTTGGACAATGTTACTAGATTCAGATATAGGATATCTGAATTCTAGGAGGACATAATGAACCTATATATTATTCTAGGGAACAAGATCAAGAGATGAAGACTATATGGTACTATAGCTATGCACCTTCAGAGATGATAACTTATCAGAATTGATCCTTATAAACCTGGAAACAGGTCAGTAGTGGCTCCATCCTTGGCTATGTATTGGTCAACATTTTTATTGATAACTTGGATCAAGACATAGATGGAAAATTTATCAAACTGATAAAAAAATCAACTGAACAAATATAACTATAAAAATTTTATAGCTGCTCTTTCTATGGAGGCAAAGAGTTAGAAAATAAGAGGGATGCCTCATCAACTGAAGAACAACTTAACACATTGTAATACGCTAATGCAATGGAATGTTATTGTGCTATGAAAAATATTAAAAAGGATGGATTAAAAGAAACCTGGGGGGCCCTGTACAAACTGATGCAGAGTTGAGCAAGAAGAATCAGGAGCACAATTTATGTCATAATAAAAATAATGTAAAAATTATGAAACAATGACTATCACTGACCAACCTATAGTTGGATTCCAGATTACTAATGAAGAATGTTACTCACCTCCATAGTGAAAGAAGACAAATAATGTTAATTGAAAAAGATTTTTTAATAAAGTCCAAAAAAACACTTTTGGCAATAGTTTACACAAAAAGGAGCATAGGATTTCAGCAGCCTGCAAGCTCAATGAGTCAATACCAGCATGACACAATTGCATGCACCAAACTGAACATGCTCATAGGCTGCATTAACAGAAGTGTAAGAGTGGAAAGGTTTTAAATGAGAAAATCAACTACTGTACCCATTTAGTCCTATACTTTAAGTAAAAACACATCGCAATTGAATCAATCAATCAATCAGAGATGTGAACTGTTTAATGAATATGCCTTGGACATCTACTGAATCAAAGGTACAATAGCAAGTCTGTTCAGATTGGTTGAATGAAATGTTTATGCTTTGTGGAGCTTGTATAAAAACCCCACAAGGTAGTCTGGAATTGGGGACATAAGAAAATGACAAATGAAGGCTGAAGCCTTCTAGCTAAGCTCCTTAGAAAGAATTCCTTGGGTGGGGGGGAAGGGGGAGCGAGAGGGTTGAGGGGGAAGGGGAAAATGATAGCACTGGTAGGGTTCTAAGGTTTGCAAAGTTTACAGATATTATCTCATTTGATTCTCACAACCCTGTCAGATAGGTGCTATTGCTATAACCCTTTTATGGATAAGGGATCTGGGACTGAGCATTAAATGGTTTACCTAGGATAACACAGTCAGTACGCATCTGCAGCAGTATTCAAACTCAGATCTTAATTCTAAGTCTGGCACTCCATCCACTATTACACCCAATGCCCACATGAGAAAGGACTCCCTAACGACGAGCACTACACCCAAATGGAATGAGGTAATTTGGAAGATAATGAGGTTCCTTATCATTCACAGGCTTCAAATTCCAGGACAGGGAGATAGAAGAGATCTAGCCTAATTCTTTTGTGTTACAAATGAAAGAACTAAAGACCAAACATTAAAAGACTTCTCCAAGGTCCTACAGGTAGTAACAGAACTTACATTTGAACACATATATATTCTGATCCCAAGTTCAGGATATTTGCCCCTTCAATTCTTCGAATATTTGCACTGCCTTTATCACTGGACTCCTGTGAAAAGGGGGCTTTCTAAACCTGGAGTGTTCTAGAAATAAGATGTGTCATTACTGTCATTATTAGTGAAAGAAAGGGGGGGTGATAGTGCAAAGAACATTTAAGGGGCATGTGATTAGTGTGGTTAATTACCTGAAGGTACGTCACAGGGAAGAAAGGATAGAATTATTTTGCTTACCCCCAGAAGGCGAAGTTGGGAGCAGTGAGATTAAGATAAGGTGGGGGAAATTTCAGGTCAACTTGGGGAAGAACTTCCTTATAATGAGGGCTATTCCATAATGGAATGAGTTAGCACAAGAGGCTGTGCTTTTTCCGTCACTGAAGGGCTTGAAATGGAGACCAACTGACAGGGATTCTGTAGAAGGCATTCCTTCTGGTATTCCTTTCATCTCCGAGAATTCGATTTCTATTATTGTATTTGTATTCTATAGGAAACGCTATGCAGAGTAGCCCAGAGAGAGTCAAAGAAAGGTGATATAAGTAGATGTTCCAAAGAGAAAAAGCGTAAGGATGCACAGACACGCATACTTGCATCAACACACAGACAAATGGATGGATTTGTGACTCAAAAGATCTCTGGTTCACTTTGTTCTGGGGGCTATTCTTTAGCTGAATCTGGCAAAGAACTACAGATCATTTAAAGAGATAAAAACATACAGTGATAGGCAATGAATCAGTATCAGTCAGCTAAAACTCTGACTACTATCAGAAGTACAAGCTTTCTTTTCTGAAATGTCAGTGGGAGGCTGATACACATGAAGCCTCCGTGTTGTGCCCTAGTGATTAAGGAGATATGGCTCCTGAGACCTAGGCCAGGTCCCCCATGAACATGCTTCCTACCCACTGCGCTAGACCTTCTAGCATGACAACTGACTAAAAACTATGATAGATACAGAACAACACTCTCTGGGCTTACTCTCCCAACTCCTACTCCCATTAACAGGCCAGAGCTTCAAAGGATGGTTTATCACTTCTCCCCTCATGGTTCTAAAGGAAATCCTGAGGGATTGTTCTCCCCACCCCCAGTTCTGTTACTCATAAGCCCTCATCTGGGGTTCTCTTCACTGATTATCAATTAGCCTACTCAGAGTTAATTAGCTTTTAGAACTTAGCTTTTAGATTTCTTTGTCTGAAAACAGTCTGTTCATATTCTTTGACCATTTATCAACTAGAAATGATTTGAATTTTTATAAATTGTCTTTGCTCTCTTTTTATTTGAGAAATGAAGTCTTCATCAGAGATATTTGTTGCAAATCCCCCCACCCCTGTTTTCTGCTTTCCTTATAATTTTGGTTGCATTGGTTTTGTTTTTGCAAAAACTTTTAAATTTTATATAATCAAAATGATCTATTTTACATTTTGTAATGCTCTCTACATCTTCTTTAGTCCTAAATTCTTCTCTTACCCACAAATCTGATAAAAGCTTTTAGCTTTTAGTATTTATTGAGGTGCTATAAGAAGTACAGTTGTATAAAGAATGATTTCCCAAAAGCCTGAGACACATTCCCAGTTATTCACAGGATTCATAGGGATAGTGGGTTCAGGCTTAGAAAGCATGTGTGATCAAAGGTTCCTGATTATTGGCAGGCATTTTTTTCCCTTTGTGGAATCCTCATGAGGGTCACTTTCGGTGGAGCTATTTGCCGGATGGAACTATTTGCTAGGGTACATTCTCTTACAGAGTTCCAAAGATTTTGCCTTTCATAAATTCACCACATGTCTCTCAGTTCCCAGTGCTGATACTGCCATATGTTACTGAGTCAATGGAAAGTCTAAATCTTTTGATCTTTTGAAATTTACAAGGTTGTCCTCTGTTCAAGAGCTAGGGGTGGGAGAAAGAATATGACCTACCCATTGGGCCCCCTCTTCCTTTGTCTCCCCTTGCTCCCCACACCCATTTTCTTGGTAGTCTAGTGGCTAGCCTCTTTAAGATGTTCCCAAAACTTGACCACTTTCTTGTTTGAAACCTTGTTCTAATATTCATAGGCTAAGAGGGGTACCTAATTTTTTCAACCAATCCCAATACATTTTCTGTGGGTTGCATTCAATGACTCAAAAACACTTCACTTTTCCCAAATTAACTAATTTATGCCTAATTTATATCTTTGTCCATTGTGTCAATAAAGGAGTGTAGGACTTGTTCACACCTTATTTATACCATTGATTGAATGACCAACTGATTTGGTAACTCAAAAAGGCATTCTCATCTAATAGACATCTTATGTGTTCGTACTTCGTTGCCGAAGAAGACCATGCCATCAGAGAAATAATGACATGACTTGCACTCAACTTTGTTTTGAGTGAGGGAGGGCTGTGCAGGTCAGCAGCCCCACTTCTCCTCCAGAGCCATCTGAATTCAGTGACCAGATATTCATCAGGATGACTGGAGATGACCCAGGATGAGGCAATGGGGTTGAGTGACTTGCCCAAGGTCACACAGCTAGTGAGAATCAAGTGTCTGAGGTGAGATTTGAACTCAGGTCCTCCTGACTCCTTCATTGGTGCTCTATCCACTGCACCACCACCTAGCTGCCTCTAATAGACATATCAGAGTGTGGAGTGTCTTACTAATTACCCTTATTTAGGGAGAGGAGATGTGAGACATCTCATATATTACACAAAAAATCAAAAATGTATGTTGAAGCCTATAGGTAAGCACTGGGAACTCCCTGATTTCCCAGGAACCCAGATCATTTGATGAGTTTCAGAACTCTGATTAATGCAAAAAGCAGGTAAGGATCCAAAAAGAAAAACACCCTAGAGAAGTCCCAAATTCTGGAAAGGCCAGAGAAATGGGTCCAACTTGGGGTTTTGCCAGACAATTTATGCCAGCTGTTCCTTATTATTGCTATATGCTAAGTCTCCACAGATCAGATACTGAAATTGGGAAAGAAAAGGAGAGTAGGGTTAGTAATCTGGGAAATAGCAGTTAAAGAGAACAAATGAGCTCACTTTCTTTGGCACGAGGACCAGCTGCAACAGCTTCCCTCTTCTGTTGCTAGTAAGGGTAGCTGAACAACAGGTGGAGAGATTATATTTTTCTTGGTCATACCATGTGTCTCTGCCTATGCACAAGTCCTTGTGTAGGAGCTCAACTCTTATAACTCCTCCTTACCCCCTGCCCACAGCTCTCAACAGAAAGCACTCACCCTTATTTCTCTCTGGTGTCCCCTTCCAGCCCACCAATCAGCTCTCAATGCCTCCCAGGCTAAGAAGTAGTACCAAATCAGTCCCTCTGACTCAGCAACCAATATTTTTTCAATTCTGCCCCATCTTTTCATGCACGATATTCCCAAAGGAAAGGGGCAAGCACATTTGATTCACCCTGCTTAAGAAGTCATCAGACTCCTATTTTCTGATGCTATTTTGAGTTTCTTTAGGTCTTGCCTCTGTGCCTTTTATTAAGCTATATCTTATACATACAATCCTCTCATACTGTCTATGTGGAAATCTTATACTATATGTTCTTTAAGGCCTGGTTCCACCGAAATCTCCTTCATGAAACTTGCCTTAAGCCAAAAGTGTTATCTCCTTTTTCTGAATCTCTTAGAGCACATATTTTTATCTCTCTATATATTTGCCATAGTTTATATTATGGTTATTTTATTATAGAATCACAGAATATTAGATCTTGAAGGATCCTTCAAACATAGAATATTAGGAGTGGAAGAAACTTTAGGACACAGAATAATAAAGTAGGAAGGAACCTTAGGAGAGAGTATCAGGGGTATAAGGACTCTGAGATAAAACGTCAGTGCTGGAAGGGACCTCAGGACGCAGAATATAGAATGTTACTGTAGGAAGGGATCTTAGGATACAGAATACAGAGCTTTTGCCACTGGACTTTGTTGGTAAAATACAGAAATAGAGTTTGTGGGTTTATTTTGCATCCTGCAACTCTGCTAAAGTTGTTAATAATTTCAAGTAGTTTTTTAGTTGACTCTTTAGGATTATTTAATATAATATCATATCATCTACAAAGACTGATAGTTTTATCTCCTCATTGCCTATCTAATTCCCTTAATTTCTTTTTCTTCTCTTATTTCTATAGCTAAGAATGTTAGCATTATAAAAGCCTTTAGAACACAGAATGTTGGAGACGGAAGGGAACCTTAGAATACGAAATATCAAATTGGGAAGAAACCTTAGAAAATAGTAACTCAGAACTGTAAACACCTAAGGGCACATAATGTTAGAGTTATAAGAGACAAGAAAAATCATCTAGGCCAACTTCATGCATTTTTACAGACAAGAAAATGGAAATTGAAAGAAAAAGTGAATACAAAGAGCAGAGAGGAAAAAAGAATGCCAAACAGACACTTTCAGAATGCTGATAGGAGAAGCACAAAATCCCTTTTGTCTTTATAAAATGGAAGATTCACTTTTTATCATTACTGACAAGTACCAAAATATGATGAAGCCAATGTGCTCCTCAGAATGTTGGCAGGCTCATCAACATTCTAGGCTGGCACATCAGCAGTCAATCAGGGGAGTATATATGCAAATTTATTGGTCCAGTGTGACATCTTTCTCTGGTCCAAAACAGGAGTCTGACATCCAAAGACTTCATCAGAATTCTAGGACTGAAAATCCTGCAGCGCTGTTCCAGCCCATAACTGTAAGAACACCATAGCCTTGGGGCTCAAATTCATATTTTCACATAAACTCTAACCTTGAACTTGTCAAAACTGTTCATTCCAACCCAATGCCCAGTCAGACTCTTTTTCTCTGAGACCTTAGGAAAGTCATGTCCCCTCTCTGGGCCTCAGTTTCCTCATTAACAAGGATGACAACAAACAGTGACATTTATTAATACTTTAAGGTTTTCAAGTGTTTGGCATATATGTGAGCCTCACAACCACCTTGTGAAACAGGTATCATAGGTAGTATTTGTTGCCATTTTATAGATGAAGAAACTAGGCCTCAGAAGTTAAGTAACTTGTCCATGGTGACAAAGCAGGTATGTAATAGAGATGTATTTCTGACTCCAATTTCAGTATTCTCCTCACTATGGGGAGGACACTTGGAACCAGACTTGAGGAGATTTAGAATCTATTCCTGTTCGGACAGTCTATGTTTTAGGGATTCTTTTAGGTCTCAAATTCTATGTCCTAATATTCCTCCTAGTTCAAAACTTGTATGTCATAAGATGTATTCCAGTTCTGACATTCTATGCTCTAAGGGTATGTGTATGTGTGTGTGTGTGTGCGCGCGCGCGCGTGTGTGTGTGCAGCTAGATGTCTACTCTAGTCATTGTTAATTACTGAGGATAGGAACCTGTCTTATGTTCATTGTCTAAGTGGTGCTTAGTAAATGTTTATTGAGCACATACATTCAGATAATTTAATTTCTTTAATTTAAATGAAACATGTTTTGCAAAACAAGCTACTTAACTTCCCTTGGGGTTCTCACAGACCAGTAAATCAAAGAAAATTGGCTTGATACTAAACCAGTTTAGAAATACATCAAATCAGGGGCAGAGCCAAGATAGCAGAGTAAAAGCAGGGACTTCCCTGAGCTCTCCCCCAAAGCCCTTCAAATACCTTAAAAAATGATTCTCAACAAATTCTAGGGAAATAGAGCCCACAAAATGACAGAGTGAAACAAATCTCCAGCCCAAGACAAGCAGGAAAGTCAACAGGAAGGGTCTATCGCACCAGTCAGAGACTGCAGCACAGTCTGGCATGGGCTATACCAGCACAGATGGGCCAGAGTAGGCCTCAGACGATTGAATCATTGGCAGCTATGGCAGTTTCCAGATTTTTCAACCCACAAATGCAAAAAGGTCAGTGGGAAAACACTGTGGGACCCAGGTGAAAGAGAAGTGTGGTCTGGCTAGTCTGGCCCCAGCCCTAGCATGGTGGGGGTGGTGGCAGCAGCAGTGGTGGCAGTGATGGCAGCAGTGACAGTAGCGGCAACAGTGGTAGAGGCTGCTTCCAGAGCTCTAGGTCCATAGATGGTGGGGGAATCAAGCAGCTGATACAAAAATTCGTGAAGCCTGGGACACTACACCCACCCCCACCCCCACTCCCAGTGGAAGCAGAGTCCTACCTTGACAAAGAGTTAGAAAGTCAAGTATTTGGCTAGGAGGATGAATAAACATCATAAAATAACTCAGACTATAGAATCTTACTTTGGTGACAAAGAAGAGCAAAACACACAACTAGAAGAAGACAACAAAGTCAAAGCTCCTACATCCAAAGCCTCCAAGAAAAATATAAATTGGTCTCAGGCCATGGAAGAGCTCAAAAAGGATTTTTAAAACCAAGTATGAGAAGTAGAGGAAAAATTGGGAAGAGAAATGAGTGATGCAAGAAAATCATGAAAATCAAGTCAACAGTTTGCTAAAGGAGAACCAAAAAAATACTGAAGAAAATAACACTTTAAAAAATAGACTAACTCAAATGGCAAAAGAAGTCCAAAAAAACCAATGAGAAGAATACCTTAAAAAGCAGAATTGGCCAAAATGGAAAAGGAGGTCCAAAAGCTCAGTGAAGAAAGTAATTCCCTCAAATTTATAATGGAGCAAATCGAAGTTAATGACTTTATAAGAAATCAAGAAATTATAAAACAGAACCAAAAGAATGAAAAAAAAAGAAGACAACGTGAAATATCTCATTGGAAAAACCACTGATCTGGAAAATAGATCCAGGAGAGAGCTTTTAAAAATTATTGGACTACCTGAAAGCCCTGATAAAAAAAATAAGCCTAGACATCATCTTTCAAGAATTTATCGAGGGGGGCAGAGCCAAGATGGCAGAGTAGAAAGATTCACATTTGCTAGCTCCGAATCCACAGCCCATAGATTTCCTGTAAAAAGAACTCCTGACAAATTCTGGAACAGTGGAAGCCGCGCAGAAACACAGTGAAGGAGATTTCCGTTGCAGAGAGCCCTGAAAAACCGAACGCAAAGGTACCCCGGACTGGAGCGGAGCCCTGCCCTGCAGAGTCCTCCCCTCCCCCGCCCCGGCCACACCACACTGAGAGGAGCGAGCAGACCCCAGCAGGCCTCAGGGACCTGAATCTCCGGCGGCCACGAAGGTCCCTCCACCCACAGATGCACAGGTCAGTGAGAGAGATGGGCTGAGAGGGGAGCGGGGTATCTCCGGGACTCGGACCCCGTGGGAAGCGGCCGCTGCCGAGGCTGAGGCAGCGTGGCCAGAGGCCCCCAGAGCAGGCA
>CM053773.1:197596163-197672750 GCA_028658325.1 Potorous gilbertii
GAAATAAGAAATACAGGTAATGGGGAATAGAAAGTTATCTGGCCCTACAGGACAAAAGAGAAGGTGGGGTAAGGGAAGGGAGGGATGATAGAAGAGAGGGCATATTGGTGATATGGGTACTTAGAATGTCCAGTTTATCCGGGAGGAGGGAGGGGACAAATGGGGAGAAAATTTTGGAACCCAAAATCTTGTGAAAATGAATGTAAAAAGTTAAATAAATTTATTTTAAAAAATAAAATAAAATAAAAAAAGAAACTTCACTTTATCATGGTGATTCCATTCTGGACCTCTTTGAGAATGAAGGACAACAACCAACCACTATGGAATAAGTTACAGGTGTGTATGGGGATTCCAGTTCAAGATATTTAAAAAGCAAGGTCAAAACTCTAAAATAAATGGTGATTAATTTTTGAAAAAAAAAAAGAATTTATCAAGGAAAATTGCCCTAATACTCTAGAAGCAGAGGGTAAAATAGAAATGGAAAGAATTTATTGATCACTTCCTGAAAGAGGTCCCAAAAGGAAAACTCCTAGGAATATTGTAGCCAAATTCCAGAGTTCCCAGGTCAAGGAGAAAATATTGCAAGCATCCCGAAAGAAACAATTCAAGTATTATGGAAATACAATCAGGATAAAACAAGATCTAGCAGAATATGATACTCCAGAGATCAGAGGAGCTAGGATTAAAATGAAGAATCACCCACCTATCAGCAAAACTGAATATAATTCTGTCGGGGAAAAATGCATATTCAATGAAATAGAGACTTTCAAGCATTCTTGATGAAAAGACCAGAGCTGAATAGAAAATCTGACTTTCAAATATAAGAATCAAGAACAGGAAAGAGAAATCATATGAGACTTATTAAAGTTGAACTGTTTACATTTCTACATGGAAAAATGATATCTGTAATGCATGAGGCCTTTCTCACTATTAGAGCAGTTGGAGAAAATAGATAGTTGGATAGACAGAAAGACAGACAGACAGATAGATAGATAGATAGATGGATGGATGGCATAGGGTGAGTTGAATATGAATGGATGATATCTAAAAAATAAAATTAAGGGGTAAGAGGAATATATTGAGAGAAGGAGAAAGGGAAAGATGGAATGGGGTCAATTATCTCATATAAAAGAGGCAAGAAAAAGGTTTCACAATGGAGGGGAAGAGGGGGAGATAAGAAAGAATGAGTAAACCTTACTCTCATCGGATTTGGCGTAAGGAGGCAATAACATACATACTCAGTTGGGTACCTTACTCTACAGGAAAGTAGAGGGGAAGAGGATTGGAGCGGGGGGGATGACAGAAGGGAGGGCAGATTAGGGGAGGAGGTAGTCAGAAGCAAAGACTTTTGAAAACGGACAGGGTCAAAGGAGAAAGAATAATGGGGGGAAGGAAAGGATGGAGGGAAATACAGTTAGCCTTTCACAATATGACTATTATGGAAGTGTTTTGCATAATGACATATGTATAACCTATACTGAATTCCTTGCCTTCTCAATGAGAGTGGGTGGGGAGAGAAGAAGGGAAAGAATTTGGAACTCAAAGTTTTAAAAACAAATGTTAAAAAATTGTTTTTACGTGCAACTGGGAAATAAGATATACATGCAACACAGTGTAGACATCTATCTTGCTCTTCAAGAAAGTGAAGGGGAAGGGGATAAGAGTTGGGGATGATAAAATGGAGGGCAGACTGGGGCAAGGGATAATCTGAATGTGTGCCACCTGGGGTGGAGGGGAAGGGAGGGATGGAGAGAAAATTTGGAACTCAAAATCTTGTGGAAATGAATGTTGAAAATCAAAAATAAATAAATAATTATTTTTTGAAAGGAAAAAAAAGAAAGAAAGAAAGAAAGAAATACATCAAATCTACTCAGAAAACTCATAGAATTCTACATTTGGCGTTAGAAGATCCCTCCGAGATTCAACTAGCTGGGGCAATGGCAAGACTATAGGACGGTAGTCAGGGAGGCCTTGAGTTCAAATTCTGCCTCAGATAATTTAGATGTATGACCTTGGGCAAATCATTTAATCTCTCTACGCCTCAGTTTCCTCATTTCTAGAATGGGGATAATAGCGCCTGCCTCACAAGGCTGTATTAACACATGCACAACCCTTTGCCGACTTAAAACATTCATACAAGCGCCAGTGATTATCACAATGATCCAAGTTTACAGAGAAGGAAACTGAGACAGAGAGAGGTTAGTATTCCAGGTCACACAGCGTGACAGTAGCCAGGACTAGAACTCAGGTGGCTTGAACCCGAGCCCGGATCGCCTTTCACCACATAGCTTAGTTGTATAAAATCTCAAATAACTTTCTGAGTTCCACTCTTCACTTTACATGCAGTTCATAAAGCTAAGAGCTGCCTATGAGTACTTACAAGTAAACCAACAAAACAAAAAATGCAGGTTAAAAAAAACCCTCCAAGTTTATGGAACAAATAAGCAGTAACAAAGAGTGAAGAATGGCAGCTTTAATATTCCCTGCCCTAGAGAATATGCCTTCATCTGCTTTTTCAGAAAACTCGCCATGCTCCCCATATCCTGCATTCATCCAGGGGTGACAGTCCAAGCAAATAAAACATTCCATTGTTCCCTGGGTTCAGCTTAAGGGACTGCAGCTGGGGAAAATGTAGCAACACTCACTGTTGCTATAGTCACTCCTGTCTGACTCTCCTAATCTGCCTTCCTCTAGCTGAATAGATATTTCAGCTGGGCAACTGCTACTGCTGTCAGTAGCAAGAAATTAAGGTGCAAACAGTATATACGCAAGGATGCAAAATGGAAGACAGTGCAGAGAAAAATGTTCTTTTAAATATGAGGCTGTGCACTGTTGAATTAGATCTTTAATATCCTTACCAGCTCTGACATCCCGCATTCTAAGGATGTCATGCTGACATACTATGTTCTAAGGTCCCTCCCAGCTTTGCCATTTCATGTTCTAAGGTAATGGTATCAAACTCAAATAGAAATGATTGTCTGTTGGTTCCATATTGACTTAAAAAACCACAAATTAACCTTATCTATGTTGTATTGAATTTTTATTTGTTTTTGCTAAACATTTCCCAATTACATTTCAACGGAAGTTCTGCTGGCCCTAGACTGGGGCCAACCCCTGTCAGTTTGACATCTCTGTTCTAAGGTCCTTCCCAGACTTGACACTCTAGAAGTCTACTATAAGATTATTTATATAAAAGGAAATTATTTTATTGGGTTTTTTAAGCATAAAACCTGTTTCTTTTTATCATGAGAATTCAATGAAAGTCACCTAGGGAAAGCCATGTTAGTACAGAAACTGAAATTAATTTTGATTTTTACTAGTGCTTCTGGGGAGCTGTGATGGGTAATCCCCTTTCATAGAAATTGCACTGAGAAACTTCTCCTCATCCTGCTTCTCAGAAAGACACTCAAGCTCTAAAGTGAGCCTTTGTGCCCCACAACCCACTCATCTGGTAGTCTGTAACAACATTCACTGAATTTGGATGGTGCTTCCAATTAGAACTGCAACTCTGAATCACTGTGAAAACCCCAAATGATCTGGCACCACTATCAATCAAACTAGAAATAAGTATTACTTGTGACCCAAGGCCATATCCCACCACATCTGCAGTGAGATAAACTTATAAAAGATTTCTAAAAATATCTTAAACTATCATATGGTGTTGTTGAAATTAGTTAAATCCAGAAAACCACTGGTTTTCCCTCCATCATGGTTTGAATGTGTTACCTTCTGGCCTTGTAGCAGAGGGGTACTAAATGTTTGAGTTTTTTCCAGGAAAGGTCAAAATGACCCAAAAGTTTCAATAATGATATTAATAATAAAAGTCTGTGTACTAATTATACATGGAGTTCACTGGGTTAACCTGCTCTTCTAAATAATGTTATCATCAGTAAGTTCCTGCTATATGATCTTAGCCAAATCACTAATTCAAGGAAGCTTGGCCAGAAGATGACAAGCACGATGCAACTGGGCTTGCTTATGCTGCTATTCCTGAGGATGAAGCAATAAGTATGTTTTTTCAGCATATCGAGTATGTCATAAAGCATGTTCCAGAGTTTATAAAGGGAGAAAAACGGCTTGGCACAATGTTCTTGGTTCAGAAGCCAATGTCTCCTAGTTACCCTTAGGACTGATCACATTCCTTTGTCTTCCCTTGCTATCACCTCAGACAAAACTCTTTTAGTGTCCCTGATATTTATAGCAGATAGTGTGGCCAAGTAAAAAGACTAAAGACTAAAGGACTACGAGTCACCAAACCTGGCTTCGGAGTCTCCTGTCACTAGCTAGCTAAGAGACTCTAGGCTTAACCTCTCTAAGCATAATTTCTTGATCTGTAAAATGAAAGCATTGATGGTGTCTAAAATTCTCTCCAGCTCCAAATCAATGATTTAAATATACTTCTAGTAATCCAAGAGTCAGAAGAAAGAGTTGAAACTTTATTTGGAAACCAAAAAACTCTCCCAAATTCTGGCTGTGTGACCTCGAGAAGGAAATTTTTCATCTATCTCAGTCTCAGTTTCCCAATTTGTAGAAGGAAGGAATAGCTTAGATGATGTGATAGCTTCAAAATCCTACAGTTCTATGAAATCGACTACATCTCGTCCAAGGCATCCAAGAGTTCCTTGGGGCAAAATTTAGCTCAGTTTCTGCTATGATGGCACCCACCTTCTCCAGGAATAGCCCAGGATACAGGTAAGCAGATTCAACAAGTCAAGGTATACATGAGTTCCTACAGAGCAAGCCATCACTACTCCTAGACTGAGGCCTCTGGACCCTATTGTAAAGCACCTGCCAGTTGTGGATCAACTGCAACATCCAGCTCCTATCTAGCAGAGGTGGTTATCTCATCTTTTCTCAGAAGGGGAGAAGGTTGTTGGGAGAAAAGGAAGGGAAAGTAACATAGGCATCAGCTAACAGGTTGCTTTATGCCAGGAATATTCTTTTTCCTCACCTTTATTCAGGCAGTTCCTAACATCCCACCTGCTCCATGAAGCCTTTCCTGCCTAATTTGAATCAAGGTGGTAACGTCCCCTTGGCCTCACCTTACGCAGAATTCTCATGACTTCTTTTACTCCTTGTTACTCATCCTTTTGTTTATATGCAGTAGACACCAAAAAGGCACTGAGTAGGTATGCAGTAGACCTTAAAAGGGCACTAGGCAGGGAACAAAAAATGGCTTATGTTATTCAAGTGTTTCACAATTTACTAAGTGCTTTCCTCCCAACAGCTCTGAGAGGCAAGCAGTGGAATATTACCCACATTTTGTTGATTAACAAACTGACGCTCAGGGAAAGTAAATGCTCAAGATTGTATGGCTAGCAAATACCAGAACTGGGACTTGAACCCAAGTCTCCTGACTCCAAATTTACTTACATCACAATGAATAATTAAATCATTTGACTGGCTCTCCCTTCTGTTGGTTCAGGTCTGTCTTGACTTGTAAGTTCCTAAAGAGCATGAACTGTGTCTCCTTAATTCACTTCATCTGTGCATGGCATGGAAGCCCAGTTCTAGCTATTTGAGGGCACTTAACATGTGCTTGAGATGATGCCAAGGCAACCATTAAGACATAACCTAGAGATGATCATTCTTTTTGAGGGGTGCAAATTACTATTAAGGACAAATCGAAGTCATTCACAAACCTATTCCACACACATGAAACCTACCACACACAGATGTTTGACTGGGAAAAGAGAAGACTTAAGGAGGCTATCTATTGTAGGGTTGGGGAACCTGAAGCCTGAAGGCCACATTTGGCCTTTCAGATCCCTAAATGAGGCCTTTTGACTGAATCCAAATTTTATAGAACAAACCCAAGGGTTTTATTATGATATATACTATGTAATTTATATATTTACATATAATTCATCTATATATTATATTTTATATATTATATTTCTATAATATGCAATATAATATATAAAACATAATACATATAATGCATTTATATTACATTATTATATGTAATACACTGTATTTACATATTTTATATATAATTACATATAATATAATATATAATAATATATATCACCTCTGATCTATTGTCTACAGTCCTGTGTCATCTGAGGAAGGGCATAAGAGCTCCATCTTCCACAAAATAATCATCCCAATGTTTGAAATCAATGATCATACCCACCACCTCACATCCTATTAAAATCAAATTTCTTCTCCAGGCCAAACATCTCTATTCCTTTCACCATTCTTTCACCAAACTAATTTATAACTAATTATTACTTATTATTTCATATCCTCCCCAGCACTGCTTGTGAAGAAGGTTCTTTATATAACTTAAAGGTTGTGAAAAATGGGCGATATTACTATGATCAAAGACCAGTAGAATGTTAGATCTGGATACAACCTTAGAGGTCATCTAGTCCAACTGCTTCATGTAGAAAGAAGGAAACTAAGGCCCTAAGAAGTTAAGCAACTTAGTTAAAATTATACTAGTTGCCCTCTTCTAAGTAAGTTCCAGTTAGGAGATGTCCACTCAAAAATTTGGTATCTACAAACCAAGTCTGCTCTGAGTAGGATGAGGTGGGAGCACATTCTCCATTACATTTCAACAGTTCCTTCTTTTCTCTCTAGGTCTAGCATGCCATCCTCTCCAACATACTGTTTCTTCTCTTCTCTTACTGAGGCCATGGCTTGCCAAAGCACTATGAAGTGCTGTCTGTACCTGGGGAGACTCTTCATCTGCCTTCTCCATTTGTCATCCTAGAAGAAGACACATGAGTCAAGCTCTACCTGGTCTGAGATGTTGTTGATAAAAGTAATTTCATTTGGAGTGATAATAGCTTTGTTTTCCAAAGGCAGCAGGCCAATAACCCCCCATCTCTCTTTTCTTAATCAAGTGTTCCATATATATTCTAGGGAAAAATCAATGGTTTTCAATTTTACATAAATATTCATTGAGTCATTCTGTGGATTCTTGCCCTTATGTTCCTGGCAAATTTAGGATTAGAAGACCATTTATGTTCTATTTGCGATGACTTCCCATCAATTTAAATGGATATATGGTCACAATTTAACTCAATAAAAATTTATTAGATTTAGTATGCAAAACTCTAAACTGGGAGTTGGGGAAGATACAAAATCTCTTCCCTCATGGAGTTTATAGTCTAGTAAGGGGATATGACACATACATAAATAACCATATTTTATAAATTTATTAGAGAAATGCAAATAAACTGCTTCACAAAATCCAAGGGGAAAAAAAAATAAATGAATGAAAGCATTTAACTATGTGCCCACTGGGAAAAGGGAGATTGGGGAGCATCTCATAGTGTTGGGCTTTAGGAAAAGGAGAGAAATACAACACACAAAGAGAATATCCTCTTCATAGGATACTGTGTGACCAAAGGCCCAAAAATGGCAAGGCACACAGAATCCTTTAAATTTTAATTGATGGCATTACTGGGAAGAAAAATCATTCTTTACTATTTCCCAAGGGAAGCAGGATTCAGGGCAAATCTCAGTCAAGTATCTGAGAAACATAGAACAAGTAAAAAACCACAACTCAGCATTCACACACCATATATACATGAATATTTTTAAAGCCGGGGTTATAAGGTTGGCTGCTTGGCTCGGTAAGAGGCCCTTAACACTAAGTTTCACAATCCCACGTTGGAGACCATCTGGATGACGTGCGGGCATGCATGCTGAGCAGGACTTAGGAACAACAACAAACAACACAAACATGTTAGTGCTATTTCAAGGAGTGGGTTTTGGCCCCAGAAAGCATAGTGCGTGCAGAGAACGCATGTGCTGAAGAAGATGGATCACTCATGTGCAGCACTTCTTAGCTCAAACATAATTATGTTAACCTGGACTCTAGAAAGTCAGACCTGGATGGGAATTTAGCAGTCATCTGATTTGATTTCCAGACTTTAAAAGTAGGGCAACTGAAGTCTAGAGAGAGGAAGTGACTTGGTTAAAGTCACATAGTTAATAAGAAGGAAAATTCAGGCTTCCTGCCCACTGACTCCAAATTCAACATTCTTTCCACTACACTACAACTAAATTCAATTTGATTAAAGGAGGGATTCTTTACCTAGGATCCACAGACTTCCATCCTGTCCCCCAAGGAGTCTGTAAGCTTAGATTTGAAAAACAAAGCTACATCTTTATTTTTTACTACCTCTAACTGAAATTAGCATTTCCTACAATATTGAACATATGCAACATCCTGAGAAGCACTTCATAGATTTTAGCAAACTGACAAAGGGGTCCATGATACAAAAGTGGTTACTAACTCTTGGATGAAACAAACATTTTATTAATCCCTTAAATGAGATCCTATGTTAGCTTCTAGAGATAGATATAGCAAATACAGATGGCATAAAAACTGCTCTCGGAACCCAAAATCTTGTGAAAATGAATGTAAAAAGTTAAATAAATTTATTTAAAAAAAAAAGAATAAAGAGAAATGAAAAATAAAAAAAAACTGCTGTCAATGAGCTTACAATCTAAATATGGAGGAAGACATAAACAAATATAATACAAGGAAAATGAGATGGGGCAAAGAAAATGTTCAGATGCAGTGCTATGAGAACCTGGAGAAGGGAGAAATCATTTTCATGGGGATAAAAGAGGTTTGTAAAAGAACCTTACTGGATTCAGAATGCTTAGCACAAAGCAAATTGTGAGACATGATTGCAAAGTGATGAATTAAGAAAATGATGAAAACAGAAAAGAATAGGCAGACATAAATTGATGCAAAGAGAAGCAGAATAAGGAAAATAATAAACACAATGATTAAAACCATGTAAACTGAAAGAACAACAACCAAAAGATCACAACTGAATGTTGTGAAATTATGACCAAGCTTGACCCAAAGAATTATGAAAAGGCACCAGAATCTGCTTCTCTGCACGTGTGGGCAGCCAGGGCTATAGAACACTGCGTGTAGGGTCAGGATTTCTTAATGTGTTTGCTGGTTTTGCTGAACTTTTCCTCTCATTGTTTTTATTCTTTATTGTGAGATGTTGTTCTCTGGAAAGGGTGGAAGAACATATTGGAAAACATAGGTGATATAAAAATCAAAAAATATATATAATTTTATTTAAAGAAAAAACTAAAAGATTATACTACACTGGATTAGGTGTTCATGGGACCTAGGTTTTAGTTCTGCCTATTATCTATCTTTGAGACTTTTAGCAAGTCTCATCTTTAGGGACTGGTATCCTCATCTATAAAATAAGGGGTGGGGACTAGGTTAGAGAATTCTTTCTAATCCAGACATTGTATGTTCTATGTTCTAAGGTCACTTCCAACTGTGAAATATTATGTTCCAAGGTGTTATCAGTTGAGTTATCATATGTACCATATTCCTAGGTCCTTTAAACTCAGACATTCTATGATTCTAATTAAGTCACTTATTAACACTATGCTCCAGAGAATGATGAGTCCATATATACATTCAGAGCTTCTACTTGATCCCATCTCATAAACCTTATTCTGCCAGTTCCTGTAGCTTTTGGAACTGTCCAACCTGCTGATAGCTGAATCATCCTGCCTCTGCCTGAAGACTTACTTGAGTTCTTATTCTTTCTTTCCCCTTTTCCTTCCCTTCCAACTCTCTGGCCAATCAAAGAAGGACAAGCTCCTGGGCTCTCTTGCTGATATGGGCATGGGTAATCATGTCACCCATCCCTCCCCTGACCAACTCCCGTGGCTTCCTATTGCCTCCAGGAGCAAATAAAGATGCTTTTTGGCATTCAAAGTCCTTTATAACCCAGCCTCTTTTTGCTTTTCCTGTCTTTGTATACCTTACTCCCTAAAATGTACTCTTCAATCCAATGACACTGGCCTCCTGGCTGTTCCACCAAGTCCCTCCCTCTCTCGGCCCTGGGCACCATCTCTGGCTGTCCCCATGCCTGGAAAGCTCTCTCTCCTCCACTCTGACTACTGACCTCTCTGGCTTCCTTTAAGTCTCAACTAAGATCCCACCTTCTACAGGAAGCCTTCCCGAACCCCTCTTCACTCCAGTGCCTTCCTTCTTTTAATGATCTCCTAATTATCCCATATAGAGTTTCCTTTGAATATACTTACTTACATGTTTTCTCCCTGATTACATTGTAAACTCCTAAAGGCAAGGACTGACTTTTGCTTCCTTTTGTATTCCCAGCGCTTAACACTGTTCCTGGAATATGGTAGGCATTTAATAAGTTTATTAATTGATGGATTAATTGTCTTATCAAAAGCAAAAGATTTAAAGGTAAACCATCTAATCCATAGTGACAAAGATAAAGGAAGCCACTAGAGAAATGTATGGGCAGGGATAAGTGATAGGAATCTGAGTTCTTTTTGGAAGGATGAGAGTGAAAGAGACATGAACCCCTTATTTTATAAAGTAGGTCGGGCAAAAAGTCTGGAGGACCCTTCTATTCCTCAAGAGCTCTGTTCCTCCTGATTCAGTGAAGAGCCTGTACTTGAAGTCAGAAACCCTTTAAACCTGCCTTGAATTACGACTTAACTTTATATAGATTACAGAATCATAAAAATGTCAGTTAGAAGGAACTTTAAGAATCTTCTAACTCCCTCATCTTATAGATGAGGAAAATGAGGCAGGCCCTGGGAGGTTACGTGACTAGTCTAAAATGTTTATTGATTTGGAAACATATTTCAGCTTAATAAATGGAAGAACTTTGTAAGAAATCATAATTGCACAAAAAGAACAGACTGTCTTGTGAACCAGATTGTTGCCCATGACCAGAAGTGTTTAAGCAGAGGTGAAATGACTACTTGTCAGAGATGCTGTAGAGGATATTCCTATACTGGGGCATAGAACCAGATGACCTTGAGGTCTCCTGGATGAAAGAATACAATTATTGGTATCTAAGGAACACTATTCCCTTAGCACCCATCACACAATTTGCAAGGATGGGAATTTGAGTACCAAAGCTGACATAACATTGCCAGTACAGATCCTGAGTTTTTGTCCTTAAGGGAAAGCTGACAGGGGGTAAAAATGGGAGGAGGGAGATGACAGAGGCAGGAAGAGGAAGAGAACAGAATCAGACTAGTGACGAGGGAGACAGCATGGTTTGAAGTCAGAAGGCTTGAGCATGGATGCCAGCTCTGCTATCTACCACCAGACTTTGAACAAGTCACTTCACTGCCTTGGGCCTCAGTTTCCTCATTTAAATGATGAGTTTGGACTAGATTGTCTCTAAGGTCCTTCCCAGTTGGAAATCCCTTAATCTGACTCATTAAATGTATAGTAAATAAACTGTGGATTATCCATTGGCTCTGTCCTACCCATTTAGAGGAATTTCTACAGTTCTTGAATGAGAGATTCATCACAAACTTATCTTCAAGAGATGAGAATGAAGTGCCCAGACTGGAAAACATTTTGGGGCACATCAGTTTAAAAAACAGACCATAGCACTCTGTTAGGAAAAGTTACAAACATAGAAAGAGCTCCTCAGGTACAAACCCAGACTTCTCAGGGAAGCCTGTTCTCAGTTTTTTGTTTTCTCAACAGTAGAAGCCAACTGAGCTTCTTGGAAGAACAAGGTTCTGAGGCCAGGCAGTGGATAGCCTCAGAAAACCCCTGTAGGCTCCCTTCAACCCCTGCTCTGCATGTCAGAAAATCAAGGAACTAGACTGATCATGCAAATGCTTTATTTCACCAGCCTTAGACGTCTCCATGCACTGAGTGCCAAAAGCACATTTCCTTAGCAGGATCATATCTAGAACTTGAATTAAGAACTTAAATACTATCTAATCCAATTCCCTTTTCTTTACAGATGAAGAAACTGAGATCCAGAGAGAGGAACTGACTTGCTTATGATCACATGGCTAGTAAAGAACAAAGAGAGTTAGTCTCCCATCCAGAGCTTGGATCTCAAGTCTAGTGGTCATTGCATTATTTTATATGAACTCTCTATGGTTTCACTGGATCTGTGAGATAGAATGGTAAGCAAGTATCTTGTGGAAAAATCCAAAGAGGAGAAAAAAGGGACAGTGAGGAGGAAAATTCTTTTAAAACATTAAAATACTATATGAATGTGGCAGTATATGTGTGTGTGGGAGCTGTCAGGTAGGGTTGGAGGTGGGGGTGGTTATTATATGCCTTTCTTCCTTTCCTCCTGTCAATAACACTCATGAAGCACCTACTATGCGCAATGCTCAGTGTTTGGAAGTGGAGGGAATACCAGGACAAAGAAAAGGGGATGCCTACCTTTAAGGAGCTTAGACTAGGGCAGATAAAAAAAAAACATCAAATGGGATGCATATGATGAGACAGCTCCTGTGGCAGGGCAGAAAAAGCAATGACATTCGAGATTTGGGTTCAAGTCCTGGTTTGGATACTTAAGAGTTGGGAGAATCTAGGCAAATCTCCCTTCTGCATCTCAGTGTCTTCATTTGTAAAATGGGAATAAGATTACAGAATCAGAGGCAGAAGGGACCTTACAGCTAATCTACACATAGATTCGGAGCTCAGGTGGGTCTAAATTCCTCATTTTATAGATGGCCTGGAGAGGCTGTCACTTGTCCAAGGTCACATCACTAGTAAGTCAAAATGGAGAGAATCCAAGTCTAGATACTCTAAGTCCAGCACTTTTTCTACTGCATAACAATCCCAACAAGAATTCTTCTGGAATCAAACTCCTTCATTTTACAGATGGGGAAACCAAACCCTAGTGGTACTAAGTGACTTGCTAAGTATCACACAGGTAGTAAGTAGCATTGTTAAGACTTGATTCTAGGTCATCTTCAGCTTCTAAATCCATTTTTTTCACTCTACCATGTATAATAACCAGATTGCCTACTTCACAGAGCTACTGGAAAACTCAAAATAAATATGTAAAGTACCTTGTGACAACAAAGTCTCCTATAAACATCTTTTCCTTAAAAGGTAGCAAGCATCACATGACAGAAAGCATACTGATGTTGGTGTTAGAAGACCTGGCTGCCAGTAAAAAATACTGAACCAGGCTTCTCTAGGTCTTGATTTCTTCTGGCCCAGTGAAAAGTTCACTGGCTCTGGAGTGGTAGGGCCTCTGGCTCGGACTCTCTCTGACTCATCTGGCGGGTCATCTCACCTCCCTGGGTCTCAGTTTCCTCAACTGTAGAATGAGGGAATTGGCCCAGACATCCACTGAGCACACTTAGAGATACAGAGCCGTGAGCCTGTGGTTGGTATATCTGCCCTGCCATTGATTATCTACCTGAGTGTCAGAGGGCAAATAACAAGATCCTCTCACGGACTGTTTTCTCATCTATAAGGATAAAGCTAGGGCATTAGAATAGGTAGTAGACCTATGATTTCAGAAGTACAGTGTAAGTGTATATAAGTATATGTATATTCCCCTTCCTACCTTCTGTGCAATTAGAGGGTTACTTAGGGCACTGAGAAGTTAAGTGACTTAACCAGGGCCACACAGCCTGCAGGGTCAGAGAAAAGACTTGAACCCAGATTTTCCTAGCTCCAGTGCTATGGTACCACGCTGTTTCTCCTTAAGAGATTATAACACTAGTACATGGTTGTTGAAAGTAAAGTACTTTGTAAACTTTGAAGCACTATAATAATGTGAACTATTAGTATTCTACAAGGCATATGAAATGTTATGAGATCAGAGGAGGAAGAGATCCCTTGTAGTTGAAAGTGAGCAGGAATCTGGAAAGGCTTCATCAAGCTGGGCCCTGCACAAAGTAGACACATCATAAATGCTGGCTGAAGAAGTATTTGAGCTGAGTGGGATTTTAAAAGTGTGAGTGGGACAGGAAGGGATAAAAGGGATACGAAAGCACTGCAGGTATAGGGAACAATTTGAACAATGGTATAGAAATAAGATGGCCCTGAATCTGTACAGAGGATATAGAACAACTAAGTCCCCATTCTAAAGAATCTCACAGTCTCATGAGGAAGGGAAAATGTATTGTGTAAATAAAAAGTAAATATATTCCCATTTGGAATGTGCTAAGTATATACAATTATTCTGGTGTAGAATAAATGCTGTCATTTCTATAGGGCTTTAAACATTACTAAACACTATACATGTTACAGGGTGATGAGGATTATAGATGAGGAGCTGGAAGAGCCCTCAGAGGTGATCAAATCCAACCCCCTCATTTTCAGATAAGGAAATAGAAGCCCACTACCTCCCACTACCTCAGCCTGCCTTGGCCATACTGTCAAGAGTCAGAAGTGGGATTTGAACCCAGATTTCTTCTGATTCTCAGTCTAGTCCAGCACCCTTCCCACCATACCATGCTACAAGAGATCTGAGGAAGAAATGATTGCTTTCAGCTAGATGAGGGAGGGGAAGGAGAAGGGAGTAAGAAGGAATTCATGAGGAATTCAGCATTTTCGTTGGGTTCAAAAGTATGGGTAGGATGATAACAGGCAGAAACTGAAGTATGCTGGGAGCTGGGAAAGACATTTGTGGCCTAGGAAAGAGCTTCAGAGCTCTCTTCCAGTTTGTGACTGTGGTGTTATAGAAAAGTGGGGCATCCTTAATTACCAGGAAACAAGGCCAAAAGAAAAGAATGTAGAAGGTTGTAATTAGAGACACATCCTGTTGGGCTCAAATGAGTGAGACCAGGGGAGATTAGGAAAAGGAGAAGCCATCAATCCTATCTAGGGTAAACAAAACTGTTGGTCACAGGAAGGGGAAGGCAAGAGGTAGAAAGTCCTGTGACAAATATAGCTTTAGGTTCTGAAAGAGACCCAGGAGGAAAAAAGGTGCCTAGGGTGATCATTTCAGAACCAATTTTTAAAAATGGTTATTAGCAAAAGAGCTCTGGACTTAAGGTCAGAGGATCTGAGTTCAATTCCATAAGCTTGTCTTAAGCACCGTACTAGAGTTAGGGAAAGGCTGGTTGACAATACCAAAATGAAACAGGTCCTGCCTTCAAAGAGCTCACATGCTTTTGAGGGAGATGATGCACATGAAAATAAATACAAAATGTGTACAAGACAAATACATAGTATTTGGGAGAGGCGAAGCCCTATTGGGGAAAGAAGAAGAAGGCATGTGAACTGAGTTCTTGTGCTGTAGAAAGGTTCCACCTTCTCTCTCCACCTTTTGAATGTAGATTTAAATTTCTGCCAGTTTTCCTCCAGCGAGGCTCTTCCTCAGACTCCCTTCCAGCAAAGGGAAAGGCAATGCTTCTCCCCCTGCTCCCCATTCCCTATTCGTAAACACATGCTAGGAGCTCATGGAAGCAAGAACACTGCTTGCCCAGAAGAGCCTCAAGGCCCAGGCATGGGTCACTGAAGAGAGAGCAGCAGTTGGTTCTTTTCAATCCTGTGAGTTCTGAGGGTCCTGATTTGATGCCAGCTATCTGGCAACAAGTACTTCCTACAAATACACTGATGCTCAGAGATGATCAAGGGCAAGAGCATTCTAAACCTGAAAGGGCTGAAGGGTTATTCTGTCTGGCCAGAAGCTCTGGCTCTTATGAATCACCTGGACAGTGTAGGCCTAAGAAGAAAGTCAAAGACCTACGCAGCAATCTTACCAAGTGCTTTTACCTTTCTGGATATTGATGGGTTATTGGTTTACGTTTTAAATCTTTCTTTTGTGGTGTGTGTGTTCATCCTTCATTGCCAAAGAAGACCATGCCATCAGAGAAATCATGACATGACTTGCACTTGACTTTATTTTGAGTGAGGGAGGACTATGCAGGTCAACATCCTCACTTCTCCTCCAGCCATCTGAATCCAGTGACCAGATATTCCTCAGGATGACTAGACAAGATCCAGGATGAGGCAGTTGGGGTTAAGTGTCTTGTTCAAGGTGCATCAAGTATCTGAGGTGAGATTTGAACTCAGATCCTTCTGACTGCTGCATTGGTGCTCTATCCATTGCACCACCTAGCTGCCCTTTTTGTGGTAGAAGAAATAAATAGCTGTTTTATACCTGATATCTGTCTGAGTATCCTTTCTAAAAAGGGACTCTGTTAATCCCTTTTGAGAGACCCTGGATATGAGCCATATCTAAGATTTATTTTATAAGTTCTCTCTTGGGTAGGGGCATGACAAGCCAGAAAATTTTTTAAAAGTTTGACTCCTCTTTTGGGGGTCCAGCCACCCTCAGAAAGAATCTGGGCTTCATGTAAGTACAAAGCAAGATCATCATGTGGGAAGGGGCCCTGCAGGCCAAGAGTCATATACAAAATAACTACAAAATTAATTCATGGGGGAAGAGAGGATGTTAAAATGCTTAACATGGTGGGAGGATTCCAGCGGAGTCTCACAGGGATTTGTACCTGGCCCTGTGAAACCTTTATCAAAGGAATCAGAAAAGGTCTCTTGGACAAAGGAGACAGGGGCTCCAAGAAGCAGAGGTGAAGAGGAAGAGTATTCTAAGCGTTAAGGTCACGTGTTTCAGATTCAGATCCCGGCCCTGCCCTTTAGTAGCTGTGTAATCATAGGAAAGATGTTTCCCCTTTAAGTCTTGGCATTCTCTTCAGTAAAACAGGGATGACAATGCCGAACTCCGAGTGGTTATGGACGTGTTTTATAACACTTAAGAGTGCATGTGAGCGCATGCTGTCTTTTTCATTAAAGAACAATCACAGGAGCTTCTCAGAAGGATCCAGGCGATCCAGACCTCAACAAGAGCCTCCTCCAGCAGCCTTTGCTCCAGACCCTGACAGAGGGGAGACTTCTACTCTGGGATAACTCCAATTGTTAAGAAGGTTTTCCTTCCTCAAAGTCTACATTTGTCTCATTGTAGCCCCGACCCACTGCTCCTAGTTTTCCAGGCCAGGCTTTAGCACAATAGCCTAGGCCCTCTCCCACGTGCCAGGCCTTCAGATATTCGCAGACAGTTATTTGGGCTGCACACTGGTCCTTATCTCCTGCAGATTGCCCTGGCAATCATGCCCTGGAGCCTTCACTCACTCTCTGATCTCCCATTGCTCCCTACTGGCTGCTACCTGGTGCTAAAAAACACATGCAAATCTCCTCAGATGTAAAACTCTCTGCAATTCCTCTCAAGTTGTTATTCTCTCTGTCTCAGTCTCCCTCTCCCTCCCTCTTCTTTATCAGCCAAATTTCTAGAAAAAGCAGCCAATGTTCTTGGTCTTCACTGCCCCTCCTCCCATTCACTGCCCAGTCTTTTACAATCTGGTTTCCAAACTCATTTCTCAACTGAAACTGCTCTCAGTAGGTCAACAAGTTTTTACTTATTAACCAACAAGTACTTATTATGTGCCAGACACTTGCTAAGCACCAGGGATATATAAAGAAAGGAAAAACAGGATCCCTATCCTCAAAGAGCTCCCATTCTAATGGGGTATAGACATAGATGTAGACAATAAGTAAACAACAGTGTACACACAAAATATATAAGGATAAATGGAAGGTAATCTCCAATAGAAATTACCTATCCACGATCTCCTGATTGCCAAGAACAATCATTTTTCCTCGACATTCCTTCTTGTTCTCTCCGCAGCATGGCACACTGTTGTGCCTGCCCCTCTCTAGGTTTATGTGAAACCGCTCTCTAGAATTTCTCTTCCTTTGTTGCACATCATCCATACGTCCTTCTAACTATGCATACACCCTAAGGCTCCCAAAGAGACCCTCTTCTCTTTTCCCTTGATAACCTCACTGGCTCCCAAGAATTTAATGATCATTTCTGTATAGATAACTGTCAGATCAAAATGTCCAGCCCTAGTATGCCTCCTGGACTCCAGGCCCACATCACCAGCTGCTAAATGGAGGCTGTCCTAAAGGTGTCTCAAATTCAACAAGTTCAAAATAGGACTTATTTTTCTTCTAACATATTCCTCTTCTAAATTTCCCTTTACATGGCAACATGAGTATCCTTCCACTCATTCAAGCTCACAGCCTTCAAATCATCCTTGACACTTCACTCCCTTACCTCATAGAGCTGTACAGTTACCAAGACTTATTGAATCTATTTTCACATTTATGCCTTTCTCTCCATTCACACAGCCACTACCCTCATCCAGGACATCATCACCTCTTATCTGGTCTACTACAATAGTATTTTAACTGGTTTCCCACCCCAAGTTTCTTCCTTCAATGGTTTGTCCTCCACACAACTGCCAAAGTGTTATTCCTAAAGCACAGGTCTGATCGTGTCATTAGTAGTGACTCCAGACTGTCTTTAGGATCATATATAAATTCTTCTGTTGAGTATTTAAAAACCTTCCCAACCTGACTCCAATCTACCTTTCCAGCCTCTTTGCATTCTTTTAGAGAAGATGAAGAGAGGTAGATAAGGTGAAAATACAGTTGAAGGAACTGAGTTTGATAGCTGGATTCAAGGACTTGTTAATGGTCCAATGTTAACATGGTGAGAGAACTCCAGTGGAATATTCCAGGGACCTGAGGTTGGCCATGTGCTTTTAACAGGTTTATCAACAGGTTATGAAATACTGTCCCTTGACTCAAGCCTCTCCCTACTCCAATCCACCTTCCATTCAAATGTAAAATTGATTTTCCTAAAGCATAAGTCTGTCCATGTCACACATTCCCCATTTCCCCACATTCAATAAACTCCACAACTCCTCCCCTATCACCTTCAGAAATAAACATAAAATCTCTGTTTGGCTTTTAAAGCCCTCAATAGCCTTCCTTCTTCCTTCTTTTCTTATACCTTATTCCTCACCTCGAGTATTCCACAATCCAGTAACACTGGCTACCTATCTGTTCCTAGAATAAAACAATTAGCCTCCTCACTCCATGCATTTTCCCTGGCAGTCCCTCATACCCGGACTTCTCTTCTTCCTCATCTATGCCTCCTGGCCTCCCTGACTTCCTATAAACCCTACAATCCTGCCTTCCCCAGGAGGCTTTTTTTTTGGATCCTCCTTAAAGCTAATTCCCTCCCTCAGTGGATTAGCTCCAATTTATTCTGTATATCTTGTTTATTGTTTGCATGCTTTCTCCCCCATCAGACTACGAGCTTCTTTAGAGCAGGGGATGGTTTCTTGACTTTCTTTGTATCCCTACAAATTCAGCACCGTGCCTGGCACATAGTAGATACTTAATAAATGCTTGTGGACTATCCTCCCCTCAAGTCATTATCCACCAAATTATTATAAAAGGTGTCTCTACTTCCTCTCTTCTCATTCACTTCTCAACCCTCTGGAATCTGGCTTCTGATTTCATCTCTTAAGTGCCATTGCTCCCTCCAAAGTTCTCTCTTAATTGCCAAACTGTGGTCTTTTCTCAATTTTCCTCCTTCTTGATCTCTCTGTGCCACTTGACACAGTTGGTGATTTCTCCAGGAAGCTCCCTCTTTTCTGAGTTTTCATTACACCTCCACCTCCTAATTCACCTCCTACATGTGGGACTACTCTCTTCAGTCTCCTTCTCTGCCTCTTTGTCCACATCAGGCCCCCTACCCTAACAAAGGGTGTATCCTCAGGCTTTGTTCTGAGCCCTCTTTCTTCTGTGTTCTTTCAGGCAGTGACTTAAAAACAGCTTCCATGGATTTACTGTTTTTATGCAGCTGACTCCCAGACCTCCCTCCACTTCAATCTAGCTTTCTTTCACAGAATTGCCAAAGTGATGTTGTCTGCCTATATCCTTCTCCTACTCAATAAACTCCAATGGCTCCCTATTACTCCTCAGGTAAAACAAAAACTTGTGTTTGACTTTTAAAGCCTTTAATAACTCAGTCCCCACCTATCTTTCCAACCTTTCTGAATTCTGTGGTCTACCCAAACTGGTCTCCTAGTTATTCCTAATACCTGGCACTTCCTTTACTATCTCTGTGGCTATCCCTTAGGAAAACTAGCTAGCTATCGCTTATGTCTTGAATTCTCTTCCTCTCTATTTCTGCATCACAGAATCCCTAATATCTTGATTTGGCTTGACTCACAAGTGGCTATGAAATCCAAAACTCCCTTCTCTGGTTGTGCCTTTTAATCACTGAATTTTCCCCTTCGATCTTACAACCCCTAACCCTATTCTTTGCCCTCATTCATGACTGCCAGTGCCTCTACCCCACAATTTTTTCCCAGGCCATCATCCCTGTGCAGGCTGCATTCTCCTCCCCCATCATCCTTTACACCTGAATCTTTTGCCCTCCCTTGTCCTACATCACTAGTCCTGCCTTTCCTAACTCTAACCTTGGAATACTCCACCATCTGTCCCTTTTGCTTCTATCCCCATGCTACTGAGTGGAGCTGGAGAAAGTCACAAAGCTGTGCTTCCTGAATCAACTACAAATTTATGTTACATAACCTCAACTGTGCCCTCACTGCATCAAGGCAATCTTTTTATGTCTCCATAATGGATCTTCTTTCCCACACACCACCAACTATTCCAAATCTTTTTATCCTTTTCAGGTCTCCCATGGCAACTCCTTCCCCTACCCTCTCCGCTGAGGACCTCATTTTATATTTCACCAAAAAAACAAAAAACGAGGCCATTTACCAAGAACTACCCCTTCTTCCTTCTCCATCTCAAGTCACTTGTCTTCCCCCGATGTCAACTTCTACATGCATCCTTGATCCAATCCCATCCTATTTTCTCCAGAAGAGACCCCTATATCATTTGTACTCTCTAAACTTCAATCCATCCTATCTATGGGCTCCTTTGCCACTACCTCCTAACACTTCCATTTCTCCCCCATCCTCAAAAAACCCTTCATCTCTGCTAGCTATACATTTATATCTCCCTTCCCCTTTTGTAGCTAGTCCTTGAGAAGGCCATCTACAACTGGTGCCTCTCCTTCCTTTCCTCTCACTTGCTTTTAAACTCTCTACAGTCTGGCTTCTTCATTCAACTGAAACTGTTCATCCCAAAGCCACTAATGATCTCTTAATTGCTAAGATCAAATGGCTTTACTCAGGCCTCCTCTTCCCTGATCCCTCAGTATACTCTGACCTAATCCATCATCCTCTTCTGTTGTATACTCTTCTCGAGGTCTTCTTAATACTGCTCTCTTCTGGTTCTCCTCTGACTGCTCCTTCTCAATCTCTTTGGCTGGATTTTTACCCAAGTCATGTCCACTAGGCATGAGTGCCCCCCAGCTTCCTTCTTAGGTCCTCTTTTCTTCTTCCTCCCTACTGCTTCGCTTGGTGATCTCATCAGCTCCCATGGATTCCATTATCCTCTCCATCCAAGTAAGCCCTGCTCTATGTGACTAGTCCTCACCTCTTGGAAACACGACACTCTATCTCCAGGCTGTATCTTCTCACTTACTATTCCTCATGTCTGCAGTGTTCTTACTCCTCTCCTATAACTACTAGTTTCCCAGTTTCCTTAAAGACTCAGCTCAATTCTCACATTCAGTAGGAGGCTTTTCCAGGTTCTCTCCTTCCCCCACCCCCCAAATCCTAATGTCTTCCCTCTGAGACTGCCTCCCATTAAATTTGTATATGTCTTCTGGGTTTATCCTTGTTTGCATGCTGTTTCCCTCATTAGAATGTGACCTCTATAAGGACAAGGAATATGTTTTTCCCTTTCTTTGTATCCCCAGTGCTAAGCAAGGATCTGGTACATAATAAGTACTTAATAAAGGCTTGCTGACTGACTACTAACTCAATAACTTTCTACATTCCTGATACCAACACCTTTGTATTTATTTTTATATTTATTTATTATTTACACACACACACACACACACACACACACACACAAACACACACACACATATGCAGGTGTCTCCCTCCCCAGAGAAAATATAAGCTCCTTGGGGCCAAGGAAATTTTCATTTTTGTCTTTGCATTTCCAGCAACTAGCATAGTACTATGCACATAATAAGTGCTTAATAAATGCTTACTGGTTGACTGAATATGCGAAGGGGATAAAACTAGACAGACAAATTGGAGACAGATTGTGAAGGACCTTTTGTGCCTTTCATAAAATATGAGAAGTATAATGGAGAATGTATAATAGAAATAATGTAGAATAATATATAATAGAAATGTATATAACAATGTATAACAAAAATTCAATACAGGACAGATTACTTCTACCTTTCTGGCAGCTAGGTGGCACAGTAGATAGAGTGCTGCACCTGAAGTCAAGAGGACTTGAACTGAAATTTAATTTCAGACACTTGCTAGCAGTGTGACCCTGGGCAAGTCATTTAACTTCTGTTTGCCTCAGTTTTGTCATCTGTTAAAATAAGGACAATAATAAATTGTACCTACTTCTCAGAGCTGTTGGGAAGATCAAATGAGACAGTAATTGTCAAGCACCTAGTCCTTACTATGTTCCAATAAGTAGCTTTTTCCATAGAACTCACTTTTTCCATAGACCTCAGTTTCCTTATCTGTAAAATTAAGGAATTGGACTAGAAGGTTTTAAAGATCCCTCTTATCTCTAGATTTGTTATCATATTAAGTAAAACTGTCAAGACTTGGCAAAAAAAAGGTTGAAAAATCAGTACAGGACTGGTGAAAAAAACCCAAAAAACATCAATAAAACTAAAAAAAAAAAAAAAAGATTACAAAGGAGACAGGATGATGGGTGAAAGGTCAAGGAAAAAAAACCTGAACAGGGTGCAAGGGCAGATTTTCTCTCTACAACTACCTGATCAAAGGGGTAGGGCAGTCAGCTCAAGCATTAGAGGGGAAAGGTCAAAAAGGATGTTGCTCAGCATCCTGGTCAGAACAGGGTCAGGAGGTTATCAGTTTTCCATCCACTCTGCTTTCCTTCTTTCCCTGATAGGCCTCTTAAGAAAGGAGAACAAGGAGAAGTATTTCCAATACATTTTCCTGTCTCTAGAAATCAAAACCAGAGCAGTGAAGGGGAAATGGTAACCTAATGCCATTCACTGGCCTCCCAAAACAGTTCTTGGGGCTCCAGAAACATGGCACATGGTGGGTCAACTTACTTCCTCCAGTGGGTTTTAGGTCAGGAGTATCACAGACATGTCTTAAGATACAGAAGATAGCCAAAATTGAACTCATTATCCTTCCCCCCAAATCCTTCCCCATTCCAAACCTACCTTTTACTGGAAGGGCATCATCATCTTCACAGTACTCCAAGCTCACAATTCTCATTCTCATTCACAATACTCCTCACTCTTTCCCTCCCGTATCCAATCAGCTATTAAAGCCTAATACTTAACTTCAGAACAGCTCTTGCATATAGCCCCCTCTTCTCTGTGCAATCACCAACCCCAGTGCAGGCTCTCAGCTCCTCACACCCAGACTATTGTAATTGTGTGCCAGTGGGTCTCCCTGCCACAGTCTCTTCCAACTCCAGTCCATTCTCTACTCAACTACCAATGTAATCTTCCTAAAGCACAGGTCTGACTATGTCATCCCTCCCCCACTCAATCAACTCCAGAGGCTCCATAATGCATCTAGGATTAATATAAAATCTATATAAAATCATATAAAAATAAATAAATAAATAATATAAAAATTAAATATAAAATACAAAGACCTTTGTAACCTGGGAGGTCAGTGAATGGCATTAGATTACCCCTCCTACTTTTCTAGTCTTTTTACCTTTACTCACTCCCATAAACTATGCAATCCAGAGATGCTGGCCTCCTGGCTGTTCCTCAAATAAGACATTCTAACTCCAAGTATTTTCTCTGGCTGTCTCCCATGCCTGGAATGCTCTCCATCTTTATCTCTACAGACAAAGACAAACTTACTGCTCTCCTGAGTTAGCCAATTTGGGGATGACCTGGCCACCTCTAGACCTTGAAGTCTACCATATATCCCAGAACCTGAGGAAGAAAACAGAGGCAAGGAGGGACAGGGAAGACACACATTATGGCACAACATAAAGGTTTAATGCACAAAGTGTCTTTTTAAGATCATGAAGACACAAATTTTTCCAGTGGAAAGCTTATTTATACTGAGGCCTAGAACTATTTATGCTAAGGAAAGGAGAACTATAAACCTATATAAAGCACCAAGGGAGCTGCCTTCAGTTAGGGGTCCCTCTGTTGTTCACCTTTTATTCAATCCACTAGGGTGACTTTACTAAAGAGTCCAGGGCCCCATTCCCATTGTGAACAGCTTGAGCTGTCAATATATGGAGAGAAAGCCAGTAAGGAAAGTGGTCCAGGATTTAAGCTAGAAAGGTTGACGGGGGTCAGGGGGAGTATGGAGGAAGAAGAGGAAGGGCAATAAAGGTAAATATCCAACAAACATTTATTCAGCATCTATTGAGTACAGAGTTACATAGTGGGGAAAGGTAAAAGAATAGTGAAGACAGAGTATTTCTGTCCTCATGGAACTCATGAGACACAAACATAGATGAATGGTTGGTTGTTGTCCTTTATTCTCAAAGAGGGCCAAAATGACATCATTATATTAGAGTCAAGTTACAGTATATCTGATTATGGCTGATCAGACCAATATGAGCTGGGAATGTTCTACCACAGGTCCATGTGAACATCTGGGGTGGATTCTCTAAATCTGCACATCTCATGCTTCTTTCAAGCTACTTCAGTTCTACTTTGCTCAGAGAACACAGCACCTTCTCTGATGAGGGCACACTATGCTGGGTGATCCTATGCCAGTGTCTTTCATGTCATGCAAACAATTCAACAATACATAAGTGCACAGAGAAGTAGCAAGTACTATGTAAGGTCTATGGAAACAGGTCAAACTCTCTGAGGAGCAGCTAGGTGGTACAATGGATAGAATACTGGGCCTGGATTCAGTAAGACTCATCTTTCCAAGTATAAATCTGGCCTCGGATTCATACTGGCTGGGTGACCCTGGGCAAGTCACTTAACCCTGTTAGCCTCAGTTTTGCCTCCAGCTCTCAGCTGGAGAAGGAAAGGGCAAACCATTCCGGTATTTCTGCCATGGAAAACTTCCAATGGGGTCACTAAGAGTGACACAACTGAAACAACGGAACAGCAACAAAATAACAGTACTGCTGCTACTACTAGCCCACTAGGTACCATTTAATATAGCCACAAACTTGAAGATTTGTAAAGGACCATACCTATCTATCTGTCTCATCACATTTGATTCTCACAATAATCCTGTAAGAAAAGAACTATTATTATTCCTATTGTACAGATGATGAAACGGCGAGTAAGAGGCTAAGTGAACTGCTCCGGGTCATCCAGCTAAGTGAATGGAGTAGAATGTGAAGTCAAGTCTTCTTGACTCCAAGTCCTATGTTCTGTCCACTTCTGTTACCTAGCTACCTATAAAGTTGGCTTACTACAAATTCACGTTATTTAATTTCATGTGGGCCCTGACAGCTTCGCAGCAATCTGTTTGTTTTTCTGGATTATCATATTCCCTCAGTGCTGTTCTAAGATTTCTCTTTCTATACATGCCTCACATCTTTCTCACAGGAGATGTCCCTACCTCCCATACAATAAATGAGACTGTAAAGATAAACTGTGAAAGAAGTTTAGAAGTCAAACAGGGGAATTTATATTCAATTCTAGAGCCAAAAGAATTCTCTCTTCACCATATCCCAGGAGCCTTCTCCCTCTGGAAGATGCCTTCACACCAGCGGCCTTCTGCCCCTGTGGCTTCTTCCCATGATTTGTCAGTTCCCCCTCTCTGAGGATTGCCCAAGGCAATCATGTTCACTCCATCACTCCTCTCCCAGCTCCACCTGGGATTTTCCAGAATCTTTCTCAGCCATTCCCCAAAGTGGCTGGGCCTTCTCCCCTGGCATCTCCCTGCTCTCTTCAGCCTTTTCACAAATAGATAATATGAGATCATATTTGTGAAGTGATTAGCACAGTGCCTGGTCCATAGTAGGGGCTTAATAAATGTTCACTAGATGACTTACTTGTCATTCTGTTTTCCTTTTCTGTTCATCTGCACAAACCTTTTCCTATTATTTGAATATTTTCATTCTTATCTCTCCCTTTCAGAATCCTTCCTTCAGGGCTCTACTCATTTGCTATCTACTCTGGGAAGCCTTCCTGGATCCCTCCACTTGTTAGCCCTTTCTTTCCCCTCAAATTATCTTGTATTTATTATACCAGTCTGTGTACCTATTATATCCCCAGACCCTCCCCTCCCCTCCCCCTTAAGAAATACAGCTCCTTGAGAGCAAAAACAATTTGTTTTTGTTTTTTTTGTCCTTGTAGCCTTAGTACCTAACATAGCGTCTGGTACATAAGAGATGCTCTTTAAATGTTTGTTGAATTAAAGTGAACAGTCCTGTGTGGTCAGCAGAGCAAACAGTATCAGCGCCATGTGACAGAGAAGCCAGAAGCTCAGAAAGGGAGAGTCACACGAGAATGAGCAACTTAAGAGGTAGAGGTCTATGGTGTGGAACATACAATGTCAGGTTTTCCCCCATGTATTAATCTGCTGTGTTGAATTTTTTTCTTCTTCTTTGAAAAAAAAAATCTTTGTTATAAGAGATGGCTCTCTAGGAGAGGAAGGGGAAATAATACAAAGGGAAAATTGGTTGATATAAAAACAGATATAGATAACTTCTTATTTTAAGATAACAATAACCATGATGATCATCACAGACTTACCCAGGGTCACAAAACCAAGGCTCAAAACCAAGTCTTCTGACTGTAAGTTGAAACATATTCTTTGTTTTTCTTTCCTACCCCTCTACTTTCATGATTGGAGGAAGATGCTGGCCCGTGAGTTTCTCTATGAACCCTAATTATGGTCCAAGGAAGTATAAGGCATTCCCACGGTACAGAAGGAAAGCTTCCTCTCTGTTACTTAAATATTTAAATATATAATATTTAAGTTCATGAAAGAAAGCTATCTAGTCTCTTAAAGGCAGAAACATTTTCTCAGGTTCTGTGAGGTGGGATAAGCCAGTCTTCTAATGTCACAGGATTTAGATCTACAAGGAACTATGGAGATCATCACCATAATGGCTAACATTTATATATGAGTCAGGCATTGTGCTAAGTGCTTTACAATTATCTCATTTGATTCTCCCAACAACCCTGGGAGGTAGGTGCAATTATTAATCTCTATTTTACAGAGAAGGAAACTGAGGCAAATGGTAGTTAAGTGACTTGCCCAGGATCACACCTCTAGTAAATGTCTGCAGCTGGATTTGAACTCCGGGCCTAGTGCTCTGCTCTCTGTAATACCAAGTTGCACTACAGTTCAATTGATCTCTATAGTTCAGTTTCTTCATTCAATTCTTTAATGGTGTATGAGGAAGATCTAATGACTTCTTGATCTAGTCACACAGGTAGTTGGAAGAATGCCTGGAAATAGAACCTAGGCACTCTGGCTCCAGACTAAGTCCTTGCTTTTTCCATCCAATCTCAGAAACCCACAACTCCCACTGGCCTTCCTCCTGTTCTCTCTTCCTCTCCTCCTCCTCTCCCTCTTCCTTCTTCCCTTAACAGAACTTTTGCTTAAGAACATGAAATCCCTAGGGAAAAAAATTCAAAAGGGGGCTGACCCAGGTCAGGCCCTCTTTTATTCACATAGCTTGTTGGCTTGAGCTGTAAATTCTCACACTTGCAAACTGCTCAATAGTGTACACAGGAGGGAGTAGACAGGGGGTCCCTCCAGCAACCAAACTGCAGGAGGGTGAGAAAAAAGCCGCCTGGTAACCACATTCACCTCTGGAATTCACACGCAGTCAAAACCGGGTCTGTAATCAATCAACCAGGAAACAAATATTTGTTGAGGTCTCAATATGTACCCAATGGATGGGACAGAGAAGTAGAAAATACTGTCCTTGCCCACATGTTCCTTATAGTCTAGCTGGGGAGACTGAATAATGTCAAACCAGTGATACAGACAGTTACTTCAGAGGAAAGAATTCATTACATAGGATGGTGTGAGAAGGATTCCTAGAGGAGGCGATGGCTGACCTAGGCCTGGATGGAAAGGGCTAGCCAAAGACAACTAGGAAGAGCATTCCACATCCAACAACTAGCCACAGTAAAGCAAGGTCTGTGTCTAACCTTTTTTTTTTTTTCTTTTTTGTACTTTGCAAACTTCGCATTGTGACTGGCACATAAACGTATGATACCTATTTGATTAACTGAAGGGAAGTATGGGGAGGCACGGCTGGACAACACTTCATATGATCTTGGCAACTTCACTGGAATCCTCAGATTCAACAATAATCTCTTTGCTGATAGCTCTGGGTCTTAAATATGGCTTCTAGCCCTGATCTTTCTCCTGAGCTCCAGTTCCACAGCACCAGCTCCCTCCTAGACATTTCCAATTCAATGTCAGATAGGCATTTCCAATTCAACATATACAAAACAGATCTTCCCTTAAAAAACCCACTCCCCTATTTCTGCTGATGTCATCAGTAACCTAGTCAGCTAGCTGACAATCTCAGTCATCCTTGACTCTTCCATCTCTGCATCTTGTATCTAGGTGGTTGTCAAGTCTCTTCAATCCTATCTTCATAATATCTCTCACATCTTTCCCCTTATCTCTACTTACATGGCTGCCACTCTGGTTCAGGCCTTTCAGAACCAGAGGCCTCTCTCTTGCCTGCACTATCGCAATAGTCTCCTGATTAGTCTCTCCACCTCCAGGCTCTCTCCCCTGCAATCCATCTTCCATACTGAGCCAAAGTATACATCTGACCTTGTTGCTTCCAAGATAAAACACAAACTCCTCTGTTTGGCATTTAAAGTCTTCCACAAGCTAGTTTTGGCCTATCTTTTCAGACTTTCCTTCATCTGGGTGACAAAGATCTCTGAAAGGTTGTCATGTGGGACTACCCTAGTGCCTGGTATAGTCAGGAGGTCCTGCTTAGTCCCCAGGAAACACAAAGAGCAATGCTTAGAAGTTGAGAGGAGGGAAGCTCCATCTAAGAAGAAACTTACTAATAATTATGGCAGTTTAAAAATCAGTTGCCTTGAAAGGGAGTGGGATTCCTGCTACCGAAGGTCTTTATGAGAAACATTACAAATGTGGTATAGGTGATTGCTTTGCAATCTCTCTTTTAGTTCTGAGATTCTGAATAATGGGAAATAAAGTTGAATAAAGAGGTTGGGTCAGAAAGCAGAAGATCTTGAATGTCAGAGGAAAGGGTTTTGGCTTAGTAATTAATTCATTCTTTCAATAAACACTCATTAAGTGCCTCCTCTGGGTCCCTCTCCTTCTTTCCAAAGGAAGCTAAATTTTGATAGAAGCTGCTCAGCTAACTTGGGGTTTACTGGCTAGATTTCTTTTCTTTTTTTTTCCTTCCCCTCCCTTCTTCCCTCCCTTCCTTTTTTCCTCTCTCCCTATCTTTTCTCTTTCAATACCTTAAACTCAGTTCACTCTCCTGCCCAAGCTCCACTTAATGGCTGTATTTTGCACCACCACCACCACCACCACCACCCCCGCCCGGTTTAGAGTGAATGGCAACGGTAACTATTTCTCTTCGGAACAGCAATCCTGAGGGTCTTCCCAACCCAGCTTGATTTTTTTCTTTTTTCTTTCTAATTAGAGGGCCCATCTCTTGACTCATTTCTTAAAGAGGCCTATTCACTGAATGGGTGTTACCTCACTCGAAGCAAGAACCTGAAAAGACCTTAGCCTAGAAGGACCAGGGTCTCCCATTGCATCCTGGGCATCTACAGTCGATCTGATGAATATCTGATCACTGAACCCAGATGGCTCTGGAGAAGAAAGTGAGGCTGGTGACCTCACATGGCCCTTCCTCACTCATATCAAAGTCAACTGTAAATCATGTCATCGTTTCCCTGATGTCATGGTCCTCTTTAAAAACGAAGGACAAACACAGTAAGTATGGGTCAAGGAAACACAAAGACAAAAGCAAAATCATTCTTCCTCTCAAGGAGGTTACGTTTCCTGAGGGGAACATCATGTACACATACCTAAAAAAGTCAAAACATAGTCAGGCACTTCATGTACATGCTATCCATTTGACCCTCCTAACCATTCCATGAGGCAGGCATGGCAGGGATTATTGTTTACATTTTACAAAAGGGAGACCTATATTCAGGTCAGCTGAATGACACTGATTTTCACATCCATTGTGTATCTCCCTGGATGCTCAGACCATCCCCTGTGAGGCAGGTAAGGTGGGTGGGGAGCTCTGATTTCCATTTTAAAGATCAGGAGACTGAGGTTCAGAGTACAGAGACTTATCATCCAAGGACCTCTGGTCAATACTAGACTGGAGGATATCACATAGGGATTGAGCCCTATCATCCCAAATTGGTTCAAAATTAAATCTTGGTAATCCCAGAGGGTCTGATGTGATCCTTTACTGCTCTAGGAACTATTATGTCTATTTTAGCCAAATATATCACTGATGCCAACAAGTCATAAGCACTAAGTGATGGTCCTGGGTCTTTACTACCCATGTCTTACAGATTTCAACTGAAACTGCCTGAGGCACCTGCTCCAAAACAGTGAGAAAGAGCCAGGAGTAGGATTGTATTTCCTAGAAATCTATAAACAGAATCTATTCCCTATTGACACTAAAGGGACAAATAGCTCCAAGAAGGCATCAGAACTACCATGATCACAGTGCTTTGAGGAATGAGATGTTCACATTACTTGTACTTTTCTTATTCTTAGGGCAAAGTAGAAAATCCTTTCAACACTAGTTGAAAACTTCAATGTAATAGTAATATTTCAGTAACCTACTAGACCCATTCAAGTCACAAAAGGGAAGGGATGTTAGAAACCATCTAATAAAATCCAAAATTGCAAGGGGCAAGGAGGAGAAGAGCAAAAAATGATTTCCCAACCTAGAGCTATTCAGTAAGCACCAAGGTCAGGATTCAAGCTCAGTCTTCTGATTGCAAAGCCAAGGTTCTTGCCAATACACCAGTGTCATCATTTTCCTTTACTGACCTTCATCCAGTCTCCTTGGATTTAGGTGGCATGGGAGCTGAGGTAGCATGGTCTGGCGCTAGCATAGCCTCTGCACACTGAGGTGCTGGTATTCTCATCATTGTTATTAATATAGTTGGGGAGAAATTCCCCAAGTTATGATTTCCTATTTAAGTGAAGGTAGTTTGAAGGAGCAGTGTGGGGCAGGATAGGAAGAGCTCTGGAGTCACCAGCCCTGGGTTCTATTTCTGGCTCCCGCCATTCTCTTGGACCTTGCACCTCTCCAAGGCTCAGATTCCTCATCTGCAAGATCCAGGGAGCTGGACTCTATGATCATGAAGGGTCCCTCAAGCTCTGATATTCTATAATTAGGAGCAGGAAAGTGGAGAGCAGGGAGCATTAAATGATCTTTTTCTTAGCCTCCTACTTCAGCTTTTCCACCCACCATTTGAGAGAGTTGTAAGGTCTGAGGGGGAAGACTCATTATCCAAAATAAATATATGTCCAAAAAAATCCTGGACCCATTAAACATGTAATAATATAATATTATATAATAATATATTAATATCCATAAAAGCTTCCTCTCAAATTACCTCAGTTTCAGTGTCATACCCAAAATACCTCCTAAGCCCCCTCCACTCCATTCCTCATACCAAGGTGGTTTTGTTTTTAAAAATAGGTTTTTGTATCTTTGTTTCTGGAAAGGGAGGAAAGTTTTCCTTTTTGCTTCTTACGTATTCAACAGTAGCAACCAAGGCTGGCAAATTCATGAAAATGCATGAATAATTCCCATAGAAGGAGCTGGTGGATCTGCGCTGTGACCATGAAGCAGCTTCTAACTTTATAGATAAAATGATCATAACAGCCAGTACAAGAATAGAGAAGGCTGAGAGTGAAGAATTTCTCAAGGCAGATTTTACAGCTCAAGATCTAGCTGTCCAATACTGGTGTAGGGGAAAGAATAAGAATTTGGAGGTGGAACACCTGGATCCAACACCCAAACAGGCTATTTTACGACATGAGCCCCTGTGTACACTCAGAACCCAACAAGACAAAGATTCCTTTCCATTTTTAACCTGAAGCAGGGAATGACTGGATCACAGATTTAGCAAGACAGGCAGTTACTGATGGAAGGGGATTTAAGAGATTAACTAATCCAATCCTTTGCCAAGAAAACCCCAAATGGAGTCACAAAGAGTAGGACAAGACTGAAAAATGACTGAATTGAAACACTACTGTCCTATTTTACAGACAAGAAAACAGACCCAAGGGAAGTAGAGATTTGCTTGAAATGACATAGGTAGTAAATAGGAGTGCTAGGGTTCAAATCCAACTCTTCCACCACATTCAGTGCCCTATACAAACATTAAATAGTCTTATCTTTAACTATTAAAAAAAAAATACCTCCTTCTCTACTTGCTGTGTCTTAATCTCAAGTCTGAGACAATCCCTGCTACTTCCCTATCTAATGGAGTTTTATAGCTAAGCTCCCTCCTTGAATTTTTAAAAAAGGTTTACTTTACACTTGTATATTTGCTTGTTGAATCCAACATAAGGCAGCAGCAGCAGCAGCTCCCCATTCTGTTTGGGGAGACCACCATGTATGGCTTCATCTGCCACATGCAGGCACATTCTGTTGTGTCTCTCAGCATCTTAAAGCCAAACACCTTGGCAAGAGAAGCAGAGCTCACACTCTCCCTTGTCTGTCTAACACCCTGCCTTGTTGGTGCAGGTGGAAGGGGCTAATGGCACATTTTTCCCTGTAGTTTGCTTGTTCTTCCTAATGAGTTTCCCACATTGTTAACCCCCTACAAATCAATAGCTAGAGACTCAAGTATAAACTGCTTGCACTGGACTCTGTAAAGAACAAGTCATGTTAAGGTATTAGGAAATTGAATATGGACTCTCTCAGAAGTCAGTTCTCTTTGAATCCATCCAAACCTGCTCTTGTATACCCTTAAGCAAATCCAATTTGGGCCTCAATTTTTCCATCTGCAAAACAAGCAGGTTGGACCAAATCTCTTAAAGTTTCTATCAGCTTTAAATCCTATGATCCTCTATGAATTATGAGATGCTCAATTTCTTTGAGGATCAGTTTCATCATCTGAGAAAGTTCTTGCCTTGTTTACATAGCCTAATGGAAAGGAGGCTAGCTGTGGAGTCAGAAGACCTGGGTTCAAATGCTAACTCTGCTACTTAATAGAAATATGACCTTGCTAAGTTTCCAAATATGCAAAAAAGTCTAAATGATCTCTCTCATCCCATCTAGCTCTAAATCACAGCATAGGGTCATAAAACATATGTATTTGCCAGTATTCACTCTTTCATACCGACTCCATGACAAAGACAGCAGCCAACATGGATATTTTCTCCCCATCAAACCAGCCCCACACTTTCCTGCCTTTGCTCACTCTGTTCTTTGTCCCCAGAAAGCCTTCCCTCCATCTCATATCACTCATTCTTCCACTCATCCTTCATGGCCCAGCTTCTAACCCACCTTTTTCACAAAGTAATTCCTGATCTTCCCAGAAAAAAAGGCGGATATGGTGGGTAGAGAGCACTGCGGTCTGGAGTCAGGAAGATCTGAGTTCAAATCTGACCCCATACACACTAGTTGCTGTGTGACCCTGGGCAAGTCACTCAACTCTGCTTGCCTCAGTTTCCTCATCTGTCAAATGAGAGGGAGAAGGAAATGGCAGACCACTTCAGTATCTTTGCCAAGAATACCTCAAATGGGATCACCAAGAGTCAGACACAACAGAAACAAATGAACATAACAACAAAGTTATTTCATCTCCAACTACTTTTAGGTGACTTTTTTCTTAATTTTAAAACATTTTCATTGATTTCTTTTTTTCATTTCCATGCTCATTGAAAGTTATCGCTTGCAACAAAGAATAGAAAGAAGGAAGGAAAAGAGCCTAACCAAAGTGGGCAGCAGCACACCAACAGCACCTGCAATGTTCCACACCAGTCTCCCAGTCTGTGAAGGACATTTCTCACCTCTTCTCTAAGGCCAAGGTTGATTATTATGACAATGTTGAACTTGATAACTTGTAACTAGTTTTCTTTTTCACTCTTTCCATCTACACTGCTGAAGTCATCATGTATAGTTTTTCTGCTTGTACTTACTTCACAAAGTCACTCTCAACTCTCTTTACAATCTGGCCTCCAATCTCATCATTCAACTCAGACTGCTCCTTCCAAAGTTGCCAAATCAGAATTTAAAGATCTTGTCCTCTCTACAGCCCTTGACACTGCCCATCACCCATTTCTCCTTGATACTCTCTTCTCTCCAGGTTTTTGGGATACCACTCTCTTCTGGTTCTCATCCTACTTATCTTAACATTCCTTTTCAAGTCTCCTTTGCTGGATCTTCATCAAGATTATGCCTGCGAACCTTGGATGTCCCAAAGGGCCTTGCCCAGAGCCCTCTTCTTTTCTCCTGTTATATTATTTCACCGGGCAATCTCATCAGTTCCCATGGATTCAATTATCATCTCTATGCTAATGATACTCAAATCAACTTATTCAGCTCTAAGCACTCTGCTCACTTCCAGTCTTGTATCTCCAGCTGCCTATTGAACATCTTGAACTACATGTTCTAGAGACATCTCAAACCAGGAGTGGGGAACTTTCAGTCTTGAGGTCACATGTGGCCCTCTAGGTCCTCAAGAGCCGCTCTCTGACTGAATGTCTGTCTCAACATGTTCATTATCTTTCCTCCAATATCCTCCCCACTTCCAACTTTTCCTATTACTGTAGAGGGACCTACCTTCTTTCCAGTAATCCAGGCTCAGAACCTATATGCCATCCTCAACTCCTAACTCTCTTTTACTGACCCATGTCCAATCTGTTGTCAAGGTCTGTCAATTTTAACTTTTACCTTTGTAACATCTCTCACATACACCCCTTTCTCTCCTGACACTGCCTCTGCACTGGGGCACCCTGTCCATTATCACCTCATGCCTGAACTACCACAATAACCTGCTGATGGGTCTACCTGCCTCAAGTCTCTCTTCACCCTAGTCTTTCCTCCACTCAGCTGTCAAAGGGAACTTCCTAAAGCATAGGACTGACCTGTGACTTTCCCTATCAAAAGTGGCTCCTTATCACCTCCAAAAACAAATGTAAAATCCTCTAACATTTAAAGCTGTTCATAACCCTCTCCCATACCTTTCCAACTTTCTTGTACTTTATACCAACCATTCCACCCTTCCCCACTTCACTTGGAAATCCAGTGACACTGGTCTCTTGGCTGTTATATGAATAAGACACTCCATCTCCTGAGTCCAGGAATTTTCCCTGGATGCCCCCATGCCTCTTCACCTCTGCCTCCTGGCTTTCTTCACGTCCTAGCTAAAACCTCACCTTCTGCAGGAAGACTTTCCCAATCTCTCTTAATTCTAGTACCTCTATTCTCTTGATTATTTCTAATTTATTCTTTGTACAGAACTTTTGCATACTGACTCTGCCTTAGGATTATGAGCTCCTTGAGAGCAGGGATTTCTCACCTAGTGTAGTATTTGGCACATAATAAGCAGTCATACAGTCAAATATTTATTCACAAACTATTTGAGTATCTACTATCTATACTACTTATACTAACTTGCCGAATGAAAATAAATACAAAATATCTATGAGTGAACTGAACAAGTCTCTTTTCCTTCTCTGGATCTGTTCCTTATCTGTATAACAAGGAGTTTGGACTAGATGGTCTCTGATGGTCGTAACAGTTTGACATTATTTGTTTGAAAGTCCACCTCAGCTCTGACATTTTATGTTCCAAAGGCACCAGCAGCTCTGATATTCTAATACACCCTTCTAGTTCAGGCATTTCAAGCTTTTATGATACCTTTTATCTGTGAGTTGGCTATAGATGCATTCCTGTCTTATATCTAGTTTACATAGGGACAAGTGAGATCATGTTTGTGAAACAACTTCATGAAACAAAAAGCACTACACAGATAAAATAATATATTATTATTATTGGGAACCTTTCTGTTCTAACTCCCCTTCAGTATCAAAGTAAACAGTGGAAACATTTACTAAGCACTCCTTGGAAGAAAATGCTAGTTATAAGGGATTTCTGCAGAAAATGATTAAGCTAACATAATAGCAGGAAACTGAAAAGGACTGAAATTGTACAAAAATGTAAATGTCTAGAGGGGTTTTGTGGATTTTACTATTCCTAACAGTCATCCTGATGAACACAATCAGATCTTAGAAGGTACTAAAGTCCATGAAAGCTAATACAAATCTCTGAAAATACAATGACTCTCAGAATTTGGTAGCTGGTCCAAGGCAAAGTCTATGGAAGATAACTCTCTCTCTCTCTCTCTCTCTCTCTCTTTTCAGTTTACTAGTCAGTCATCAAGGATATCTATCCTTGGAGGAGAAAACCAACTGGAATTCATAACAGCAAAAGCAAAAATGCCACCTAATAATGGCCCCTGTTGAAACAAGTCTTCTGCCTATCCATCCCTTACCTGGCATATCTCCCATATGACTTGGTAATATTAGGGTAGGTAGGAGCTGAGAGAACTCATGCTACTTCGGTTACCTCTAAGTTCTATATAAAATAACCTGGGCAGAACATGACCATCATCACCACTACTTACATTTTTATAGCATTTTATTGTTTTTTAAGATAAAATGATATATTAGTATCTATATCCATTATGCTTTATCTATCCACTATCTCGTTTGAACCTGATAATGACCTTAGGAGGCAGGTCAGATCAGCATTATCTTTATTTTACAAATGAAGAAATGAGACCTCTGAGAGGTTAATATCAGAGTCATACATGGGTAAATAGAGAAACCAGAACACTATTCTTTCTACTATATCAGGCTGCTGCCATGTAAGTTTAACAGGCTATAACAATGGGCCTAACCATGTAAGATGATATTTGAGATTAATGTAAAGATGCTGAGGCTTCGCAAACAGCAATAAACTTTGTAATCTAAGGACCAGCCTTGCTGCATGGGAGTAGCTCAACATTAGTAGTTTGGTTACTGTGATGAAATCTTTGTCCATGACATCTTATTATTTTAACAGCTGACTGTCCAGAAGCTGACAATTCAGCATGACTCACTGCATCCATAAGTGAGTGGAGAAAGTGCTATTGGAAAACGGCAATAATTAAACCCTCCAGAGGTTCTTAGACATATAAACACCAAGGGGGTACCAAGGCTCTCTAACTCTGGTCATCTGCTGCCTTTCAAGATGTTCCTGCTCAAGACTTCAGAGTATTTCTCGTGCACGGCCTCCAAACTCCTCCTGGAGTTTCCCCAGGAGCAGGAGTCACATAAAACTATTATTGGCAAGCAAAAAGATGCCAACACATTTACTAGATCCTGGCCAAAGGGAAGTTATTGCAGTGGTGATCTCTTCTCAATGAGGAACACAGATGGAAAGACCGAGGGGGGCAAGGAGATGAGACCAATACTGTGACCTAGGACAGCTGTCAGAGTTAGCACCTAGCTGTGGGAAAGCCTCACTGGTTGAGAAATCAGTCATTATAATGATGGAAAGGTACAAACTCAGAGACTGGAATAAGCAGACAACTCCGAGGCAACATCACAGTATCAAAGCAAGTCAGAAGAACTGATTTACACTTCGATCTTGGCTCTGTCAGTTTAAGTCCTAGGATCACAGGATTCAGAACTAGAAGGGGACAATACAGATCTTGTCCAAGTCCCTCACTACGATGCAACAGAGCATCGTAGAGATTAAGTGGCTGGGCCAGGTTACACAGGCTGTAAGTTACCTTAGAGAAGTTCTTTTCCTCATCCATCACACATAATGCCTGTATTACATTACTTTGTCACGACATTGTAGAAGGGATCAAACAAAATAATGAATATGGAAGCATGCTAAAGTTCTATATAAAATTATATTATGATGATGATGCTATCAATGTATCTCTCTCTATGTGTGTAAGAGACAATAACATAAAAAGAACAATGGCCATTGAGATAAAAGTGAAACTGTCTATGATCCATGAGGGCTGGGGAGGGCTTAATTGTTCTGTTTGTTTTTCGTATATTTTGTATGTTCACCAGTTTTGACTGAGAGCCTCCAAAAGGCATGGCTCTGTGAATGGGGAGACATTGAAGAATTATTGGATGATCAGACGTGATCCCTGCCTGCAAAGAGTTTAAAAATGTACATGGGACAACAGGACTAATTCATATGAAATAAAAGAAAATATGACAAGGCTATGTATACTCAAGTAAAATGGTATGTGTTGCAAATTATAGATGTTGGTGTCAGGCAAGAGAGATGTCCTTGAGGTATGGAATAGGCAAGGAAGTTTCCAAAAGGAGGTGGGTGGGGACCCTCTTGCTGAATGTCAAATATGCTTACCTCCAGAAGCCCAGAAAGGCTTTTTCTGATAAGGCAAGGTGCTGTAATGCCCGCTCCATGTGGGAGAGTTTAAATAAGGTTAACAATGGAAGGGATTTTGTAAGTGTTTCTAAGCAGGAAAGAACTTTAGAAAAGACCAGGGCATGTCAGAACTGAGAGGGACTTTTGACATTGGAATGGGAAGGACACTCATTAATAACCAAAGCTCATGGTTTGATAACTCTTTACAATTTTCAAATGAATTCCTTAGAACAACCTGTGAGATTCAGCCTAAGTATTCTAATCCCCGTTTTCCAGATGGAAAAGTGAGTCTCAGAGAAGTTAAGTGGCTTGTCCTAGCTCATAGATACACCCAGACAAATAGTGCCTGAACCTAGGTCCTCTAAGTCCAAGACAAATGTTCTTTCTACTATGCCATATCCCATTCTCCTTGCACCTTGCTATCAGGTTTCCCCCAACTCCAGGAGGATACCTGGAGGGCCCAGGAGCACCCCAATTCTTCCCCTGTCTGTCCATCTTCAATGTTACTGTCAATGCCCCCTTCTTCTTTTCCTTTCCTGAATGGACACTGAATCCCCAACCCACCACTGCCAGAGGGAACCCTGAATCAGCTCTCTACTGGGACTTTTAACCCACTCCTTCCTTCCCAATGGTGGTAGGTTGTTCCTGTGGAGTAGACAGCACAATGCATCCTAAGGATTCTCTGTCCTGTCTCTACACTCTTAGAACCTCTGGGCCCTTCCATTTACCCTATCACTGAACTCCCCTATATGTGCAGTCTTCATTAACTAGAATGTGAGCTCAATGAGGGCAGGCATTGCTTTTTTTAAATTTATTCACAGAACAGAAAATGTCAGATCTGGAAAAGCCCTTATAATAATATTTATATTATATAGTGATTTATTGTTTATATTGATTTAATGTTTGCAAAGTGCTTTATAAGTATTCTCTCATTTGTTCTTCACAATAACCCTGGGAGGTAGATGTTATTATTGCCCCCATTTTATAGATAAGGAAAGTGAGGTAGACAGAGACTTGACCATGACCATATAGCTAATGTCTGAGACTGGATTTCAACATAGATCTTCCCATCTCAAAGTCCTAACACTCTCTGTATAACTAGTCTAACCTTACCTTCTTGTCTCACAGAATCTCAGAAACTATATATTCCAACCTACACCTGACTAACAATCCTTTCTACATATGTGAAAATTATCATTCTGTCTGTGCTTGAAGCAATTCACTGTCTCTGTCTCCTAAGGTTGCTTATTCCACTCTGAGCCAGCATTAATTGTTAGGAAATTTTCCTTCTATCACTTCTAAATCTGCCACTCGGCTTCCAACTATTGCTTCATCTCTGTCCTGAGGTCAAGCAGGCCAAGTGTTATATCCCTACCAAATGATATCTTGTCTGATACCTGAGGATGGCTATCAGCTCCCTTGGAAGGGCTTGTTCCCCTTCATTCCCCATTTGCTTTGATGGATTCTCATAGGCCATGATCTCAAGTTGCCTGCCTCTGGGCCCTCTCTAGCTTATCAGCATCCTTCTTCCAACATGCTGCCCCAGGAGTGGTCTGACAGAAGCATTACAGGAGAGTCCTCATTCCGTCCTGGGCACTATAGCTCTCTTAATGCAACTTAGGAGTGCAGGAGAGTTTTTAGGCTGAAATAATCAAAATCGAATGCTTGAAAAATTATAATGGCCACGATGAATTCAAAGAAGCTTTCTGTGAAGCAGATATTGTCACCTTCTTTGCAAAGCTGAGGTACCTATGAGTGTGAATAATGCAGATAAACCCAGACTTTTCAATATGTTAGTTCATTTTGTTAAACTCCCTTTTGTCTTGTTTGCCATAAGGGACAGCTGTCCAGAAGCAAGGAAGGGAACAATGGGAAACACTGGTGATATAAAAACAGAGAATATCAACAAGACATATTTTTTAAAAGATTTCAAGGCTTCCATATCCCACTGTTGATTCACCTTGAGCTTACAGTCCTCTAACCACCCCCAGATGTCTTTTTCAGATAAACTGCTGATTACCCACACCCCCTTTACCTTGTACCACTGAAGGTGATTTTTTTTAATGCCACTCTAAGACTTTCTACTTACTCCAGCTAAATTTGATTAGATTCCTTTTTGGACCCTGACACTTCAGCCAACTGCTATTTATCCTTCCTAGCTTTCAAAATTTTCTGTAAATTTGATGAGCAGACTACCTGTCCCTTTATCTAAAACAGGGGGTCAAGAACATATCCCCTTGGCCAGAGCTCTTACACATCCTAACAAGGAAACTCTGAACCATTTATGAGTCTAACTATTCAACAATTCTAAATCCACTAACGATATAATTGCTTGGCCTGTGTCTCTCTAACTTGTCTGCAAAAATAATAAGAGAGACATTGCTGAATGTTTTGCTAAAATCTAAGTAAACAACATCCACAGCTTCCCCAGGCCTAATAACCCTGTTGAAAAAGGAAATGAGGTTAGTCTAGCATGAATTGGTGTTAATGAAGCTCCGGGTGAGCACCACTTCCTTTTTCACATGTTCACTAACCATACATCTAATATTAGCTTCTAAAATTTTGCCAGCAATGGAAGTTGAGCTCATTGATCCCAACTGTGTAGACATCATTCTCTTCCATTTTTCCAAAAGTATGATTGCACTTTTTCAGTCCTGTGATACCTTCTCCATCCCTAAGGATGCTACAAAGATCCCTGAGAGTGGTTCAGCAATCACAACCATCCTAATATATGTTCCTGGGGACCTGGTGATTTTGATTCATCACTGGAAGCCATCTGCCCTCTTATTATCTCTCTATTTATCTTGAGCCCTGACTCTCTATTAGCCTTCTTTTTCTCTCCTTTCCAGTTCAAAGATCATTCTATTTGACAGAATACACAGAACCACAACAATGGAGTGGATGCTCCTTTTCTCCATTGCCCTTTCTCATTGCCTCATGTACCGCCAACAGCAGTCTCATCTCTGCTGTGATCCTCACTTCTGCCATAAGAGAACCTTAAAAAGTCCGTGTCATCATCAGTTTTCCTTGCCAGTTTCAGCTCATTCTGAGCTCTCAAACTTTTGACATTTTTCTCAGAATACTTTACCGCATTGTTTATTCCATTCTCTGTTACGTGCCCTTGCTCCCATCTGTAGTACATGATTTTGTTGGTTTTAATCTATGCTAGTTGATGGATTTCATGTGCATCTCTTTAATATAACTACCCTTTTACCATGTCTCTTGAGAATTCCATATCATTCCTGAGCTGACTGGAATCCCTATAGAACTTTTAGTTCATGGGATGACATATATTCCTTCTCTGACAGAACTCTGAAATCTGCTGTCTCCAAAGCTGGGAAGCATTCTATACTGTATCCAGCTTTCCTCTCTTCCACCACAACTTCTAAGATAGAATGGTCACTTTTGCTCAAGGTTCCCATTATTTTCACCCTAATAATCAATTTCTCCTAGTTGATGCAAATCAAATCCAAAAGAGCAATTCCCTTAGCGAGTTCCACTACCTTTTCCTGGATAAACTTCTCATTAAATCAAGTCAAGTAGGTATTAACTACTCTTTTATCAGAAAGAAAGCTCCAGCAAAAGTATGGCTGTCCCATGCACTACTATATTGTGCTCCTTTGCAATGCATTTCCTGAACTCATTGTTTCTTCCATCTCCAAGGATTCTGTAGTGTACTTTAATGATATTACTACTGCTTCTGCCTTTATGCCAATGATTTCCACCACATTTCCCCCTCTCTCTGTGCTTTCCAGGTATCCTCACATAAGTGTATCTTCTTGAAGAGGCAACATGTGGTCATGGATAAATCCCTTAACTTGGAGTCAGAAAGACTTAGAATCAAATCCTGTCTGGGATCATTATTAGGTGTATGAAAGTGAACACTTAATTTCTCTCAGTCATATTTACTCACCGGCATAGGAGAGAAGGTTATTTTATTGAACCTATTTCACACAGTTATTGGGAGTCTTAAGATTATGCAAAAAATATTTTTACATGTGAAGGTGCCATATAAACATCAGCTATAATTTCTGAAAAAGAATAGCTTCTTGAAAAGATGCTGCTCCATGTGCAGCCCTGAGGCTCTTTAAGCTCCACTGAGTCCCATCTGACCTAGGAACTTCATTGGTGCCTGTGAAGTCAAATCTGCTTCGTTGTATCAGGGTCCAGAATTCACCTTGCTTATGACACATGCTTTGTGAAGGTATGTACAGACATCGGAGAACGTGGATTCTATTGTTGGCTGCTTTCTTGGATGTAGCCTATAAATCTCTGGGTACTTCTGCTCTGAGAGCCAAAAGTCAAGAAGATTCAAGCGCCAATCTCACCTCTGATACATCTGGCTGTGTGACTACTGATTAACAAATCACTTAACTTCTCAGTGCCCTAGGCAGCCTTTGACCTGCAAAGACAGAGGGAGTTTCCTCAGTCAATAGTTCCCTACACCAATGACCTCCCAGGTTCCAGTCTGATCCCTACCGTTTCTACCATCACTCTTCTCCCTATACGATTGCTGCTCTCTACAAGATCAAGCTTAATGGAGAGACATGCAGAATTTTCTCTTTACACCTTCCTTCACAGTTTAAAGCCTTTTGACTCAAGGTAAATACTCGTTCTTTTTAAATGCATTCCATCCCCAGCCAAGAACCTGTCATTCCTATATTTTAGGAAGGTAAATCTCCTAGTATCTCATATACACAAACATTGAAAGCATTTGTTTTGGGGGAAGGGGGGGGAATGCCAGCTATCATGAGCTTTTCATATTAGACAAAAGTTACCATTACTAACTCAAGCGCATTTAAATTCTGGCAGGGTCATTTAAGTAGAAAGAACTCCAGACTGGGAATCAAGAACCAGAAGCTTGGAAAATTGGGGTTCAAGGCCAGTCAAGGGAAGAGAAGAATGCGCCTGAGACGTGGGAAGGCTCAGCCTGGGGCTGTGTTTTGCCTCCTTAGCCTTCGGAGGAGGCCTTCCTGGCTAGGTGCTGTCACATGAAGGGAAGTATGGCCTATCCCCCAGGGAGTACAGCTGGTCTCACCCCACAGCATAATCAACAACCCTTGAAGATCCTTAATTTCCTAAAACCCTCAAAAGAGACCAAGGGTAGAGAAGAAAACATGGAAGTTGCCTCCCTCAATTCAGTGAGAAGATGGGGCAGACAGGGGAGGTGGGAAACCATCAGACCTAGGAAACTTGCTTGGTCATTAGGAACACTCACTGAGCCCAGGCAAGGGAACAAGGGTAGCAGCTGCCTAGGGACTGACTGATGATAGCTGGAAGAAAAGGTCCCAAGTTTATATCCCACATTCTTATCCTCCTTTCTCCTCTTCCTTATGCACCATGGCCACTCCAATGGCCACTAGCCATTTTGGCAGATATGTTTTGGGCAAGTGACTGATCCTAGAAATCGTTCTCTCAGCTGCCTTTGTGTGTTTGGCATTTGGTGGTGGAAGGCGTGGTTTCTGCAGCAAAAACCTCAGCTTTGCAGCAAATGAAAGGCTAAGGGAGGTTCACAATGACAACGGTGTTTTAGCCTAGAAAAACTCCTTTCCAGGCAGCTTCCAAAAGAGCCTTCCAGAAGGCCAGGTGAGTGAGGAGGGAGGTCACCTGGGGGCACACACATTTCCTGGAGTCATCTGCAATGCACATATGAATCACTACTTGAACTTCACTTGGCTGAAGTTTTGTCTGCAGAAAACTTTGCTCAGAGACTTGTGTGTCAACAGAAATGTTTTTTGAAATGTGCTTTTGGAGCAAAGGAGTAAAGAAAATAGTCTTAAAGGGCATTCAGAGCAGAAGTTAGGGTCAAGAAGGAAAAAAGCTCTGCCCACATTAGACAAGTGGTTTGGGAAACAGCAGGACAATATCCTTCTTGGGTGGTCTGGCTCTTTTTACATCTGATGCCAGTACCAAAATTCCCTGAGACCACCCCTAGGGCAGAAAGTGCCACACTTCTCAATTTCAATGCCAAGGAAAAGCCTTGGTTGTCTCAACCTCATTCTGGGAGGAAACCTGACATTATCATCCAACAATGCACACACTGTGGCTGCAGCAAAGACACTGGTCTTCTCTGGGCCTGTTTTTTCTTATATTAAATGGGAATAAGAATACTGGCCCTCTCATACTTATCTATGGTAAATATTGCATTATTTTCTATCTGGAGTTTAAAAAAAAACTGACTTTTCTATAACATTTTATAAATTACCTAGTATTTTCCTTATAACAAACCTGTGATGTGGCTAGTGTATTATCAGCAAAGGAAAAAGTTAAGGCTGAGACTTAAATGACTGAACATGCCTAGGGCTGGAAGGAGCTTGGATTGCAAGATCAGGGATCTTTGTACCCGGATGTGACACCCAAGCACCTTCCCTGCATTCTGCAGGATCTATAAGGATAGAGGGCTGCAAATAAGCGAACAGAATGAAAATTCACAGAGCTCTATTTTCAGCACTTTTTTCTCCATAGAGTCTGGCACCTAATCCCTATTAAACACTGTTTCTCAGACACAAAGGCTCACATGTGCAGCCAGCATGTTGGGCTATCGCTAGGCGTTGCTCTGCTGCTTGGCTCATGCTCTCAGCTCAGGCATGTAAGTTCCTTCTCCCTCCCCCTAGCTTGGCCCAGCCCCGTGTGTGCTTTCAGGATTTCTGTGGGTACATATTGTACTTCTCGGTGGATACACTAAGCTGTCTGCTTAACAACTAAGCTTGCTTGTGGGCAAGACTCAGTTCCTAGGCTCCGGGGAGGCAGAGGATGACAATGCTGTTTATGTTCCTTAGAGTCACCCTCTCTGGCTTGGAATTATTACCGGCCTCCAGACACACATAATCGTGACAACTGGAAGGGCACCAGGTGTAAAGACAACATTCAGTAGGGGCCCAATGTGGCACTCGCTGCCAAGCAGGCCAAGCTGGGAATTCTTTGAACCTTCATAAACATGGGGTGCTAAGGAGATACAGATGAGAAATAACATAATTGCTGCACCTGAGGAGTATACACAGGTGTCACAGGGTCACAGAGGTGAGATGGCACATGTGCAAATACATATAGTACAAGGTAGAATGTGAGAGGAGCAGAAGGAGAGAGCCAGGGCCCTCTTTTGCCCCTCATGCCTAGTTCATTAGAATGTGCTCCAAAAGACTTTCTTGCTTCCAGTCTTCAATCAATTCTATCTATACTGCCAGCCTGCCCCCTGAAACACTGCTCACAGTCAGCTACCTCACCAAATCCCCCCCAAATCTCCCCAGGGTAATGACAATGGTGTTTTAGCCCAGAGAAACTTCTCTCCAGGCAGCTTCCAAAAGGCCAAGCAAGTGGGGAGGGAGGTAACCTGGTAACTCAATTAGCCTCACATTCAAGGCTCTTCTCCATCTAGTCCAGCCCTGTTTCTCTCAGCCTACTCTCAGACAATGACAGTACAAAAATCTTCCATGTGTGGCAAGCTTATTGCCCCCTGAGTGTGCATTCCCCCTCCCACTTCCATCTCTCAAACCCAGGCCCTTCTCCAAGTCCTAACTCAGGTATAACCTCCTTCATGGAGCCTCCGCTAACTTCGGGTCCTGACTGCCCAGAATGTAAGCATCTTCTCCCTGTAAGGCAAGCTTACTGTCCCCTGAATGTGCATTCTAGCCTCCATGCCTTTGCTTATGCTATAAAACGAAGGGGTTGGTCAGGCAGACCTGTGAGGACCTTTCTGGCTCTAGAGCCCCATGGCACTTGCCTACTCCCCAGTGCCCCCCAACTCGTGGCTGGCCAGACCTCCTCCACTAGCTCTCTCGTGCCACTGCACTCCTTCATACACCCTAAATTCTACCCAGATTGGACTGACTCTCATTCTCATGCTGTCTTTCCTGCTTCTGCCCCTTCCATCCCTCATGCCTGGGGAGAATTCCCCCCTCCCACTTCCATCTCTCAAACCCAGGCCTTTCTCCAAGTCCTAACTCGGGTCCTGACTGCCCAGAATGTAAGTGCCTTCTCCCTCCTCGAACTCCTCACAGCACTCCAAAGGCCTTCTTTGTGTTCTATAATTTGTCCTTGTCTTCCATCATTTCTACCCCATCTCCTATTAAGCTGTAACCTCCTTAAGAAATAGTGAGTAGAGTGCTGGGCCTGGAGTCAGGAAGACTCATCTCCTTGAGTTCAAATCCATCCTCAGACACTTACAAGTTGTGTGACTCTGGGCAAGTCACTCACCCTGTTTGCCTCAGTTCATTTGTAAAATGAGCTAGAGAAGGAAATGGCAAGCCACTCCAGTACCTCTGCCAAGGAAAATCTCAAATGGGGTCACGGAGAGTTGGACACGACTGAAACAACTAAACAACAACAAGCTTTAGATCCTCAGCTCTTCGCACAAAGGAAGGGCTTATTCAGTATATTAGGGAAAGAGAGGAACAGTATGAGAATCTTCCACCATCTCCATTGCAATAGCTAGTTATAAAGGTAACATCCCTGTCCACTCTACAGCTGGTAACCATCTCTATACTCCTGAGGTTGTAGAAAGAGCATCCATCTTGGAGTCAGAAGAGATATAGGGCTGAATCCTGCCTCCCTCAATAAGAAGTCATGTGACCATGGACAAGTCACTTCCCCTGTAAGACCTTCACTTCTCACACCTCCAAAATGGGAATAATCATACCTTTACCACCTACCTCAGTGGTTGTTGGGAGGAAATTGCATTGTATACCTGAAAGCGCCCCAGCAATGGGAGTTTTTACTCTAGGGGGTGACACCGTCCTTGGAGTCAGGAGCCCTTGGCTCCAGACTTGGCTTGGCCACTTACCCAATGAACCGTAGGCACTTAATTTCTCTGGGTCTCAGTCTCCTCATCTGTCAAATGAGGGGTTTGAGCCAAATGATTCCTAAAGTCCTTTTTACAGTGAACATTTAATGAATTATTATTCTTATGAATCAAAATTTAATGTGACTAGTATCACTACTCAATACTGATGACAGTCTTTCATTATATGAAAAAAATGACAAGAACTAAATTTAGACTATTGTGTTTCCTGTCAATAAAAATATATGATTTTTAAATGAATGAATCTTGGAGTCAGTGCAAGTTGCCTTAGGGTAATCCTTATTTACGGATAATCTCTCAGAAATAATATCCAGACATATATATTTTTAGAAAGTCAAGCAGTATCTATATGTGTGACCTCAGTCAAAAAAGACAAGAGGAATTTTCTGTTTCTTCCAAACTGTCAATGAAAGAAAAGATTTTTATCTACAGTCCCAAGTCCTGTGGAAAAGATAAAACACATGGTTACCAGTTCAACATCAAGAGAGGCAACATGAAAACAGGATGTGTAGTAAGTGCCTTGACTCTACACCAAAGCAAATTAAATAGCATGAAGTTAACCATTTCCCTGCTAAACTCTAGCAATCGTGTCCTGCCAGTAGTATCATAAACTTTTCACCTAGACAGGGGAGAAAGGGGGACGTGAGAGAAACATTCATTTTGTTTTGTTCGTTCTATAGAGGAGAACTTACCCTGGGTTAACTAGTTCATGCTCATACATACACATACACACACACACACACACACACACACACACACACACACACACACACACACAAACTCAAATACTATATTTTTCCTTTGATTTGGGGAAATTTTCTTTTCAACTTCCAAACTAAGTTTAAGTTTTAGTTCAAATAAAATAAATGCTCAAGACAGACCCTGTTCCTCCAAGACAGTTTAGTGTGTCCAAAAAAATCAAACTAGCTGCTGATGGTATTTCAAAGGCTCTAAATGAAGATGATATAACTTTTCCAGATTTTGGGATGTTAGAAAGAATAATTCTCCTCTCTAGGTCTCAGTTTCCTCATCTGTCAAATGAAAAAGTTGGAACTAGATGGTAATGAACCTTCTAGTTCTGATATTCCATGTTTAATATTCAATCAAGTAATTTCAAGAGAAATCTGTAGATGTTCTCACTTCAAATCCTCCAAGCCAAAAAAGGAATGAAAAAGGAAAGGGGGATGTAGGAAAGAAGAATGGATGACTGGCAACAACCTGCAGCAACAAACTCTCTTCTCTGCTACTTTTGCTACTTTGCTTAACGGGGGGCAAATCTTTATAGGGGATGAATGATAGAAATGCTTAGGGGGAAAAATGAGCAGCAAATTAGAGATTTCCCTGTCATTACAGGCATGTTAGCAGTAGCTAGATGAACACATCATTTTTGTCAGTGTTAGTGTTGTTTCATTTCAGTCATGTCCGTTTTGGGTTTTCTTGGCAATGATTTTGCCATTCCTTCTTCAGCTCATTTTACAGATGAAAAAGCTGAGGCAAACAGGGTTAAGTGAATTTTCCAGGGTCACACAGCTAATGTCTTAAGCCAGATTTGAACTTAGGAAGATGAGTCTTCCTGACTTCAGGTTAGGAACTGGGCCACCTATCTGCTCAGATGACATCAGGAATATTTTATCAGAGATTCTTGTACTACATGGGATGGTGGACCAGATGATTGAGATCAACAAGTGGGAGAGGTTTTTTCCCTTAGAATTTTAATATTAATTAATTTATTTTTAGTTTTCAACATTCACTTCCCTAAGATTTTGAGTTCCAAATTTTCTCCCCTTCCCTCCCTTCCCCCTACTCCAAGACAGCATACAATCTGATATAGGTTCTACCTATACATTCATATTAAACATAATTTCACATTAGTCAGACTGTAAAAAAGAATTAGAACCAGTGAGAAGAACCATGAGAAAGAAGGGGAAAAAAAGAGAGAGTAAATAGTTTGCTTCCATCTGCTTTCAGACTCCACAGTTCCTTTTCTGGATATGGATGGCATTTTCTATCATGAGTGTTCTGGAACTATCTTAGATGGTTGCGTTGCTGAGAAGAGCTAAGTCTATTAAAGTTGCTCATCACACAACGTCGCTGTTACTGTGTACAATGTTCTGGTTCTTCTCACTTCATTTAGCATCAGTTCATGTAAGTCTTTCCAGGTTTTTCTGGAACAACAGTATTCCATCATATTCATATAACATAACTTGTTAAACCATTCTCCAATTAATGAGCATTCTTTCAATTTCTACCACAAAAAGAGCTACTATAAATATTTTGTAATTATATTTTATAAGCATAAATGCATTTGTAAGTATAAATGTAAAAATAAATAGAAAATATTTTATAAATATTTTAGTACACTTAGGTCCTTTTCCCATTTTTATGATCTCTTTGGGATACGGACCTAGAAGTGGTATTACTGGGTCAAAGGGTACGCACAGTTGTATAGCCCTTTGGGCACAGTTGCAAACTGCTCTCAGATGAGGTGGATCAGCTCACAAGTGGGAGGGTTTTCAGTGGTCATCTGCTACAATTCTCTCATTTTAAGACGGAAACAACTGCAAGAAGAACTGACTAACCTAATATCACAAAGGTAGTAAGAGTCTGTAGTTAAGTCCAGGACATCGGAGTGGAGAACCCAGGTCCTCTGTCTCCAAATTCAGTGCCCCTTCCAACACAGCCAATGTCAGTCATCTCTTTGGTTCCCATCTAGTTGTCTCCATCAGGCCCACACCTTGGCTATCTTCTCACATCCCCCCTTATTATTTTCTCCCCCTTATATGATAAATTCCTTGATGGCAGGAACTATCTTTGTTTCTTTGTATACTCAGAGCTTAGCACAGTAACTGGTACACAGTAGGCATTTAATAAATATTTACTGCCTGCCTCCCAGTGAGGCACTTCTTTCAGATGCAGACTGGCACCTGCTCTATAATTTATAGTCTTAGAAAGTTGCCTAGTATCCTAAGAGGTTTAATAAATCAATTAAGGAGCATTTGTTCAGCCCTTCTGTATCAAACTGTGCCGTGCCAAGCACTAGGAGGTACAATGAAAAGATGAAAATAGCCCTTGCCCTCAAGGAGCTGAAATTCTAATGGGTGAGACTCCATTTACACAAAGTAGTACACAACTCAACAAGTATTTAGTAAGCCTTTACTATGTACTGGGCCCTGTGCTGGGGATACAAATATAGACAAAAATATCATCCCTTTCCTCCGTGAGCTCACATTCTAATGGGAGAGGCAGTCTAAATAACTATGTACCTACAACTGTAACACAAATGTAAATAACTGTGTGCAAATAGTATAAATAGAAAGTTATGTCAGAAGGGGACTGGAAAGGCCTCCTGAAGGTGGGATTTGAACTGAGTCTCGAAGAAAAAGAGGAGGAAGGAGTATTTTAGGCATGGGGCACAGCCAATGAAAAATCTAGAAGTCATGTGAAGGGACAATAATGAAGCCAGGATAGCTATATCAGAGTGCTTGAAGGGGAGTAGAGTACAAGAAGGGGCCAGGTAAGAGGATTTTCTGTTTGAGTCACAAGAAGAGAGGGAAGTTTGCAGAAACAAAAAGGAAACAGTCCCTGCCCTCAAGAAGCCTACACTAGTCACTCTAACCCTGAATCCAAAGGAAAAAGAAAGAAAAACAGCAAATGAAGTTTGTTCCTAGACCAGCCTCAGCAGCTGCAAGCACATGTAAGCATTGAATCCATGTTTGTTGAATTCCATTTAATTTGGGAAAGGACAGAGTGTAGTTCATAAAGAAGACTACTCACCAAGACTCCAAAGATATCAAAAGAAGAGAAAACTGAGATTATGCCCATCAATGGGGAATGACTGAACAAGTCATGATACATGAGGATGATGGACTATTACTGTTCCAAAAGAAATGACAAAGGGAATGGTACCAGATAACCTGAGAAGATTTGTGCGACGTGAAAACAGCCAAGAGAACAATAAATATAACAGCAACAATGCTGGAAGGATAACCAACTCTGATCAACACAACGACCAACCACAACCAGAGGACTTATGATGAAACATCCTGCGCACCTCCAAGTACAGAACTGGTGGATTCAGAGTGCAGACTGAAAGATACGGGGGGTTGGGGGAGAGCAATAGGCCAATGCCTGAATTTCTTTTGCTTAACTATACATATTTATAAATGGTTTTATTTTTTTTTTTTTGCTTTGCAGCAGCAGCCTTTATTCAATGTCTGCTATGTGTCTGAGAGTGTGTCAAACGCTTTACAAATGTTACTTTACAACGATGGCAGTGGGGTGGAGGGTGCAGGGGAGAGAGAAGGTAATATTACTGTCTCCATTTTTATGGTTGAGGAAACTGAAGCAAATGAAGGTTCAATGACTTGGCCAAGGTCACATAGTAAGTATCTGAAACGACATCTGAGCTCATGTCTTCCTGACTTCAGGCCCAGAGCTCTATCCTCTGTGCCACCTAGCTACCCCTGAAAATAAAATTGAATTAAAAAAAAAAAGATTCAACAGAGGATTCAGAGAATGTGGAGTGGAAGGAGCCTGCCAAATGATTTAATGCTACTGAGCATCGACTTAATTGCCCCATTCTTTTGCAAAGTTTTTAATGGAGGGAAAGAGAATATATATGCTTGTATGTACACACATGCACATACACATACATATATGTACTAGATTTACCCCAAATACATTTATGACAGAAACTCAGAGGTGGAGGGGTCCTCAGAGCATCTCTAGTCCAATCTATAGCTAAATAAGAATCCACTTCCCCCATCAAGGGGTCATTCATCTCCTCTTGACACCCTCCACAAATGAAACCAAATCCACTTCTCCCAGTCCCTCCATTCCACTGAGGGGCAGGCAGCTCTATTGCTAAGATTCTCCTTAGGGCTGGGGGCTGGAGGATTCTGCCTTTTTGTAACATTTACTGATTGCTCCTATTTCTATCCTCTGTGAGTATGTGAGCTTTGAACAGCTACTTTTGATTATGGATTGTGGACAATTTTGAGAACCCATAATCATAGGAAAGACCTGTCCTGTCTTTCCCATCTTTTGTAATCCTAAGTGAAAGTCTCTTTCTGTTCAAGTCTCTTTCTGTTCAGCACAGATTGTCTTGTAAAGTAGCCAGCAAAAAGGAATAGTTTGTAAGTCAATGGATTATATGGTTATATGATATTCCTTCTCCCCAATGGGAAAAACAAATTAAAGTGAATTTCTGCCACAAAGTTTGCATTCTTAGGGAAAGAACAGCCCATTGCTTTCTGGCCTTTCCCTGAAATATATGCTGCCATCTAAGCAACTGTAACAGCATGTGCTAAATTAGATGGTATTTGGGGATTCTAAATTTGTACCACATGCCATACTCTGACAATGAGAAGTTTCCAAGGGCTGCAAAACCTTCCTCAGTAAGCGGGAGAGAGCAAATGCCAGCAGCAGCGAAAAGAAGTGGGAGGGAAGGAGGAGTGTGCAGTCGGCCAGAGGGGTCTGGAGAAGGCTTCAGAGGCAGAAAATGCCAGTTGGTGATCCACAGCCACGTGATACTCAGTCCAGGAATGCCACTACTGCAGGGCCTTGGAATGCACACTCGTCAGGACAGGAGCATGACAGCTATACACTCACTCAGTACAGCCAGGAGAGACTAACCGAAAATATGTGGTGCTCATATTGCTGGCTGACTAAATTTAGAAAAGCTAACTATCTGGAGAATGTGAACACGCAGTGCTGTTAGAAGTGGCCTAAGACATCTGGAGAGTTTACTCTCTCACTAAGGGTTCAGCAAAAGACTACAATTGGGGATACAGCATTTATTCATATCCCTCTAAAAACATTATGATTTTTTAAAATTTTAAATCAAATTAGGCCATGTAGTAGAAAAAAAACACTGGACTCGGGTTCAAGTCCAAAGTCAGATGCTTTCTGTCTACATGACTGTATAGCGAACAATGTCTCTGAACCAGGGGTTCCTTGTTATTAAGTGAGGATAACACGTGAGCCACCAGCAAGGAAGGGAGCCATGGGGATCATCGAGTCCAACCCCTTCACTTTAGCCAGAAACACTCGTTTTGCCTAACGTGAAAACACCAAGTTTAGAAAGAGTAGTCGCTGTCTTCCTGTTTCCGTGGGGGAAACTGCCATCGATCCAGTCGATACCTCAGTGTCATCCTCAGCTCCTCACTCTCACGCCGCCCCCCCCAACATTCATTCAGTCAGTTACCAAATCTTGGTGTCAGGACAACTTGGACTCAAGTGCCATCTCTGACATAAACCATGTGACCCAGGAAAAGTTAGTGACCACTCAATGTCCCAGGCATTTGCTTCACTGAGAGCTTTGGACACAGATGTCCGTGGTCATAGGGAAAAAAATAATGGTTTTAGAGGGAAAATTACCCTAGTGGTTATCTAGCCTGAACTTCTCATTTTAGATATAAGGAAAATGAACACCAAAGAAATAAACTGACTTGGCCAAAGTCTTAGGAGTAGTGAGTGAATGGGTCAGGATCTGAACAAAGGTCCTCTGACCTGCAATCACAAAACCTCAGCTGAGAGGGGCCTGAGAGAGCATCCACTTCCATGTGTACCTCAAGAGAGTCCACAAGTGGTCACCAACTTCTTATTAAAGATTTCTTGGGAGGGGAAATCTACTACCATTTCCAACTAACACATTCTCCTTTAAGATAATTTTTTCTTTGTTTCAAGCTTAAATCTGATTTTCTACACCTATATTCCACCACTCCTACTCTGTTCTCCAGGGGCAAGCAGATCAAGGCTGATTCTCTTTCCCCTGCCCTTCAAAGACTTGAAGCTATCTTGTTCTTCCTAAGTTTCTTTTCTAAACTAAACATACCCAGGTCCTCATATGACATGAATTAGAGGTCTTTCACCATCCCAGTGGCCCTCACCTGAATGTTCTCGAAATTATCAATGTCCTTTCTAAATGCAGTGTCTGGAACTAAACACGATAATCATATATGATCTGATCAGGGCAAAATACCATGATATTATCACCTCTCTAGTTCCAGATATTATGACTCTCTTAAAAGAAGCATGAACTTACATACCAAATAAAAAGGGGCATTTTCAAAACTACATATATTACATAGAAATCTTCATTTAAATCAAGTGCCAATCAAGGCATATTTACTGAGTGCCTACTATGCACAAGGCATTGTGCTGGGTGCTGGGGATCCAAAAAGAGGCAAAAGGCAGTCCCAGACCTTGAGCAGTTCACGATCTAATGGGGAAACAACATGAAAACAAATACCTACAAACATGCTATATACTGGATAAAAAGGAAATAATCAACAGAGGGAAGGCACACTTAAGAGGGATTGGGAAAGACTTCCTGTAGAAGGAAGAATTTTAGCTGGGACTTGAAGGAAGCCAGGGAAGCTAGTAGATGGAGATGAAGGAGATCATTCCAGGCATGGGGGCAACCAGAGAGAATGCCCAGAGATGAGAGATGGAATGTCTTACATGAGAAACAGTGTGTATGTGTGTGTGTGTGTGTGTGTGTGTGTGTGTTTGTCCTTTGTTGCTTCATTCGACTATCCTCAAACTTCCCATAGTTTCCCCTCCCCATACTCTTTCAGCTAACCAAACAATACCACTACTAGATTTATATCCCAAATAGATCAAAGAAAAAGGAAAAGATTAATCTGTACAAAAATATTTATAGCATTTATTTTTGTGATGGCAAAAAACTGGAAATTAGGAAATAACTAAACAAGTCATGGTATATGAATGTGATGGAATACTATTGTGCTTGAAGAAAAAATATAAGGAATGGTTTCTGAGAAACCTGGGAAGACATATGCAATGACGCAGAAGGAAGCGAGCAGAAGAGAGGAGAGGAGAGAACAACTTATACAATAACAAGAATGTTGTGAAAACAAACAATTGTAAAAAACTTAGGAACTCTGATCAATGTAATACTTAACCATGAGTCCAGAGGACTTGTGTGATAAAACAAGCTACTTCCCTCCTGTTAGAGAAGGAATGGACTTGTAGACTGAGGCATTTTTTTGGACATGGCCAAAGAGAGAATTTGTTTTGACTATACAAGTTTGTAATTAATATTTTTTCTCAATAGAGAGAAGAGAGAGTTGAGAATGAAAGAAGGTGGATTTTGTTCACTTGAAATTTTTAAGATGAAGGTGGTACAAGTGAATAAACCTGCTTAATATTAGTGACCTATATATTGAAGCAATCTATTTCTGCTCCATTTACCCTCTTGTCTTCTCCCCATCCACTGTGCAATCACAGGGGTTTTTAATTCTTCTTTTTTTTGGTTCCCTTTGGCTCACCCCACCCAATTTCAGCATTTGTTTTGCTTATGACTATTCCATCTATCCTTCCCTTTTAGAAGATGCTAGGGACCCTGGTCCCCACAAATCCATTCCAGTGTAAATAATTCATCATCATATAATCCCTTTCAATTGATTAGATGTATTTACTTTTTTGTTTCTATTGACTCCTGTTGTTTCCATTTCAGAGCTTCTATTTGGTTCTGGCTTTTTCAGTAGGAATGTTTGGAAGTCCTCTATTTCATTAAATAAAGATCCAATTTTTTTCTAGGATTCTGATAAGTTTTGCTGAATAGTTTATTCTTTGTTGTAAGTCTTTATCTTTTGCCTTATAGAATATCATATTCCAAGCTTTCCTTTCCTCTTAACTGGCAGGGGTCAAGTCTTGTGTAACCCTGATAACAGCTCCTTTTTTCTTAAATGCTTATTTTTTGGCTGTTTTCAGTATATGTATTTTTCTGTATTTATTTATTCTCTCTATATAGTCTATATTAAATATATATTTATATTCATATAAATATATATTCTATATATGTTAATATATTCTATATTAAATATATTTCTATATTTACTTGGAACTTTTGAGTTTTGGCCATGATGTTCACGGATGTTTTTATTTGAGGGTTTCTTTCAAGATGACTGATAGGTTAATGTTCTTTTCACCTTATCTTCTGGTTCTAAGAGATGTAGGCAGTTTTCATTTATGATTTCTTGACATATGGCATCTAACCTTTTTTGGTCATGATTTTTCAGGTAGTCAGATGATTTGAATAGCTCAGTTGTACAATGGATAAACTGCTAGACTTGGAGTCAGGAAGACCTGAGCTCAAATCCAACTTTAGTTGTATGACCTTGGGCAAGTCACTTAAATGCTATCTGCCTCAGTTTCCTCAACTGTAAAATGGAGATAATATCATTTGACTCCCAGAGTTGTTTTGAGAATCAAAACACAGATGAACTGTTTTCTAAAGATGCTGCCTCCACAAAATCTTACAAAAACAACTTTAGCCTGGAGTTGGATGGAAGAGGAGGTCTCTATTTGGACCTGATTACCCTTCAGAGTTCCAAAGTCTCAGTCAAAGCAATCTCTAGATATTTCTCTGCCATAGAGTCAATCTAAATTGTTTATCCTCGGTGCTAGCCACCCCATGACAACAATGAATTGTGGGTTAGTTCTTTCCACTTTCCAGCACAAAACTTCAGAGTTTACAAAACAATTTAAATGAATCTCTCATTTAATTCTCCAAGCATCCCTGAAGAGTATAAAGGGCAGAGATTATGCTCTCCAATTTGCAGATCAGGAAGCTCAAAGAGGTAAAATGATCTTCCCTACACCCTATACCCAGCAAGCATCAGAGCCTGTGGAGATAGTTGGCCTTGATCTGGCTCTGGATCTCTTCCTCATAGTCTCTACCTAAATGACCTCTGTGCTAATGGAGATCCCACCCTTTGAAGTCTTCACCAACACAAACTTGGAGCACAGAAGTATTTCTTCAGAAGTTTGGACAGAAATTTGATGACAGTACATTTCAGGTGTAGTTCCCCTAACCCTTAGAATTATTACTGTAGGCTGGGCTTATTGCCCAAGCTTAACTGAGCAAGAGATGGGAAGAAGGACTTCCCCTTTTCCTATACCAGGGAATAAGAGGCATTTACTCAAATTCTGACTCTTTTCAAAGCTTCTCTTCAAAGAAAACTCACAAGCCTACAGGAAATACTGCCCAGGGGCCAGGAAACCCTGAATTCAGGCAATTCAAAGAATCTGCTTTTAATAAAAGACAAAAGATTCAACCAGATAAAAGACCACAGGAAATCTTGGAGGCATCGGGCTTCTAGAGGCAATAAAAGCTTGGCATTTTTAGAGGAAGTCTTTTCCATGGCTCTCTATTTCAGGAAAAAGTCAAGAGACCTCAGTTTTAGTCCTATCACTAGTTTGGGAAAATAACTTTCACTCTTTAGACCCAAGGAGCTCAGTTTCTTCAAATAAATTAGGAGGTGATTCATAAAGTTCCTTTGAGCTCTGACACTCTGGATCCTAAAGGTCTTGGAGTCCTGACAATATGCATTCCCTTGTAATAAGGGCCCTTTCACCTCTTACATCTTATGACTTTTAGTATGTTGCAAAGATATTTCAGTCAAGAGAAAGAATAGAAATGAGGAACCTATCTGAAGACCATGTACTATTTTCTTTATACAAAATATATATTTCTGAGTCACTAAAGCCAGAACACTGATATCAAGTTCTCCTCTCACAGCTTCCCGTTTTACCTCTGCATGATCCCCTGAAAGTCTATGCGAAAAGCTTAGGAAGAACAGGGTAATGATTGGATTAAAAAAAATTACCTCAAATTAATTCAAAAAGTAATTTAAACAATTAGTGCAGGGGACAGAGCACTCTGTGGAGCTAGATGCATAGTGGAAGACAAAGATAAGCTGGATGCAATACTAAGTTGGGTTCAAATTCCTGCCCTGCCACTTAGTACCACTTACTACCGGCCACCAAAAAAGCCAATTCTTTTTTGTACCTCAGTTTCCTCATATAAAATGGAGATAAAACACTTCTCCCTTTCACAAACAAATTCCTTTAAAAAACTATCTTTACTGGTTACCTCTACTCACTTCTCAATCCTTTACAATCTGTCAGCCAATCAAAAAGTATTTATTACAAGCTTACTATAGGCCAGGCACTTTGCTGAGCATGAGAGATACAAAAAAAGGTTAAAACATATGGTCCCTGCCCTTACAGAGCTCAGATTCTAATGCAGACAACAAGCAAACAACAATTATGTACATACAAGACGTGTATAGTATATACAGAGACAACTTCGGAGGGAAGTGGGGTATGGGAGGAGAGTCGGGAAAGGGACCAAAAAGTTCTATGGCAGATGGTAGGGTTTGATTTGAGTCTTGAGGGAAACAAGGGAAAATAGGGGGCTGAGGTGAGGAGGGAGAACATTCCAGAAATGGGAGAGACATCTATGAAAAGACACAAGAGTTAGGAGCTGGAGTGTCAGGTGAGAAGAGCAGCAAGAAAACCAGTTTTGCTGGATTGCAGAGAACGCAGAGGAGAACAAAGAGAAGTAGTTTGGAAAAGTAGGAATGGGCCAAGTTGCGAAGGGTTTTAAATGCCACACAGAGGATTCTTGTATTTGAACCTGGAGATAACAGAGATGCACTAACATTTACTGAAATGGGGCAGAGAGTGAAATGGTCAGGCCTGCACTTTAGCAAAACCTAAAGTGCAATTGGCAGCTGAGCAGAAGATGGACTAGAACAGGGAGAAACTTGAGGAAGGGAAACTAACCAAGAGGCTAGAGTAATGGTCCAGACATAACCAGACCAGAGGTCCTGCACCCAGGGGTGTCTGTGTTTATGGAAAGGAGACATAATCAAGAGATGCTGTTAAAGTACAAATGATAAGAGACTGAATCTGTGGGATGAAGTGAAGAATCAAGGAAGAGAGTGAGGTTGTAAACTTGGGTGACTAGAAGGATGATAGTATCCGCAATGGTGATGGGAACATTGGGAAGAAAGGAGAATTTGAGTGGAAAGATAATGAATTCTGTTTTGGACAAGCTAAGTGTGAAATGTTGAGCTTTTCTACTGGAAATCCAACTGAAGATATCTAATAGACAGTTGGTGATATGGGACCAGAATTCAGGAGAAAGGTCAGGACTAGACAAATAGATCAGAGAATCATCTGCATAGAGATGATAATTGAAACCAAGGAAGCTGAGAGAACCATGCAAGACCATAGAGGCAGAAGAAGGCCCAGGGCAGAACTCTGGAGGATACCTATCTTAGAAGATCCACTAAAGGAGACTTGAAGAGTGATCAGACAGATAGAAAGAGAATCTGGAGAGAGCAGTATCTGAAAATTTAGAGAGGAGAAAGTATCAAGGATAAGAGAGTGACCAATATAACTCTGCAGAGAGGTCAGGAAGGATGAGGAGTTAGAAAAAGTCATTAGACTTGACAATTAAGAGATAATACCAATAGGGATGATTAATAATTACCAATACCAATGAATGATAAGGTTGTAGGTGAGGTTGTAGAGAGTTTAGAATCAAGTGAGAGGAGAGAAAATAGAGGCAATGAGTTAGTTTTATCTCATTATTCAACTGTGACTGCTATCTCCAGAGCTACAAATGACCATGCTATATGGCAAATCTGATTGCCTTCTTTTAATGTTCATCCTTGTTCCTCTCACTCTCTGACAATGCTGACCAGTCTCTCCCTGCTGGATGCTTTCTCCTCTCTAGATCTTGACAGCATTACTCTCTCTCTTTGGTTCTGCTCCAGTCTGTCTGACTGCTCCTCCACTCATCGTCCTTTCCTTGATCATCGTCCATATAACTCCCATTAACTGTGTGTGCAATGGCCCTAGACTATTTTCTTTTCACTCTGGTACTTGGTGACCTCATTAGTTCCCAAGGGTTTAATGATCATTTTTATGCAGATGATTTCCAGATCTATATATACATCACTAGTTTCTCTCTTGAGCTCCAATGATACTTTTCTATCCGCTTACTGGATTAACTGTCCCATTGTTGTTGAGCAGTCATTTCAGTCATATCTGACTCTTCATGACCTCATTTGGGGAATGATTTGCCATTTCCTTCTTTAGTTCATTTGGAAGATGAGGAAACTGGGATAAACAGGGTGAAGTGACTTGGCCAGGGTCACACAGCTAGTAAGGCCATATTTGAACTCAGAAGAATGAGTCTTCCTGACTCCAGGCCCAGCACCACCTAGCTGTCGACTTGATATTTTCAACTGGTGACTGTCTCACAAGCATCTGAAATTCAACATGTCCGAAATTCAACTCATTCTTTACCCCAAACCACTCTACTTTGAACTTTCTTATTTCTGTTAATCATACATTATCCTTCAATTCTAGCTTTGTAACCTTAGCAGTATCCTTATCTCATCATATTCTGCTTCAATCCCCATTCCACTCAGTTGCCAAATCTATGTTCATAATTTCTCTCATATGCATCCCCTTCAATCTATTCAGTCACCATATTTCTATGACCTTTTAAGATTTTCAAAGCATTTTTTCTCACAAAAATCCTGTGAGGAAATAGTGCAAGTTATTGCCAGTTAAAGATAAACTAAAATTCAGAAATTTATTCAAAATCACAGAGCCAAGATATAAACCCAGATCTCCTTGTTTCGCGTATAGAAATGCTTGCAGTATAATATGTGAATGAGAGGTATGAACAAAAAATCTTATTTGAGGTAGATGGAAGAAAAATATTTGTAGTTGGAGTGATCAAGACAATTGGACTTAGTCTAAGGTTAAATTAATTAAAATGTAGTATCCAGATCAAGAGAAGTAATAGGGCCACTTTATTCTGACCAGACTATATCTGGAGTTTCATTACATTTTAAAAGGATAAACTACAGAGGACAGTGAACAAGGATGATGAAAGATTTGAAAACCGTTATGTGAGGAATAGTTCTAGTAACTGAAAATGTTTAACGTGGAGAGGAAAAGACTCAAGGGAGATAGAGTTGCTGTCTCCAAAAACCTCAAGGAGAATCAGACGGATAAAGGAGGATTCCTTTATTCCTTATTTACTCTTTGTGGCTTCAGTGTGTAGAACTGGGGTGAAAGGTTGGAAGTTATAGTGAGGCAGATTTTGGCTCAATATCAGAAAAAAAATATTTTTTAATAACTAGAACTGTACTGCAATGGAACAGGATACTGTGAGGTAGTGAACTACCCTACACTGGAAACATCTAGGCAGAAACTATAGGGTTTTCTGAGAAGGATGCTATAGAAGAGACACCTGCATTGGGCTTGGGCTAATGGTAAAAAGCTGCTGCAGCAGAAAGAGCACTCATGTTCAAATTAGAAAACCTGAGCTTAAATCTCTGTACTACAATGGATTGCCTATGTAACTTTTGTCAAGTTAATTCACTTCTCAGGCCTCACTTTCCACATCTGAAATGATTGCTAAGTTCTCTTCCAGCTCTATATGTTTGCAGTTCTATGATGGGAAAGATTTCAAGGGAAGAAGATTGGAGGGGAGGGGCCCTTGGCATGAAGTGACATTTCAGAAACAGGCAACAATGTTAACAAAAGTATGGGGACAAGAAGGCACAAGATGGCAAAATGTTCCTTTAAAAAATCTTTCCCTGGGTATGCTAAAAGCTAAAGCAGATCTAGACCATTTATAAAGTCGGTTTCACTCTTCATTCACACACATACAAGCATGACCAAAGTCAAAGCCACATCTCCTTTGGGGGAAAAAAATCAGATGGTATTTGAAAGAAAAGGTTATACCTTTGTTGGGGAAGGGAGCTTGTTTACTGTCACCAATTACATACAGAAAACCACAAAGACTCCAACTGCTAAAGGTTAGGCCCAATGTACAGGTAAGGGGGAGGAAAGGGGGAGGCAAGAGGGAGGCAGGGGAGTGTGGAGGGGTGGGAGAGATGAAGAGCCAGAGAGATTTATGACTCAGCAGAGCTCACCCACACGCAGTATCTCTGTCATCAGGAAGAGTGTGACACTCATAAATTGAAATTACAAATTGAGATAGACCAAGTGTTTCTGCATAAATAGGAAGGCTATTTTCTCAAACAGAAATGGAGAAGAGCTAACCAGGACTTTAAAGGTCGGTATAATGTCAGTAACTCTAGGATATACAAACAAAATGTGGTTTGGAGACTCCCACCCTGTTCAGATGTAATGAAAGTCCCATGGCATATAGGTCATGAAAGACTCCCTAAATATGAAGGGACCTTAGAGAGGATCCTATCTCAGAAAGAATCACCAAATCTCAGAGCTTGAAGCAATTTCATACCTGAGTAAGAATACCTCTGATAACAATCCTAAAAGGCATTTACCTTCTGGTCAAAGATCTAGGGAAAAGGTACCTATCCATCCACTGTATTCTACCTTGGAACTGTATCGAACAGAATTGCCATGCTTTCAGTCCTGCAGGTTCCAGAGCATCACTTTCCCTCATCCGGTCTTTTGCCACGTCTTATCAATTCTACTTCCCTATCCTCCCGTGGGGTTCCCTACCTCAAGTCTCTTCCTTCTCCAATCTATCCTCCACTCAACTGCCAAAGTTATGTTCCTAAAATACAAGTCTGACCATGTCACTCTGGGCTCAATAAATAAGAGTAATGGTTCCAAAGTGCTGTGGTATCAAATACAAACTCTGATTTTTAAAGCCCTTCATAAGAGATCCCAACTTTTAACCTTTCCAGCCTTATACGTTACATTCCTTCACATATTCCTGGGGCCAACCACACACAAAATGTTGATTTCCCACCTCTGTACAGTCTGTCTTCCATGCCTGATATGCACTCTTCCTCTGCCTCTTGGAATCCCAATTTGTTAATTGCCAAGTTCAGCTTAAATACCATCTCCTACATGAGGCCTTTTTCAATGCCTTTTTCTATTTCTGCCTTTGTATTGCATTCTGTTCCCCAAACTAGTGCTTCACTCCCCAAATTACTTTTTGTTTATTTTGTATGTAATTATATGTGTGCATCTTGTTCCCTGGAGGATAGGAACTATTTCATGTTTGCATTTGTATCCCCAGTGTGCAGGCACACAGTAGGTGCTTATTAAATGCTTGTTAACTGGTTAACTGATTAAATCTGCCTCTATTAACTTTCAACTAATTTTTTTTATAGTTTTGCCCTCTGGAACCAAGCAGAATGAGTACAATCTCTCCCCATGTGACAGGCCTTCAAACCTGTTTTTTAGGCCTTTCACCATTTTTAAGAACCCTTCTCTGGTTATTCTTTAGATCGGTCCCTCTTAAAATGTTAACAGTATGGCATCCCAAATTTTTACTCAGGTGTGGTCAGGTCAGCACCCAAGGGGATTATCACCTATCGTGATCAGGATGCAATAACTCTAATGATATAGTCTAAGGTGACATTGTACTTTTTAAAGGCAGTATCAAACTATTTGCTTACATGCACATGTATTTATAGAAATTAAAATGTGAATATCAGTTTATGAAGGGTGGGTACTTTGCTGACTTAGCCTATTAGATACAAATATCTCAGACAAACACTGCAAATGCTAAATGAGTACATAATCGACAAGAAATGGGACCTTAGCCTGAATCAGATTAAACAACTGTGCAAAATTTGGAATGATCCCAGCTTGCACAATGTCACAAAACCCATCTCTTTATTACAATTATTTTCCTAGTGTTTCTTTACAGCTGCAAATCATGGAATATCATGCTCTCCGAAGGATCATAAGTGAAAGTGACCCAAAGAGCAAAGTGGTGGAATATTACCAATGATGATTTGAGCATGGAAAGTGTTATAAAGGGCACACAGGAACTCACAGTCATGTGGCAAGAATGAGTGAAAAATAGACAACCCAAGTGTTGCACCGATATTCATAAACTATTAAATCAACCAAAGAGATGCCTCTAGCGTACTGAGTAGATAAACTATGGGATATTAATAAAAAGACATGGACAACAGCCATACTGGTTGAGACGGGATGCTAAATGCACTGATGGAAAAAGTCTTCATACCAGTGGGCTCACAGATCCATTTATCTACATAAAGAGCAAATGTACCTTGTAATAACTGTAATAATTTGGCTTCTCCTCATCAGAAGAAAGTATTTTCTTGATATGCCTAGACAATCAGTCAGTAGCCCTGGTTTTTAGTTGTGGTTTTGAATAACTTGCTATGTAACCTTCAGCGGATTCCTTTCTTTCTGTGGTCTAGGTTTCCCCATCTATAAAATGAGAGGGGGTTATAACAGTGCCCCTTCACTTGGCGTTTGTGGATATATTTTGGAGGGGGAAAGGAGGTCTGTGATCTTGGATGGGGAAAATGACATTTTTATTTTCACTAATCTCTAATAGAAATTGAGCATTTTCTTCAATAATGAATTTTTTTTTGAGACAATCAGGGTTATGTGACTTACTCAGAGTCACATAACTACTAAACATGTATGAGGCCAGATTTGAACTCCGGTTCTCTTGATTCCAGGGCGGGTGCTCTAGCCATGGTACCACCTGGCTGCCCCAACAATGAGTATTTTTTAAAGAAAAATCATTATTTTGAGGCCTCGGGAGGCTTCGCCAGGCTGCCAAAAAGATGCATGGCACGCAAAGAAGTTAAGGTCCTTTTGGTTTAGGTGGATGATCTGGTGAAGCCTGTAGACCTCTTTTCAGAATATTGTTTTTAAATGCACAAATTAAAATATATAGTATTACCAAAAGAACCAATCATATTGAGATGGTTATCAAAACAACTTTTTTAATAAGTTTATAAACTCTAGTTTAAAAACCCCCATTTAAATACAATGGTACATAAAAATGTATTAGTGGAAGGCTACTTATAAAATCATAAAGTGCAAGACCAGGAAGGGGCCTTTGAATCTAAAATAGTAGAACTAGCCATAACTTTAGAACCTAGAACATCAGAACTAAAAAGAGCTTAGAACCTTAAATTATAATATTAGAATTTTAAGGGACTGTGTAGATGATCAAGTCCAACATTCCATTTTCCTTTTGGGGAGGCTGGGATCCGAAGAATGGCTTGTCTTCAGTTCACACACAGAATTAAAGCTAGAAGCAGACTCCAGATCTCCTGATGTGCAGTCCCAGGCTCCTTCCACTGCAGTATATCAGACAGCAAGGAGTCAGCAGTTCTCTCTGAACAGTTTCTATCAAACACCCATTTAGGGAAATTCATTTATCTCTTGCAAGCTAACTGCAAGAGGCTTCAAGGAAGCACTTCAACATTTTCTTGGAAATTTATTTGTTTTTTCAAATGGGACTAACAAGAATTTTACTCAGACCTCACTGGCAGGTTGCCATACACAACCAACTGTACTCAATCCCAGCACTCTCCCTCCTCCCACATTTCTCCTGTGTTGCAACAGACTTGGAGAGAGACTCCTTCAAGCTGCATCAGGCCCTGCAGCAGGGCAGGGCATTGTCAACTGAATTCCAAAGAACTCTGGGTTGGCTGAACCAGACCCCAACTAGCTCAGAGAGAGGCAGCCCTGATCAGAGCTGCCCTTGAGAAATCTGCAACTCCAAGGCTAAACACAATGCCCCTGTACAGGCTTCAGAATAGGTACCTGACGAGCTATAATGAGGGTTTACCAGAAGCAATATTGCTTTGTGTTTTCTGAGTTATCTAAGAATTTCACTACAAAGGGCAACTAGGAAGGACAAAGAATTGCAGAAATCACAGCACCTCATACCTGGAAGGGCCAATGGAACAGAAAATGTCAGAGCTGGAAGGGATCTTAGCACCTAGGACACTCGAAAAGAACAGGGTCATAAGATCAGACATATAAAGCTAGCATGTCATTACTTGGTAGAACCAGAAGACAGACACAGGTATTTAGAATATAAGAATAGACAAGCAGAGATGAAAAGGACCTTAGCAATCAACTCAATCCAGTCTCCTTGCCTTACAGACGAGGGACCTGTCATCCAGAGAAAGGAAGCATCTTGTTCAAAGTCCCCCAGCATATCAGCTGCATAGCTAGCCCTGGAATCTGGATCCTCATAGTCTTGTACTCTTTCTACTATACTCTTTAACCTCTAAAGAATTCCAATATTTTCCAATTTTATTTTTTTCAAAATACTTAATTCCCTTTCAATAAACAAATTACACAAAAGACTAAGGAAAAACTATAGGCAGCACAAGGCAGACAGAATCTGTCCTGTATTTCTCTTCCCTCAGCTTCGGTTCCCCATTTGGCTACTGGTGCAGACACCTGTCTCTCAGGCACTAAACTTGAGAGTGTCATATCATATCAAACAGGCTGCTGAAGTACATACAGACATAAAACAAAGGAAAACCACGATGAAGTTTAAAACAGGTAGGTGAGAGAAGAAAGGCCATCCCTTAAACATATAATTACAAAGCCAATATTACAGCTTGAGAAGTAGACTTGGGAGAAATTTAAGAAATGTTCTTCGAAAGAATTCAACATGCCAGCAAATCTTATCAAACTGCTGGCAAAAACATCCCTCTGAAACCTGGTAGAATTTCACATCAATCTAAAGGGTATCTGAATATGAGCACGATTTAATTTCTTTCTTCCCACAGCAGTTCAAAAGATACTTGTTAAGGGTAAACAGATCTCTCCTGTGCAGTCATTTACACAAATTCCATGTACACATCCCCTTTGGGAGATCTGGCCGCTTCTGCCTTCAAAGCATTCAGTGGTGTGATGTGACACCTTGGCTGAGCAGCACAGAGGGAAATGATGGCTGGAAATGAGAATCATGAACGTCTACAAGCAGGCTTACCTAACAAGGGAAGAATTCGGCCTGTTACTTAGTCTAGACTGTGGTGTTTCTGGGATTTGGGTAGGTGTGGGCCAGAAATAATAGAGTGGGATGGTTCTGGCTGCCACCTTGTGGTCACTACTCAGATGGAAGTGAAGTTGGTCACCAGAAAAAAATCAAAAGGGATTTTGTAGTTGTAAGAAATTATCCAGGAATACATGCTTGTCACATTCCTTTGACCTAAAACCAACCCAATCCCGCCCCACCCCCCCAACTTGGGAGAAGAAGTTGGAAGGACTTTAACAGACAACTAGTCCAACCCCTTGCTTTACCAAAGAAGAAACTGAGACCTCTAAAAGTGAAGAGATGTAGAAAGCAAAGTAATAGTTGATATAATCATCATCATCATCATCATCTGTTCAGGATTTATATAGCACTTTAGGGGTTGCAAAGCGTTTTACAAATACCATCTCATTTTATCCTCAACAAGCCTGTTAAGTAGGTGCCACTGTCATCTCCATTTTACATATTAGGAAACTGAGGCTGAGAGAAGTTAAGTGACGGGACTAGGATTGCTAGTAATTGTCTGAAAGTGGATTAGAACTCAGTTCTTCCAGACTCCAGGTCCAATGCTGGCTAAGACTCGCTTTAAAGCTTACAAAGTCCTGTATGCACCTTGTGTTATTTGACCCTCTCAATGACATGAAGATAGCACCATAGATGTTATTAACCTCTACAAATGAGCAAACTAAAGTCTGAGGGACTTAAAAACTGTTTGCTCTTTCCATTCTAGCACACTATTTAGGATTGAGAGGCCAGATAATCCCCAAATCTTCATTTTACTGCAGGAGAAAGGGAGGAAAGGGAGGTTAGGTGACTTAAATTCACACTGGAAAGAGCAGAACAAGGGTACTCAAACCCAGGTCTCCTGAATCCCAGTGAAGGGCTCTTCCCAAAGTCTCTATTCAATTCAACAGGCAGCTAGGTGGTGCAATGGATAGAGCACCAGTGCAGGAGCCAGGAGGATCTGAGTTCAAATCTCACCTCAGACAGTTGACACTCACTAGCTGTGTGACCTTAGGCAAGTCACTTAATCCCCATTGCCTCCTCCTGGGTCATCTCCAGTCATCCTAATGAATATCTGGTCACTGGATTCAGATGGCTCTGCAGAAGTGAGGCTGGTGACCTGTGCAGCTCTCCTTCGCTCAAAACAAAGTCAAATACAAGTCATGTCATCATTTCTCTGATGGCATGGTCTTCTTTGGTGATGAAGGATGAACACACACACACACACACACACACACACACATTCAATTCAATAATAGCAAATATGTATTACGTTCCTGCTATGGGCAAGGGACTGTGCTAGACACTGAGGATATAAAGATGAAAAAAAAATACTGCTTCTGCCCTCAAGGAATGAATGGTCTCCTAAGAGCAATAATAAGTACAATGCAAGACAGAGTATGAGACGGGCAAAAGAAAGATTCAAAGGTAACTGGAGGAGGAAAAAACCATTTTGCAGCTGGAGGGCCCAGGAAAACTTTCATGTAAAAGGTAGCTAAGGCTCAGCGGGACATGGCGGTAGCAGTGCACACCTCTCATCCAGAGGTGGGAGGCTGAGGCAGCTAAAACTGACAGGGTTTCTACAATAAGACTGACACCTGAAAGTGGGGAAGAGAACATACCTGGCAGGTTACCTGAGGAGGGCCACGCTGGTTGGAAATGGAATACATCAAACATGGTGTGCTGGGATAGGTCAATGGTGTAGTGAATACAGCAGGAGCCCAGGAGTCAGGAGCTTAAATCTGTCTTCAGACGCTTGACACTAACTAGCTATGTGACCTTAGTCCAGCCACTTTACCCCAATTGCCTTATCTTCCCCCTCCAAAACAAAACCCACTATTGTGCCAAGTGGGATGGGGTCAGCACTCCACATGGATGCTGCTCTTCCAGCTAGGAGAGACAGGGAGACAGGTCTATATGGGGAAAAGATCCTCACAGACCTTAGTGACGGGTTACCACCTGTCCAGTATCATGAACAAGTGATTCTTCTTCAGGTTAGATTAGCTCTGCTCTGAGATCTCCTTCCAACTCCGAGATTCTGTGAGTCTGAGTCACCAAATTTTTTTGAGCACAAAGTGACATTGCGAGATTTGTGACTTAAGAAGATTATTTTGACAGCTGTGTTCAGGAAGAACTAGAAAAGAAAAAGACTGAAGGCAGGAAGACTAGTTAGGAAGCAATTAGAATAATCCTGTTGAGAGGGAATCTGTACTAAGGTGATGACCATATAACTAGAAGAGATACTGCTGAGGTCAATCAAACCAACACATAAACATGGCAGCAAGTAATGATAATAATTCCTGACATTTACATGGACTCTGAGGTTTATAAGTTCCAAACAGACTTCATTTCTTGAGCGTCTACTATGCAAGTTGCCCTGTCCTGTATGCTGGACACTCAGCTACGTTGACATCCATATATTTTCAGGTTCTATATAATGCTTGTTTCACTTTGGGATGTAAGAAAATTCCTTGTGTAGCTATATCTCTCAAAGTATTTTATGTGCCAATGGTTCATGAAGAACTTTAAAAAAGAGAAGCAAACCTTTTCATTAAACCAACCTAAACTACTTATGACTTCCAAAATGTTCTGCAAGCTGATTCATGAAAGTTTAAACATCCCCAATTCTGAGCTTTGCCCATAAATCCATAGTAAGAAACAAATACTAGACTGGGAATTAGGCCACCTAATTCTGGTTGTGTTATGGAATGGGGCAAGTCACTGACTCTTGCTGGACCTCAGTTTCCTCACCTGTAAAACAGGGAAGGCTTGAGGAACTATTACAATTCTAACATTCTAGGACTCAATGACTGTAAGGCCTCAAAGCCACAGAAAATTGATAGAGCAGTGACATCTAAAGGCAAAACTGACACATTACACAAAGTTAACACCAATAATCACATAATATAAACATTGGAAAAGACTAGGCATCATCTAATGCAACCCAATTACTTTATTGATGGGGATAATTGAGGCACAGAAAGGGGAAGAGATTTGCCCTAGTGTACATAGTAAGTTAAGTGGAAGAAATTGGACTTATATGCAAGTTTTCTTCCAGTGTTCTTTACACTACACAAGCATAGTTGGGATAATTTTCCCAGGGCAAATCCAAGTTTGCCTACAAATTAGCAGATTCTGTTCAACCCTAAAGAGGTTTCTTTGAAGCAGCAGCACCTGCTGGACAACCATGATCAGGAAAGACACCCTAGAGACTATTGCTAATCACCAAGGAATATCCCACATTAGAAAAGCAGAGTGGCTTCCTAGAAAAAAAAAATTTTCCTCTTTGAAAAGGACAAAAAGAGAGTATTCCACCCACATCCTGTCCTACTTGATTATCCAGGAGAGATACCCTGAGGTTGGAGAAAGGATGCCAGACTTACGAGTCAGGAGATCCACGATTGAGCTTCTCTTCCACCACTTAACTGGCTGGAATGTTGACCTTGAACCTCTCAACTCCGTGTCACCACTAAGTCTCCCTGTGGTTCTCTGGAAGATGTGTCTGTAACAGGCATATACATGATTCAATAATACCCAAACTATTTGCTTCACAAGATGTTAGTAATAACTTATACTCCTCCATCACCCTTTCCTCACGATTCTGGGAGACATACAGGGTAAACACTAGCAGACTTATTTTAGGGATCACAAACCGAAGACTCAGAGGTCAAAATGATGCTAAGCAATGGGGTCAGGGGTTCTGATTTTAAGTCACACACATGTTTTCTGTTCCACTGCCTCATAAAATAAAAGTCCACATAGAGCATATTAAAAGGTTAAAACAATACTGAACTATTAGCCACTTTTTAGCTAAGAACAAATCACAACCCCTCTGAGCCCCAAATTTCTCCTACAAAAAATGAACAGAATGTTACTAGTACTAACTAGTTGTCAGGATAAAATGAGAAATGTAAAAAGGACTTTGCAATCATAAAGCACTGTTCTACTATCACAATTATGTGTATGGGTACATCTGTGTCTATTTTTAACCCTATGTTTGAAATATCAAATTAGGGAAGGACCATTTAATCTGGGTGGACCCTTGTTCTCATTGGATCCATGCAAGGAGAATATATTTATAGAGGAGCTCGTTTGGATTTTAGATTATCTAATTCCCTCATTTAACAGATGAGGAAATTAAGGTTCAAAGAGGATGAAGGACTTGCCCATAATCATGCTCGTAGTAAAGTAGCAGATCTGGGATCAGAGCTCAAATTCAGTGCTCTTTTGCAGCATCTCTTCAAGAAAGAAGCTATTTTTTTTTTCTGTTAAGGCAAAGAAATAGAAATCAAGGGGGTGTTCATCCACTGGAGAAAGGCCAAACAAACTATGGTTTATGTATGCAACAGAATATTATTGGGCTATAAGAAATGACAAAAGGAAGTGTTTCTAAGCTATCTAGAAGACTTGTGCGAACTGATGCATTGTGAAGTGAGCAGAAGTGAGAGAACAATTTATACAATTAGAGTAATATTATAAATTAAAAAACAACACGTTTGGAAGAGTTGCAAACTCTCATCAATGCACTGAACTATGATCCTGGAAGACTGATGTATTAAAAGCATGCCACCCATCTCTTGACAGAGAGGTGATATAACTCAAGTTACATAATAAGGTAAGCATTATCAGACTCAGAAAATGTGGGAATTTGTTTTACCTGACTATGAAAATTTGTTACAAGGACTTTGTTTTTCTTTTTTTCGTTTTCCTCATTGGAGAGTGCAGTAGGATTTGAAGGTGAGGGAGATAGGCATAGGATAGATAAAGAAAAGCAAAGAAAGATGGTCTTTGAGGTGTCTTTTTTAAAAATGCTCAGAGAGAAGAGAGCCCAAAAAGAAGCATACAAGCAGAAAGCTATGAAAGCTATAGATTGAACTTGTTATACACCAATATGCATATAATAGAGATTTTAAAATAATAGCTACCATGCATATAAGCACATAAAATTTGCAAAGCACTATACTTATATTACCTCACTTTGTCTCTACCACAGCTCTGTAAAGGTAAGGGCTATTACCCCATTTTACAGATGAGGAAATAGAGGCTGAAAAAGGTAAAGAGACTTGCCCAGGGTGACACATATAGTGTTTGGGGAAGAATTTTTAAGTCAGATCTTCTTGACTCCAGCACTATCTAGCTTCTGAGTTCCATATACAATCCTCTGAAATATACATTTTACTTAGTGCTGAAGTTCAGAATAAAAATAAAATAAAAGGAGCTGGCATCAGTGTGTACATTATGATTTCTTCCTGCTCCAGGCTTTCTGGAAAACAAGAGCTCATCTCATTGATCATTCTTAAGCCATCAAAAAATTCCAGAAACTGAAGTAACTGGCCAAAAGGCAATTCCCTTGTATCATTCCCTAGGGTTGCTTCCAGCAGTGATTGGGTGGAAGGGATGGGAATGGGGAAGGTGTAACATATTCCCAGTATGGCTTGTGCTTTCAGATATAATGCCTACCACCTCTCTCCAGTTAGTTGGCAGAGGAAAGATTACTGTTCCCATAGCAATCAGGCAAATAGTTCAGGGAAGTGAGATTCAGCCCACAAAAAGCTTCCCCACCTCCACCCCCACACCCCAAGGAGGAGGGTGGGGGAGGAGGAGCTTTCCTGGCAACTGGCATTAGTTGGTGGCTGACAGAATTCCACAGGGAGTTGTGAAGACTACAGCTCCAAGGAGAGGTGGCCTGTGGGGCCTACTGGAAAGAGAGCTGGTCTCAGAACCAGGGGATCAGAGATCAAATCCTGCCCCCGACACCAGCTATGTGAACACTGGAAAACTCACTTACTCTCTCTGACTCTCAGTCTTCTCTTTTGTAAAATGAGGATAATTAATATGTCCTCCCTGGCAGAGCTGCTGTGTGGAAAGGGCTTAACAAACCTTAAAGCACTTTGCGAATGTGAACCTGGGCTGTTGCAGATGTTACACTACAAACAGCACTGCTGGTCGCAGGCAAAGAGGATGCTAGGGAGTCCTGACAGGCTCACTCCTTTTCTTCACACTGATTTGTAGACTACTTGCTTTCACGTATTCTGTATGCTCAGGAACCTCCTTGAGGCACAGATGACTTCATTTTTGTGTTTGTATTCTTAGGAGCTGGCATAGGGCCTCCGAAGGCCCTGATGGCAGGCCCTTCAAGAATGTCTATTGAATTGAACTAAATAGTAGGATCCCAGGTTATAACCATAACATTTTTCAATGGTCATTTTGATTTGAATTAAGATATTACAGAAGACAACACTCTGCTGAATCAAGGGCCACTGGGGCTATGGGTCAATGGCACAAGTTCCCTATTACCATTTTTCTTCTCAAAGAGCCTCTTATCCAGGACTGTTTGGGATAGGATACAACCAGTACACTAGTTATCAAGCCCTAGAATAAAACCCACATAGAAGATGGGAGTAGGGGTGAAGAGAGAAACAATAGGGGTCGCTCTGTTCTGGGCTCTTGGAATGATCAACTCCAAGAAGCAATTCCTGAGTGGTAGAGCACCTGTGTGTCCAACTTTCTTATCATGCCTCTCCTTCCAAAGTCTTGTCAAGCATCACAGCCCCCCAGGCACTGAGATAGGCCAAAATCCTTTGTCTGGAATGTGCTCTCACCTCTACCTACTGAAAATCCCCTCTTTCAAGTTATGGGTTAGACACCACTTCTCCAGAAGTTTTCTCTTGATCTTCCCCCAACTAGAAGTGATGAGAGAGGACAGCTAGAGTTGGAAGGGTCCTAGAAATAAAAGACATCTAGTCTGGTTCTTACATTTGACATGTAAGGAAAATGAGAGGCAGAGAGGGGAAATGATCCACTAACAGTCATGAAAGCCACAAATGGAGGAAAGCAGGACTAGAATCACCGCTCTCAAATTTTCATATTTTATCTAATTTCAACTTTGTCTCTGTCATATTGTACCTTTTATCATACTTGCCTCCACCAACAGTGGTGGCATAGGAATGGCTCAGTGGTACAGTGGATAGAGCACTGGGTCTGGTGTCTAGAAAACCAGAGTTCAAATGCAGTCTCAGATACTCAGATCCTGGGCAAGTCACTTAACATCTGCCTACCTGAGTTTCCTCATCTATAAAATGGGGACCATAATAGCGTCTACCTCCCAGAGTCATTATGAGGAATTAGATTATAATTGTAGAGCATTCTGCAAGCTTTAAAGCACCACATAAATGCTACCTAGTATCAGTGTTGTTATTACTACTTAAAGAATGCACAAGTTCTATCTCCTGTAGACATTACAAGGTCCTTGAGGTCAAGGACTGTGGCATCTTCTGTCTTTGTATCACAAGTAGTGACCACTAAGCCCTGAACACAGTTGGTGCTTAATCAAATGCAATACAAAAAAGTGTATTAAGTCACTATTCTGCAAAGATTTGTTCCAAGCATGGAGTGACAAAGTTAAGACACTAGGTCCTGCCCTCAAGGAGGTGACAATATATGTAAGTAGAGGGATGACACCAACACAACATAGGTCTAATATACACTATCACATGACAGATAAATTAGAAAGCTGAAATAGGTTTATGTAAGATCTGAGGAAGAAAGTAGTTGCTGACCAGGAATATTTAATATTTGTATTGCAGTGCTCATGATAAGTATTTGCAGAAAGAATATAATGAAAATAATTAGATAGAGAGAACATTTCAGGCATATGCAACAAAAGACTGAGCAGAGGCACAAAAAAACCAGAGAAAACAATGCAAATCTATGCAAGTTTCTCTGATAAAGGTCGCATCTCTCAAATATATAGTGAAATGAGTCAAATTTATAAAAATAAGAGCCATTGCCCATTTGAGAAATGATAAAAAAAAATATGAATAGTCAGTTTGAGCGGAGAATGACAAAGGGGGTTAGGATTTGTCCAGATTGATTCATGGACTAAATATTCCTCCCTTCCACTAACTCCATGCACGGAGCAACGATTGTGAGGGCCTTAAATTCCACCAAAAAGAGTTTCAACTTTGCTCAGGAGGCAATTAAAAGCCACTTATGATTTTTGAGCAGAGGAGTGACATGAATCTATTCAATGAAAAAGAAAGATAATTTTCTTTCTTTTTAAAGCTTTTTTTTTAGTATTTTATTTTTCCCAATTACATATAAAAACAATTTTCAACATTCTTTTTAAAAATTGAGTTCCAATTTCTCTTCTTCCCTCCTCACACTTTCCTACCCTGTCATTGAGAAGACAAACAATATGATATAGGTTATACATGTATAGTCATGCAAAACATATTTTCATATTGGTCATGCAGTAAAAGAAAACAGAGACCAACATAAAAATCCATGAAAAATAAAGAAACTTTAAAAGCATGTTTCGATTTTATATTCAGACTCCATCAGTTGTTTCTCTGGATAGCATGGATAGCATTTTTCATCCTAGGTCTTTCAGAGTTGTCTTGGATCACTGTATTGCTGAGAATTGCTAAGTCATTCACAGGTGATCATTTTACAATATTGTTGTTACTGTGTACAATGTTCTCCTGGTCCTACTCACTTAACTTTGTATCAGTTCATGTAAATCTTTCCAGGTTTTTCTGAGAGCATCCAGCTCATCACTTTTTATATCACAATAGCATTCCATTACAATCACAGACCACAACTTGTTGAGCCATTCCTCAATTGATGGGTATCCCCTTATTTTCCAATTTTTTGTCAACAGAAAAGAGTTGCTTTAAATATTTTTGTACATGTAGGTCCTTTTCTTTTTTTGTTTTTTATTTCTTTTGGTGTACAGACCTAGTAGTGGTATTGTGCATGGTTTTATAGGCTTTTAGGCATAGTTTCAAATTGTTCTACATAATGGTTGAATCAGTTCACAACTCCACCAACAAGGTATTAGTGTCTCAATTTTCTCACATCCCTTCCAACATTTGTCATTTTCCTTTTCTGTCCTATTAGCCAATCTAGTAAGTATGAATTAGTACCTTGGAATTGTTTTAATGTGCATTCAGTGATTTAGAGCATTTTTGTTCATATGGCTATAGATAGCTCTAATTACTCCATCTAAACAATGACTATTCATATTTTTTAACATTTCTCAATTGGGGAATGGCTCTTATTTTTATAAATTTGACTTGTTTCACTATATATTTGAGAGATGAGGCCTTTATCACAGAAACTTGAATCAAAACTTTTTTCACATTTATGATTGCTAACTGTATTTCCTTCCATTCTACTTCCCCTGTTTATTCTATTTATGTTTATTGTATTTTATCTGTCCCTCGTCAAAAAGTGTTTTTGCTTCTAATTACCACTTCCCCCAATCCTCCGTCCCTTCTATGTGCATTTCCCTCTTCTCTTCTCCCCTCCCCTCCTACTTTGCCATAGGGAAAGATAGATTTCTCTACCCAATTGAGTCTCTGAGTCAATCCTGATGAGAATAAGGTTCAAGCATTCCCTACCACCTCCCCACATCTTCCCTTCTGCTGTAAAAGCTCTTTTGTGCCTCTTTTATGAGATAATTTAACACATTCTACTCTCTCTTTCCCTTTCTCCTGGTGCATTCCTCTTTCTTACCTCTTAACTTTATTTTTTTAGATACCATCCTATAATATTCAACTCATATCTGTATCCTATGTCTATATATACTCTTTCTAACTGTCCTAATAATGAAAAAGTCCTTGTAAGTAACAAACATCATTTTCCCATGTAGGAACGTAAACAATTTAACCTTATTAAGTACATGATTTCCTTTTTCTGTTCATCTCTTTATGCTCTGAGTCTTATATTTGAAAGTCAGATTTTCTATTCAGCTCTGATCTTTTCATCAAGAATACCTGAAAGTCCTCTATTTCAGGGAATATTCATTTGTTCCCCTACAGAATTATACACAGTTTTGCTGGGTAGGTGATTCTTGGTTGTAATCCTAGCTCCTCTGCTGTCCAGAATGTTATATTGCAAGATCTCTGATCCTTTAATGTAGAAGCTGCTAAATCTTGTATTATCTTGACTGTGGTTTCATAATACTTGAAGTGTTTCTTTCTGGCTGCTTGAAATATTTTCCTTGATAATTTCATGTAGGATGGTGTCTAGGCTCTTTTTTTTTATCATGGCTTTCAGGTAGTCCCATAATTTTTAAATTGTCTCTCCTGGATCTATTTCCAGGTCAGTTGTTTTTCCAATGAGATATTTCACATTCTC
>CM053773.1:197673250-197863090 GCA_028658325.1 Potorous gilbertii
GAGGGCAATGGAAGGAGGAAGCAATTTGAAGTCAACACTCTTGGGGAGGGACAGGATCAAAAGAGAGAATAGAAGCAATAGGGGGCAGGATAGGATGGAGGGAAATAATATAGTTAGTCTTACACAACACGACTATAATGGAAGTCATTTGCAAAACTACACAGATATGGCCTATATTGAATTGCCTGCCTTCCCAAAGGGAATGGGTGGGGAGGGAGGGATGGTGAGTAGCTGGAACTTAAAGTTTTAGGACCAACTGTTGAGTATTGTTCTTTAGACTGGGAAATAAGAAATACAGGTAATGGGGAATGGAAAGTTATCTGGCCCTACAGGACAAAAGAGAGGATGGGGTAAGGGAAGGGAGGGATGATGGATGAGAGGGCAGATTGGTGATATGGGTAATTAGAATGTCCAGTGTATTGGGGAGGGGAGAGGGGACAAATGGGGAGAAAATTTTGGAGCCCCAAATCTTGTGGAAATGAATGTAAAAAGTTAAAAAAAAAAGTATCCTGCTTGCCTCTTCTATGAGAGATAATTTACCCCATTCCATTTCCCCCTCTCTCCTCCCACTACATTTCTCTCTCACCGTTTACCTTGATTTCTTTTAAGATATGATCCCATCCAATTCAATTCACTCTGTGCTCTCTGTCTGTGTGTGTGTGCATGTGTATGTGTCTGTGCACGCACACACGTGTACATGTGTGTGTGCATATGTGGTAAGATAGATTTTCATACCAAATTAAGTGCACGTTATTACCTCATTAAGTCAAATGTGATAAGTAAGCTTCACTTTTTCGCTCTCACTTCCCTGCTTTCCTCTTCATTGAAAAACCTTTTTCTTGCCTCTTTTATGAGAGATATTTTGCCCCATTCCATTTCTCCCTTTCTCCTCCCAATATATTCCTCTCTCACCCTTAATTTTATTTTTTAGATATCATCCCTTCCTATTCAACTCACCCTGTGCCCTCTGTCTACCTCCAACTACCAAAATACTGAGAAAAGTCTCAAGAGTTATAAATATTATCTTTCCATGTAGGAATGTAAACAGTTCAACTTTAGTAAGTCCCTTATGATTTCTCTTTCCTGTTTACCTTTCCATGCTTCTCTTGATTCCTGTGTTTGAAAGTCAGATTTTCTATTCAACTCTGGTCTTTTCATCAAGAATGCTTGAAAGTCCTCTATTTCATTGAATGACCATTTTTTCCCCCTGAAGTATTATACTCAGTTTTTCTGGGTAGGTGATTCTTGGTTTTAATTCTAGTTCCTTTGACTTCTGGAATATCATATTACAAGCCCTTCAATCCCTTAATGGAGAAGCTGCTAGATTTTGTGTTATCCTGATTGTATTTCCACAACACTCAAATTGTTTCTTTCTGATTGCTTGTAATATTTTCTCGTTGACCTAGGTACTCTGGAATTTGGCTACAATATTCCTAGGCATTTTTCTTTTCGAATCTCTTTCAGGAGGTGATCAATGGATTCTTTCAATATTTATTTTACCCTCTGTTTCTAGAATATCAGGTCAGTTTTTCCTTGATAATTTCATGAAAGATGATGTCTAGGCTCTTCTTTTGATCATGGCTTTCAGGTAGCCCCATAATTTTTAAATTGTCTCTCATGGATCTGTTTTCCAGGTGAGTTGTTCTTCCAGTAAGATATTTCACATTGTCTTCCATTTTTTCATTCTTTTAGTTTTGTTTTATAATTTCAATTTTTAATTTTTTTTTAATTTTTATTTTATTTATTTATAAAGGTTTCTCATAAGAACTTCCATCTGTTCCATTCTAATTTTTAAAGAACTATTTTCTTCAGTGAGCTTTTAAACCTCCTTTTCCATTTAGCTAATACTGCTTTTTAAAGCATTCTTCTCCTCATTGGCTTTTTGAACCTCCTTTGCCATTTGGATTGGTGTATTTTTAAAGGTGTTATTTTCTTCAGCATTTTTTTGGGTCTCCTTTAGCAAGCTGTTGACTTGTTTTTCACGATTTTCTTGCATTGCTCTCATTTGTCTTCCCAATTTTTTCTCCACCTTCCTTACTTGATTTTCAAAATCTTTTTTTGAGCTCTTCCATGACCTAAGACTGCAGCATATTTTGGGGGGAGGGGTTTTTGGATGTAGAAGCCTTAACTTTGATGTCTTCCTCTGATGGTATGCTTTGTTCTTCCTCATCCAAAAGGATGGAAGAAAATACCTGTTCACCAAAAAAGTAACCTTCTATGGTCTTATTTTTTCCCCTTTTTTGGGCATTTTCCCAGCTAGTTACTTGAGTTTTGAGTCTTTTGTCAAGTAGAGGGTATACTCTAAGGACCTGTCAATTCTCAGTTCCTCTAAGGTGGCACATTCAAGGAAGAGGAGTTACTCCTCTCCTGGCCTGTGCTCTGATCTGGGAACAACCACAAGCTTTTCTGCCTAGGTTCTGCGAGTTGGGTTCTCTCTCCACTATCACCTCCAGCTCCAGCATGACAGTGCTCCTCCTCACCTCAGAGCTGCCACTTAGGGCTGAGATTCAGATCGGCCACTTGATTCCCCCTGGGTCTTTAGGCTAAGGGCTCCAAAAATGAATGCTGCAGCCACCTGGGGCCAGGGCTAGGGCAGAACCCTGCTCCCTTCTAACCCAGGTGAAAACTGACCTTTGAAGCTGTCTCTGGTGTTTGTGGGTTGAGGAATTTGGGAACCACAGATGCTACCCATGATTACGTGCCTTGAAGCCTGCTCCAGTCCTGTCCCTGCTGCACTGAGAAGCCAAGGCTGGGCTGGGCTCCACAGGCTATGCTCCACTCTGAGACTGGGGCAATAAACTTTTCCTGTCAGCCTTCCAGGCTGCCTTGGGCTGGAAATCTCTTTCACTCTGTTATTCTGGGCTTCTGCTGCTCTAGAATTTGTTTAGAGTCCTTTTTACAGGTATTTTATGGGCTTTGAGGAGAGAGGTACAGCAGGTCTGTCCTTCTACTCCACCATCTTGGCTCCACCACCCATTTATTTTTTCTAAACCTTAGTTAATCTCTTACTCTGAAATTGGATTGCTTAATAATTTGAGTATTTTATATTTATATAAATACTCATCAATTTCCTTGGAATCCTCGTTTTGCTGGCATATAATTGTGTGAAGTATTTTTTATAATTTCTTTTATTCTCTCACCATTGTGAATTCACCTTCATCTTTATTTTAGTGATTTGATTATCTTTTCTCATTCTTGATCAGTTTAGCTTTCTGATTGTCTTTTTAAAAGTTATTTTTTTGTCATTTCTGTAGTCTGCTTTCATTTTTCTCTTTCTATAATATTCTTCCTTTTGAATACATGTTTTAGAGTTGCTAATTTATTTTCTTGGCTATTTCACCGCATGCTTAGTTCATTGATCTCTTTCTATTTTAGTCCAAAAAGTTTTCAGAGATGTACATTTTCCTCGTTTTGGAATGTTCTTTCATTGTTATTATTTTATCATAATTATTCATTGTTTATATGGTTCATTCTTTTCCCCCATGGGATATCTTGAACTGGATATCTCATAGACATCTTAAACTCATTATTTCCAAAACTAAACTCATTATCTTTCTTCCCTAAAACTTCCCTTTTCCTAACTTCCTTATTACTGTCAAGGTACCACCATCCTCCCAGTTATTCAGGATCACAATCTAGGGTGTCATCCTCCACTCCTCACTCTCTCACTCTGTATAAAAATTCAGTTGCCAAGTCATGTGATTTGTACCTTTGTAGCATCTCTCATATATGTTCCCCTTCGTTCCTCTGACGCTGCCGCCATCCTGGTGCAGGCCCTTGTCACCTAATGATTGAATTATTACAAAATATTCTGTTTGGTCTTCCTGTCTCAAGCCTCTTACCACTCCAATCCATTCTCCATTCACCTGTCAAAATTTTTTTCCCAGAGCACAGGTCTGATCATGTCATACTCCAACCAACTCTAGTAGCTCCCTGTCACTTCCAGGATCAAATATATAATCAATTATCTATTTGATTTTTAAAGCACTTCATAATCTGCCCCCTTCCTTTCCAGCCTTCTTATACTTAACTCCCTTCCACATATTCTGCAATCCAGTGACTCCTTGCTATTTTTCCTGACTCCAGGCATTTTTGCTGGCTGCCTGCCTCTATGCCTGAAATGTTCTCCCTCCTCATCTACACCCCTAGGCTTCCCTCAAGTTTCAGCTCAAATCCACTCTTACGCAAGAAGCTCTTCTTGGCCTTCCTTAGCCTTAGTGTTTTTCCTCTGAAATTATCTCTGATTTATTATGTTTATACGTAGTTGTGTGCATGATGTCTTCCCCACTAGACTGAGGATTCTGCTGGTATATAAACCCTCAAAACCTTGAGATCAGGCACTATCTTTTGCCTTTCTTTAAGTAGGGCCTGGGATGTAGTAGGTGTCATTACTTAGTATATATTTAGGTCTGTATCTTTTGCTTATGTTTTTTTTTTTATTCATTACTATTTTTACTGAGTTTATTCTATTTATATTTCCCTATTTATATTTATGATTCCTTTATGCTCTAGCACATGATCAATTTTTGTACAGATAACATAGGAAGCTAAGAAATGTATATTCTTTAATATTCCTATTCAAAAGTTGTCATAGGTCAGTTCAATCTGGTTCATCTAATAATTTGTTCAGTTCTGTATTTTCCTTCTTATCTTTTGTTGGATTTATGTGTGTTCGTCCTTCATTGCTGAAGAAGACCATGCCATCAGGGAAATAATGACATGACTCGTGCTTGACTTTGTTTTGAGTGAGGGAGGGCTGTGCAGGTCACCAGCCTCACTTCTCCTTCAGAGTCATCTGAATCCAGTGACCAGATACTCATCAGGATGACTGGAGATGACCCAGGATGAGGTAATTGGGGTTAAGTGACTTGCCCAAGGTCACATAACTAGTGAGCGTCAAGTGTCTGAGGTGAGATCTGAACTCAAGTCCTCCTGACTCCTGCACTGGTGCCCTATCCACTGCATCATCTACCTGCCCCTGTTGGATTTATATAACTCTGAGAAAGGAATATTACATTTTCCCACCATTATTATGCTACTCTCAATGTCTTTTGAGGATTCATCTTGCATTTCTTTTAAGAACTTAGTTGTTACGCCATTTGATGCATATATATATATATATATATATATATATGTATTCAATTTTTTCATGTTCTATGGTGCCTTTAAGCATAATGTAGTTTCCATATTTATCTCTCTTAATTTCATCAATTTTTATTGTTTGCTAATGATCATGATTATAATTCCTGCTTTTTAAAGATACCCGGAGCATAAGAGACTGCATTTATTCCCTTTATTTTTACTTGTCTACATATCTACATGTCTTAAATACACTTCTGAAGTAGATGTGTATGTAGTAAATTGCTGGGCATTATTTTCTTAGTCATTCCTGCAGTCATTCTCCCCCCTCCTTGCTGTTATAGGCCATCACTCTTGCTGTGGTCTCAATTTTCTCTTCCTTCAAAATTTTGGCCTTTCAGTTAACTGGTTCAACTTTCCACTGTCCTCTCTATTGATTTCTCCCTCCCTCCACCTGCTCCATCCTATCACCATGCATCCTTTCCAAACTCCATTAGGTACTGGTAACCACTCCTTCCTTCTAAACACTATTTCTTCCTTGAGTTTTATGACACTACCCTCTCTGGATCTCTTGTTACCTATCTGACAGAGCTTTCTCAGTCTCCTCCATAAGATCATAATTCATGTCCCTCTCTCATGCATGAATGTACCCAGGACTCTGTCCAGGGCCTCCTCATCTTCTATCTGTACATTTCTTCTTTTGGTGACCATATCTGCTTCCATTAACTCCACTATCATTTCTACACAATGACTCCTAAGTCTACAAGTTAATCCCTCATTTCCCTCCTGAGTTCCAAACCTGAAATTCCAATTTCCTGATGGACAATTCCAAGACCCAAAGGCATCTCAAACCTAACATACCTAGAACAGAAATCATCCCTCCTAGCCTCCTTATTTTTATAAAGGTCAAAGCCAGTCATCTAATCATCAAGATACAAAATCAGTTATAACCCTCAACTCTTCACACTTACATCCCCCATATCTAATTGGTTTCCAAGTACTATTGATTGTACTTCCACAATAAATGTCACTAAAAGGAGAGACTAATCTCACTTTTGTATTTGTAACCTCAGCAACTAGTTCATCACCAATGTCAACAGGCAATCACAGCTTCATGAAACTTATATGAAAACTAAATTTATCACAACAAAAATAAACATGTATGTGGAACCCAAAGAGTTCACAATCCATATAGAAGTTTGCATTTTTATAATAGCAGGTCAAAGGAAGGAAGAGATACCATAAATCTCTGCCTAAAAGAGCATAGCATGAGAGAGGGAAAAGGTGCAATAAAGATGGGAAAAGAACAAAATCCCTCCTGAAGGGTGGCACCAAGGCAATGACAAAAGCTGTATTCTTTTCCCTTGGAAACTGCTAGGTTATGAAGATAGGACAGTCTGCTTATCTATAGCAGCACAAGCCTAGTACAGACTGTCTGATGCCTTTCAACTCCCAAGGACACACAGGAAGTCCAGCTTAGAATGCAAACAATACATTATGTCAGCCCTTTGGGGTGGGGGTGGGGGTTCATCCCTGACATATTCAGGGCCTCTTGCATACTCTGTATCCAGCATTTCTGGAAAATAGGACAACTCAAAAAGATGAGTTCAAGGGACCCCTTAATATTCCATATACCTAGAAGATAGTAGAAATTTAATAAATGCTTAAATCAATAAATAAATTTATTATTATGATAGCAAGAATAGGAGAGATTAGAGAGAGAAAAGGTATAGGTGTGAAGAGCTATTAGGAGGCTACTGCAGTAGTCTAGGCACATGGTAGTAAGGGTCTATACCAGAGTGACTGCAACAGAAACAGAGAAGGAGGTACAGATATGAGAAATCACAGGATTGTAGATTATAAGGTAGGATCAACAGAATTTAGCAACTGACTATAAGAGGCAAGGAAGAGTCAAAGATTATAACACTGAACAGAGGATGCTACCACAAACAAACACAGTGAAGTCAAAAGACAGAGCTAGGTTTAGATAATTTGAGTCTGAGGTGCCAAATACTCAATGTAGAAATGTCTCATAGGTGGTAGAAAATACACATTAGATACACTCAGCAGAAGAGTCAGAAGGGCAATATTACATAATATACACACATTTATACATACATGTAAATCCATACATATATTACACATATAAACCCAACATGTTCAAAATAGAACAACAAGGGCACTAAAAATTGGAAGACCTATATTATACTAGCTGTATGCTATATATGTTATGCTATACTAGCATATAGGCAGGTGGTGATAAATGCCTGAAGTAGGGTAGTTGTAGTGGGAACAGAATGAAAAGGATAGATATGTCTTATGGAGGTAAAATTGACAAGACTTGGCATCCAATTGGATCTAGGGGCGAGGGAAAGTGAAGAGTTTGACGATCCACCAACAAGCATTCATTTATTAAGTGCCTCCTTTGCTCCAGGCACTGAGACACAAAAATGGAGACACAAAAACACGAGCCCTTGCCCTCAAAGAGACAAACATACATATAAAGATCTGTCTACATCTATGTACAAATCGAGAGAGTGGATACAAGGTGTTGGGAGGAGAGGAAAAATGTACTAGCAGGTAGGAACTGAGGAACAGCCTCATGTAGAAGACAGAAGTCACAGAGATCAATTTAAGTTTGATGTCAGAAAAAGCTTGTAACAATGAAAGCTGGCCAAAGTGGAATTGGCTGCCCAGAGACATGGTAGCTTCCCCTCTTGGAAATTCTTAAAGCAGAGGACATATGACCACTTGCTGGGTATCTTATACTGGGGATTTCTTTCATATATAAGTTGGACTTAAAACTGTCAAATTTATTGATTCTATGAACTGAGTCTTGAATGAAACTAAGAATTCTAAGAAACAAAGATGGGGAGAAATGACCTTCTATGTGCGCAGGGCTGCTAGAATTAAGAAGGCCAGTATGACTGGAATATGGAGTAAAATACAGCTGGAGAGATAAGTTGGAGCCAGATTATAGACAAATGGATACAAAACAGAGAAGTTTACATTTGACCCTGGGGTGATAGGGAACCTAGGAATTAAATGAGTAAGAGACTCTATGTGCAGACTTGTGCTTTATTTAGAGAAATCTTTTTGACAGCCATGGAAAGGATGGCCTGAAAGGAGAATCTTAAAACAGGGGGCCCAATCAGGAGACTATTATAATGGCCAGGTCAATTGTGATTAAGGCCTGACTTCAGATAATGACAATGTAAGTGGAGAAGGGGCCATATTCAAGAGAGGTTGTACAAGTAGAAATGGCAAAATTTGGTAACTAATTGGGTAACTTCAAAGTTGTAAAGTTGGGTGGGATAAAAACAGTGTTGTTCTATACAGAAAAGCTTGGAGGAAAATTTAAGTTTAGTGGGGAGAATAGCAAATTTCAGTGAGGCCATGTAAAGTTTGGATTTGCTAATGTAATATCGAGATAGAACTGTCTAGTAGGCTTGGGAGAGACTTGAGGGTTGGATATATAGATTTGGAGGCTACTACATAGAGATGATGATTCTCTATAGAGGTAATGGGAGCTGATGAGATCTGGGTACAATTCTGGGAGCCCAATTTTATCAAGGACATTGAAAAAAGCTCTAGATTTCTAGAGGATGACCAGGATGGAGAAAGACCTCAGGTTCATGCCATAGGAGGATCAGTTTAAGAAACTGGAGAATCTAAGAAGAAAAGCTTTGGGGGTAGCACAAGAGTTGTCTTTAGACCTCTGAAGAGCTGGCAGGTGGAGAAGGCAGGCAATTTGTTGTGCTTACTTTCAGAAAGCAACATGGAGAGCAATAGGTAGAAACTGCATCCTAACAATTGGAGAACATGGATGTGGACTGGGCTGCTTAGAGCCTGCAAATTCTCTCTCCCTGGAGGTTAGATCTCAAGCAAAGGCTGGACCATGATTTGTTGGATCTGATGCTTGAGGAATTCAGATTCAAAGAACAATTTAGATTAGATAGCATAAAATCTCTTCCAATTCTGATGCTGTGAAGATTTCAGAAAATTACAGACTAGCCAAATAATGATGAAATGTTTAGCTGTTACACACGAAGAAGCATGCCTCTTGGGGCTCTGGTCTATGCAAAGAAAAGAAGCAATCACACAGATGACATTCAGATCTTAAAAGTATGGGTGGCAATTATGGAATTAAGTTTAGTTTATTTGGCTCCAAATTTCCTTGATCCTACTTTATCCCAGGGAAACATCTAACCCTAACCCTAAATGTGCTCCTAAGATGAACATTCATGGGTTCCCTCAATAAATGTTCTTTGGCCAAATTTAACCAGGAAACACTGCTAGAAGAAGCAGAGAACAGTACAGGAGTGAAGTAAATTAAAGAAAGACAAAACTTTTGTTGCCGATGAAAACTTTTTTCTAACTCAGTATTCTTCAAATGCACTAATACATTTCACTGAACACAGATCTAGAGAGGGAAGGGACTAGTAAGTAGATCATCTACTCAAATCTTCTCAGTGAGGAAACTAAGGCCCAGGGAGATTTGGTAATCTATCCAACCCCCTTGGGAGGTAGAAAGACCAAGTGCTGTTACTCACTTTTTTAACGTTACAATAGCAATAATAATGAGAGCTGACATTTACATATCACTTTAAGGTATACAGAATACTTACCATACATTATTAGGGTAAGAATAAAATTAAATCAAATTAGATAATATATGGAAATAATATATACAAAAATGGAAAAGCAGCAGAATCAGGAATCTGAATCCAAGCTCTCTGACTTGAAATCAAGCATTCTTTCCCTCTGTGTTGTACCACCTCTGAATCCCTTATTATGGACCCTGGGGACAATTTTGTCCAATTTCCTCCTTGCAAAGAAACTGAAGTCCAGGAAGGAAGAGAGGCCTGCCAAAGGTCCCAAAGCAAGTCAGGGGCAGAGCCAGAGCTCAAACTCAGGTCTCCTGACTAAGGATATTGCTTCCAGGTGTCTGGGAACAAAATAAAAAGGAAACAAGTCTTCATGAAAGGAAAAAAAATCTTTCAAAGTGGACTACAATAAAGGCAATCCATTACAAGCTGGTCAACCAAGAGTCAGTCTAAGATTGAGGGGAAAACTCTGATCCAGAAAGAGAAGATAAGCTATTTGACATTGAAATAGTCTTTCTTTCTGCACCACTTTGCAACTGTCCTCACACACAGACTTCCTAGGTACCAGTAAGATGTTACTCAACATTTTTCTGGTCAACCCTGTTCAGCCCACTAAGGTCAATCTGATGTAAACAAGTGCCACGACCTTCAAATCAGTAGGAGCCAAGGCCTTGTTTGCTTCTAGCTGGCACAAGTCATATTGGTTAATGGAGCCAAGAGAAAAGCAGATCCATTTTTTACAGGGATCTGGGCCGATGGTGAGCTCTGTTCTGGGGTGATTCATGTACCCATGAGCCAGGGCTGGGGTTAGTGAGTATAAGGAGAAGTCTTCTAAATCAATAAGCTAAAATTACACTTCTGGGAAGAGATGAGAAGGCCCTGAATGTAATATATATCTAGGGAACAAGAACAAAGGGGCATCAGAGCTGCTCTGGGCAGACTTCAATCATATTATTAGCTCACTGAGTAACCTTGGGAAAAGTCGCCTCCCCTTTGGTCCTCAGCTGCTTCTCTAAGGTCCTTCCAGCTCAGTTTAAGTTCTAAGATACTTCTACCATGAACATTCTGTATTCTACAGTTTCAACCCTGCCAAATCTTCACATTTTATGTGTTAAGGTCCCTTTCAGCTTTAACATTATTCACATTTTTATCATGCTTTAAGGTTTAAAAGGTGTTTTCTTCACAAACTCCCTGTGAGGGAGAGAGCACTTTTCACAACAATTATAATGGGTGACATTGTTATGTTTACATATTTATAATTACTATAAATTATTTTACATATTATTTCTATAGGCTAAAGTTCCTTATATCTATGTTATCAGGAGGATCAAATGAGACAAGACATAGAAAAGCTCTAACATCATCACTATCATTAACATCATTTTCTTATTTGAGTTTCACAATCATCTTGCAAAGTAAGGACTAGAGCAGTCCTGCACAACCTGCTGCCTGTAGGCTGCTTACAATGCACCAAAGGATTTATGGCAGTCCACAAAAACTGGAGAGGAAAATATCCTTTGCATGCAGAGGAAATCCTCTGGCATGTCACAAGCAGCCTGTGGGCCACTGGCAGCCCAAGGACCAAAGGCTGTGCAGGCCTGTTCTATAGATATTATTGTTCCTATTTTATAGATGAGGAAACAAACTGGGAAATGCCCACAGCTAATAAGTGCCGCAGTCTGGATCTGAACTCCCACCTACTAACTCTAAGAACACTAAGAATCTCTGAAGGAGAAAGCTCCCCAGAAGTCATTCTGTCTAATCGAAACTTAAACAAAAATTCCTCTCTAATATCCTCACCAAGAGGTGGTTATCTAAACATTGCTTGAAGACTTTATTGAGGAGGGAGTTACTACTAAGGCAGGAAAGTCATTCACTTTTTAGTGAGTTTTTCCTTGCATTGAGCCTAAATCTACCTCTTTGCAACTTCTACCCATTGCTTGGCTCCAAAGGGTAGAATAAATCTAATCCTTCTTCCCATGACAGATATTCCACAAATACCTTGAATCAAAACACATTTATCAATTACTTACTGAGTGTCAAGCACCAGGGATATAAGTGCAAAAGCATAGCTAGGCCTTGCTCTCAAGCACCTAAAATTTTGGGTGTCAAGATAGGCCTCTTATTATAAGAAGTAATACTTGAGAGGGCCTTTGAAGGAAGCAAAGGATTCCGAGAGGATTTACCAGACAGGGTGGACAGCCTGGTTAAATAAAAAAGGCATGAAATGGAATGGCAGGTAGGTAGGAAGAACAGTAAGTGAGCCAGTGTCTCTGAAACTGTGAAGTTTGTGGGTAATGACGGTGAACGCTTAGGCTCTATGCGTACTTTTCCAGGCTTTTAAACCTCCCAATCAACGAGCCTTTATTAAGCTTCTATAATGCACCAGTGCCATGACTGGAAACACAAAGTCAAAAAGGAACAACAAACAGCCCATATCCTTGAGGAGCTGACACTCCAATTTAGAGGGATACTCTGTACATATAAATGCATGCACAAATAAATAAAAATAAATATGATAACTCGTGGAGAAGGTGCTAGCAGCCAGGGAAGAAGGAAAAGTTTCATGTACAAGGTAGCCCTCAAGCCAAGCCTGGAAAGAAACCAGGGATCCTAAGACTCAGAAGTGAGGAAAGAGTGATCCCAGAAATGGGGAGAAGGCCAGTGCAGAGATACAAAGATAGGAGAAGGAGTGTCTTAGGGGAGGAACAGCAAAGGTCCATTTGGATGCACTATTGGGGGCAGGAAGGGGAATCATGTGTGTCTAAGAATATAGAAAAGGGAGGTTGAGGTCAGGTCATAAAAGGCTTTAAACGCCAAAGAGAGGAATTTCTATTTGATCCCAGAAAAAGAGGAAGTCAATGAAGTAAGGGACTTACGTGGACAGATCTATGCTTAGGGAATATCACTTTGATAGCCAAGTGGAGGATGAATTGGAAAAGGGAGAGATTCTGGGTAGAGAAAGGGGATTAAGGATACATTATCTATCCTTTATTTGGCTTCCAAGCAATCTTCCAAAAGCACAGATCTGACCAGGGTCACTCCTTTATTCAATAAACTCCAGTGGCTCCCTATTACTTACAGGATTAAATATGAAATCTCGTTTGGCTTTTAAAGCCCTTCCTACCTTTCTACCTATACTTTGCTCCCTTCTATAGACTGTGATCCAGTAATACCAGCCTTCTTCATAGATATATATATATAAAATTTATTTTTCAGTTCTTAACATTCACTTCCACAAGAATGTGAATTCAAAATTTTCTCCCCATCTCTCCCCAACCCCTACCCTAAGACAGCATGCACCCCTTCCTCCAGTCTGTCCTCCCTTCTATTACCCACCCTTTTTCCATCCCTCTTCCCCTCTATTTTTCTGTAGGACAAAATAGATGTCTATACTACATTGCCTGTATAGTGTAATTTCCACTTGCATGCTAAAATAATTTTTAACATTCATTCCTAAGGCTTTGAGTTCCATATTCTCTCCCTTCCTCCCCACCCACCCTCACTGAGAAAACAAGCAGTTCAATACAGGTCATACATGTATAAAAATGCAAAGCACTTCCGTAATAGTTATATTGTAAAAGACTAACCATATTTCCCTCTATCCTATCCTGCCCTTCATTTCTTCATTCTCTCCCTTGGCCTCTCCTCCCACAATAGTGTTTACTTCTAATTATCTCTTTCTCCAATTTTCTGTCCTTTCTATTATCTTCCCTCTCCTATCCCCTTCCCCCTTGCCTTCCTGCAGGGTAAAATTGATTTCCATATTCAACTGAGTGTGTGTTATTCCCTCCTTAAGCCAAATCCCATGAGAGTAAGGCTCAATTATTTCCCTTCATCTCCCCACTCTTCCCCTCCATTGTAGAAGCTCTTTCTTCCCTATTGTATGTGAGATGATTTGCCACATTCTACCTCTCTCTTTCTCTTACTCCTAGAATATTCCATTCAATAGTAAATTTTTTTTAGGTATTATCCCTTCATATTCAGTTCACCCTATGCCCTCTGTCTATATGTGTGTATATACACATACACACACATGTACATATACATACCTACACATATATAATATACACATACATACATACATATCCATATATACTACATATGTATATTCCCTCTAACTACTCAAACACTGAAAAAGGTCTCATGAGTTACAAATAACATCTTTTCTTGTAGAAATGTAAATAGTTCAACTCTAATGAGTTCCTTAAGGCTTCTCTTTCCTGTTTACCTTTTCATATTCCTCTTCATTCTTGTATTTGAAAGTCCAATTTTCTATTCAGTTCTGGTCTTTTCAACAAGAATGCTTAGAAGTCCTCTATTTCATGGAAATGCCATTTTTCCCCTGAAGTATTATACTCAGTTTTGCTGGGGAGGTGATTCTTGGTTCTAATTCTATTTCCTTTGATCTCAGGAATGTCATATTTCAATTTCTTTGATCCCTTAGTGTAGAAGCTGCTGAATCCTGGGTTATTCTGATTGTATTTCCACAATCCTTAAATTGTCTCTTTCTGGCTGCTTGTAACATTTTCTCCTTGACCTGGGAACTCTGGATTTTAGCTACAATAATCCTAGGAGTTTTCCGTTTGGGATCTCTTTCAGGATGTGATGGGTGAATTTTTTCCATTTCTATTTTACCCTCTGGTTCTAGAATATCAGGTCAGTTTTCCTTGATAATTTCATGGAAGATGATGTCTAGGCTCTTCTTTTGATCATGGCTTTCAGGTAGCCCCATAATTTTTAAATTGTCTCTCATGGATCTGTTTTCCAGGTGAGTTGTTCTTCCAGTGAGATATTTCACATTGTCTTCCATTTTTTCATTCTTTTAGTTTTGTTTTATAATTTCTTGGTTTCTCATAAGAACTTCCATCTGTTCCATTCCAATTTTTAAAGAACTATTTTCTTCAGTGAACTTTTAAACCTCCTTTTCCATTTGGCTAATTCTGCTTTTTAAAGCATTCTTCTTCTCATTGGCTTTTTGAACCTCTTTTGCCATTTGGATTGGTCTATTTTTAAAGGTGTTATTTTCTTCAGCATTTTTTGGGGTCTCCTTTAGCAAGCTGTTGACTTGTTTTTCACGATTTTCTTGCATTGCTCTCATTTGTCTTCCCAATTTTTTCTCCACCTCCCTTACTTGATTTTCAAAATCTTTTTTGAGCTCTTCCATGACCTAAGACCGCTGCATATTTTGGGGGGGGTTTTGGATGTAGAAGCCTTAACTTCGATGTCTTCCTGTGATGGTATGCTTTGTTATTCCTCATCCAAAAGGATGGAAGAAAATACCTGTTCACCAAGAAAGTAACCTTCTATAGTCTTATTTTTTTCCCCTTTTTGGGGCATTTTCCCAGCCAGTTATTTGAGTTTTGAGTCCTTTGTCAAGCAGAGGGCATATTCTAGGGACCTGTAAGTTCTTTCTCAGTTCCTCCAAGGTGGCACAATCAAGGGAGAGGAGTTTACTCCTCTCCTGGCCTGAGCTCTGGTCTGGGAAAAACCCCACCACTCTTTTCTGTCCAAGATCTGTGAGTATGATTCCCTCTCAAGAGTCTCTACCAGCTCCACCATGCCAGTGCTCTTCCTCACCCCAGAGCCACCACTCAGGACTGAGATTCAGATCAGCCACTTGATTCCCCCAGGGTCTTTAGGCCAAGGGCTCCAAAAATGTATGCTGCTGTTGCTCTGGAGCTGTGGCTGGGGCTAGACCACTTCTTTCTCACCCAGGTGAAAGAGCTTTCTTACTGACCTTTGAAGTTGTCTTTGGCATTTGTGGGTTGAAAAATCAGGGAACTGCATCTGCTACCCATGATTCCATGCCCTGAAGCCTGCTCCAGTCCTGTCCTTGCCATGCTGGGTACTATGGCTGGGCTGCACTCCTCTCTGAGTCCAGCTCAATAGACCTTTCCTTCAGCCTTCTGGGCTATCTTGGACTGGAGATCTCTTTCATTCTGTCGTTTTGTGACTTCTGCTGCTCTACAATTTGTTTAGAGTCATTTTTTACAGATATTTTATGGGCTATGAGAGGAAAGTTAGAGTAGGTCCATCTTTTTACTCTGCCATCTTGGTTCTGCCCCTAATACCAGCCTTCTTGCTGCTCCTTGAACATGACATTCCATTTCCATGACTGACTCCCTGACTTTTCACTGCCTGTTCCCCATCCCAGAATGCCTCCCTCCTCATTTTTGCCTCCTGGCTTCCCTCAAGACTCAGCTCAAATCCCTTCTGTAGGAAGATTTTCTTTCCCCCTCTGTTCCCATCCAGTTCCATCCCTCAGAGATTACCTTCCATTTGTATATATCTTGTATCTAAATAGTTACTTGTAAGTTGCCTCTCCCATTACAATGTGAGCTCTTAAAGGGCTTTTTGCCTTTCTTTGCATGCCCAGCACTTAGCAGGATCCCAAGTACTTAGTAACTGCACAATGTGATTGAAGCACAGGATGACCTTGGCACCTTCCATGTCTGACCAAGTTCCAAGCTCCACAGTGCCTGCTTCATGACCCTTGGAACAAACTATTCTCATCCGCCCATCCTGGGGGAAGTCTTCACGTGATTAAGGTAGACATCCCCCTAACTCTCCAGTGGGTTTCCAAGGCCTGTTCGTTATACTCAACCTGGTGTTGCCCATCTGCCAGTTTTACTAAATGTGGCCACAGCATGTGCTACAACCTCTTAGAGGTACAGGTGAGAGCTGAGTGACAGGTGGACGAGTGGCCCTGAGAGGGCTCAGCAAGCCCTCCCACCAGAAGTATTGGTCCTCTAGGAGTACACCATAATGCATAGTAAGCATACTTACTGATTTGACTTGATTTACTATGACTTCCAATATCTCTATCCCTCAGTGCTGATTTATCTTCACTTTCCTCCCTTCCTAATCACAACTTTGTAGTTAACCAAATAAACTCTATGTTGGCCAACATTCCCTAATCTCTCGTCCTGTCTCTGCTCTCGCCTGGCCAATCCCCAGCCCTGGGCACCACATGCCTCCTACACTCCTATTCACTTGCTGCTGAACAGAGCCAAAGGAAGTCAAGCAATCAAGATTACCAGATGCATTACAGATCTGTTATCTAATGTCAACCGTACCTCACATCAGCAAGGCAATCCTTTCACGCATCCCTAACTGATTTTGTCCTCACTCCTTCCTACAGAAACACCCCATACAGCCCTTCTCAGGGCTGCTCCTCCACCACTGGTGTCCACCTGTCACTCAACTCTCACCAAGAAGCTGTGACATGTGCAGTGGTCACATCCTGGAAAGAACTATCTGCTGAGAAGGGCTAAACCAGGTTGAGGGTAACCAAAAGACCTTAAACCCAAGCACTGCTGGAAGATTACTTTGGAAATCAAGTGAAGGATAGACTGGAGAGGGGAAGAGGAAGAATAGTTTTAGGAAGGAAAAGGCACAGGGCAAATTGCATATGGAAGGTTATAATCAGAGAAAGGAACCTCAAAGTTTCTGAACACAGAAGCAGCACACTTGTGGGTGATGGTGAGATCCTTCTGTGGAGTGGTGCAGAGGAGCAGGTCATGGGAGTTGAGGAGATTACAGAATTGGAAGGCTAAGATGTTTGAAAGAACATTGACATGTATGCTGAAAGCCCCTAGTATGAGGGTAGGAGTTACGGGTAAAGAGGAAGACTGTGAGATAGGTAATGAATTCCTTAAGGAAAGAGGGAGAATGACTTGGGGCTGGTAGATAACTGCCTGTCGGATCTGGAATGGGTGACAAATTTTACTTACCAAAGCCTGACCAAGAATTCCTTCTATAACACTTCAAATAAACAGTGACCAATGTTCTGTTTGAAGAACTCCAATGAGGAGAAATCTACTATGTCCCCAAAATAGACTATTTTACTTTTGGACAGCTCAAAGTACTATATAAGCAAATGTGTCCTTTCATCAAGTCTAAATCTAACCCTTTGCAATTTCATTCTGGTCTCTGGGGCCAAGAAACTAAGTCTAATCCCACTTCTATAAACTAGTCCTTCAAACATGTGATGATAGATATATGGGCTAGACTTCCCAAATTCCTTCAGCCATCCTCATAGGGCATGTTTTCAAGTCCTTTTCACCCTGATCTGAATTTTTTCCGTTTATTTAGGTACTTCTTAAAATGCAATCCTCAGAAATTAATATAGGATTCATGATAGGATCCAGTTAGGGCAAAACAGAACAGAATTATTATCTCACTTATGCTGGATACTCTGCCAAGGATAGTGCCAGGGTTTTTGGCTGCCATATCAACTGTTATTGAGTTTGTAGTCCACTAAAACCATTTCTATTTCACACAGAAATAGTTATCTAGTCATATCCATTCCACCTTATATTGGTGAAGTGGATTTTGGCTACTCAAGTGTACAACTCTTACTAGGGATGTTGAGGTCCCATATATACTAAAACATTTACAGTACTTCTTAGGTTATGAATTTCACAGCATCTTTTATGGTAACAGAAAGTTAGAAATAAAAGTGAGGAGTGAAAACAATATTAAGAGGAAGCCAATCTAAAAATAATTGCATCAACCAATCTTGGTCCTGGAGAGGAGATGATGAAACCTACTTCCCTCTGGTTGATAGAAAGGTGAGAACAAGCACAGAGTTTTGCTTCACCGCATTAGTGACTGGGAAAGTGTGAGAGCATTAGCCACTGTTCACAGTCTGCAAGCATGCCACCATGAAATGATCATATAGGGCTATGTGCTTGCTCCCATGCTGTCTAGCATGATGTTTTCAGAAGGTGTCAGATGATGAAGATACCTTCAGCTAGGACAAAAAATGACATCAAGGTCAGCAACCACACTAAAGCTAAATTATCAACTTGAAAAGGCTACAAGCCAAGACTAAAGTAGAGGGAAAGGTGGTATATGACTTTTTGTTTGCAGACAGTTGTGTACTCGATGCAGCCTCTGAGGCTGAGATGCAACAGAGCCTAGGTCAATTCCCTGCCACTAGTGCTAATTTTGGTGACATGCAACACCAAGAAAACAGAGGTTCTTCACCAGCCAGCATCACACTACCCATATGTGGTGCCACTGGTTACAGCAAATGGAGAGATTTTGAATGCTGTGGATAAGTTCACTTACCTTGGCCATATGCTTTCTAGGATGTACATATGGACGATGAGGTTGATGCACACATTGCCAGAGATAACGCAGTGTTTGGGAAGCTCCAAAGGAAAGTGTGGGAGAGAAGAGGTATTAGGCTGCCTACCAAATTGAAGGTCTACAGGGTGTCTGTGTTGCTCTCATTGCTGTATGCCTACAAAACCTGGACAATCTACCTGCTCCAGGCCAAGAAACTGAATCAATTCCATTTGAGTTGTCTTACAATGAAGATCCCCTGGCAATATAAGGTACTGGACACAGGTCTTTTCTCAAGCTGAATTATCAAACATTCAAATTCTTAGAGCAGAGAGCACAACTTCAATGGGTTGATTACATTGTTTCAATGCCAAATGTACATTTGCCTAAAAGACTATTTTATGAAGAACTCACACAAGGCAAGAGCTCACACACAGAGGTCAGGAAAAGTGATATAAAAATGCTCTCAAGGTTTCTCTGGAGAACTTTGGAATTGATTGTGCAATATGGACACAGTACAAGACTGTCCAACATGGTGTGCCCTTATCAGAGAAGTCACTGTGCTCCAAAAATGAAGCAAAATTGTAGTAGCTCAAAAGAAATGTGAGATGCACAAATTTAGAGACATCTCCATTCCAAATGTTCATAAAAACTATTTGTACCCGACCTGTGGTAGAGCCTTCTGAGCTGATATTGGTCTGATCAGCCACAGCTGGACACACTGTACAATGACCTCAACATAATAATGTCATTTTAATCATCTTCAACTATAAAGGGCAACCAACCAGAAAGGTGAGGAACCATGAGTATAGAGTGTTATATATATATATATATATTTGTCTGAAAGCAGTGGTTTTTTTCCCAATTAATTCTACTTAACTGTTTTCCTTTATTACAAGGGAGATTCAGCTAAGGGAAAATAAAAGATTTAGAAAATCACTGATATTAAAAGCCAAAAGGCATCAATACAACTTTTTAAAAATTCATCTTATTATATTCATCCCATTTTTCTTCATCCAAGTCATCGACAAAAATATTGGAAAACACAAATCAAGAACAGATCCCTAGAGCACTCCACTTAGAAATTTCCCTCCAAGTTTACATTGTCCTATTAACAACTACTCTGAGTCTGGTCATTCAACCAGTTCCAAATCCACCTAACCTAGGGAGAAGATTCATGTCACCTTTGTAATTGTATGTTTGAGTGTCAAGATTTGATTTAACTCAATTTACTCCATGGCTTCCAAGAACTATGTAAAAGCTAAGATGTTACTGGACAAATATGGCTGTGCTAAGTGCTAGGGATACAAACAGAACAAGAAGAAAAAAATCTGTCCTTCATCAGCACCCATTTTATTTGGGGAAGAGGGTACATAAAGGAGAGTAAGCTACAGGGTGGGTGGCAAGTCCCAGGACTCCTTACAGGATGTGCTCATACTTCCACAGTCTGGCTCTCTCCCAGTTTTTGGTGTCCCTGCTCACTTACAATCACTCCTCCTCCAGCCAGACTATTATGCTTGCCGAGTTCCCCCTTTCTCTTCCTTCCCTCTGGGCTCTTGCTGACCATTTTTTCAGAGATGTGACCAAGGATCACAGAACTTAGAGTCAGAAGGAATTTAGAGATCATCTAGTCCAGAGATTCCCAAACTTATCTGGTCTACCATCCCCTTTCCAAAAAAAAAAAAAAAAATTACTCAGTGCCTCCTTTAATGGCCCGTGTTTTTTTTTTATATTTGTGTCATTTCAAAAGAATATAAAATATATTTTTAAATGATGCATCTTAAATTTAATATTTTATTGTAAATTTGTGGGGTTTTCCTGCATTGAAATTTTGATGATACAATATTGTGTCATATAACTGTATAATATTGTATTGTAAATAAGTCATTACACACATATTCCTGGTGATGCATGCTGCACTTCCTGATAAGGCACAGTATGCTTACCTTCCAACACTTGCTAAGATCTGTCGGGGGCCTTGACCAGTAATGGGTTATAACTTGCATTTTGCATGTTTATTTGGAAAATAACATAATTACTATGACTTTAACTCTGTTATATAACAGAAACATATACTAATGTTTTTTCAAAATTTTCTTCTCTTCCTTCCTTATGCTCCTACCATGCACATTATTTTTAATCAACAGCCCCCCCCCCAATTATACCTGAGGCTATTGCTGCTCCAATGGATCATCCCAGCACCCCCCAGGGGGAGTGGGAACCTCTGAATTCTAGTCTGACACTTTTGTTTTATAGACGAGGAAACAGAAGCATAAGGAAGTCAGGCAATTTGCACATATGTAAATAGAACTGATAGTCAAACCCAGCTCTAAAATGGTTCTAGAATAAACATTCTTTTTACCATGCTAGACTGTCTCTATGATCATTAACAATTTTTTTTTTTAAGAAAAAGAAACTGAGACTCAGAAAGATAAAGCCACTTACCTGGAATTATATAGCTATTTAGGATTTTATATATGTGTGTACGTGTATATAAATACATATATATACACATCCATATGTGTATAATTATTTATTTATTTTATTTTTGTGGTCCCAGCACTTAGCATAGTACCTTCTTCATACTGTTGTTGAGTTGTTAGGTTGTGTCTGACTCTTTGTGACCCTGTGGATCACAGCACACACAATTGCTACCCAGGGAATTCTCTTTGCAGATACCAAAGTAGTTTGCCTTATCCTTCTTCGGTGGATTAAGGCAAACAGATTCAGTGATTTGCCTAGGGTCATACATCTAGTGATTGTCTGAGGCTGAATTTGAACTCTGGTCTTCCTGACTCCAGGCTCAGGACTGTATCCATTCGAGCCATCTAGCTGCCACTTTATATATGGTAGGCATTTTGTTATTATTTTTAAAATATTTATCAGCTCATATTAATAGAGTACCTTAAGGCTTAGGAAGTGTTTCCTCACAACAATCCTGTGATGTAAAGGTCTATTAGCTATTTTGCATATTAATAATTGAGGCAAGAAAATTGAAATGTGCAGCACAAACTCACCTAAGTCTTAAGTAAAGGAGCCACGGCTCAGACCCAAGTCCTCTGGCTTTAACACCAGTGCTCCTGTCTCAACACCACATTGTTCTTCCCAAATCATCTCTTAGCAGAAATGGTCTATGGCCAACTTTGCCAATCATTTCTCTTTGAGCTTAGGATGTTGGGGGTGGGAATTAGGAAAAAGAGGGAGAGAAGGGCAGGAGAGCATGGAAATCAAGCACCTTAGGTCTGTCCCAACAGTCACTACATCTGGTTGTTTACTGAGCCTGGAGAATTCCACTGTGTGGGTTGTTCTGTTCCTTCTAGAAGAACAGGAAAATAAGAAAACAAGCTTGACCTCGATGCACTGAAACAAACCACCCAGTCTGTCATCCTTCCTAGTGCAAAGGTAAAGTACATGCCTTGGCTGCATGGAGGGACAGTTAGCTGCCCCCCTCCCCAACCTCTAACCTATTTATTGCCTACACAGAATGGGTGGGAAAAACATCTAGACACCAAAAAATGGGGCTCTCACCTTCTGTCAGTCCCTCTGGACTTTGGCTGTGGTCTAGTGGAAAGAACAGAGGCCCTAACACCAGAAAATCTGAGCCCATCTAACATCCAATGATTTCCTAAATGCTACCACTCCAGTCCTCCCCAAGTTGGCTGTAAGCAGGCACTTCCTAATACACCGTTGTACGCTCTACCCTACCTTCCCACTTTAGGTTTAAAGGGGACTCCCTTCAGACACCTAGACCCCACAGGGCAGCACTTTCACAAAAGCTTCTTTGCCCACTCATTGGCCACTGCTGAATAAAACTCTTTTGTATTTCAGCACTTCCCAGCCTGTTGAAAACAGAATCTAAGATGAGTCATTTGCAGCAAATGGCTTTCAAGAGTACCCCACAGATTAAGGATCAGGGCACGATTCCCAAATGCTCTAACCCTTCCCACCTCCTTCACATGTGTGTGCTGGCTCTCCACACCTGCTCATTCCTGGCTCCTCCACCCAGTGACAAGGGCCCTCACTGGTGGGCTGGTGGGCAGTGTTATACAAATATCTGCCCAGAAAAAACTGGTCAGACTTCAACTAATTTGTATTATCTCAATGCTGCTTCCAGAAGGAAAATGGATGGCTCATGGGGCCTCTGGATGTGGTAAGGCTCCTAGGACCAACTGGCCAACTCAGAGGATTACATGTTGAGCTGTTCTAAGATTGGCATCTCATTAAGGGCAAGTCTCTGAATCAGTCAGATGGAGCATTAGTCAGGGAACTTGGGAACAATATGTTACATACCAAACAGCTAATTACGGTGGCTGTACTACTGTATCGCTGACTCAGACAGGAGGATAGACACACGATCGCTGCTTCTGCTATTACGGCAATTATATTCTTAGGATTGCACTCACCATCACTTGGGTGTCACTGGGCCCTTTGAGGTAGAAGTAGAGGGTTCCAAGTTTACCTTAGACCCTTGGCTTATGACGAGACTTGGCTTATGGCAATCCCTGGGACAATGAAAGCTTGTTTGTACAACAGCGTTACTGTAATTGTGATCATCACCGCCATTATTATATTAGCACAATACATGATGCTCTTATGAACAATAGCTGCACAGTATTCTACAGTTTACAAAGCACTTTCCTTACAACAGCCCTGAAAGTAGGTATGACAAGCTTTACTATCTTTATTTTATAGATGAAATGTGGTTCAGAGAGGTTTAATTCATGACTGTTAGAGCTAGAAGGAGTCCAGAAGATTGAGTAGTCCAAACCACTTATTTCACAGAAGAGTAAACTGAGGTCAAAAGAGAATAAGTGACTCATCCAACACACACAGCTGGTAGTAGAGTAGGCACCAAAACCTAGGTTTCCTAAGTGCAAGACAAAAACTCTAAGCTCAGTTCTTTTTTTTTAATTACACTAGTCTCCCATATTAATCGCTTTCTTCTTCCTGTTTGAATCCCACAAGTCAACATCTACATGATCATGAGATTTTAGAATTACAAGTGAGTGACCTTAGTGCCGATCTGCCCAACGCTCTCATTTTACATAGAAGGAGATGAAGGCTTTAAGAGGTAAAAATCACTTGCCCACAGTCAGAGAGACAGTAAATAAATGGCAGAACTAGGACTTAAAACCAGGCCCTCTGACTCCAAATTCACTCATCTCCCCACTACATCAACCTGTTTTTGATTCTGTCTTTGACATTTCTACTACCTTTAAGAATTGGGAGGAAAGTGTTTTAGGAACTGCAAAGCACACTATAAAATGGGATCTGCTGTCATCAACATTAATTTTAGTATTCTTTAGAAAGGAAAATGTAGGAGAAAACAATGCATTTGTAATGGCCATTGGGGACTTACATTCAGGTTCCTGCCATGGAGAAGAAAACACAGGTGGGGTAGAAAGTGAAATGGGCAACTGAAAAAGTTGGGGCATCAATCATCACAAAAGGGATAGAATCCCACATCTCCATCCCTATCCTTTCCTCATCCTATTTAGCCACTTTGCCACAGAGTAAGTAAGAGACCCTGGAAGTTACGGATGGGGGTGGGGAGCAATGCACTTTGGCCTTGCTCTTTTTTGGTGCCTTGAATGAAGTGCCTAGTTGGGGTGACAGGCACCTGGTTCATATGTATCATGACCAACTGGTGACTAGCCACATGTTTTAGAAGGTTGATAAGCTTCCTATACAATGTTTAATCCTGGACTGGTTTTTGCCACCTCATACCCTTCTGACAGATCACCCAGTCTTTGTCATGGGTATAGCCTGATGATAAAGGGAATGTCCAGGCAACATACTTGCTTATGCACAGAAGAATATCCTGGGCCCAGGCCATTTGATTTTCACAGGATCAGGTCCTATTGGCACATAACCCTTCATCCATTAATCCAATGCGTTATCAAGGAGATTCTTGTCCCAGCATTAAATGGCCTCTGAGACCCTCCCACAGACTTGGAGATTGTGTAGTCTTGTGATACAGTTCTCATTGCTGCCCTTGTATTCTTGTCTCCCCAGCTGGACTATGAGTTCCTATGAATGTAGGACCTAGTCTTACACAGCCACAGATGGGACCACAGAGCAAAAGCTCAATTAGTATTTACCTAATTAGCCAACTGAAGTAAGAGATGTTAGCAAATTAATAAACATTTATTATTGTGGCCTCTTATGTGGCAGGCACTATGCTAAGCACAGAGGAGTCAAAGAAAAGCAAAAGACCTTGCCCACAAGGGCAAGATTGCTCCACAATCTAATGGAGGAAGTTAAGGAAGGCATCATGGTAATCTTTAGGGGAAAGGAGGGAAATCTGAGAGGGGAAGGTGAGCATGGAAGTGCTGACAAGAAGAATCTTGGACATACAATATACTTCATTAGGTCTGCCATTGTCATAGATTTCATATTTTGAAAGATTTTTATATTCCTGACCTCTACACAGATTATTGATTACCAGCTATCTGCCAAATAATACATATTTAACAGTCCCATAGAGACTATAAGTTAGCAAAGTATAATGGAAAGATCATCAACATACAAAACAGAAGACCTGAGCTCTAGTGTTATGGCTGTTCTGATTTTCTGCTCAACTTTGGGCAAGTCACTTTTCTTATCTGGGTCTTGATTTTGTTACATGTCAAATGAAGGATCTGAATTTGTACTCAGGTTCTGCCCTAGGTTTCTGGGGTTCATTCTAAGAACTGAGCCTTTCCATTCACTTAGCTCTCAAAATGAACGGTTACATAGCAAATGCTGCCTCCAGGCAGCTAAAGGGTGAAAGCAAAATCCAATATCCAATTCATGTATCCAATTCAGTAAGGCTGACTGAATGATATGAGTTAGTTACAGTCAGTCAGATCTCTGAAAACAGGCAGTGCAGGGAGTGAAAAGGCAGCCAAGGTCCTCTCAGGCATGCCCAGATGAGGCATACTCCTCCAGGGCTATAGGGCTCCTGGTCCATCAGCTTTCTCCACTCTGATATTACATCAATGAGGTTTGCAGGGCGAGTCTTTAGCAGCAGTTAGGTTTGAGGCTGGACTGTTCTTGGTTATAAAGAGAAAAAAACTCTATTTCTGCTATTACTCTCATCAGGAAGGGTCCACTTTCCAAGCATTCCTGAAGACCAAGAGCACTGGGCACACACACCTGCGCTCACAGAGTCTTTTCCAAACTCATGATTAGGAGCATTTAGCCTGAAACACATTCAACCCCCTCAAAAGGCTCAGGTTAAAAGGGAAAAAATTCTGTTAAACTTGTGCCATGCAAATATATTACTTGGACTTTACAAGTCTATACTTCAGAGAAAACTATTCCTTTTTATCATACATACAAAACCGAGTACAATAAACCACACTAATACAAAAGTTTCTTGTACTTGGGAAAGTATTCTTTCCCATATTTGGGGGGAGAGGAGCTACATTTGCAATTCAGTAGACATCAGATGATGATGATTATAAAAATAGCCTGAATCACAATTTGTGCATTTCTATATCAGAAATTCATACCCCAATAGGACCCTAAAACAGAAAGTGGAACCTAGCACTCAAAATAAAGCTCCGGCTACTGAAAACAAGCCAACCATAACAAGTCCTCTGACATTGGAGGCATTCTATGTTTGGAACTGACTCTAGGCAAAGCCCTGCCCAAGTACAGGCTAGAAGCAATCCTGCTTGTGTTCAGCATGCTCCAACCCCCCACCCCAATCAAACATACTTATCCAGCTGAAATGAGTTTAAGATAATATCAAAGCACAGCCCATCAAAGGGCAGGTAGCCCAGGAAAAAGCTGAAGGTGAACCATTTTCTGTTGTGTGCAATGTACTTGTTAGGTGCGGAGAGAAATAGTATTATAAATAAACCTTGCTCCCTTCCCTCAAAGAGCTTATAATCTAATCAGTATATAAGTTACAACATATATAAATCTATCAGTTTAAATGAAAGTGTCCAGGGAATACACTATGCTACTAGATGAGCTGAAGGACCCATCACTTCAATGATTCAACATTTATTAAGTGCCTATTATATGCAAAGCCCTGGTTCACAAGTATTCCTAACTCTCCTAAAAGCAATTTTACTTTTAGCCTGGGACATCAGGGAAAGTGGAACCTGAACCTGGCTTTGAGAAGGTCAACAGGTAAAGAATGGGAGGTATGTGGGGGAAAGTAACCACACACACAAATACACAGACAAATATGGGATCTGAGGGAGGAGAGGTGGGGAAACGCATGGAAGAGGAGAGAAAACATTTAGTACAGTGCCCAGCACACAGTAGGTGCTGTATGTTTTACAAATATTATTATTTCATTTGCTCCTCACAATAACCCTAGTAGGTAGATGCTGTTATCATCCCTATTTCACAGTTGAGGAAACTGAGACAAAGAGAGTGAAATGATTTGCCCAGTCACACAGCTAGTAAGTGTCTGAGGCTGCATTTTGAACTCAGGAATGTAAATTTTGATGGCTGAAGCCTAGCAAGATATCTTGGGGTTTACTGGTTAGATTTCTTTCTTAAAGACCATGCCTTAAACCTAACTGACTCTGGCTCTCACAGATTGGCCAACAATAGGTCCCAGCTCAATCACTACCTTTAGTGGTCATTGTTTGGGCCCTGAAAGCTCAGGGTGAATGTACATAGAAATTGTTTCTGTGTGGGCCAGAAACCCTGAGGGTCTTCCCCTCCCAGGTTGATTTTTTTTTTTAATTAGATAAAAGGGGCCATTCCTAGGCTCATGTCTTAACCAGTCTTAATTACTGAATGGGAGTTGTCTCAGTCAAAGTGAGAAGTCAGAAAGACTTTAGTTTAAAAATGTCAAGGTCCCCCACTGCATCCTGGGCCATCTCCAGTCATTCTGAATTATATCTTGCCACTGGACCCAGATGGCTCCAGAGGAGAAAGTAAGGCTGGTGACCTTTTTGCACAGCCATCTTCCACTTAAATCCAATTCACTTGCATCATGGCCTCATCTTCCCGATGTCATGGTCCTCTTAGAGAATAAAGGACAAACAACAACTGCCCAGCCCAGAAGAAAGGTCTTGTCAGTAGCACAAGGTTGCTTCTGACCCAGGGAACTGTCCCTCTCAGATCCTTCCTCCAAAGCTAAGGAGTTTTACTATGCATCTCTCTGACTCAATAGGATCAGTTGGTTGGTTGGTTGTTGTCCTTCATTCTGAAAGAGGACCCAAATGACATCACTGTGCTACAGTCAAGTTACAGTGTGTCTGACTGTGGCTGATCGGACAGTATGAGTTGGGAATGCTCTACCACAGGTCGGGTCGAGTCGTCCATGTGGACATTCGGGGTGGATACTCTAAATTTGCACATTCTGCATTTCCTTTGAGCTGTTTCAATTCTGCTTTGCTCACAGAGCCCAGCACCTTCTCTGATGAGGGCACACAAAGCTGAGCGGTCCTGTGCCAGTGTCTCCCATATCATACAATAAATTCCAAATTTCCTAAGAGAGACCTTGACAGTGTCTCTGTATCACTTCTTCTGACCATCATGTGAATGCTTGCCTGTGTAAGTTCTCCATAAAAGTCTTTTTGTATAACTCCCTGACTCAATAGCATGAGTAGATCTACCATGAAGGAAGCCAGGGCAGTCATCAAGGTTTTGTTTTCAGCTGAGATAAAGAAGGAGACTCAATGCCTATGAATTGAGGGCAAACAGAGTTTTAGGTGGATGGGTCAGAAATGGCAAAGGGGCTAGTGGCAGAGGAGGAAAACAGGGAAGAAAATGAGGCTGTCCTGTAATCAGCAACACAATTCTTTGTTATTGTATCCTCCATAATACCTAGGACACAGGCTTGAAAAGTACCTTACAAAACTTAAAGTGTATTATTATGCAGTATCTCATTAATATTATAATATTGTTCTACGACTGATGCTATGTTATTGGTAATAGGCAGTGTTATCATTAGTAATACATAACAATCATTGAAACTGCTTAGTGGCACAGTGAACTGAGCACTGAACCTTATGTCAGAAAGGTCAGAATTCAAATCCAGCCTCAGACACTTACTAGATGTTTAACCCTGGACAAATCATTTAACTTTTGTCTACCTTGGTTTCCTCATCTGTAAAATGAGGATATTGATAGCACCCACCTCCTAGGGTGATTGTGAGAGTCACATGAGATCATATTTGTAAACTGCTTTGCAAATCTTAAAGTGTGATACAAATACTAGTTTACATGCATCTACTAATGATAGTGAAAGTGACAGGGACAGTAGACATATCCAACTCCTTAGTTGTACAAAGGAGGAAGAGAGTAAGTTCCTTGGGGGCAGGCCTGTTTCATTTCTGTCTTTGCGTCCCTAAGGCCTAGCATAATGCAAATAAGTCACATTTAATGAATGCAACCTCAAGGGACGGGATCTGCCCAGTAACAGCGGGCTACTTTGGGACTAGAACCCAAACACCTGTTATTTTTGGCAGGCATCATGGTGTAGTAGAAGTGGTCCTGGACTACCTGGATCAAATCCCTCCTTTGACACATTGACTGTGTGACTTAGGACAAGTCATTTTAAAGTTTCAATTTTCTCATCTGCACAATGGAGGTTAAAACAGCCCTAGTACCTATTCATTATTTTACTGAGAGGTTTAGGTGAGGTCTTGGATGTAAAGCACTTTGCAGTCTTTAAAGAGATATCTAATCATTATCTATCCCGAGTTAATACACTCTAACAAGTGTTTATCAAGATCCTGCTATGTGTCAGACACTGTGCTAGGCACAAAGGGGAATCATTCCCAGCCTCGGGTTTACATTCTACCAGGTGAATGCAAGGAAAATGATGAGACTAGATAGAGAAACTAAGGAAGGCCGGTCATAAGAGCCTGAAGGGAAGCCAGGGAAACAAGTGGCAGAGATGAGGAACATGTATAGTCTGCGTATAGGGTCCAGTCCAGGAGAAGGCCCGAAGAAAGAAAATGAAGTGCCAATGTTGGACAATAGCAAGGGAAGCCAGTTTGACTGGAATGTAGAATCTGTGAAGTGGAAAAATGGAAAATCAGTCTGGAAAGGTAGGCTCAATTTTGAAGGGCTTTCAATGCCAACATAAGGCACTTGTATTTTTTCTTGGAGGCAATAGGGAGCCCCTGAAGGCTCTTGAGTAGGAGAATGATATAGTCAGGCTCAAACTTTAGGAAGACTATTTTGGTCCCTGTGTGGAGAGTGGATTAGATAAAGGAGAGATTAGAATCCAGGAATCCAATTCAGGAGCCTAAAATAGGGCTGTGACTGTGAGTGTAAAGAAAGAAGGATCCAGGAAGATGAAATCAACAAAATTTAGCAACTGATGAGATATGGGGATGTTCACCCAGGTAAACTAAGATAGCTTTGAGGTTTTTTCTCCATTGCCAAATGGAACAGGTTTCTAATCCCACTTGGACCTTCACACCATAAAATGGCCCAAATGCACGATGAGTTTTAGATTAACATCCTCAAAGGTTACTAAGAAGCCAAATGATCACAAAGGAATCCAGAGGAAGATAGGATGGAAGCTACTTGAGGGCAGGGAGTTGGGGGGATTTTTTGTCCTTGCATCCCCAACACCTAGCACAATTCCTTCCTTGCATGTTGTTGTTGTACAGTAGCTCAGTCATGCCCAACTCTACATGATTTTGGACTTTGTTCATGGGGTTTTCTTGGCAAAGATACTGAAATAGTTTGCCATTTCCTTCCCCAGCTGTCTCCATTTTACAGATGAGGAACTGAGGCAAATAGGGGTTAAGTGGTTTGTCCAGGGTCACACAGCTAGTAAGTATCTGAAGCCAGATTTGAATTCTAGTATTTCTGACTAGAAGGTGTGATAGTCTAGCCACTGCACTACCTAGATGTCCCTTCATTACTGGTAGTAGGCACTTAATAAATGTTTGTTAATATGGAAAGAAGAGACGATACAATGGGCCAAGGTGGTTCTCCAAGTAACTCATATTGGAACATGACGGATGTGGTTCAGGCAGAGAATTTTTATAGCCACTGAAGTCCTGGAGAACATATTTTTGCCCATATTTGAGCATTGTAACTGCTCTGCCAAAAACTGACTGATTAACTGGTTGCTTAGTAAATCATAGGAAGAACAGTAACCCAAGAGAAGTGCAAAAATTAGATTCTCTTTGCTGTGTTTTTTGGACCAGACCAAAAAGGGCGACATGCAATCAAAATTGCTCAGTCCTACACACCAGCAGGCCTTGTCAGGGATGAGCAAGAACAAGGAGTTAATTATAACATTCATAGCTCACCTTCTACGGGACTCTATGGGAGAGTCCCAGGGTCAAGGCCTGATGCTGCTGTGAATTGTGTTACTGTGGGTAACTCCCTTGATCTTTCTCGGACACAGCTTCCTTCTTCCCAAGAAGCCTAAATGGTGTTTGCAGTTCATATCAGCTCAAATCCTATACTTAAGAAACAGTAAAAGTATTATTACATCTATTTTACAGGGAAAGAAACAGACGCTGAGAAGTAGAATGATTACCTATAACCACACAGCTAGGTCATCTGATCCAAGCCCATTGCTTCATCCCAGTAGTGCCCTAGGAGCCCACAAAGGTGGTCTATGGGGGAGGAATACAGAAGGAACCACAGAAAGTGCATGATGCAGGGAAGAACAGGTTTTCAGAGCTTGGACTGAAAATCTACACTGAGAGGCCCAGAATTTAAGGTAACAAGTATTCCTCGGGTAAATGACAAGAGGCCCTTGAAGGAGGCAGAACATTTTAAAAGTCTATAACCGTATAACGTGGCAGTTCTGTCAAAGGAACACAGTGTTCGTGAAAAGAACTGATAAAAATGAGAATTTCAACACATGCAGAACCAATTTAGTGCTAAGAGGTAACATGGGAAAAGAAAGAAAAACAACCAGATTTGCATGTTCTGTTTGGAGTTTGACCCAGAATGGCAATGCTACACTATCAAGATAAATGGTGCCAATCTGATCTTTAAAAACAAATGTACAAAACTCTCCAAGGCGACCAGGAGCACTCAACAAACCCGCTTTGATGACAGGAGGCCACTGAGTTACTCTGTAATGTAGGCAGGTGGCAAGGAAGCAAGAGAAATGTTTGCATTAGTGAAGCACTGAAAGCCTTCTGATAAAGACAAGGCACCTCTATGCCTGCTCCATGTACAGCATTAGGGAAGGTGATCTTTATACGCTGGCAAAGGAAAACAAAACATATGAAGGTCATTCATTTTGAGGAGGTAGGAATGGTGACCTTAGGCAAATCACTTCTCTCTGGTTCCCAATTTCCTCATATGTAAAACAAAGGGATTCAACTAGAGAGTTTCAAAACAGCCTTCTGGTTTTAGATCCTATAGCAGGAAAGGAAAACAAAGGTTGGTTTTGAAGGCCAAAGGAATGGAAGTCATGGCTCTCCTGGCACTAGAGGATCCCATACAAGCAATGACATTCCTACCAGGTGGCCCACTTTAGGAGAGGAAAACTCACAAAGTAAACAAGTACAGTTTATACAGAAGTTAAAAGGACTTCTAGCCTTACTCCAAGTTTGCTTGCCATACCAACTTTCTCATGTTTAATTCTCACTCAGCAGACTTGAGTAACTAGAACCATACATCAGAAGTGGTGGAGTGCACTAGAGAACCCTGGCTCCAGTACAGCCAAGCCATGCAACTTTGGACAATTCACTTATCTCCTTGACCCTAAGTTTCCCCATCAATAAAATAAAGGGTAAGGTGAGATGACCCTGAAGGTCCCAGCAGCTTCAAGTCCCACAATCCTATGAGTTGGGAAGAAGTATATATTCTCCATATTTCAAATATCACATTATTCAACAGGGCAACTAGATTAGCATTTGGCTCACCAAATGTTTCCTGGGCATCTATTGCACAATACCTAACTTGCTGAATAAAGTCACTGAGCGGGACCATTATAATAAATTGCTTTGGCATCATTTGGACGTAAATACATCTGGATGTAAATACAAACATAATGAAGAAATCATACACAAAATTTACTTCCTTGACAACTGACATTTCCCAAAAGGAAAAGATATCCACTATATCTAAGATGAAAGCTACATTAGCTATCAAACCATCAGAGATCACACCGAGAAAACCCTTCATACAGCAGCAATTTGCTAGTACAAAAGAGTCAACGCTACAGAGACACAAATGACTGTGGTATACTTAGGATAGAAAACTGATGATCTAAATATATACTTACTGGGATATGTACTTTGAGTTTTTCTTCTAGGAAGGGAAATTCTTGGTGAAAGTTAACAACCTTTCTTGGCAATGAACTAGGCAAGAACTATTATGTTATGTGCTTGGGGGACACCATCTCCCCCCAGCAGCTAAGTAGCGCAATAGATGGAACGTTAGACCTGGAATCAGCAAGGCCTGAATTCAAATCCAGCCTCAGGCACTAGCTGTGTGACCCTAGGCAAGTCACAACTTCAATGTAACTCAGTTTCTTTATCTGTAAAATGAGAATGTTAATAGCACCTACTTCCCAGGGTTGTTGTGAGGATCAGATGAAATGTTTGCAAACTATTTTGCAAACAAACTGTAGAACATTATATAAATGCTAGCTATTATCACAAGTATCATTATAATGTATCTGTTCATGAATTCATGAACACGTCTGTTTCTTCTGTTTCTGTTGTGCTTATTTTTTTCCTGGCCTTAAGTGAATGAGTGTTGGAGACAGAACAGACCAGCTCTGAAATACAGAAAAGCTGTCAAAGGTCCTGTCATCCAAACCGGTAGCAGACTCTGCCAGTCACTGCAGAAGCTGACTCTGGCGAAGAGCCAACTCTGCTTGACCTAGCCCAGTGATTAATCAATTCTACTGGTAACAGCAGGGGAGCAACTTGTCCAACAGAGAATCTGGTGGAAGGGACACTCGATACCAACCACTTTAAGTTTGAGTTCACTCTCTCTGGGCCCAAGGTGATTGGAATGTTTTTGTACTTTAATCTTTGCTATCCCCTCCCTTAAATATTCCTTTGCAAAAGTCAGAAAAGGAAAGAAAAAGCCAGTCATACTTTCACCTAGTTTCACCCACCACTCTAAGATGAATTTCCAGACCAGACTGGTATAGGGGCAGACTTACCTCTATAAAAATGCAACAAGGCTAGCACAAGGATCAAATCTCTGACCTCAGTCTTACTCATAAAGATGCCCTAACTCCTGGACATAGAAGAAAAACAGATATTTCGACTCCAAAAAGGACAGATACCTGGCCTTCCAAAGGCCTAAAGATCCTTTAGGGCATTATGGATTAGCAGCAGCATTTTAAAGATGGAAAGGATCTTAAATATCATCTGCAATTAACTCATTTTGTAAAAGGAAACAGAGGTTCAGAATAGGGAAATAACTGAGTCAACAAAGTGAAGGATGGTTTGGAATAGGGAGAAACTCCATGCAAGGAACCCAACCAAGAGGTTGTTACAAATATCAAAGCAAGAGGGGATGAGAGCAGGAACTAGGGTGGTAGCTATGTGACTAGAGGGAAGAGGAGGGATGTGAGAGCTGTGACCGAGGTAGAGTGGACAAAATTTGGTAACTGATTAGATAAGGATGGTGGAGTAAGGGAGACCAAGAAACAGAAGGTCCTTTCATTCTGAGACTGTGGAACTGGGAGATTGGAATAATGGAGCTACTTGGAAGAAATAGGGTAGTAAGGAAGAGGGGAGTTGGTAGAAATGATCATTTGGAATGAAGTAATATTCCTGCTGTCCTTGTCCTGTTTAGATGATATCTACAGCATTATATTGAGTTCTGAGCATAGAGGGACACTAAATAAGCAAGAACATATTCAAAAGAGAGTGACCAGATTAGCATGGGGACTCAAAATCACATCACACAAGGACCAGTTGAAGGAACTAGAAACGCTTATCTTGGGGAAAATATGCTATCATCAGGGGAGATATGGTAGCTGTCTTCAAGAATCTGAAGAACCATTGTGTGGAAGAATGATTAGATTTTTTCAGTTTGGTTCCAAAGGGCAGAAATAGAATTATAGGTAGAAGTTTCCCAATCACTTCTTATAGAAAGTTCCATCCAATTTCTACCAGAAAGAAAGAGACTTCGTAATGACTAAAGCTGTCCAAAGAGGGAGTAGGTCCCTTGAAAGGATGGAGGTTTGCCATCCCTGAGATCTTGCAGCAAAGACTAGATGTCTATGAATAGGAGATCTGATAGAATACATGCATTACTAAAGGTCTTCCAATCAATTAACCAACAAGCATTTTACCTGCTATGTGCCAGGCAGTGTGCTAGGGACATGAATATAAAGTATGAAACTATCCCTAGATGATTTTGTGAGTCCTTTCCAATTCTGAGACTGGGATTTAGCAAAGATCGCACTATAAATTGGTGGCAGAGCCAGAACTAGAGCCAGAGTCTCCCAATCTAGTGTTCTTTCCACTTCTTTTGACTCCCATAAACTCTAAAACAATTTTGGCTAACTAAGGGATGCCGTTTTTGAGCATCCACTGTAATTTAGGTCTGCTCTGAAGTAGAACCATACGTGTCCCATGTGAACCATATGGGACACAGACAAACAGCATAGATTTGACCTCCCTGCCCTGGCCAGGGAGCCAGGAGGCTACTGTAAGGCTGACCCACAAGGAAATCAATAACCTTGGTTATCGTTTCTTCCCCAAACCTGTACATGGAGGACAGGCTAGAAACAGAAGAGCTCAGATCTGGTATCTGGCCCTAGCGTCCCAGCCAGCCACAAATGCTGCTCACATGAACTCAGTTTGCCCCCTTGTGGTAAAGTTATTTAAAGCACTAGTAAATAGCACACAGGCACACACAGAAAACTAAAATCCAAATTCTTTTAAGTATAGTTTCTTAGAAATAGAAACAGCTAAAATCAACTGCTCTGTTGCTATGTTATCAGGGACCTCATGCCTTGGTTCATTTTGTTCAGCAACACCCCAGGGAGTGCATTTTCAATTTGAAAAAAAAATTGACAAGAATAAATGGACTGCCAAAGCCTTTTCAGGAAACAGAAAAGGGTTTTTTGGTTTTGTTTTGTTTTAGGGAAAAGGTTTTATAAACTCTAGGTGAGCTGGCATTCTGAAGAATCCTGTTATCATTCTGTTGAGATTCCTCACATCTTGGCCAATTAATAGTCAATAAGCATTTAAGCACTTACTATGTGTACTGTGCTAAGGGCTGGATATACAAAGAAAGGCAAAAGACAAGTGCTGCCCTCAAGGAGCTCCCAACCTAATGGAGGGACAATGTGCAAACAACTATATACAAACAAGATATAGACAGGATAAACTGGAGAGGGAAGGCACTAGCATTAAGGGGGATGAGAAAGGTTTCTAGTAGGAAGTAGAATTTTAGCTGGGACTTGAAGGAAGTGAGGGAAGTCAAGAGGCAGAGACAAGGAAGGAGAGAACCCCAGGCATGGTGGACAGCCTGGGAAAATGCATGGAGTTAGGAAATGAAGTGTCTTCTCAGAGGGTGATAATGGCATTCATACAGCACTTTAAACTTTACAAAGAGTTTTACAAAAATTACCATTTGATTTTCACAACAACCCTGTGAGGCAGGTGCTGTTATAATCCCTATTTTACAGATGAGGGAACTAAGGCTCAGAAAAGTCAAATGACTTACCCAGAGTTACATTCCCACTATGGCACTCTATCCACTGTGCCAACCAACTGTCCTAACTAAAGCAAAGAGTCCAGTGTCACAGGACTGCCTAATTTATGAGGGAGAAAGGTATAAGAAGACTGGAAAGGTAGGAAGGAGCCAGGTTATGAAGGACTTTGAACACCAAAGGATTTCTTATTGGAGGTGACAGGGAGCCACGAGAGTTTACTGAATAAGGGGGATGATATGATCAGGGGAGAGAGCTTTGAAGAAAGAAGACCAACCAGAAGGTTATTGAAATAGCCCAAGTAAGAGGTGCTACCAGCGTGACAGGGGAGTTAAGAGAGAAGCCAAGCATAACCCCTAAGTTGTGAGCCAGGGTGACTGAAAGGATGGTGGTATCTTCAACATTAACAGGGAATTTAAGAAGAGAGGGTTTTAGGGGGAAGATAATGAGTTCAATTTGGGGCATGTTGAGTTTAAGATGTCTACACAGCCATCCCATTAGAAACGTGAGGCTAAAAGTCAGGAGAGAGGTTAGGCCTGGATAAACAGATCTGAGAATCATCTGCACAGAGATGATCATTGAATGAATGCATGGGAGATGATGAGATCACCAAGGGAAATGGTATAGAAGGAGACAAGGAGAGGGCCTAGGACAGAGCCTTCAGGGACGCTCACAGTTATCACACTAGCCCTGGAGGAAGATCCAGCAAAGAAGAAGGAGAAGGCACAGTTAAACAGGAAGGAAGAAAATCAGGAGAGGAACCCAGAGAAGAGGATGATCAATGTTGTCCAAGACCACAGAGGATGGAAAGGGATGAGGATTGAGGAAAGGTCATCATCAGCCCTGGCAAGGAAGACATTACTGACAACTTTGGAGGTTGGAAATCAGATAGTAGATGGTGAAGAAGAGAATGAGAAAAAAGCTATGACACCAACCGTAGACGACCTCTCAAGGAGCTGGGCTGCAAGACGAAGGAGAGATGTGGAATCATTCTTGGCAGGGAGAGATGGATCACAGGAGAGGAGAGACAGCAGCTAGACACTAGGCACTAGACAGGGGAGACTGAAGGTAAATGAGATAAGGAGGGAAGTCAGTGGAGTAACTGAGTCAACTGTGGAGGTGTAAAGAGATCGTCTAGCCAAAGTGAGCACCCAGTTAAGATGATATAACGTAAGTTTGAAGTGGATCTAGTCAGCACAACTTTATTTAGACAAGGAAAGGAAGAAAAGGAAAGGGAATAAGCACCCGTTAAGCACCTATTACGAACCAGGCACGATGCTAAGTACTTTTTACAAATATGATCTCATTGGACCCTCACAAAACCCTAATGGAAGATATTATGATTATGATTTCCATTTTATACCTGAGGAAACTGAGGCAAATAAAGGCTAAGTGACTAGTCCAGGATCATACAACCAGTAAACATACGAAGCCAAAGTTGAACTCATTTCTTCAAGACTCCAGGCCCAGGGCTCTATCCACTGCACCACTCATCTGCCTCTAAGCAGAGAGAGGGAAAGGGCTCTAATGGTATTTTTTGCAGAGGAAATATGTGACAAATGCTTGACTTCAAAATTCTAGTTTGTATATTTAGTATTTAAAGCTAAGAAAGACCATAGAAATCATCTAGAGCCCCTTCTTTTACAAAGGAGGGAACAATGTTGACAGAGATTATACAGCTGCCTAATGTGGTACAGCTAGTGAAAGCAAACACAGGCTTACACGCCAGATTCTGGACTCCAAGCTCAGGGTTTCTGTTGATAAAGTGCTTTGCAGCTTCAATCCAAATTTTTAGTCAGTTCTGACAGTCGATTAAGTAACTAGACCCTAGCAAGTCACACGGGCAAAATTGTGTAGCTCATGATAATGTTACTGATGACCTTTGACAGGTTCTGGAAAGTGTCTGCCCACATCACTGCATCTAACCCTCCCTACAGCTCTGTGATGCAGATACTACAATCGTTATCCCCATTTCATGTGTGAGGACATGAAGCCTGAGAGGTTAAGTGATGTTCCAGAAGCAATACTGTTTCCAATATCAGCAGAGGCATTCAAACCCAAGTCTTTACTGACACTAAATCCAGTATACTTTCCGCTGCCCCACAGTAAGTACATGAGAATCAGTATCATGACCCAGCAGAGAATGCTGGGAAAGTCCAGAAAGACAGGCAAAATGGGTCTTCACTACTCACTATATCTTGGAATGCTGTGTATTCACTTTCAGGCACCATACCTTAAAAGGTAAATTCCTTTCTTAAATCACAGAGTCAAACAAAAGCATCTAAAAGAAAATGACCCACTGAGCACCAGACACTGTTCTTGGGACACAAAGAGAAAAAGGACCAATGAACTTGGAACTACCAACTAAGGCAGGAGGGAAAGAACAAAAATAAAAAATGCCACAGTACAACTATGTCCATCAAAGCCCTAGCTGGCACAGCACAGCAAGTTGGTATGCCATTATCATTCTACAGGTAATTTCTATACCAACTGTGACTTGCTGCACTCCTTTCCCTGTGCCCTCTTTTAGCTGGCATGTTCCTCTAAAACCATAGCCTCAACATATAGAGAGAGAGTGTACAGAAACAGGTGAGGTCCTACTGCATGGTAACCAACTGACAGCTGCCTCATCCCCTGTCCCTCCACAGTCAAAGTCACACATTCTTCAAAAAAAAAGTCAGACACCTTCCCTAACTTTTCCTCTCCACTGGGATACAATTCCCCATAGAAGATTCAGGCATGGCCAGGGAGGGCCCAGAAGGTTCAAGTGCAGAGAGAGTCAGCAAGCAGTACCCCAGCACGGCCATGCTCACAGGCTCTCACAGCTGGAAGACATACACTGGCTCTTTAAGGCCTTACTGACTCCTACAATCCAAAATTGCTCTACACATAAGGTAAAAGGTATGTGATACAAGGGAGTTAGAATACTTGGTTTCAAATCTCAGATTTTATATTTTAGCTCTATGAATTACCCAAGGGTGATTCACTTAACCTAATTGTGTTTTGGTAAAAATTGTGAAGTCAGAGATAAAAAAACTGAAGACTTTAGAGACACAGATAGTATATTTGTTACTATTGTAAACTAAATGCAAAGGATTCAAAAGAGGAAGATAGATCTGAGAAATAAACAGGTAGCTTAAGAAAATTATATCTGAAAATGGGATTGAATTTCTGAACCATAGATTAAATTACAGAAATAATGGGCTTTTGGCAAGAAATGTAGTACACCTAACAACAGCTTAAAAAGCCATGTTTGCCTGGAATTTTGTAAATTTAATCAAACAGCCTTTAGAGGGGGAGCTAAAACTGCCCATTTGGCTCTGAAAAACTATGTACCCCGGAATAGCAAGTACAATACAGGAAAACAAAAAGACAAGATCCAAGAAGAAAGCCAGCTATAAAGTCCATGGCCTCAGATGTCAATATGCAAACACATAAGATAAAAAGGAAAGAATATAGGGAAGTGGAAGATCATTGTACTGTACACACACACACACACACACACACACACACACACACACACACACACACACTCTTGTGAGGAAATCCAGGAACCTAATGAGAGAAAGTGAAGAATCTTCTGATGAAGATCAATGAAGCATGAAACAGAAGCAACTGTCATACGATATACTACAGATCACTCAGACACATGAGGAATATGAGAAACAAACTTCACAAACTGTTACAGGAAGCATGATCTTAGTGATGGAGAAATTCAACTATTCAAAAATCAGCAGGTTTCTCTCCCTCTCTCTCTCTCTCTCGCTCCTCTGTCTGTCTCTATTTCTCTCTATCTCTCTGTCTCTGTCTCTCTCTCTCTCTCACACACACGCACACACACACACACACACACACACACACACACAATCAGGGCAGCTGATAAATTTGTAATTTGTTCAATGATCATTTCAACAATCACTTCAAAAGATGGAGGAAATGATGGGGGAACTGCAGTTCAGGACCTGCTTCTTACCAAGGAGGCACTTGCTGCTGAAGTAGAAATAATGGGAACCTTGGAGACAAGGTGTTGATTGAGAAGAGAAGAAGGGATCTGGGTACACATTTTAGAGAATCCAACAAAGCATGCAGAGGATACCATGGCCTAATATCTTGCAAGGCAACTCAGGACAATGGAAATCAGAAGCTCTTAAGAAGAAAATCTGAAGACACACACAAAAATGATTCAAACAAAGGGAAAGAGACGCTTGCCTAAAGAAACCTGATATGGTACAGGGAAAACTCATGAACAATCTCAGATTTTAAAAAGAGAGGAACCAAATTTGGAAATAAGGGCAAGTAACTAAGGATAAATACAAAAGAGTAGTATGGTCCTGTGCAATCTGTGTCAGGGGCTCTAAAAAGTGCCAAAAGCTGCTGAGGCTGGTGATGAATGTTCCAAGGAAAACAAAAATGGTTTGTTTTTTAAAGCGGTGTTTGGGGGGGAAAGATCATGGGCTTGTAGGCTTAGAGTTAAAAGGTATCTTAGAGGGTTATCTAGTCCAACCCTTTTATTTTACAGAAGCCCAGAAAGATCGAGTGACTAGTCTAAGTAGAAGATTTGAAGCCAGGTCCTCTAACTTCAAATCCAGCATTCTTTCTACTATGCCATCCTGCCTCCCAAAAAGATCCAAAGAAGAGACGGTGCAGATGATTGGGGTAGATGAGCAAGATAATGAACAAGGGTGAGAAAGCTGAACTACACAATTCTTCCTTCTATTTTCTCTTTCAAGGAAAAGTCTCTTTTCCTTGGGAAGGATAAAAGACTGGTTAGCATGGTGTGGAATCCCAAAGTCAATGAGGAATGATCAATCAGTTTAGTAAGGTTAAATACCAAACCTAGATGAACTATACACCCTCAAGTATGGTGACAATGGGATTTTTGATTGGCAGGCCTCTATAACTGACACTAGGAAGCTTGACTTCTGGATAATGGGAAAGATGCAGGCCAAACATACAAGGACAAATAAAGTCCTGATTTTTAAAAAATGCAAAAACAGAAGGGTTTTCAAACAACCTAAGGAAGGAGTTGGATTTCCATCCCTGGAAAAATTTCAGAATTCATTCTTCAAAGATGGCTTCTGAGCATTGCCAAAAGCGAGCAGAGATCTCCAAGATTCAGGCCTTGCCAGACGTGCCTCATTTCTTCTGACAGGATTAACAGCCTGAGAGTTGAGGGTAATGCAGCAGACATAGGAGATTTACATTCCAGCAAAACGTTTGATACCTCTCATGCTAGGCTTGGGACTGAGATAGAGAAATATGGGCTGGAGGACAGTACAATTAGATAGCTTTGCACAGGTTGAATAACTGAAGCCCAAACAGTTCACAGATCCTCTGATTCTGAGGCTGAGCTAAATGAGCCATTAACTTTAACTGCTACATAAATGTGAGTTACTGTCATTATAGTGTGGCACCCCCAAGTGGGAGAGACTGTGAATTAAAGCCAGAAAACAAAAAAGATTTCTACAGGAAGGAAAACTGGCTGAAGCCAAAAAGATGAAATTTCATAGGGACAAATATAATGGCTTTTCACTTGGGTTTTTAAAAATTAACCACAACAAGTACAAATGGGGAAGAATTGGTTCAAAGAAGTTCACATGTGAAAAAAGTATGAATGTTTCAAAAGACCATAAGGTCACAGGTAACAAGTACGAAGTGCATGTTAAAAAAAGCAAACTAATACCGATGTAAATGTGTGAGGTCTCCACAATTTCGGACATTCTCTCATTTTAAATCTCACATCTGGATTAAGAGGGGATTGTAAAAACGCACTGTCCTCTGCCTTAGGGTCCCCAGACCCCATCTGGAAGATTGGATTCAGTTCTGGAGACCAAGATTCAGGAGGGAAGTTGACCAACTGAAAGCTATATAAAAGGAGAAAAGTTGACAGGGGTCATATGATCAATGTCTTCAAATATCCAAAAAGCTGTCATGGGAAAGAAGGACCAGACTCTTTTTGTATACATCTCTAGGAAGGCATACTAGGCCCAAGGAGTGAGGAGTAGGAGGCACAGGTCAGGAACTGCAGAAGGACTAAATTGAGCCCAATCTAAGGAAGAACTTCCTAAGAATTAGAGCTGTCCCACAATCACACAACAGAATTGGCTGCCCCAGGAAAAGAGCTTCCCCAGCACCAGAAAGGTTTTGGAAGAGAATGAGAAGGATATTCCCACACTAGAAGGGAAGATGGGGAGATGGGCAGGGTAATCTATATCCCTTCCAACTCTCAAAACATATGATCATTCATTGTTCGGTCGTTTCAGTCACATCCAACTCTTTGTGTCCCCATTTAGGGATTTCCCTGGCAAAGATACTAGAATGGTTTTGCCATTTCTTTCTCCAGCTCATTTTACAGGGGAGGAAACGGAGGCCCAAGGTCACAAACAATGACTCCAGGATCTGCACTCTCTCCTCTACACCACTTAGCTATCTGATCATATGCGCAATTTCAAAAATCTTTCTTTCCAAGAATTATGATTCTAACTGCTATGATACTATCAACAGCATTTAGACTAACAATATTAGAGGCTCCATGATCACGTCTAAGTTTTACTTTCCTACATGGGTAGCAGGATTGACAGTTTTTTTTAAAAAATGCCAATTGGTGATATAATGGAAAGCATGTTAAACATGGAGTTAGAACACCTGGGTTTCAATCTCAGCTCTGCTACACATTACCTATGTGACCTTAGCCAAGTCATTTTCCTCTGAAGCTTGATTTGTAAGTTGAGGGTAGAGCTTCAGGGGATTTTCTAGATCCCTACCAACTTTAAAATACTACAATCCCATCACTTTTTTCAGACTACTAACAATTCCCTTAACTTCCCTTACTCCCTGAAAAACAGCAGCCTAAAGAAAAGTTTAGCTTTCAGGATGGACAGACCCCAGTTCACCTTAAGAAAACAAAAACAAAAACAAAAACATTTATTAAGCATCTACTTGTGCTGAATGATAGGTTACTGCTAAAGGAAGACACATGACATAGCTAATTATAATATACAATACAGCACAAGTGCATTACAAGGTATAAAATAAAGTGCTGTGTGATGTCTAAGGGGAAAAAATGATACTAGATCAGGAAAAAGTCATGGAGAAGGCAGTAGCTGAGCTGAGTTTTAAAGAACAGAACTCAAACAGGCAAAGAGAAGAGGGAAATGGGGGTATGAACAAAGGTTCAAAGACACAGGAAATGTCTGGGGAACAGAGACTCATTTGCTTTGGATGTACTCTGCGTACATGAAGGGAAGGAACATGAGGTTCTGTTAGAGAAAATAGCACCAGAATGGAACTTCACCAATCAATAGAACAATCTGAACTCTACTCAGGAGGCAACAGGGAACCACTAAATATTTTGGAGCAAAGAAAAGACATGGAAACATCCCAGGGTAACAACTATACTCTGTCACTCACGTTTAGATTACCATCCACAAAATCAATTACCCAGGAAAGTTAATGAACACAACCAGGAGGTAGGCAATCTAGTACGGGGCTGAGTCAGCAGGCTGCTACTTTTTAATAGTCAAAAGGGGGAAAAGGATATCTTGTTTTCCCAATGGCCATTCACTACCAAAGAAGGCAGACACTGGGGCCCAGGTAATTTTCATGCCCTCTCTTCATCCTAAAAACTATCTGGTTGTAATAATAGAGTTTGGGGAGCAAGTGCTCCATAGATGAGGTGGACAAATCCCCTTGAATTTGTGGTTGCTCCTCCTCCATCCAACCCACCAGTCAACTAGAATTTAACAAGCACTTCTGTATGGCAGGCATTGTGCTAGGCACTGGGGAGAAGCACAACGAGAGAAGCACAACAAGTGAAAAAATCCCTACTTACAAAAAGCTTAAATTCAAATGGGGGAAGTACACACACACACACACACACACACACACACACAGACACACACACACACACACACACACACACACACATATATACATATATGTATTTATGTATATTTGGATATGTGTGTGCATATACAAAGAGGCCGCTAGGTGGCACCATAGTGCACAAAACCCTGGATGTTGGAATCCAGCTTCAGACACTTATCAGCTGTGTGATCCTGGGCAAGTCATTTAACCTCTGTTTTCTTCACTTTCCTCAATTCTAAAACAGGGATAATATCAGCACCTACCTTGCAGAGTTATTGTGAGGATAAAATGAGAAGATATTTGTGAAATGCTCTGCAGATATTAAAGAGCTATGTAAGTGGTAGCTCTATTATTATAATTAATGATTAGTTACCTACAAGGTAGTTTGGGAGGGAGGGTACTAGCTCTCCTGACACTCTTGTGGACAAAGGGAGATTAGCAGTTGTTCATTGGAAAGGTTTTCTTCCCTTTCTTTGTCCATTTCCCTTCGTCCTCCTCACAAGCCCCATCTTACTTCTCATCCAATCCTTGTGCCATTAACCAGGCTTGGCCTCTAGCAAGTGCTTCATATGCTCTTTCTTTCATTCACTTTTCATTCATTCTTCCCTAAACATGATCAAAAGACTTGAAGAGAAAGAGATCCCTCAAATAATCAATTTACAAGAATTTAAATGTCTACCACGTGCTACTGTGCACATAGGTGCTGGGGAGACAAAGACCAAGATGAAACAGTCCTCAAAAGAACTACCATTCTCTCAGGGGAGACAACATATACATCTGCGTGCCTAAACGCAGAATAAACCCAAGGTAAATTACTAACAGCTGGGGGCTGGAAAGGCCTCCTGGAGAAGGTGGTTCCTGGCTGAGTTCTGCAGAGGTCAGGAAGTCTGAGAGACTGAAGAGCATGTGGAACTATTCCAGGCTTAGCGAGGCAGCTTCAGAAGAAGAGTGATAATGATAGCACTTCACAGTAAGTACATTCTCTCCTGGGATCTTCAGATTGTCTCATCCCCATTTCATAGATCAGGAGGCTGAGGCTCAGAGAGAGGCCCTGCTCTTCATGGCACAGCCAGGCCTCCTGAGTCTAGACCCAAGGCTCTTCCCCATCTCCCCAGAGCTGAGGTTGGTAAGAGAAGAGACTTCAGCTGGGCACAATGGAACAATGATCTTGCTCAACTCACCAAGTATTTATTAAGCTCCTCTGGTGTATAAAGCACTGGGGTGGCCATGGAGAGGGTTTAGGAAAGGCTTAGTTATATGGGCTCACGGATCTCACAGCTCCAGCAGGGAGAGAGCTAAAGGATCCAGCCCTGTGGTTTCGCTAGTGCAGGACCTCTGCTCTGAAACCTACCAATGGTACAGACATGCCTGGGCCCCTGAGAGTTCTCTTAGCTTGCTCAGAACAGCCAACATGTGTCAGAGGCTGAGCACGAACTCAGGACTTTCTGACTCCTAGGCCACAGTTCCATGACACATACACAGGCAACCAAACTACATAGACTGAGGCAGCAAGTCTGTCAAAGGCACAAAACAAGATGCTCTGTGGGATCTCAAGGGGAGAAGGGGCATTCTGACTTGAAAAGGGAAGGGAGAGTCAGGGAAGGCTTCCCCGAGGGGACTTTTCAGTTGACAGTTACATAGGAACTCAAATTCAAAAAGAGGGAGGGAAGAGAGCCAATGAACAAGGAATCAAAATGTGAGCAAAGGCCCAGAAGTGAGAAAGCCTGGGATGTTGAAGGAAAGGGAATAATGTGTTTTGGTGACAGCTGGAGTGAGATTAGGTTTGAAAGATGAAGCAGTGCCAGCTGTGGACCCTTGAGCACCAGGCCAAGAAACTCTAACATTACTCAGGGGGCAATAGAGAGCCAGTGGAAATTTTAAAGTAGGAATAACAGGACCAGATGTGAACATACTAAACCCCTCTAAGTGAGCGTATCTGTGACATCATACATGTAGAGCCTCCCTCCATCAGTGCAGATCACAAGCCATCCATGTCTTCTCTCCCCGGAGGATTCTTTTCTATAGTTCTATAGTTCCTCCCAAGAAGATCCACTCAATATGCTGAAAGTCACCTGTGAAGTCTTCTGGACCCTCCCACTGCAGCTCTCTGGTTGACTGTCTATAAGGGGAGTGTCTCCTACTTCCTACCTTAAAGTCTGGGAGTATTATAAATTGACTTTTATATGAGAAGAGAGAAAAAAATTCAAAACACTCACCTGTTCACTATCTTTAAGGATTCTCAGCACCAAGGAAGAAAGCTGTACTTGACCAAAGAAAGCTGGATCTTCCTAAAAGAAAAAAGAATTTGTAGCTGAGGTTTTCACATGTTAAGCTGGACCATGACCCAGAAATTCCACATACATACACACATACTGGAGTCTAGCATGTTAAAAGACATGCACTATTTTCTAAGCAATGAGAAAAAGAAAAAATAATGATACCCACAGAGCTTCAAAGTGTAAGTGCGTCTTGTTTCAGGAAACTCCAGTTGCAAAAATGATTTATCAAGAAAATTGAATGGGATGATTTTTTCTTTACAAAAGTAAACTTTTTAATTAGGCAAATAAAACAACACTAACAAAATACTGTGGCCCACAACAAAGCTACTGCTGTCTATGAGAAAACAAGAAGTCACCAAGAGAATCCCAGAACTCTAAGAGATGAAAACTTTTAGTTTAGCTATATTGAAAATGAGGAGACAGAGAAGACAGACACTTCAACAGAGCTTTTTGATTACCAAGTGGTCTACATATGTGATTTTGTCTGGTCACAAAAGTCTTTTGAGACAGGCAATGCAAGTAATATATCCCCATTTTATATAATAAGGAATGGAAGCTCCACAAAGAAATAATAAAAACCCTCATTCCTCTAGTACTTTGTAAATCAAGTGCTGTCTTCATAATATCCCTGTGAGGAAGGTGGGGAAATCATCATGCCCATTTCACAGTAACTAGAAACTGACACTCATAAAGCTCTAAGGGACTTGCCCACGGTCATCTAGGCATTAACACAGCCCGCTCATGAACCTAGGGTTCAACTCCAAGCCAGTGTTCTGTGCCATGCTGTCTTGCCAAGGCCAGTGTACTTCCCATTGTGCCATGTTACCTTGCCAAGGCTAATCCCCTATTCTTTGGGACATATCCAGTAGGCAGCTAGGGATGTACAAGCGGATCTCTGGGATATGGAGGTGGACACTGACCTCTAACTATAGATTGATTAACCAGTGGGCACAGCCAGACAACATGGAAGGCTTTAGGGATATGAAGAATGAAAGAATCCCTACTTTCAAGGAGTTAATGTTCTAGTAACAGACAGAGTAGTCTACCAAGAGAAATGCCTCAGGAGACAGGCAAGTTCCCCGTCACTGGAGGGGCTCAACAACCTGCTGAGGAAGTTGTGACGGGGTTTCCTGGATAAGGCTCGGACTGGGTGACTCTGACAGCCCCATCTTACTCTTAAAGTCCTGTGATCCTCCATCAGAAGTTTTCAAGTTGTTCTGTCAGTGGCACAATGGAATGGGGGTTGACATGCAGTGCTTACTTGGGCCTACAGATGGCTCCCTTGATATAGGGGAACATTAGGTGGCCATTTACAAAGAAACAATGGGATATATTTGAGCATTAACTATGCGAAGACAGAAAAATATTCTCAGTGATTAGTCACCAGTGGCATTGAGGGTGACTCCTGTTCCCTGCTTTGGGACATGAACACTGGGTAACTGGTCAAAAGCACAACTGAGGCTTCTCCAGGGATGGCAGACCAAGGGGCCGCAGAAGTAGAAGCCAAAAATAGTCCAGATGAATTGACAGCAGCCACCTCTGGAGGGGAAACAATTCTTAGGATGCTTCCTCTCACTCTTCTTTGTAAACTTAATGCTTTTTTCTGATGGTCCTAATGTATTTGCTAAGAATATAATTCCACCCTAGGGAAAAGGTTCCCCACAGTTCGAGCCGGTGACATCCACTCCTCTTACAAGTTTATAGGAAATTCCCAAATCTGTGTCACATCATGGATGGATACATGACATAATATACGTGGTCAATAGGCAGCCTACCCATCTTCCTGTCAATGACTCTTAAACTTCAATTGTCTAGAGCATTCATTTAAAATACCAGAGCAGTTCTAGAAACTCTACACCAGATCTTCTTAAACTTTTTCCACTTGCAGCCCCTTCAGCACTTCTTAAACTGTGAAGTGCTACTCTAGACCATGATAAAATGCCGTGTGCCTATAACACTGGGATTGTGAGATGACTTATAGGGCTGTGTATTTTGTTTGGGGATTTTTTTGAGGGGCAATTACACCATCGAAAAAAAGCCTATCCAAGGTCAGAACATCAGCATGAGGCTATCCCATGAGATACTTCAAATTAAGCTTTGCTCCTTTATTCAATGTCCTCTAAGGAGAATACCTATCTACCAACTTGACTGAGGTGCTCGAAGGAATACACTTTTATACCCTAAAACACCACAGAAAGTTGGACCTTTTTCTTTCTGGAGAAGGGCATACACATGGGTAGTGTGCTGAACACTCAGCTACGTAATCATGACTAAGCCGCCTCACCTCTTAACTTCCTCATCTCCGAAAAGGAGACAATAACATCCTCTATTTGGCCTATCTCACAGGACTGTAACGATGGCACTCAGGAAATCTCAAAACACTACATAAATGGGAATTGTTATTAATATGGAATTAAATGGAAAATTTTGGCAGGACATAGATAAAAAGTACATAGAATGCGAAGACATCGATGGGTTGCTCTTTGTAACAGGGCCCCAAGTCAAAGGGATTTTAGAGTCATTCAAGTAACCAAAATGCTACTTCCAAGTACTTAAGTCTTTCTTCCCCAGCACATTCCATATGTATGTCAAAGGCACCCTAAGTTTCCGTCTTCTTTATCTCTTTTATACTGCTTTTTTGGCCACATCAAATCCATCCTATTCTTCCTCCTCCTCTCTTACTCTCCATTCGACCGTCACCCTGTGCTTCAAAGGGTCAATGAGGAGACAAAAGATAGAAGGAGAAAGAGAGAGCACTCTAGGAACTGAGGACAACCATCATAAAAGTAGAGAGCCAGGAGATGGAGCATTATGTGTGAGCAACAAAGAGGATCTCATGGCTGGACTGCAGGACAGGGGAAGGGAGGTAAAGCAAAAGACCAGAAACGCGGAAAGGGGCTGTGTGGTGAAGAGCTTTAAATACAAACTGAAGGATTCATGTTTGTTCCTAGAAGCAATAGGGAGTTACTGGAGTGACATGGTCAGACCTGTGCTTTAGGAAAATTACTTTGACAACATGTGGAAAATTGATTGGCCTGCGGGGAGATTATAAAATCTGCAACAAGCACTTATTAAGCTGGCTGGCCCAGGGGGAGAATTTTTAAAATATGTAGTAAGAATTTATTAAGTACTTACAATATGTCACACACATTACAAGCACTTTACAAATACCTCATTTTATCATCACAACTCTATAAAGATAGGTGCTAGTATTGTCTCCAATTTTACAGATGAGGAAACTGAGGCAGGGAGGTTAAGTCACTTGCCCAAGGTCACACAGCTAATAAGTGAAACCAGATTTGAAGTCAGGTCTTCTTGACTCCAAATGGAAAGCTATTACAATAGTGCAGGCAAGAGAGGATAAGGACCTGAACTAGGGTAGCAGCTCTGAGTGGAAATACAAGAACATATTCAAGAGATATTGTGGAAAAATAAATGGCAAGATTTAGCAACTGATGACATACTTGGGATGATGGGAATGAGAAATGAAGAGTGGAGCTGAAATTGTGAGCCTGACTGACTTAGAAGGATGGTGGTACCCTCAACACTAAAAGAGAACTTTAGGGCTAGGAAAGGTAGATTTGGGGGGGAAAGATAATGAACTTGGTATGTTGTGTGACATTCAATTCAAAATGGTTAATAGGCACCTGGCGACAAAAGAATGAAGCTTAAAAGAGAAACCATCCAATCCCCAATCAATAAACAATTATTAAATATCTATTATGTGCCAGGCCCTGTGCTAAAGGCTGGGCATACAAAAAGAAGCAAAAGACAGTCCCTGCCTTCAAGGAGCTCACTATCTAATGGGGGAAGATAACAAGCAAATATATACATACAAACAAGTTACATACAAGATAAATACAATTAAGAAGGGTTGGGGAAGGCTCTCTGTATAAGATGGAACTTCTGTTAGGACTTAAAGAAAGTCAGGGAAGCCAGTAGGCAGACATGGCAAGGGAGGGCATTCCAGGCATGGAGGACACCAGAGAAAATGCCTGGATCCAAGAAATGGAGGTCATTGTTACTGGATTAAAGAGAAGGAGTAAGAAGACTGGAAGCATAGGATGGGGCTAGGTTTTGAAGGGCTTAGAATGGCATGTGAGGATCTGTATTTGATCCTGGAGGAGATAGGAGCCTTTGGAGTTTATTGATAGAGAAGTGACATGGTCAGACCTGTGTTTTAGGAAAATCACTGGGGCAGATGGAAGTTAAGCAACTTGCCCAGGGTCACATGGCTAGAAACTGTCAAAGGCAGGATTAAAACTAGGATCTTGCTTGAGGTTCAGTGCTCTATCCACTGTGCTAAATATTTACATTTATAGTTCAACCTCGTAACAACAATAGGCTACATCTTACTGGGACATATACTCAAGACATACATTTGTCAAATCTGATGACATTATTTGCTGATAATTCACTTGAGCAAAAAAGATACTATGAGAGTCTTGAGCATGACAGTCTCATGTCCCGACTCTTAAGCATTTTCAACAGCTATACCTCCTGCCTAGAACTTTCCCCCCGCTCATGTCTGCCTCCTGACTCAAGGAATTCCTGCCTTCTGTAAAAAGCTTTCCTATCCTCAATCTAAGTGACTTCCTCCTGAGATTAACTCCAATTTACTCTGTCTATATTATTGATATATAGCTGTTTGCATGTTAACTTCCCCATTAGACTATGAGTTCCCTGAGAGCAGGGACGAGTTTTTTGCCTTTCTTTATATCCCCAGAGCTTGACACACTGCCTGGCACAGAGTAAATGTTTAACAAATGTTTGTTGACTGACTGTCAAAAGGAACCAAGAAAACATTGCCAAAGATTATGAAGTTTGAGGCAAAAAGATGAAGGCCACAGAAACACAGGTGGTATTTTCATCACTGCTGCCCACAGAAGGAAAAAGATATAGAAGATGTGTTTATTTGGGAAGTGAACATCTGGTGAAGAAGATGGTATATGAGAATAGGATTTGGACTCCTGTACTATGGCTTAAAATATAAAAATGATAACCTCCTGGCTACAGATAGAATGCACCCAAGAGTAAGAATGTATTTGCCTGATATCTTACAAAACTAATCAAAATGGAAACATTAAAAGGATAAAGGAAACAAAAAATGCCCCTGTCTGTCTGTCTACCAAGCTAGCTACTAATACAGAGCAACTACAATGAAGGAAAGAATGGTCATTCAAATACCTAGAAGTTCACAAAAGACAAAACACCAGAAAAGAGTCAAAAAGTAAACTGGAAATGTCTATACACAAGAACTAACAGGGACACGATTACCAAACTACATAAGGAGAGAGTAAGAAAGCAGCTAGCTGCCCCTGTTCAATCAATAAGCATTTATTAAGTGCCAGCTGTGGGCCAGATGTTATCCTGGGAATACAGATAAAAAGAATGAAACTATGCCTGCTCCCAATGCAAAACAATAAAGCAAAGTTTTCTTAGGAGTTTGGCTTAGGATGATAGCTTGAGAAGATGTGGTAGAATCTAGAAGAGGAATCTGAAGTATGGTAGAGACCTAAACATGTGAAGTCTGTAGGGAAGGGGCCAGTAGACAGGGACAGACTAGTGATTGAAGAGAAAGGGGGAATGAGTGAAGGGTCAGTCAGCTGGAGAGCTGAAAGAGAAGAGGACCAAGGGTACGGTAGAGGGGCTGGCCCTTGGCAAAGAGAAGAGCCATTCATTATCAGAAACTGGAAGAAAAGAAGAAAATGTAGGAATGACATCTAGGGCTTTTGAAATGAAGAAAAGGGACCCCAGACAACAGAAATACAAGAAAGTTTAACAAATACAGAATCCAAGGAAGGCAGAAGCAATGAAATATATTACCCCAGAAAAAAAAGGAAAACACCTTAGAAATCATCTGATTCCAGAATTATAAAATCATAGACTATTAGAGCCAGAAGGGGCATTGGAATGTGGCCCATCAGAATTGGGGAGGGGGTAGTTTAAATATAAAATGACAGTTGAAAGGAACTTTAAAATCCAATTCAATATAAATATCTATTAAAGGACTGAAAATACAAAGATGAAACTGAAATAATCCTGCCCCCAAGGAGCCAAATACATTCAACTGGAGGTAAACAACATGCCCACAGATAAGGTGATATAAAATAACTTGGGGAGAGGCTGCAGGGAACACACCCAGGGAATCCTGTTCCAGTAGGAGATGACTGAGCTTCAAAGTGTGCTAGGGACTCCAAGGAGACAATCAAGAAGGAGAACATTCCAGGAATGGGGGACAGCCTGTGCAAAGGCCTGGAGTTGGGAGATGGGATATTGTGTCTGGTGAGCAGCAGGAGACCAGTTTGGCTGGAATGAGCAGCATGTGAGAGGAGAAAAGTAAAATTAGTCTGGAAAGATAAGTTGGAGCCAGCTTGTAAAAGGTGTTAAATGTCAGAGTGGTAGCTTGCATAGAGGAGTTTGTCCCTTTATCCAGCAGGCACTAGGGAGCCAAAGTAGCTTCTTACGCAAAGTTCCATGGTCAGACTTATGTTTGAGGAATATTTATTTGGTGGAATAATGTTTATTTGTGTGGAAGATTGATTGTTCCTTTTTGTCTTAATACATGCTTATGTTGAGTTGAATTTTAAGGTTCCTTTGAGCTGTCCGATTCTACGTTGAAGCCCCTCCCAGTTCAGACCTATCCCCTCAGTTCCAACAGTCTTGCCCTGCCCCCTCCTCTAGATGGGTTCTATTTCCTCCAAACCCATGTTCCCAGAGCAGCCTGCTTTGCCATAGCTTCATAATACCTATATTTATGATTCTGCAGTCTGTCTCATGGCAACAGTTCAGAAAATACAGATGCTGTGAGCTCATGAGATGGCAAGTAAGTGTTACTCCCGTCTCCTAGAGAAACTCCCTGTTTACACAGAACCTTTAATCATTATCATAAGGTCAGTGGGGATGGAGGGCAGGATATCCACATGGAGGGGCAACCTGAGTTAAAAGTGCAGTATTGATCTACGGTGCTTTGTGGCTGCATTGGAGTCAGAAGACATGGGTTCAAGTCCCATCTCCACCATCAAATTGTTTAACATAGCCTGTGCCTGAGTCTCCTTATTTGTAATATGAAAATAAAAATTATTTGCGCTGTTCACAAGGTAGTTTATAAGCAAAATGTTCTATAACAATAAAGCACCATAGAATTGAGTTGTTATTCTCAGCTACATTAATGCTACTTCCTTGTCCTATTCCCTGTTCTCAGAGGTCAATATCAAAAGATGAGACAGGAATCCAACTTGAATAGAAGAAATTAATTTGATGACTCTAGAGGACAAAAATTATTCTGTCTTTTAGAATAAAGTAGATACTCCTGATTAGTCATGTAAAAGGAAATAAGTTTTCAACACAGAACCTCAAGTGGAAGGGAATGGGTCAACCAACATGTCACAAACCAAAAAACACAAAATGTCAAAGCTGAAAAGAACTTTAAGAGCTGATTTAATCTAATCCCTCACTTGAAAAAAACTACGGTACAGAGGAGAGGAGGGGACTTGCCCAAACTCACACAGTAAGTCAACATCTGAGCCAAACCTCAGAAGCAGAGTTCGCGACCAAGGTCACTACAACTCAGTCAACAACCTGTTATACTGGCACCAGGACCTTCCTCATCAGCTCCAGTTCTTACTTTTTCACCCCAAGTTCTAAGCTCAAGACAATAACATTAATGAAGCCATGAAGAGGACTCTCAACTCTTGGGGTTCTTGGTGTTTGGTCACTGCATGGCCAAACTTGTACCCATGTGACACTATTTTCCAAAGCATTTTCAAACAAATTCACTTGGGGCTTTCTCAAGAACCTTCCTCGGTAGGTGAGCAAGAGAGTTCTCTCTAAATATCCCTTCAATCTATATCTATATATAGCTACACAAAGGTATATAAATACAGATAGGTACATAAAGCCCAACTGAGAAACCTGAGCAAACTACTTCCCTTTCTGCCCCTTAGGGCTTAGACTAAGGTTCTAAGGTCCCAGTTTTAACACTCTGTGTGCTAATCATCCCTTCTGGCTCTGACCTTCCAGTGTCTAAGGTCTCTTGTAGCTCTGCCCCCACATAACCTAAAGTCCCTTTCAGCTCTGACCTTCAATGATTCTATTACCATCAGAAAAACTTAGTAATCTGCCTTACCAGTTATCAATACTGACAAGTTATGAGAGCTAAATTTAACATCTGAACCTAACCCTCTTGCACACTTCCCTGTTTCTGCACCACCAACCTTACAGTCACCTGACTGCAAAGCCCCATTTTATCTTCCCTCCCCACCCTACATATCCAATTTATTGGTTGATCTTGCTGCCTTCAGGACATTTCTCCTGCCGACTCATAACTACCATCTTAGCCAGGGCTTCCTCACCTCTGGCCTAGATGACTGCTAGACCACCATCTTAGTTGGTCTCCCCAACTCAAGTCTCTCTGGTCTCTAATCTGCTTTCCCCATAGCTATTAAAGGGATCTTCCTTAAGGACAGGTCTGACCTTTGCCACTTTCCTACTCAATAAACTGCAATGGCTCCCCATTTCCTCTAACATAAAACAAACTCCTCTGTTTGGTATTTGAAGCCTTTTACCCCCTGGTCCCAGAACCTGACCTTTCCAGCCTCATTACCACTGCTCTCTTTCCTACATGTTGTGGTCCAAGCCAGGTTGCTTCCATATCCTTCCTCACCCTCAGGACTCCATCTCTGTCTGCCTCCAGGCCTTAGCACGAGTGTCCTCCATGCTTGCAAAACACTCCCGCCTTCACCACTTCTGCAGACTTTACTTCCTTCAAGACTCAGCTCAAGTACTTCCTTGTAAATGAAGTCTTTTCTCATTCCCCAACTACCTTTTATCCTTGAACTTTTTATTTTGTATGTACTTATTTGCATAAATATATACAATATTACAAATATGTACATGTTATCTCCTGCCAAAAGACTATAAAGCACTCTGAGGGAAAGAACTGTTTAATTTTGTCTTCAGATCTTCAGTGTCTGAGAAATGGTAGGTGCTTAATAAATGTTTGTCAATTAATCGAATTGATACAAACTAAGCTAAATTATATCATGATCTTATCTCCATGTTATAAATCAGGAAACCTCACTCACTTACAAAACAATGGACCAGAGCCTCCCTATATGACCCTAGCTAGAACAGAGCTTTAGGAAGCCTTGATTATAGTAACACTGAGACATTATGCTACTTGTTAGTAAAATTCACCAACAGGATCTCATTACACAGAACTGTCCTAATGGGTTCAATATCTTTGAAATGTTATTAAAATGTTCATATCCCATCTCTCAGCCTCAGTTTCCTCATTTGCAAAATATAAATAATATACTAGATACCTCACAAAATGGTTGTGAGGAGTAAATGAAAATGCAGAGTACTTCCTAAGATGTAAGAATTATATAAATGTGAACTGTTATTTCCCTAACTCTCCCTTAGAGGTATACTGAAATTTCACACTCACAAAAATCAGGAACCCTCTCCCATCAAATTACTGATTACCTGCTTCCATCAAGGGCAAAAAGTCCACTAAACAGAATAGAAAAAGGCAAACTGTCACAATAAATCATTCCTGTCTCTAGAAAACAAAAAACCCCACAACAGGCCTCCTTCTGGTCACTAAACAAAGTGTGCCCCAGGCCCCTCCATTCATCTCTAAACAATTCATTGCCCTATTTGCTTCCGGAGCTTCTGAAGCTCAGAACATTCAGACAGAATTTGCTTTGTGCATTCATAGGCTTTAGAGCAGAAAGGGAGCTTCAAGACCATACATTCTAACACCTCCATTTTACAATTATGGAAACTGAGTCTCAGAAAGGGTAAGCAAGGCCTGAGGTCACAGAGGTAAAAAGTTACAAAGCCCAGGTTCTGTGCCATGAAATCCAGAGCTTTTGTCACTATATCATACTGCTTTAATGTGATCAGAGCAACTTCAGTCACGTAATCAAGTTCATTCTTCCCAGTCCAACCCTTAAAGCTCAGAGAACACCAGCTTCTGAGGATCATCTCACCTTCTGACATGCTATCAAGTTGTATCCACCGTAGCTGTACTCAGACAGCCTGGACACATAACATAAGCAATCAATTATGATGTGGTTTTTTTAAATTTTCTTTTCTTCATAATGAATTTAATTGTCAACAGACATTTCTGTATGCAAAGAACAAAAAAAAGTACTGAATGACTATTTTTTCCACTCTTTAGAGATCCAATTTATGATCAAAATACACGATAATATCCTCTAACATGTGGCCAAAATTTGGGCATATAAAGGTTTTATAATAGGTCTTGTTAGAGACCTGAGAGACCATAACAGGGAAACAAAGTTCCAAGGCTGAGTTTAAGGTTATGTGCTGAGACAGGTAATAGTGATAGGCAGGGGACTGGGTGATGCAGTCTGAGTCTTTTTATTTGGTGCTTGCCAAATGCTATAGAATGTGACAATATCGCAAAATAAACAAGAGCCAGATCAGACTAAAAGGCTAATGCCAAAATCAGGCTTCCTAAGCAATGTTCCAGTAGCCAGTTTTCAAAATTATGGTAAGTTTCACTTCCAAGTTAATGTTTCTGAGGAGAGATCTCAGGTTGACCTGGATAAAAAGTGATCACTGGCTTGGATTCCCTGAGGTAAGTGTTCTTTGGTAACTAACAGCAACCTACATTAAAATGGAGACTTTCTACACTGGGCTGCCATTGTTGGCAAAGAAAATAAGAGATCACTTTTGATATTCCCCTCTTTTATTTGCTTTTTAAAAATTATTTTATCTTAATTTATGGAATTAAACAAGTATTTCTGTAACAGTACAATAAAATAGATGATTGTACACAAAACTGCAAATCTACTATGTATAACTTGTTATTCCTGTCAAATATGCAACAAAATTGTCATTAATTCATCAATGTAAATCAATTCACAACTCTACCAAGAATGAATTAATGTGAATTATTTGCTTTTTAATCAGCACTTCTCTTCTCGTTTTAAGGTATTCAAGAAATGAAGAGGTTAAGGACAAGAAGCCCCCAGTTTGCCAACTGGTTCTTTGAGAAGCCCTAGGCTAGGACTTCTAGCCCCTGCACTGCCAATGTCTTTTTTTTTTTAAGAGCCTGGACAAGTCCTTCATCCTATCAAGGTTTGAGTTTCTCCATCTGTAAGGAATTTCAAAGGTCCATCCCTTACAACTCCACATTTTATACTCTGAGGTCCCTCAAGCAAGTTCCTGGATGAGGATTTTCCAGAAATTGCATATTTTGTCAATATCCTATCTAAAAGATGGTGCCCAAAAGTAAACATACTTCTCTAGCTGTGGTCAGACCAGGACAAAGCACAAGCCAATTAGCACCAATCTGAATCACAATCTTGTAATAAAGCAGGTAATCACCATTACAACTCACTTCTTTTTTTTAATCACATTTTCCTGAAAGTCCACCCAGAGAGGTGGTACAGTATTATCCTGATTTTACATATGAAGAAACTTGAAGGGTTACATGGTTTGTCTAAGGTTCTGTGGCCAGTACACAGCAGAGCTGGGAATCTTTCTTCCCTTCCCTCTAGCCTTTCTTTGACTGCCTCATCCAACTGGCCTCACCAGTAGAATATTAAAAGAGAAATAGAAGATTTGTGACTAATTTGTTCAAATGTAGGAAGACCTCTGTCCCCTTACCAATCCAGGTGATGCAGTGGATAGAGCACCAGAGCAGGAGTCAGGAGGACTGAATTCAAACCTCACCTCAGACACTTGACACTCACTAGCTGTGTGACCTTGGGCAAGTCCCTTAACCCTAATTACCTCATCCTGGGTCATCTCCAGTCATCCTGATGAATATCTGGTGACTGGATTCAGATGGCTCTGGAGGAGAAGTGAGGCTGGTGACCTGCACAGCACTCCCTCACTCTAAACAAAGTCAAGTGCTTCAAGTCATGTCATTATTTTTCTGATGGTCTTTTTCGTCAACAAAGGATGAACACACCTTTCCCACCTTAGGAGATAGTTATCATGAAGTGTTGGAGCAAAAAAAATAATAATAATTCATTTGGTTGCCAAGCCTCTCACACTTTTGTGAAGCTGGTGCTTGAACTGTTTTGTCCTGCAGACAGAAAGTTCATCTCCAGGCCACAGTCAAAGGCTTTCCAGTCGGTAAACCAGAGCTTGTGCTCTTGGCAGGGCCATCAAGAACTGCTAGTCCCACGAGAAAGATTTTAATGGATATTTCTAATCTGCCAATTCTGCAAGTGAGGAGTCATGTTAAGGAAAAAGTTGAAATTAAGGGCTTGCAGTGACACTTTCTTGGATTAGATCTATCCACATTTTGCCCTCTGGGTCATTGGTAAGAAGAATGAAGAGTTAACTGTATCAGAAGTTCCTTATAACTAACCACAGATGTCACTACATTGGACCTCACGAGTTCATAGATCTCCATCAGACTTCCAAGGTTATCTGATACAATCCGTATCTGAACAAGAATACTTTATTTCAAGAAGGTTTGGTTGTTTACAGAACATCAGAGCTGAAAGGGCATTTAGAACACAAAACATCGTGATAATAACTTCAATTTCTAAAGGACTTTGGAGTTTACAAAACATTTTCTTCAAAACAATCCATAGGACAAAGAATACAAGGACTACTGTTTCCACTCACAAGCTAAGTCCCACAAACCTTTGGGAGATGGAACATCTTACCGAAGGTCTCACAGGTATTAAGTACTGAAATAAGATCTCTGAATCTAGCTCGGAGTGCAAGGGGCTTTTCACAGTGGTTATCTCTTTTATCTCAAAGGCAGTCAGTCTCCTAGCATGAACCCCAAGAATTTCATGACATCAGAGGATGTATATTTCTATTGTCTCTTTTCCTTATAAGACACTTTGCATGAAATATCAAAGAACCTTCCTTAAGGTTCTTCCTTAAGTTATGTTATGTTCAGCCATCAATTATCCGCACAACAACAATATAAATGTGTCACAAACCAAGAACTGACTTAAAGCTAACAAAGACAGAAGAGTTTATGAAGCAGAGATCCTGTTCAGTGGCAAGCTTCCCTATACTATAAATGGGTAAAAAACAATCTAGTCTAGGACCCTCATTTTTCCCATGAGAATGTGAAGTAGGACTGAAGAGGAATAGAGGAGAAGAGACTTGCCCAGGGTCACACAGACAGGGAAGGGCAGAGCCAGGGCTGGATTTCATCTCTTCCCTCTCTCAGCCTGGTTTTCTTCCTACCAATTATGCCCGCAAAACAGACAGGGAACGAGAGTCGGCAAATGTTCTTTTCCAAGGTAGCCATTCATGTGATTTCAATTAACAGTTATTAGATGGACTCTCTAAACAAAGTACAGGAAAAAAATGAGGTTTTTTTTCCTCATTTACATAACAGTATCATTTATGCTTTAGAATCATAGAATGTCACTGCTAGAAGAGACTGTTTTAAAAATAGAGAACATCAGAGCTGTAATGTAATTTCAGAGCTAGAAGAAGCATTAAAGAGCATCTAATTATATCTCAAAATCAAAAAATACAGAATTTCAGAGTTGGAAGGGACCTCACTAACCATCTAGTCCAACCTTTTCCTGAAAAAGAATTCCCTCTACCCTATGCTGGACAAGTACATGCCAACAAAGCTTAGACTTAAAAGAAATGGATATTTACAGAAATGTAATATTTGGATTAATAAAACAAAAAAATGGATAATTCAGATAATTAATCTCAAAAGATGTTAAACAAGCTATAAACAAACTCCCAAAAGAAAAAACTCAGGACCAGATGGATGATTCTATCAAACATTCAAATAACATTTAATTCTGATACTACATAAATTATTTGCTAATACAAGAAAAGAAAGTATGCTACCAAATTCCTTCTATGATACAAATATTCAATACCCAAACAAGGGAGAGACAAAGCAGAGAAAAAAAACAACAAACTATAGACCAATGTTCCTAATGAACACTGATGAAAATATTAAATAAAATATTAGGAAAAAATGTTATGGCAACATGTTAAAAAATATCACGTGCTATGACCAGGTTGGGTTTATACTAAGCATACAAAGTGAGGTTCAACATTAGGAAAATTATAAATATAAAAGACCACATTAACAGAAGAAACAAAAATCATCACTATATCTACAGATATAGAAAAATTTTGACAAAATATAGCACTTATTTTCAATAGAAAAATTTAAAAGCATAGGAATAAATGGGGTTTTCCTTAATATGATAAATAATAGCTATTTAAAACTAAGAGTGAGCATTATACCTAATAGAAAAATACAGGCCTTTCCAGGAAGACCAGGGAAAAAGCAAGAATATTCATTACCACCATTATTATCTGAGAGAGTTTTAGAAATGTTAGCCATAGCAATAAGATAAAAATAAATTGATAGAATTAGTAGGCAAAGAGGAAACAGTATTGATTTTTGTACATATGACAATCTACTTAAAGAACTCTGGATATTCAACTAAAAAGATACTTGAAAAATTGGCAACTTCAACAAAGTACCAGAATATGAAATAAACCTACATAAATCATGAGATACATAATCAACAAAATTCAGCAGGAAAAGATAAACTCCAAAATAACTATACAATGTATAAAATATTCCACACATACAGCAACTGCATGAATACAATTACAAAAGAACCTACAGAAATAAAGACAGACCTAAGTAACTGAAGAGACATTAATACTTGGGTCATACCAATAAAATAGAAACAACATAACTACCCAAGTTAATGTATTTATTCTGTGCCATACCAGATTACTAAAGCATTGTATAACAGAGCTAGACAAAAATGAGACGATTCATCTAGAAAAACAAAAGGTCAGGAATCTCAAAGGAGATATTGGGGAGAAAAAACCTGGGAAAGATGTGGAGCCTGGCAGAATAAGATTTCCAACTATACTACAAAGTAGTAATCAACCAAAGCATTTGGCAGTGGCTAAAAGAGATTAATCGAAGAAACTGGGTACAAAACACAGAAACAAATGAACATTGTAACATAGCGTTTAATAAACCTAAAAACCTAGCTACTGATTCACCTAGCAAAGGCCTCACCATTCTACAAAAAAAAAAAAAAAAAACTGCTATGGAATCCAGATAGCAATTTAACAGAAGTTAGGTTTAGATCAACATCTCAAATCATATATATCCAGACAAATTTCAAATAGCTATATTAAGGATCACATCATAAACAAATTAGAGGAGAAATGAAGAAATTACCTATCACAACTATGGATTGCAACTAAAATTACAAGGGAAATAGTAAATTGGGTAAAAAGTCTTTACTGCAAGCTTCTGTGACAGTAGAGATATATAGGGAACTTATCCAAATTTATAAGAGTCATTCCCTGATTGATAAGTGTTCAAAGGACATTAAAAAGCAGTTCTCAAAGGATGAAATTCAAATTATCAACAGACATACAAAAAAATACGTTTTGAATCACAATTAGGGAAACGTAAATAAAAATAACTCTGACATTTCAACTCACACCTATCAGAATGACCAAGATGACCAAAAAAAAAAAAAAAATAGGAAAATGGCCATTGTTGGAGGGGCTGCAGGAAAATAGGCAAAATTAGTGCACTTTTCATGTCAGTTACTCCAGCCATTCTTGAAAGCAATTTCGATCTTCAAGTCACTAAAAACCATGTATAGCCCTTGACTCACTATTAGGCTGAAACCCCCAAAAAATCAAAGGAAGATGAAAACAATCTATATATAAAAAACCACTTATAGAAGCTTTTTGTTGTAGCAAAAAAACAGAAACAAAGAAGTGCCTATCTATAAGAAAGCAGCTAAACAAATTACAATATAGGAAGGTTATGGAACACTATTGTGACAGAAGAAATAACAAAAGGCATAGTTTCAAAGAAACTTGGGCATACTTACATGAAATAATACAGAGTGAAATGAGAAGTCCCAGGAGTACAACGTATATATAACAACAACAATACTAGAAAGAAAAACAACCTTGACACACTTGAACTCTGATGAATGCAATGTCCAATCAAGATTTCAGAGGTCCACTGACAAGATTTGCTACCTAACTCCATATAATGAAGTCATGAAGTCAAGATGCAGAATGAAATATATATTTTCCAGACACAACCAAGTTTTGTTTTGCTTGACTGTTTATATTTCATATGAGAGGTCTGTGTTTTTCCCTCTCAATTTAGGTAGAGAGTTGGGGGTGGGGGAAGGAGCTGACTTTGGTGAGGTCTAGCAATAGGGTTACCAACATTTTAAAAAAGAAGAAAAGAGGACCACTACAGTATTTTTTCTAAAACACAAAATAAAATGGAAGCAAGGTCAATAAGAAACATAAAGTAGGGCAATTTTGAAAATAACATGTTGAATTTGTTGTATACTTGGACAGAGAAGCAAGCTCTATGTGGTTCAAATACTTGGCTGTGTGTGCAATCTTTATTCTGTTCTGCTTTGTATAAAGAAATGATCACTGTACTTGGTGTTTAAGTTCAAAAGAGAAAAAAATGTAACTGACAATATTACTTAAGCAAATTTACTTATTCAATAGTACCAACTAAACTACCAAAGACCTAGGAAAAAAAGTAATAAAATTCACCTGAAGAAACAAAAGGTCAAGAATTTCAAGAGAAATAATTTTTTTAAAAAAGTGGGAAGGAAGCAAGAGTTTAGTAGTATCAGATCTCAAAATATCTTACAAAGCAGCATATGGGTTAAAGAATAGAAAACTTAATCAGTGGAATAGATTAGGTGCACTACATACAGAAGCAAATAAATATAGTAGCATAGTGTTTGAAAGGCCCACAACTACTGAGCTAAAGACATTATCTGACAAAAACTGCTGGAGAAAATGGGTAGCAGGGTGATAGACATTAGGTTTACATCAATATCTCACTTCATAAAGAATTCATGTGTTAAAAAAGGATAAAGAGAATCAAAGACAAACAATTTTGATTACTTAAAATGGAAAAGCTTCTGCACAAAATAATGCAGTTGAAGTTAGAAAGGAAGTAGTTAATTGGGAAAAATTTAGAGCAAATTTTTGTGATGGCAGTCTCATATTCAACATATATAAAGAACTGATTCAAATTTTTTAAAACAAGTGCCATTTCCCAAGAGTTCTCAAAGGAAGAAATCCAAACTATCAACAGACATGCTCCAAACTGTTAGTAAAAAGAGAAATACCAATTAAAACTTTTCCACTTTGGCAAAGATGACAAAAATGGAAAATGAAAATAGTTGGAGGGGCTGTGAGAAAAACCCAGTAAGGCTTCTGGTGGAGCTCTGAGTTGGCTCCAGTTATTCTGTAAAGCAGTTTGGAAGAAGTCATTACTTCTGTCAAACTGTTCATATCCTTTGATCCATGATACTACTTTAAGTCCTACACCCTAAAGAGATCAAATAGAAAATCCTGTGTTTGGCTTTTAAAACCTTCATAACCTGGCCCCTTCCTACCTTTCAAGTCTTCTTACATCTTATTCCCCTTCACATACTCCAAAATCCAGCATCACTGGCCTCCTTGAAGTTCCTCAAACAAGGCACCATTGCTGGCTTTCATATCTGGAATGTTCTCTCTCCTTGTCTCTGCTTCCTGTCTTCCTTTAAGTTTTAGCAAAAATCCCACCTTCCAAAAGGCCATTTTCCTGATCTTCCTTATTAAGGAAGATTATTTTCAACTTATTCTCTGTGTGTGTGTGTGTGTGTGTGTGTGTATACATATATATATATATATATATATATCTTATTTATACATAATTGTTTTCATGTTGTCTCTCCCATTAGATTATAAGTTCCTTGAAGGTAAGAATTTTTTTTCTTTTCCTTGTATCCCTAGTGTTTAGCACAGTGCCTAGCACACGGTTGGTTGTTGCCCTCCATCTTCGAAGAGGACTAAAATGACATCACCATTGTAAAGTGAAATTTCAGTGTGTCCAACTGTGGCTGATCAGACCAATAAGAGCTCAGAATGCTCTACTACTACGTTGGGCACAGATAGTCCATGTGAATATTTGGGGTAGATATCCCAAATTTGAGCATCCTGCGTTTACTTTGTGCTGTCTCAATTTTGCTTTGCTCAGAGAGCAAAGCACCTTTTCTTATGTGGGCACGCCATGCTGAGCAATCTAATGTGTCCCATGTTGCACAGTTAAATCTACAGTTCTTGAGAGAGACCTTGAGAATGTCAAGCACACAGTAGGCACCTAATAAATACTTATGATTGAGATTTAAAAAAAGAAGAAAAGGATCTATATGTACAAAAATATTTATGACAACACTTTTAGCAGAGAAATGGAAACTGAAACTGTCCATCAACTGGAGAATGGTAGAGTAAATTAAAGTATGTTAATGCAATAGAATTTTATTTTAAGAAGTTAAGAAAGGTATGGATTCAGGGAAAACTGAAAAGACTCATGAATAGATGCGGAGTGACATGAGCTGAACAATTTATACAGTAACTACAACAATGTAAAGAAAAACAAGAGAATGATTTTAGCATTTAAAAAAACACAGAAGAGAAGGAGGTTCAGAAAAAGATATAAACAACACATGCTGAATTAACTGTATGATTTCAAAAATGTAAACTCTACATAATTGAGAGTCAGGGTTTTATACACAATCCTCTTTTTCTAATCCTCTCCGTTATATGGAAATATTCATGTTTTACTACATTTGTCAAGTATACAACAACAAAAAATTTAAATTAAATTTAAAAGGCCTTCAAACAGAGGTTAGATATTCAACTGGTTCCCCAATCCCTCGCTTCTCTTGTCAGTTCCATCATCAGTTCTCTGGGACGGTGGTTTCCCACTGATTTATCAGAGTTCTTAAGTCTTTCAAAATTCTTTTTCTTCACAATGTTATAGTTATATAAAAGGAACAAATTCAAATATATAGAATGACAGCCATTCATCAATAGATAAATGAGGGTATGAAGAGGAAATAAAGGAATAAATACAAGCTATCAATATCTCCATGAAAAAAATGCTTCAAAACACTAAAAATTAGAGAAATGGAAATTAAAACAATTCTGCAATTCTGCTCACACCCATCAGACTGGTAAAAATGACAAAAAAAAAGAAAGATGACAATTGTTGGAGGGACTGTGATAAAACAGGCATGTTAATTTACTCTTAGTAGAGTTATGAATTGTTCCAACCATTCTAAAAAGTAATATAAAGGACTGAAAACTAAGAGGGTGTCAATCAACTGAGCAAAGGATGAACAAGTTATGGTATATGAATGTAACAGATAATTATACCAAAAGAAATTATGAAAGGATAAAAGGAATTTCTGTTCAGATATGTTGGACCAGGATCCTTCCAACTCAGATTCTCTGAAACATATGTGATAAATGAGTACAGGAGGAGGAAATTACTTGCTTATGCTGTATACAGTGAGTTTGTAGACAAGCAAAGATTACAGGCTGCACCTTCTAAGTCTTGTTCAAGAAATGTTTTGCTCTCCCATGCCGCACAATGAGGTATATTAATGCTTCTAGAAATCCAATTCCTTGAACATATGCATTTGCTATAAAAATAAGTTGAATATTAATTTAGAGATGAAGCTGAAAGAGAAAGACAGCATAGTGTAATGGTTAGGAAAGCAATATCAGTATGAAGACCTGGGTTAAAGTCTAGTTTCGGACATATATTTTCTCTATGACCCTGGGTCTGAGTTCAATTCTTAGAAAAATTCTAGAACAGGTGATTACAAAAACGGTTAATGAACATCTAGAAGGGGAATAGTGATTACAAATGGCTTTATTAACTAGTCAAGACAGACTGATCTTATTTCCTTTTTTGACAGGGTTACTATTTAAAGGGATTAAAACATATAATTTACCTAGATTTCAACAAAGTTTTTTGACAAAGTATTGCATACAATTTGGGAGGACAGAAAGGAAAGGTATATACTAGACAATAATACAATTCGATGGATATAGAACTGGTTGAATGGTCAGACTCAGAAAGTAGCTGTTAATGGCTCAATGTCAACATGGCACATCTTCAGTGGATGACCCCAGGGAGGTGTGCTTGGCTCTTTGCTGCCGACCATTTTACCAATGACTTAAATAAAGGTCTAAATGACAGGCTCATCAGTTTTGAAGATGACACAACGCTAGGAAACATAGCTAACACACCAGATGACAAGATCAAAAAAGATCTTGACAGGCTAAAGCGCTGGACTGAATCTATCAAATGAAAAGCAACACAGATCAATGTAAAGTTTTACATTCAAGTTCAAAAGTACAACTTCACAAATACAGGATAGACAGGGGTATTTCAGTTTCCTGAAAAAAGGTCTAGAGGCCTTATTTAGAAAATTAAAGTCTCAATAAGAGCTGACAGAGTGATGTGGCAGTCAAAAAACCAAGTGTGATCTTGAGCTGCAGTAAAGGAGGCATCGTTTCCAGGAACGAGATGATAGCCCCTCTCTACTCTGCCTATGGACTAAGACTTTACTACAGCTTCATGTTCACCTCTGAGTACTAACTACAGTTTAAGAAAGACATCGATAAAAATTCCAGATGAGGTCAATCAGGATGATTGAAGGCTTTGAGTGCAAGTCACATGAGGATCACTTAAAGAAACTGGGGATGTTTAGGCTGGAGAAAGGAAGAGTAAGGGGGAGACATAATTGTTTCTGAATAGCTGAAGGGTTGTTATGTAAAAAAGGTATGAGACTTGTTTTATTTGATCCCAGATGGCAGAACCAGGGGCAGAGCCATCATGGGTGAAAGTTGCAAAGAGAGGTCAATTTAGGCCTGATATCAGGAAAAACTTCCTAACAATTGGAGGGGCTGAGATGTGGCAGGTTCCCTTTCCTTGGAAGTCTTCAAGCAGAGCTGTGGGCTAAAGAAGGTGACCTCTGACATCCCTTCTAGCTATGAAATTATGTGACTCTTTTTCAGAATTCAAATATCAACATGAATGATTTTATTAAAATTTATCTGAATGTCAATGAGAATTTATTTGCAAATAAGTTTACAAAAATTTAAAAGCAAGAACACAAGTAACTGTCACACATTGAATTTATATTAAAAAAAATACTGGTCTGCATGAATTTGGTCCTTCCTCAAAATAATTAACAAGAATAATAAGGCTTGTGAAACTGAACTGAATTGCATATAAGAAAACCAGTTCACCTTATTGAATGTCCCCTTGTAAAATTTAATCACATTCTGAAATGAGGCAAAAAAGGGAATTCTAAACAAAGAGCTATTACAAAGAATCCTTTAAACTCCTTTATCCCTTCTAGCCAAAAATACCTAAAGAATATTGGGTGGGCATGTAAGTAAAGTCTAAGCCTAATTATTAGCAGTCAGATATGCTCTAAGCTGGGTCACCAACCAATATAATAAATATCACTTTTCTTTCATGGAAGATGATTTCAAAAACCAAACAAAAAAAGAGTTATTCCCTACCCCAAAATACATGACAACTAGAATTAAAGGATGCTAGCAAAGGGAAGAAGGTGGACCTCAGAACACAGAACTGAAGAGTTGGGAAGAGCCTTAGAGATCAGCTAGCCCATCCCCTTCATTTTACAAATGAAGAAACTGAGGCCTATAAATACAGTATGTCTTGTCCAGAATCATACAGTGAAAGAGAACAGAACCAAAAATCCAAATGTCTTGATGGACTCCTGGTTCAGAACTCTCCACATTATGCTGTTATTTAACTTATTGATCTAACAAGTGTTTTGTTGGGGGTTTTTTGGGGAGGTCTTTCTGCAACCCCTCTAAAAGATTATAGGCTTACCTGTCAATTTAAAGATGAACTAAGTTCATAAGATTTTTTTTTAAACCAAAAAGCATACATTACAATCAATACATCACCACAATCACACAATACCTGAGAAATACAGCTCTAATCTAGTCTCTAGTGACTGTATTTTCTGAAACGAGGATAAGCATGGTAAAATACAATTTCATCCAGACTTCATGTAAATATGAAAAGGTTTCGAAGAACCTTAACTATGAAATTCAAAGTCAGATCTGGCACTAACAAAATTGTTTTTCCAATTTCAATTCAACTAAAAGGTTTTGTTGGGGACAAGAAAGGGAAATATTACCACAAAATCCCCTATTTCACCTTGAACCTGTAATACTAGCTCACATTACTCACTATGACACTTGACAGTTTACAAAGCACTAGCCTCAAAAAGGAGGCAATGCTACCAAAATATTATTTCAAATATTGTTATTTCTGTAGTTTTATGATTTGAAATATTCCTCCCATCAAGGCTAATTTAAATCCTTTTATAGCTTACTTGATTAGTCCCAAACCCCCTCAACAATCATGACCAGGGAACTGTCTGTCAGGCTGGTCTTGGGCTGCTGGGCCCAGCATCCTTCATCATCTCCATACTCCAAACCTGTCAGCCTGTGGTCTGCTGCTGTGGGTCTCGAGGGGCCCATGATCACCTCCATGGCACAATGAGGCATCAGAGAAAGATGTCAGTTTAAGATAACATTAAGAGTCACCATTGGAATGGTATCCTATAGTTTACAAAGCATTTTACATAGATTCTCATTTGATCTTCCCCAAGTCCCTGTAAAGTAGAAGGATAATTCCCATCAGTCTCCTTTTACAAAGAAAACTAAGGCTCGGAGAGCTTACACAATTCACCCAGAGTCACCCCACTAGTGCTGGGAGGAGAGGCAGGAAAGCACTTTGAAGGATCCCAAATGTTTTACATGTTCTCTCAGTTGATTGGATGCTCTTCCTGTTCCTATTGTACAAAGGAGCATAACGGGGTTCTGAGAAGTTCGGTGATGTGCCCACAGCTGCCCAGCGAGAAAGTCTGCCCGAAGCAGAATTTATGCCCAAGTTTCTCTGACTCCAAAGCCAGATCCTGGCCAGCACTCCAATCAGTGTTTTCTGAGTCAAAGGTCAAAGCTCTTTCTACTCTATCATGCTATAGGATTCAAAGTAACTGACTGATGAATGAATGTGTTCACTCATTGTTGGATTGGCAATTCTACAAATATATAATAAGGAACACTGCTACCCCTGGATTAGACCTCTTGTACTCACAGGTCAGTCTTCCAGTGGCAAGGGTATGTAGCCATCTGAATAGCTTTCCAGCAAGACCTCCTGTTGGTACCAGTAAGGTAGCCCTCTGCCTACTCAGACAACGGGTCTTCTAATCAGTGATGAGCATGCCTATTACCTAGAATGCAGTATATGATTTATCTTCATCTTCTCAATTCACTTGTCACCATAAATTAACACAAAATTCTTTTGCCTAACATTCACAATCTGGTTTCCTACCATTCTGACTACTCCCTATCAGTCTCTTTTCCTGGATTTTTACCTAGATCACACTCACTAACCATGAATGTCCCCCAAGGTTCTGTCATGGGCCCTCAGCTTTCACAATACTATTTCACCTGGTGACATCATCAGCTCTCATGCTATGCAGATTATTCTCAGATCTATTTATCTAGTCCTGACCTCTCCTGACTTCCATTCTCATTGGAATGTCCCACAGACATCATAAACTCAATACACCTAAAATTTAACTCATTATCTTTCCCAAAAACCCTCCCCTCTTCCTAACTTCCTTATTACTATTGAGGAAACCACCATCTTCACAGTCCTCCAGATTCATACCTAGGTATCATTTTCTAAATCTCTCCTGTGTGTCCCCTTCTCTCCTGTGACCTCACCATTACTCTCTGTGAAAGCCCTTATCACCTCATATTTGTATTATTGCAAAGATTTCTGGTTGGCCTCTTTGCCAAAACGTCTCTCCCCATTCTGGTCTATCCTGCACCCAGCTGATACAGATCTGATCATGGCAATACCCCGTTCAATAAACTGAGTGGCTCCCTATCACCTCCAAGATCAAATATAAAATCTGGAATTCTGTGACCCCAAATGCCCTCCTCCCCCTTCCTCTTCTGGAAGCCCTGGAGCATTCTGGAATGCTCATGATTTTCATCATTCACTAGCCATATAGGACACTAACACAGACATATCACTTGCCCTAGGGCAACTAACTCAAGCCCAAGATTTGTACATACTATCCCCCTTCCCACCTTTGTAAATATCTGTATCTAAACCAGAATATTTTCATCAAAAACAAAATGACAAAATGAGCCACAGGATCAGAATCAGATCTGAAACTCCTAGAAAAAGGAATGAGCAAGGTCATGGTACCTCTCCCTCTTTTATGCAATTAGGCAGTCTCAGAATAAGAAACCCTTAACCATTTGTATGATTTATTCCTTCCATCCCAACATCCAAGAGAGATGCTTCTTTCCTACCATTTTCCCTCAAAGTCAGAAGTGGTTTTCAGGGCCACATGAGAACAGTTGTTCCAGCAGGGACGGGGAACAGTTGTTGAAAAACTATGGTTTCTTCAAAATGGGGTGTCATTTGTCCAGATATTGCTACTGCTCTGGAAGGTTCCCCAAGTTAAGATAAGACCTCTTCCTACCAGCAATCATGTTTCTGTTCTCCTTCTCTCCCCAACTCCCCCAGTAAGTCCCTCATGATGCCCTTTGCAGCTAACAGGTCTCTGACTGCCCTTACTGGTAGTGAGCCTGTGTGAAGAAAGAGTGGAGAGTCTATGGGAAGGATTATTTTCCCTCCACTAATTTCCTTATGTGAACTTTCTTCCTATGCATCCTAAACAAAATAAATTTTTAAAAAGCACTGACAAAATTTTTTAAAATGGCATTCAAAAGTCTTTATAACCTGCCACCCTCCTATCTTTCCAGTTTTCTTCTACTTTCCTCTCCTCCACATACTCTGCGATTCAATGACACTGGCCTCCTCACTATTCCTTGCATAAGATCCTCCATCTTCTATCTCCAGGCATTTTCACTGGCTGTCCTCCACGCCTGGAATTCTCTACCTTCTCATCCCTCCTCCTGGCCTCCTTGACTTCCTTCAAGTCCCAGATAAAATCCCTTTACAAGAAACAGTTCTCAGCCTCCCTTAATATCAATGTCTTCCCTCTGAGATGATCTCTAATTTATCCTGTATGTACATAGTTTTTACATAGTTCTCAGCATGTTTGCTTTCCCCACTGACTGTGTACTTACCCTTTGAGAGCAAGGACTTTTTTGCTTTTTTTGCATCCCCAGCACTTGGCACAGTGTCTGATACACAATAGGTGTTTAATAAATGCTTGATCCCTCCTTACTTTTCCATTCTTCTTACACCTTACTCCCCTCCCCTCTTTCTCCACTCTCAGATCCAGTGAAAATAACCTCATTGCTGATCCTTGCACAAGACATTCCATTTCCCAAAGATACACATGATCACTGACTGTCCTCCATGCCTGGAAAGTTCTCCCTCCTTGTATCATCTCCTATCTTCCTTCAAGTCCTAACTAAACTCTCACCTTCCACAAGACACCTCTTCTGATTCCCTATAATGCTAGTGCCTTTCCTCATAGATTACCTCCAGTCTATCCAGTATATATCTGTATGGACATGATTGTTTGGATGCTTTCTCCCCTATTAGAATGGGAACTCCTCAAGGGAAGGCACTGTTTTTGCCTGTCTTTGAAGCCCCACATTTAGCACAAATGTGGTCCATTTTAACTGCTTGATTAAATGCTTGTTGACTGATTCTGCCTCCCTTTTTAGGATCATTTTCCAATGCTTCCCTTCACATGTTCTTCACTCCAGTCAAATTGGCATATGCATCATCTCCAGAAATAATTCTGTCCTTTCCTGACATCATGTACTTGCTCACACTGTCCCCTAAAACTGTAAAGCCACCCCCATCCCAAACATCTCTACCTACTGAAAACCCACTCATCTTTTAAGGCCTAGTTCTAATGTTATCTCTTACATGGCGCATTCCTTGATACATTTCCTAGCCTTACCCCATACCCCAAAGTTAAAATAGATTACTCCATTCTTAAATTTCTCACCGGATTTTATATGTCTCTTGTGGAAATAACAATAGCTTGCATTTACATAGTGCTTTACGGTTTCCAAAATGCTTTACACATATTACCGTGTTTTATCCTCACAACAACCCTGAGAGTAGATGTGATTATCCTCATTTTACAGATCAGGAAACTGAGCAGGATTTAAACTCGTGTGTGTGTGCGTGCATGTGTGTGTGCAGAATCAGGGTTGATCACTACAATGATCAGTCTTAAGTCTTTCCAAGCTGTTTTTCTTCACAATGTCATTGTTGTATAAATTATCCTCCTGGTTCAGCTCGCTTCCTTCTTTAACATTTCACACAAGTCTTCCCAAGTTTCTTTGAAACTGTCCCTTCCATCATTTCCTAAAAACATAATGATATTCCATTACATTCATATATCATAATTTGTTTGATTATTCCAGAACGTACAGTCATCCCCTGAGTTTCCAGTTGTTTGTCATTATAAAAAGAGCTGCTATAAATATTTTGGTACACATGGATTCTTCTCCTTTTGCTTTGATCTCCTTGGGTAAAAAGGCATGCATAGTTTAATGACTTTGGGGGCATAGTTCAAAATTGCTTTCCAGACTATGACCAAAGGTCAATAAAACTGTGCATACCCTTTGATCCAGCAATACCACTTCTAGGCCTGTAACCCAAAGAGATCAAAGGAAAAGGACCTATATGTGCAAAAATATTTATAGCACCTCTTTTTGTGGTGGCAAAGAATGGAAATTGAGGGGATGCCCATCAATTGGGCAATGATTGAACAAGTTGTGGTATATGAACGTAATGGAATACTATCATTCCATAAGAAATGGTAAGCAGACAGATTTCTGAAAAAACTGGAAAGACTGGAATGAACTGATGCTGAGTGAAGTGAGTAGAACCAGGAGAACATTGTACATAGTCACAGCAACACTGTGTGATGACCAACTTTGTTAGGCTTTGCTCTTCTCAGCAATGCAAGGATCTAAGACAACTCCAAAAGACTCATGATGGCAAATGCTATCCACATCAGAGAAAGAACCAAGGAGTTTGAATGCAGATTGAAGCATACTATTTTCTCTCCTTTTTTTCTTGTGGTTTTTCCCTTTTGTTCTGATTCTTCTTTCACAACATGACTAATGTGGAAATAGGTTTAATGTAATCATACATGTATCAGATTGCATGTGATCTTGGGGACAAGGGAAGAGAGGGAAGGAGGAAAAATTAAGAACTCAAAATCTTATAAAAGTGAATGTTGAAAACTAATAATAAAAAAAATTGCTTTCCAGAATGGCTAAACCAATTCATAGCTCTATCAACACTGCACTTAATATGGTTATTTTCCTGCAGCTCTTCCAACAATTGTTATTTTCCATTTTCTGTCGTCTTTGTCAATCTGATAAGTGTGAGGCAGAATCTCAGAAGTGTTTGCATTTTTATTTCTCTGATTATTAAAGATTTGGAGCATCTTTTCATATGGCTATGCATAGCTTAGATTTCTTTCCTTTGAACTATCCCTAAGTGTCTTGGATGATACGTCATTTGGGATGTGGAAGCTATTATTAATTATCACATGCATCCATGTCTTCTCTCCACATTTACACTATAAACCTTCAAGTGATGACAATTTACATCTGGAAGGAACATTTAAGAAGTCATCTAGTACAATTCTCCTCATTTGACAGATAAGAAAACTTGCTTGAGCCAAGAGGTTAAATGAACTCCTCAAGGCCATACAGGTAGAAAAGGGCAGACTTGGATTCAAATTGAAGTACCTTTGATTTCAAATCCAACATTCTTCCTATTGTACCACACTGCCTCCCCCTTTAGATTATGCCCCGAATGAGCGTATTCATCTTTGTAAGACTAGGGCAAGACCTTATACCATAATAAGCCTTTAATGACTACTTGTTGAATTGAGCATGAAAAACTAACAAATCCATACTATAAGGAAAGATTTTATTTTGGAGGTTCAAAAAGGTAACCACTGCTCTCCCTTTCAGTCTTTTACACTTTTCCTTTCTCCTATAAATAAATTCCTGATTTTATTCAACATTGAACCATCTCACTTTTTCAGAACCGGCTAATGTCCTTTTAGCACTTCAGGATTGTCTGTGTCTTATTCACCTAGTAGACTATAAGATACATAAGGCCAGAGACCAATGTTACCTAAACTCTCGACCTCCCCCAGAATTCAACAGAGTAAGCTCTGCATACAGCCAGTTCTTCATAAATATTAGTTGAATAAATACTGATCTCACTGATATGGGTATTCCCTTTCAGGATGCCGATCACTATCCAACCATGCCTCCACTTTGCAACTCTTGCCCACATCTTCATAAATCCACCAAAGGGAGTTCACTTAATGAGCTGGGGGTCTTCTGGACAAGTTCTATCTAACTTATATAGAAACTGGGTCCATTAATTACACATAAGGATCCCTGAGACCCTCATATTAACTTTAAAAAAAAATCACATGTTAATTATCTGTTTTACTCTATTTTTATTTCTTTGTTAAATATTTCCCAATTACATTTTCATCTGGTTAGGCCGCACTCAGGAATGTTTGTGGTCTGCGGAGGGCCCACCATGTTTTTGACACCTCTGCCTTAGATCTCTTGACAATACAACTTAGGATAAAAAGTAGCCCTGACTCGTGGGCAGCCTCCTTCCAATTCTGCAATAATGGTAAAAATGAGGGCAGGGAGGGCTAAGAACCACAGTTTTTAAGCTATCTGTAAATGTTAATTTAGCTATTGAAGAAACAGTCAATAAATAAAAAATATGTATAGGTGAACAAACAAATATTGTTAATCAGCCCATTAACTATAAGTAGCTGTGTACCAAACTCCAAAGAGGCTGTATTTTTACCTGTAGTCATATAACATATCCTCTCCTGGTTGCTATTTAACAAAGCAGAAGAGGAAAGCGCTATTGATCCCTTAGCTTCAGTTTTAAACATGGTTTAAGAAGAAAGAAGAGGTAAGAAAACCTCATCCTCCAAAAATATGGAGTCAAGAAGACAGAAAAGTCTATAAATACCTAGCTGCCCATCTTAGGAAATACTTTAAAATTGGACTCAGAGAACAGTAAGTTCATATGATGGCATCTAATTATCAGATGATTATATATAACCTAGAAAATCAAGATCCTAAGTGCAGGATATGTAAATTAGCAGGGGAATATTGCTCCTTTGAGAGATGGGGGTGGGGGGAAGGGAGAGGGAAACAATCATGCTGTCAGGCAGCTTCTCATCATCTCTCCATAACTCTATTTTCTTATATACCAACTCTAGGAAAATTACTACAGTGAAAAAGAGGCCATGAGAAATCAAAGTTGGAAGATGGGTCAAAGCTATCTGATGCCAAGAGATGTAGAGCTCCACTATGAATTCTAATCAAGCCCTCAGGGCTTAGGCAGACTGAGAACATGGCCTGGAGGAAGGTGGGTCCAGAATAGGACAAAAAGCTTAGCAGAAGAGCATTAGTAGGTAGGTTGGAGCAATGAGAAAACCAAACTAGCTTACCATGGAAGGTCCCTCTTGGGGAGCTTATGACATAAGTCTGGATAGACAGGCACATACTAGGGGCTTAGTAAATATTTACTGATTGATAGGATGGGGAGAATCAGACTGTGCAGACTTGAATCCATGACTGAAAGACAAAGACTTTATCTTGTGATAGGAAACCACTGGAGGTTTCTGAATAGAGGAGTGAATGAACACAGTGCTTAATTAAAGTGAGTCTTTAGATGTCCTGGATAGAATAGGGGAGACAAGGGGAAAACAAGAGACTGAAGAAATAATCCCAGTAGATATGCACAAGAGCCAAGAGAAGGGCAGAAGCAAGAAGACTTTAAGACAGAATTGTACACCAAACTCAATAATTAATTGAGGTGAAAGAATCAAAGATGCTGAGATATGAAGCCTAGACAATCAAAACACTGATGGTCTCATTGACAGAAGAAACCATTTAGGTTGGATCTAGGTTGGGAGGAGGGGGAAATGGAGGAGGAAGGCAATAATGAGTTTAATTTCTAAATGTGTGAGTGGAAGATTCAAGCAGCAGAAAAAGATAAGGAAGCAGCGCTCAAGTGGGAGAGAGGTCGTGACAAATGACAAAGATTTGGGATCTAAGTTACACCACTTAGAAAGGACCCAGTTGATGGAAAAGTGGTCAGAAATGTAATAAAAGAACCAATATACTGTAACATCACAAAAACCAAAAGAGGAAAGAATTTCAGGAAGAAAGTACAAATACCAAAGAAAAGACAAAGAAAATGAGAAAAGACCACTGGATTTGGCAAGGAGAAGTTGTCAATGGTGTATAACCTGAGAATGATCTTTGTCCTGTTCCTGCCCCTTGGATGTCGCATCATCTGCCAAGTCTTATCACAGAAACATCATTTCTACCTCCTCAGTATCTGCTCCATACGCAATACTCACTACAATCACATTAATTCTGGCCGTCTTTCTCTTCTAGCCTAGACATTTATAAAAGCCTTCTAACTGACTTCCCTGCTTCCAGTGTATTTCCTTTCCAATCCATTATCCCTACTGCTGCCCAAGAAATCTTCCTTTTCTATAGCTATACCACTCAGAAGCTCAGTAGGATCTTAGGTGGTCCTTGGGCATACTGGGTTGCTGTGGGCTGTTGGAAAAGTACGATGGTACAATGGAGAAAGTGCTGTCTGGAATCAGAGATCCTAAATTCAATTCTGGCTCTGCTACTTTTACCTGGGTGATCCTGGGTAAGTCACTTAACCTCTATGAGACTCATTTTTTTAATCTGCAAAATAAAGGTGGACCAGATGATCTCTGAAGTTCCTTTCAGCTCTAAATCTATGATCCCATGGTTCCTAATTCAAAACTATCATCATCTATGATCCCATGGTTCCTAATTCAAAACTATCATCATATCGCTTTTCTCAAAAAACTTCAGTATCTTCTCATTGCCTATTGAATAAAATGTAAACTCATGATTCTGGTATTCAAGACCCAACACAGAATGGCTACAATCTATCTATCCAGCTTCATTTCATATTAATCTCACATATAGTTTCCTTTCCAGTCAAACTGAGCTTTTCTCAGTCCTCATTCTTGTCTTGCCTTCTCCCACCTCCATGACTCTGCTTGTCCTATGAATTATCATTGGAATAGACCACCTGTCCACCTCCCCAAACTGTTCAAGGTCTCCCCCTTCCCTCAAGACCCAACTCAGAAACCACTTCCTCCAAGACAGCCTTCACGGACCTACTCAGGTGAAAGTGCTCTCCTATTCTATTCCACCTACGGTATATTACCATACTCTTTTTTCAGAGCACATCCCCTGGTTTTCCTTTGCCTTACCTATGTAGCATACTCCTTTATGTATTCATTGCAAGTGCTCTATTAGACTAGAAGCTCCTCCTGTCATTTTTCACCTCTGAATGCCCAACATAAAAGCACACAGTAGGCATGTAAATGTTTGTTGAATTTAATTGAATTAAATAATGAAGATCTGAGATCTAGATTTGCGAGTAACATGCACAAAGGTATGAGAGCTGAAGCCAGGGAGAGGGGGTTAGTTTTCTATAGGATAGGATATAGGAAGAGAACAGAGATAGGATGAATTGCTAAAGACCCCCACACCAATGGCACAGAAGAAAAGAAATCAGAGGAGAAATGGTCAGAAAGGATTCAACAGAGTCAAGTGTCCCTGCAGTCAAGGGAAGAGAGTTTCAGTGTCATCAGATTATAAAGAACCTCTTTATTTCAAAGATAAAGAAAATGGGATGCAGAAAGAAAGAGACTCCCAGGAAGGATGTGGCAGAATCAAGACTATCGCCCCTACCCTCTACCCCAGAGGTTACAAATTCAATGTGCTTCTGACTTTAGTACCCTAGATTTCTCCCATGTCACATGTCAAAGTCAAAGAAAGAGGAGGAAGGTCATCAGACTGAGTAGAGAAGAGGTCAAAGGAGACTCAGGAGGGCAGCTTCTCTCCATAAAGGATGATTCTTCGGGTCTCATTCCTTCAGGGACTATTTCCATTTTCAAACCCAAGCTGGCTCCCAGATCCATAATGTAAGAGTCACCTAGTTCCACTCAGATGTAGTCCAGAAGGCTGACCCCATCTCCGTTACTTATTTTGAGACCAGTATTTAGGGTGGAGTGCTTCCTTACCTTTAACACCACTCAACTGCTTGTCCCCTACAGGGCTCCTATGTGATACTTACTTCAAAAGAGTCATCAACACCACTGCCAACGTAGGGGTGCCCCACAATTGTCAGGATGAATGGTAGTTGGCAGCACACCAGTTCATCTGCTTTTGAATGCCTGGAGCGTGTAGGCAGCACTGTCATTTCAAACAGATCTCGTTCTCATCCAGGATGGTGAAAAAAGCTCTTTCAGTGAGCTCTGGTATTCATGGTAACACACCCCTCACACCTGCGCAATCAGGATACCTAGAGCTTATGCAGAAGTTCTGTCAAGCTCTGAAAAATATGTTCTACAATGCAGCTGTCTAAGTTTCCTGAGATACTGAGAGTTAGATATGTGGAGCTAAATAACCTGGGAATAAAGGACAGACTGAAATCGGGCAAGACTTGAGGCAGGGAGACCCACCAGCAGCTATGGCAATAATCCAATAGTGAAGTGGTTGTGATGTCAGAGAAGAGGTGGGTATACGAGACCCACATGAGATGTATTAGAAAGGTAAAAATGACAGGACCGGACAGTTGAATGGTTACAGAGGAAGGAGCTGAAGACGGCACCTAGGTTTTCGGTTGGGGGGACTCACATGGGAGAATAGTGGTGCCCTCAACAGTAACAAGGAAGTTGTTAAGAGGGGAGAGTTTGGGTGGAAAGATAATGAAATCAGTTTTGGACATGCTAAGTTTAAGATGTCTATGGGACATCTCGTCTGAGATGTCTCATAGGTAAGTATTACAGGTATGTAATATTCTATCCATTTACAAATAAGGCAAATGACAGGTAAAGTGACCACCATCACCCAACTAGTAAGTGCTACACAATTCAAACTCAGGTCTTTCATGGTTCTGAGTCAAGTGCTCTTCCTACCATACATACCACATCACCTCTCAGAGGGCCCTCAGAATCTATGTAATCCAATTTGTACCTCCACAGGGGAGGAGAGCTCACTTCTGTATGTCTCTACTTGTTAGGAAGTTTTCCTGACGCTGAACTGAAATCTGCCTCTGATACTTCCATCCATTGATTCTAGTTCTGCCTTCTGGTGCAAAACCTAAATCTGATCCTTCCTTCTAGGACAGAGTTTTAAATACTTGGCAGCTATCACAGCCTCCCATGACTTCTCTTCCCCAGGTAAAGCTTCCCCAGCTCTATAAAAATCAGTCCTTGGGAGCACCATTTTAGGTTCTTTACCATCCTGACTGCTTACCTCCATAAACCAAAATGTGTAGCCCAACCATAACACTTCAGATGCAATCTGATCCATAGAATATATTAGGACTATCACTTCCCTCTCTCTGGATGCTATAACACTGTATTCTGTATCACATGGTTCTCTGGGCTACTCAGATTCAACAGAATTTTAAAGCTAGAAGAAACTCAAGAGACCATCTAGGTCAATCCCATTTTTCCAGAGGAGAAAATCCCCTAGATCTGGAGTCAGAAGATCTGGGTTTAAGTCCCAGTTCTGCCACTTGCTACCTGTGTGACTTTGGCCAAGTTAATGAATCTTGCTGGGTCTGTTTCCTCATTTGTAAAATGAAGGGATTGGACTAAATGATTTCTAAAGTCCCCTTCAACTCTAAATTTTGTGATCTATGATAACTTGACCAAGGCAGCAAAATTGGTGGCCAAGTTTGGATCAAGATCTATTCAGAGTCCCTGTAGACCCTCAGTTCTGCGCTCATTCCATGTACTCCCACATTGTGTCCAAGTCAACTTAGTGATTCTGGCTATAACACAAGCATGGCACTTAGGGAGATTCTTCAAGTTCACTGTCTACCCACAATATGAGATCTGACTAGCTATCTCCCACAGAGAAGCAGCTGTGCAAATGGGTACCTTAGGCAGCAAGATCATAAGCTCACTTTTTCTCAGAACGTGAAGACTTGGAAAGGCACAATAAAGTAAGACAAGTAGATAAAGCATCAGGTTTCTGTCTTCAGTGCATGTCCTGCTATGGACACTTTTCTCTGGTATTAACTCACAACATAATCAATGCTGTCAGCAAGGAACTCCTCAGTCCTCCCACAGACTAACTATATGGTACCCACTCTGCCTCAGAGGTCTTTCTCAAATATTTCTCTCCCTTGAGTCTTGGAGAACATGTTCAATATGACCTCATACAATATCTGCCACATACACACAGCATACGCTATTATGACCAAAAAAAAAAAGACTCCAAGTGTTAGTTTCTGGAAGCTCTCTCATTACCTGTTCAGGGCCATCCAGAGCTGTCTGTATATTCCGGGGTTTTGGCCTTTCTCTCTCTCCTCCAACTACACTAAATTTTTTCCCCACATTTTCCACCAAGTCCAGCACTCAGCTGGTTCAAATATATAACTATGCCTTCACTTCAAGGTGAAAGCGAAGTGTTTCTAGGTCACAGTTTTACACATCTCACAAGATGGTCAATCAATAAGCTTTTTATATTCCTAATCTGTCCTAGGCTTGTACTAGGTGCAAGGGATACAAATATTTGTTAGACAGCATCTGTTTTCAAGGAGCTCACACAGTATTAGGTAGATACATGTTCACAAGTAACTTATGGCACAAATAAGACCACACTCTGGTTAGCAGGCATTGTAGAGAATTATTATTTTGCAACTGTACACTAGGGAATTTGCATAAAGTTCCAAAGCACTAATGGAAACTAGGATCATATTTATACAATCCATAAATCCAGAAGACATGGATGGAGGGAAGGAGAGGCAGGTGGACTTCAGCGAAATTAAATGTGGGAAGATGTGAGAGGTTTGAAAGATATACCAAGCATTCATATTACGGTGCAGAGTTCCGGAAAAGCAAGGAGGGAGAACAAGATACAAGACAGTTATCCAACAGAAAAAGGAGATCTAACTGCAAAGAATTGAAGAAAAATGGTGAGGGATAGAGGGAAGGAAGTGGGATACAAAGTTACTTGCATCTGGCAAATAGGATCCTGTCTCTTGATAAACAAGATCTATAGGAAGCCAACAAAGAGAGAGTGACCTTGAATATCTGGGGAAAAAATCCAGATTCCATTTTCTTCAGTGTAAAACATGCCAAATAGACCCTTTCTTGTTTCTGACACAAGAAACATCTTTGTGAATTTTGTTTGATTATGAACAGCATATCACACAGAAAGTCATAAAATAAATAGAAAAGCTGGTAAGACATTATAGTTAAACAACTTTTTATACTAGAGTAAACCTAAGATACATACAAAGCAATACACGTGATAGGGTGGGGGTGGAGAAGCACTAACTAGGTTACTTAGGAGTGGCCTCTTTTAGTCAGTCACATTTGAACAGAGGACTGAAAGGAGCCAGAGGTTCCAAAAGACATAGATGAGGAGGAATGAATGAATGAATTTAGATAAAGCATTTATTAAGCACATAAAACATATTCCCTGCCAGATACAATGGGTTGGGATACTATTAGCAATCAAGACAGCCCAGGGCCTCAAGAAGCTTACTTTCTGGCTTAGGTATGCTCAGCAATATGATGATCCAAGACAACTCCTAAGGGCTTCCAATGATAAATGCTATACATACATCCCCAAACAAAGAACTGATGGTGTCTGAATACAGATTGAAGCAGACTGTGTTTTTTATTTTTCTTGAGGGCTTTTTTTTGGTTTATATTTTCTTTCACAACATGACTATGATGGAAATGTTTTACATGACTACACCTATATCGAATCACTTGCCTTCTTGATGGGGTTGGGAGTTTGGGAGGGAGAAAGGGAGAGAATTTGGAACTCAAAGTTTTAAAAATGAATGTTAAAAATAGTTTCTACATGTAGGTAGAGAAAAATAAAATACTAAATTTTTAAAAAGAAACTTACATTCTAACAGAGGGAGTCAACACATAAAAGGAGAGCTAGAAAAGGGCACATGGTGGCACACAGAAAATGATTGGGAAGTAATATGGAGGCCTGGTTCCAAACAAGAAAAAGAGAAGAATTACCATCAGAGGCCAGTATCCCAATAGCAGAGTTTGAAGTTCTGGTGGGAGACAATCAAGTAAGAGGAAGAGGAGTACAGCTGAACAATGGGAAGCATGGCTTAGAAATGACTGGGAAGGAAAGTAGGTCTAATAAGTGTTTTGGATCAGATGATCTCAAAGTTCCTTAAAACTGCCCCAACATTTTGTGTTCTGCATTCTAAGGGCCTTTTCATTCTAAAACTCAAAGATCCCTTCTGGTTCAGACTTTGTATAATTATAGGTGCAATTAAAGTACCAGGAACTCAAATAATTTTCTTGGCATACCTGACTCCAGGTTTTGAGAATCAATTGGAACCAGTTCATTTATGTTTAAAATCACTTTATTCACACATATTCAACAGCTGATTAGCATATTAATGGAAGCTATATGAATGATAATTCAAAACACCAGATAATATTAAAGTAATTTTCACCTGACTTTGGAATGCCCTGCCCACTTCTCCCAAAGCAAATTTCTGCTTCCAATTATAGTTGGTTTAGGATTCTACTACTTGGTATTCTTATGTACACTTGTACACTAGAGGCCAATATGTAATGCATTGCCAGGAGACCAGATGAGATTAAAACAGAGTCAAGAGCAATTCAATGAAGTAGAAAAATTAGAGCTGACTGTGTTTTCTTTATATAGAGCTAAGTCAAAAGGTAGGGAAGGAAATACACCAAAATATCTATAGTAGCAGAAATACCATAAAGTACTAGAAATTAAGTACCTATAATTATAAAAATGCTAGAAATAAATTTATCAGTTGGAGGAGAGGTTAAACAAATTTTAATACATGAATGTAACAGAATATTACAGCACTATAAGGAACATGAATATGAAAAATTCAGAGACATACAGGAAGACATAGAAAAACTAAAGCAAAGTAAAAAGGACCAGGAAAACAATATACACAAAGATTACAATAAGAAAAGTAGATATGAAAAGGGAAAGGGAAAGAAAAGGAAAGAGAAGGCTATGCAATTATAATAACCAAGCTTGTCCCTGAAGAAATGAGAAGTCCACCTCCTTCCCTTCTTTGTAAAGATCAGGAAATATAAATGTGCAATATTGCATGTACTGTTCAAAAATTAACATGTTAGTTTCACTAAATTATTTTTTTCGCTTTTTTTAATTCTTAGTTACAAGGGATGGCTCTCTCAGAAGGGGAGATATATTTGGGAAATAAAAGATATCAATACTTCTTTTAAGTGAGGAAGATTCTAAGGGACTATATATACACATTTATATTTGGAAAAAACCTAGCTTGCTAAAAAGTGGAGGGAAATCAGAGACTGCTAGAACTAGAAAAGATCTCAGAACATGGGATGTCAGAGTTGGAAACTTAGAACACAGAATGTTAGACTTGAGATGTACCTTGGAACATAACATGTTATAGCTAGGAAAGCCCTAAAAGGATGTCTAAATCAGACCTCTTATTTTACAAAAGAAAAATAAAAAGGTCCAGAAAGAGGAAAGTGACTACCTAACATGACATCAGTTGGATGTTTAAGTGGCCTGAAACCCCAGGTCAAAGTAAGGGGGGAAAAAAAAGGAAAACGAGTTTATAAACATAATTCAAAGAAAAACTAAATGAGAAAAGTGCCAATTAGATGAATACTTCCCCAAGGAAAAGAGCAAGAAAAAAGGAAAAGTGAGCAAGCCTTCTATTCAAAGCCAATTTCGATCATTAATTTATATCAATAAAATATAATACAAATAAAGAAGAACCATCCAACTGAAAAAAATCACTAAGATATAAAATTAGACAAGATTGTAGCATTAGATTCACCTATGAAAAAATGAGAGAATAAATTTCAAGCAGGCTACATGTGATAAAATTCTAACCTGCTGTCTTTAAAGTTTATCCTGTGGAGTAAAAGGCCACAGACAATAGCTCTTTCTAGTAGACAGCAGGCAGAGAATATTTGACAGGTGAACAGTAAGTCCATTTCCAAATGAAAAAAGACTAAGAAAAGGACACCAAAACTTCCAAAGCTTACCAGATATTTACAATTTGGGGTCATTAGTCTAATCACTACCTGACTTAATTGGAAGAACAAATGAGAACAGTGAAACTACAATCCTTGAGATTTATTTATTCAGTAATAAGCATCATCCCTAGATCCTTGAAAGTATAGGATTTTAAACACCAAGGCTATAGATCTGGTAAAGTTTCTCACCAAGGAAATGAGAATAGCCTGGCCACCCATACACCCATACTTACTTTCCCTCCCAAATGAACATGAACACCTTCAAAGGAGTCCCCTTAGAGGTCACATATTTCTACCGAGACTGCCTTCAGTCATGGTGTTCTGAGGAACGGGAAATGGGTTTCACAGTTGCCTTATCCAAGCAAGCAAGTTTCACGACAAGGAAGACAAATGTAAAAGGCCCTGGGTCTGCAGTCACAGAATCACAGACTTGGGGCTAGAAAAAGACCCAGAAGCCATTAAACCCAGACTGGAGCAAGAATCCCCTCCACGTGTTCCCAAAATGGTCATCTAGCCTTGCTCAAAGATATCCAGGAAGGTGAATCAACCCCATCATGTCCTAAAACGGCTGCATCCCATTTCTGAATTCCTCTCATTGTTAGCATACTTTGTTTCTTGAGAAGTTTCTTTATGACTTAAGACTTTCAGTTGTCTTCTGAGGCAAAGTACAATAAAGTCTAACCCCTTCTGTGGATAACCATTCAAATACTTGAAGGCTGCTACCAGAAAGTCCTCTTCTCCAGGCTAAACATTTAGTTTTTTTCAACAGACATGCAGTTTCTTCAACCATTCCTCACATAGTATGCTCTCAAGGCTCATCAAAGTCCTGGCTGCCCTCCTCAGGACCTTACCTGTTTATCAAGGCCTTTCTCAAAGGTGCCACTCAGAAGTGAACACCATATTCCAGACTGTACCTGGACTTGCCCTGGTTCCAGACTGTAGAACCAGGAGAACTGTCATTTCTCTAGTTCTAAAGATTAGATCGTTCTTGAGGCAGTCTAAAATTGTGTTAGCTTTTTTCACTGCCATCACAGACTATTCACTTATAATGAAACTGAGGGTCACTAAAACTCTCAGACCTTTTACAGATCAACTACTTTCTAAATATGACACACACCCCCATTTTGCATTTGTGAAGCCTTTTTTTTAAAAATTTATCCTTATTTAAAATTTTTAAATTTATCCCTATTACAATTTATCTTATTAACTCAGCCCAATATTGGAGCTTGTTAGGATAATTCTGGAACATGACCCTGTCATCTAGTATGTTAGCAGTCCTTCCTTGCTTTGCATCATGTAGAAATTTGCTAAGTCCTACAGCTCTATGGGGCAGCCAGGTGGTGCAGTGAATAGTGCACTGGACTCAGTCTTCATAAGTTCAAATCTGATTTCAGATACTTCCTAGATGTGTGACCCTGGACAAGTCACTTCACCCTGTTTGCCTCAGTTTCCTTATCTGTAAAATGAGCTAGATAAGGAAACAGCAAACCACTCCAGTATCTCTGCCAAGAAAACCCCAGATGGTGTCACAAAGAGTGAGACACAACTGAAAAAATGGCACAACAATAAAATAGCTCTACTCACCCTGCCCATGGCAGACATCTCAGAAAAAAGTACCCCTCCTTGGTCACCACTCCCTTGTGTCTTTTGTTTTCCCTTATTAGGATATAAGATCCTTGAGGGGAAGGGTTGTCCTGCTTTTTATTGTATCCTCAAGCTCTCAGTACAGAACCTTGTAGTACAGAGTAAGCACTTAATAAGTGCTTTTTTGTCTTTCATTCATCTATAACTTTATCCAATTTATTGATTAAAAATTGTTTAACAGCACAAATCTCTGACTCATTCCGCTACAGCCTTCCAATGAACCACTGATGACTACTTTTGGGGTCTGACTATTCAACCAGTTCCAAATCTACCTAATAGTACTATCATCCAGTCCAAATCTCTCCATCTTACCCACAAAAAGTGCATGAGATTTTATCAAGAGCTTGCTCAAATCTAAGTAATCTATACTTATAGCATCCCCTTGATTCACACAGTTGAGTAACTTATGTTGAGCAAGGAAACAGCCTTGCATGACCTGTTCTGAGTAAGCAGTTATGCTGGTTCTCTGTGAACCATTTTTGAAAATGATCACGATTAATACATTCGAGCAATTTTGCCAAGATTTGAAGTTAAATTCTCTGCCCTATAATTTTCAGATTGTATTCTTCTCCCTCTGGAGGAAAATTTGGACATTTGCCCTTCTCTAGCCCCATAGTGCCTTCCCAATTCTCTAGGAGACCACTGAGAGTGACTAGTGATGCCATCTGCCAGCTTTTTTCAGTACTTGAAGCTATAATTCATCAGTACCAGGCGACCTGAAATCAACACAAACAGCTGAAATGCCCTCTTACTATCTCCTTATGTATCTATGGGATCAACTCCCTATCAGTCATTTTTGTTATGTCTTTCCAACCCAATTATCAGAGACTGAAAGCTGAAAAGAACCTTAGAAGCCATCAAGTCAAATCTTCTTATTCCAAAATATGAGGAAACTGAGGCACAGAGAGGGTCAGTGATAAAATCAGGGTCATCACAGCTATTAAAAGCCACAGGCAGGACTCAAATTCTGTTCTTCCTGACACTGACTCTGGTGCTCTAAACATGATACCACTTAGACAATTTTCCTCAGCAGAGAAAACAGAAACAAAAGAAGAGTCAAGTAGCTTTACCTTGTTGGAATGAATGGTCAGTAATCATCTCACCTACGTCCCCCTTCTTTGATTCTTTTTTTCCCAACATAGCTTTTTTTTAATCTCTTTTTGTTCACCTTAACTTTCCCGGCCAACCTTAGCTCATCCTGAACTTGAGCACTCTTTACATTACTCTTGAAGAAGTATGTCACATTCCACCTTCATCTCCTTTTATGTATTCTTGCTTTCATCTTGTGGACATCTTTTTAAAAACTCAGTTGGTTAGTGAATTTCTCACTCCTGTTCCTTCTCACTGGAAAGAGTTTTTTTGGTGTGTGTGTCTTCAGAATTTCATCCTTAAAACTTACTGAAGTTTACTATCCAGTAGAATATCAGGACAGATCATGCTGCTTATCCTTCCTCTGAATCATCTGAAATCTGATCTCCCATATTTAGCTTTTCCTTCCTTCTCTTATCACAAATTATAAAATGAAGTGGTCATTTCCTTCTCTCATTTTGACTCTGAACAACCAGTTCTCCCTTGTTACTGGGAATCAAATCCAGAAAATAATTTCCCCTTATTGTTTCCTCTACTTTTTAGAGCATAAATGTATCATTTAATGGAATCAAATTATTCACTGTTCTACAAAGGGTGGGGTGGGGAACAGAGAGACAAACAGAGAAAGACAAAGAGACAGTAACAGACAATGAGAGAGTCAGAGAGAGAGACAAAGAGAGGTGGAGACAGAGACAAAAACATTCAGAGAGAGAGAAAAAGAGAACTACCCCATCACTATTTTGTCATGCTCCTATACCAGACTTATGATTTGTTTTTCACACTTTATTCTTTCTTTCTAGGTGGACTATGATACACTGACAACAGTATCACTTCGGTCATATGCCACTTTGAGGTTTACAAAACACTGTCCCCACAATAACACTGTGATATTTGTAGTATAAATGTCACGACACTATTCTCAGTTTATAGATGTAAACTGAGGCTCAGAGAAGCTACATCATCTTCCTGGTCACGTGTGTCAGAGTCAAGCGCTATTCCACTACACCTTCCTATCTGGTGCAATGATTTCAGAACCATTACAACTGTGTGTATTTTGCAATTTGTCAAGTGTCTTATTTCCCAAGCTCAACAGTTGAGTATTTCTCACATGGTCTACGCAGCAGGTTCTTGGAAATTGACACACACCAAAGTGCTTATCTCTTCTAAAAGTGTAAGAAGCTCTTTCCCCCGGTATAAGTAAGAAATAACTCAGGAGATAGTCTCTCTGAGCTGTATACACAGAGAGATAAGGGGCCAAAGTGGGAATATTGGGTCATTTCATACTCTTACAAGAAAAAAATGCAGTGTAGGGTATGTTCAGGGAGGACCAGTACCTTTGATGTGATGGCTGCCAAGCCCTTTTCAGGGCTCTTTCTACCTTTGTTGTCCACCTGTTCCACCTATCTCTCACCTATGACTCCAAGAAGCTGCAGCATGCATAGCAGCCACAACCTGGTAAACCATTTGGTCAGACAGGCCAAACCAGGTTGAGGGTAACCAATGATTCTCAAACCCATTAGTGAGTTAGGGGAGTGTCTACCCCAAGCATGTGAAGACTTCATCTGGTGGAATGGACAGATGAGAACAATTTGTTCCAATGGCCATGAAGACAGAGGAAGCAGGCAATGTGGAACGCTCAGAGCTTGGTTAGATACCAAAGATGCCAAGGTCATCCACTGCATCCTGAGCCATCACCATCTTGACTCGGTCCTGCCAGTGGACTATAATGGCTCTGGAGGAGAGAGTGAGGCTGACGACTTCGTGCAACTCTGCCTCATTTAAATCCAATTTATGCACAAATCAAAAGACGTCAAAAGAAAAAAAAAAGACAAGAAAAAATACCTAACAACAAGGAACAGTCATATTCTGTGTGTTAAATAAGTACTAGAGTTTCATCTTTGTAACAAAAGGTTTTTCAACCACAAGAAATTCGGGATTCATTGAGTTAAGTCTAGTTAAAAACTAGAAAACACTGGCTCACCGAATCTCCACTCTCACGGAAAATGAGAACAATGTCAAAGCACAGAAATGATCTAAATTAGTGCACATATAAGATTTACACTCACAAAATACCAGTGGGAACTATATTTCCCTAAAGTCCCATAATCCAAAAACAGGCCAAAAATTTACAAAAGACAAATAAAATAGCATATGAAAAATTCATCCTAGGCATTAAAAATCCATTAAGCATAGACTTGTAGAATGTAAAATGCTGGAAGTACCTTGAAGTCATTTTTTTTTATTCTTTTTACCCTTTATTCAGATAAAAAAACAGATTCCAATAAAGAGTCATTGCCCAAGATCACACAGCAAGTTAGCAACAGTTTGGGCTCCTGACTCACTCCCAAGCTACTGTTCTTTAAAGAAAGAACCTCTGCATCATCTCGCAGTGAGAATTGCAAAGTTTTAGCATGAAAGAAGAGTCTCCAGAACATCGGAAGGCTCCTCCAACTAAGAACCATTCAGGCAGTGAACCACCAAAAAAAACCCCGTAATACAAAAATGTGTGAGCATAACAGAGAAGGAAGTATACTCCTTGCCATTCCAAACACTTTCTTCAAAAACTCAGTTGTTGTTTTTTCTTATCAGTGTGCTCTTAACCAACCTAAGTTGTGAATTATCTTTCAATTTAAAAAAGGCTTTGGAATTCTAAAGTATATAAAAGGAAGATCTTTTCTCACTCCTAACTGGCACTCAAAGAGAAAGATCTATAGGGAATCATTTATCATTATATACCTAAATCTGGGTCACCACCTCAGATAAAAAAAAAAAATCACTTAATTACTTTTCTATGTACCAAGAATTTTCCTGGGGACATGATTTTTAGGTATCATGTATATATAAAACTTCTAAAAGAATGGATTATCTGGATTTTCTGGTGACTGTGATTCTGCAATTAGAATGAGAGACATCACTAAATTCACCTCTCAAAAGAAAATTTTGCTTTAATTTTGAAGAACAGAACTATCACATAGCACTTCAAAAATGAAAGGGTTGGTGAGGTCTAGGAATTTGAAACCTTGTATTATAATTCTAAAAATCAATTCCATGGAATACAGGCATATCCTACCATGTTTGGCTCTTTCCATAGACTAAGTACAACCTTATTCTAACTAACTTTTTCATGAGGATCACTTGGTATGAATGAATCTGGACAAAGAATAGCTTACCATGGAAACTAAGCAGGTATCCATCAATTAGGGAACGGCTAAATACACAGAATGTACTGAAATACTATTGTGCTGTAAAAAATTATGAAAGAGAAAGTTCCAGAGAAACCTGGAAAGACTTGTATGAATTAAGAGTGAAAAGAGAACAAGAAAAATGTATTCAACAACATTATAAAGACAAACCATTGTGATTACACAGTGACTAACCATGACTCCAAAGGACTAATAACGATGCATGCTACCTACCTCTAGAGAAATGATGGGCTCAGGACGCAGAATGAGAAATGGTTTTTGGACATGACCAACGTGGAAGCTTGTCTATTCCTATTTTTTACAAGGGTTTTGTTTTCCTTTTCTTTTCTCTCCCAATACATCCCCTTCTCTCCTCCAGTACTGCTACAATCTAGTGCAAGTCCTCATCACCTCATGCCTAGACTACTGCAATAGCCTGAAGGTGTGTCTGCCTGCCTTAAGTCTTTTCCCCACTCTAATCCATCCTCCATTTAGCCACCAAAATGATTTTTCTAAAGCATAGGTCTGACCGAGTCACACCCCACACCCCCACACCCTATATAACTCCAGTGGCTCCTTATCATCCCTAGGATCAAATGCAAAGCCTGGCATTACCTAGACCTCCCCCCCACCTTTCCAATCTTTTTACATCCTACATCCCATCAGATACTCTGACCCAATGACAACTGCCTTTTTCATTGTTCCACAAATAAGACACTCCATCTCTAAGCTCTGGATAATTTCTCTAGCTATTCCCCATGCATGGAATACGCTCTCCTGTCTCTGCCTACTGGCACCTCTGGCTTCCTGATTAAAATCCCATCTTATACAGGAAGTCTTTCTCAACCTCTTAATTCTAGTGCCTTCCTCTTGCTAATCAGATTCTATCCATTCTGTATATAGCTTGTTTGTACATATTTGTACATATTTATTTGCTTGTTGTCTTCTCTTACCAGAGTGTGAGCTCCTTAAGGGCAGGGACTGTCTTCTGCCTTTTTTTTTTGTACGGCTAGTACTCAACACAGAGCCTGATACCTAACAGGCATTTAGTAAGTGTTTACTGACTGACTGACTGACAATGGAGAAGGTAGGAGGGAAGGAAAATATTTTTATTAAATTAAAAAACAATAGCTTACATTTGAAAACCTTGTATATCACTTTCCTTGGTCTTACACGGCACCATCAGTTTCATAACTGAAAAGGGTCTCAGAATCATCTCTCACTGATAGAGAAGAAAACTTGAGTCCCAGAAGGTGAAAATCTGTGTGCCCCAAGTCACACAGGTAGTAACAGAGCTGGAATCTGCACCCAGTCTGACGCAACCCAATGTTATTTTCCATTTCATTTTACCACCTTCTTCACATAGCTTAGAAGCAAAGTATTCAGTGATGAGAATGACGATGTTGAATTGGAATCAATTGGCAAGGAAATCTGGATGCGTACATGAAGGAGGCAAAGTATTCTTGGAAATGCCAACAGAGAATGTTGGAGTCACATTTGTGCACATTCTGACAGAATACCTGCAAAGCATGTTCTAGACTTGCCATATGGTTTCTACTGTGACACAAGGGTGAGGGAAGGCTTGGCAGAAGATATTTCACTGTCTGTACATAGTTATAGGCATATCTCCCTCATTGTGATCTGAGCTCCTTGAGGGCAAGGATCACACTTTTTCCTTTCTTTGTATCTTAATTCTTTAGCACATATTAAGAGCTTCATAAATGTTTGTTAAAGGACTGATTTTCTAGTACTGAGGACCTTACAGAAAATCCAATGTAAGATCAAGGCTGCTTCTCAATAAGGGGGGTTAGGGGAGAAAGGGAGAATTTGGAATTCAATTTTTAAAAAAAAACTAATGTTAAAAATTGTCTTTACATGTAATTGTGCAAAAAAAATGCAAAAAACTCTCAAATACAAATTTTTAAAAAATTTTTATTCTGAATTTACTAAACACCAAATAAAAACATTTCCAAATACACATTAGAACATAAAAGACTGCCTAAAACAGTGAATTTACATTCTGTACAACTTGCTTTTCTTTTTAATGAAATGATAAATACAACCTGTAACTTTCAAAACAAATCAGGTGCTAAACTCTGTTTTACCAGTAATAAATGCAATAGGAAGTCAAAAGGATGGGAGATCAAGTGAAGGCATAAAATCATCAGGAAAGGTTTCTTTAAGGTCAAAGAAGTAGACATTCTGACCTAATGGAGATAGAACACCTGGGTTTAAATCCTGATGTTTCCGCTTACTAATGATGTAACCCTGGACCAGTTACAACTTGGGAAGGAAGAGGAAGGGTATCTTAGTTTCTTCATTTGTGAAATGAGGTTAAACCAAATTATATATAAGGTCGCCTTCCAGCTCTATCTCCCATGAGCTACCTGTCTTTCCGGAGCCACTGGATGCTGAAAAGTATCCAGTGTCTCCTATCATTCTCCTTCACTCAGTCCCTCTACCTTGTAGAAAAGCTAGACTGTAGTCGTCACTCTCTACCCTAAAGGTGTCAGACATGGCCCCAAAGGGCCCACAACTCTCCACAGTTCTGCCAGAACCAAATTAAAATGTAACTGGGAAATATTTAACAAAATTGATTTTAAAGTATTTGTACATACACACACACACACACACACACACAGAGAGAGAGAGAGAGAGAGAGAGAGAGAGAAATAGTGAAATACAGGTAAAACTAACTATATTTTAAAACTAAGGCAATATGTGGCCAGCAAGGATCCTTTCATATAGATAGGAGGGCTTAGTTTCTATTTGAGCTTCACCCCACTGCTCTACCTCTACATGCCCAGCTCCCAACTCCATGTATTCACAGAACTACCAGATCTACCATTCTAGGATTTGCTCACCTCCACCTTTCAGAATCTTTCTTCAAAGCTCAGGTCAAGTGCAATGTGGCATTTCCTCCAGCTGAAGGTCACCATTTCCTCATTAAATTTTCCTAGAGGACTTTGGATCTCTTTTCCTCCTACCTCCCATCACATTCCATCTTCTATTATAGCTACATGTATAATGGATTCCTCACCCCATTTCCCAGAATTTATGCTCTTTGAATGCAGAACTGTAACTCTTTAATCTCTGCGTCCCTAGGGCCTACCACAGTGCTTTGTACATGGAAGGAGCATACTAAATGTTTGCTAGACAGAGAGAGAGAGCTGGACCTTTGAAGAAGGGGTAGGATTTAGACAGGCAGTGAGGAGAAGAAAAAGTAAAAGAAGAATATCATGAACAAAACCACACAGGTGGGTAAGGGAAAAGTCAACCTAAGATTGGCATGTGTATAGAAACATTTGGTATTCAAAGAAACCAATTCAGAAACAAATAGGGGAGAGAGAAGAAGAGAGAGAGAGAGAAGGGGAAAAAAAAGAGATGGGAGGAGAGGGGAAGAGAGGGGAAGGGAGGGGAGGAGAGGGGAGAGGAGAATATGTTTTGGGGGAGGAAAGCAGAGGAACAAGATGAGTATAGAAAGACTGGAAGTTATTTAATAAAAGCAGTAGGAGGAAATAAAACAACACTCCAAAGCCCTGAAGGAGTAAGATGCAATAGAAAAAAGGAATGGACAGAAATCCTGTGGGGCTTAGAAACAACCCATACAAAAATTCTATAGGTTTAAAAATAGATGATAAGCCATTTCCAAACAAAACAAACTTAAAGGGCTTTTGAAGAACATTAGTAGAAATTTCATCACTCCGAATTGTTCTCTATAGACTAATGGAGGGAAGTGGAACTCCTTTCTTCTGAACATTAAGGACAAGGTAAGTAAGTAGCCCCATTTGGCAGGCCTTCAAAGTTTGGTTGACCCCGAGCTCACTTCTATCCTAAAGAGGACTTTGAGGAAATCCTGTTATTTTGTTCCAAAAGGCTCTGATGGTTTCAGTGGCTGATCTAGTGTCACCACCCAAGATTCACATTAAAAAGAAGTCCAAACACCACCTAAAATACATCCTGCTTTCCATCAAATCTTTTTCATTCTTGCAGCAAAAGGAAAGAAAGAGCATTAGAGTCCAACACCAAAACACTTAATTCTTACAGATTCTCAAGAGCCAAAAAAGAGATCAAAAGAGTGGGAAAAGTGCAGGAACTGGCATCAGGAAACCTGAGTTTGACTCCAGTCTTTGACAATGACCAGTTGGGTGACAAGGATGTCTGGGTCAGGATCTCTCTGAGCTTCCATTCCCCCTCTGTAAAACAGGATATCACATATACCCCCTTCCTTACAAGATTATTGTATGGATACCACTTTGTAAACCTGAAAGCACTATGTGTGTGTGTCTGTATAGATAGATAGATTAGATAGATAGATAGATATGTACATATATGTGTGTGTGTGTGTGTGTGTGTGTGTGTGTATAAATGGGAGTATTTATTCTCAACAACACAGTGGAACAGGAAATCGCATACCCTTGAGAAGGGACTCCCCTACTCCTTGGGGTGAGAGCAGAGGACAGAAACAGATTCAGAAGACAGTAGTTTCCTGTCCTTGGTTGGTTTGTGTCAAATCTCTACAGTTAGCCTGAATTTCCCTTTTTACCTTTTATAATTAGCTAGGTAACATGTTTAAGACTACCTCATGACCTTTATGAACCTTTCCAGCTCCACACATATGAAATCTGCTGACTGAATGACAATGACAATTCAGAAGGGAGATATTTTTTCCCACAGGCCTTTGATTATAGCTATATAGCTAGCATTCCCACAGGCTTTAAGATTTGCAAAGCACATTACAAATATTATCTCGTTTTATCTTCATGACAGCTTTGAGAGGTAGTTGCTTTTATTGTTACCGCTTTACAGATGAGGAAACTAAGGCACACAGTGATTAAGTGACTTACCGAGGGTCACACAGCTAATAAGTGCCTCAGTTCGAATTTGAATTCAGGTCTTCCTGACTTCAGGCCCAGCGTTCTATCTACTGCACCAACTAGGAGCTTCTATATAGAGAAAAAGAGAAGTCCCCAATCCCAAAAAATTATACTAAAGGAGTAAAAAAGTACATATCTCTAAGGAACCAAAGAGAAAACAATGAAGGTGAGTAAACTGGGAGAGACTGAATCCTAGTTTTAACCAATCTGACCTCAGGCAAGTCCTCTGTGGTTCAGTTTCTTCAGCTATAAAATGGGTAGCATAATACCTGAACTACTGATCCCTCACAGGGCTAATGTGAGGTTCAAATGAAATGATGTCTGCAGAGCACAAAACATTTTACAATCTGGAAAGTGCTACATAAACATCAACTATTATATTCAAATGATTCCATAATTTCATCAATGTAGGTGTTTTTCTCAACAATGCTGACTGCAGTCCACCTATATCTGCCAGTCCTGTACCCCCTGCCACAAACTTGCTATGTGAGGTCCAGTCACTGTGATAGAGTCCTTCTCAGTTTCTCCTGACGCCCAGGAACAGCACTGGAGCACAAGGGCCACTAGTCATCACTCACTTCTGACACAACCATTTTTTCTTCACTCACATAGTTCTTTAACGACACCCTTTTCTCCAGAGCCAGAGTCACAGCACAGAGGCCTACCAAAGGAGGGACTTGTCAGATATAGTATGATCCTCCAAGTGATCCTACTTGCAGATGACAACAGCAGAGGCTGGATTGAGCCTCCTGAATGAGACACATTATCATCAAGAGTTGGGCCTAGAAAAATCAACTCAATAAAGAATATCTATTGTCCAGACAATATATAGTTAGACAGACAACCTACAGAGCTTGTCCATCAGCATATGTGTATGTATGTATGTATGTATCACAAGAAATAAAAAGAAATAAAAATTTTAAAAAAGATGAGTTAAACACATTGGGCATAAATTTGAACAGAAGGAGGACATTGGGCTGGAATGACTTTGGAAAATTCACATTTCTTTTAATGGCCCAAACCTCCTACACAAAGGCTCAAGTTTATTAATGTCTATTGGTCTTGTACCACTACAGATTACAGAACACTACAGTCTCTAAAGAACTGAAAATCAGCATTCCCCAGAGGGTAATAAAAAGACATGTGGTGGGCAGGAACAAACTGTAACATATTAGAGTAAGTATTATTACTAACGTCTATGTACGGTGTGTAAGGTACTAATGGTGATAACAGAGCCAGCGGCAGTATAGCATTGTGAAGAGAGAGCTGTCATCAGGGCCAGGAAGCCTTGGGTTCAAGCCATAATTCCAATAAAATCTGGCAGAGTGATCCTGGACAAGTCACTTAATTGTTCAATGCTCCTCCAAACACCTTGCAAAGAAAGTGCCAAACTGCATTGGTAGAGATGGTTCCCTCCCCAGGGAGTTCCCTAGACCAGTGAATTCACAGGTCTAGTTCCTAGCTCTATCATTAGAACACAGAATTTGGAGCTCAAAAGGTAACCTTACATGATAAGAGCTAGAAAGAGCCCCAGAGGTTATCTTAATCAAGTCACTCCTTTGCAGATGAGGAAACTGAGGCACAGACTGCCTTGCCCAAGGTCATACAAGTTGGTGTCAGGGATGCTTCCCAATGCAGTGTTCTCTCTCCAACTGCACCCAGACTCATACACATCTGCTTTGGTTTCCTTAACCATCTTTGGCCTGTTTTTGTCCTCCTTCAGTTGGTTGCTAACCCCAGAGACTGAAAAGATTTTTTTAAGAATAAAAAGTACCCAACCCATATACAAAGCCCCACCCTTCCCCATTTCCTCCTATCTCTGTGAACTGCAGGCCAGAGAAAACTCGACTTTAAAAACTCTTACAGATTTCATAAGCTTAGTAAAGAGCAATTTTTCCTAATCCTCAATTCCTCCATTTCATTTCTCTCTCTTTGCCATTTTAAAACCAGCCTACATTAGGAGCTAATGGCCTGTCAGTTCTCAATTTAAAGAGAAAGGTGTTTTCAAGTTCAACAAGTGTTGAAAAAGAAAATTGTCTTCAGCCAACAAGCTAAGAAAACATTCATTTTCACTTAACTCTTGCACAGGGACCAACCTGCCTGCCAAGATAAGGCTGAAAAAAAACCCCAACAACAAAACACACATATATGGACAAATGATTAACCCCTGCACAAGGAGGCTAAAGCAGAAAAAAGTTCGGAAGGAAACTGTCTTAGTAGCAGTTTGTCCAAAATTAAATCTTTTTGCCCCCTGTTTTCTGGGTACTGGTGCTTAAAGAGAACAAAAACTCCAAACCACACTAAATGTGAATAAACTTCTATCATTCCCCAGTGGGCCCAGCTCTGCCAGAATGGAACTAGAATTCACTCCATCTTAACCAAGCTCTGCTTTCTCTGTCCTCTTCATCACAGAATCTGAAACCAAAGGGACCTTGGCGGCCATCTAATCCAACCCACACCTCCATAGGAATTTCCTCTATGACACAGTCAGCAAGCAGTCTGTCAGCCTTTGCTTGAAGAGCTCTATTGAGAGGTAGCCAATTTCTAAAACAGGTTGTTTTATTTTTGTGTATCTCTAATTGTTAGGAATGTTACCTTTACATCAAGTCTCAATCTGTCTTTCCTCAATATTGATCCAGCTGTGCCCTCTGTGACCACAAGGCAGACTTTCAGAGAAAACAGCAATCAGATTCCCCACCACAGTCTTCTCCTCCCCAAGCGCAATTTGTTCTCAGGTTCACCATCCTGATCACCCTTTAGCTTACCAATGTCTTTTCTAAAATGTGGGGCCCAGACCTGAATACAGTACTCTAGATGTGTGACTGGGGAGAGAACAGAGCTGTCATTTGCCACCATGTTTTAGACACTGTGTCAAACAATGCAGCCTTGAATTCGAACAGCAGCTTTGGCTGTCACTGCACACTCCTGCTTTGTATCAAGGCTACTTGTAGTCCACTGAAACCCCTAGATCTTTTTCAAACAAACTCCTGACTAGCCATGTCTTCCATTATCTTGTATGTATAAAGTTGATTGTCTGGGCTCTCCTTGAAGACTGTCCATATTATCCCTATTAAATTTCACACTATTCTATTTGGCCCATATATCATGCCAAGGATATACAACTGTACTTGTCAGAGTTAGCTCTTAGCTCTACAGTGGCAGCCAAGAGGTATGGTGGATAGAGGGCTAGACCTGGAGTCCAAAAGACCTGAGTTCAAATCTGATCTTAAGACACTTACTAGCTAGGTGATTCTGGGCAAGACCCTTAATCTAGGTCTGCTTCAGTTTGTTGTTCAGTTGTTAAATGAGATTATGTTTGTGGCAGCACCTGCCACATAGTAAGTACTTAATAAATACTTGTTTCCTTTATTCCTTCCTTCCTTCCTTGTTTTATTCCTTCCTTGTATATCTACTGTCAATTTGATTATGGATTTTATTCAAGTCACTGATTAGTGTTAAACAGCACAGGACAAAATGCAGACAGATCCTGGGCACTCCAAGAGAGACCTCAAAAGTCTCTTTCTAAGCTAACACAGACAACCACTAGTAGCTACTCTTTAGGGTCAACCATTCAAACACTAGCAAATCCACCTAACTGCCTATTGTCTACCTCACATTCCTCCATTATATCCACCCAAGGCACTCAGCAAGTAGAACAGAAATTGGGAATAAGGAGCCACTGTCCCTTCCTCTAGCTGAATTATAAATCTTTCGATGGCCATTTAATGAAGGTATGATCCTAAGCACTCACTACAAATTATCTTCTTTCCCTTGGAAAATTCTGACAAGTTTCTTCTCCTTCCTCTGTTAGCATTGGCTGAACACTAAAACAGATTTGACCATCCATCCATTTCCAAGGCAAAATTCCAAATCTGTCCACTTTCTTCTTAGATTGTTCCTCCTCCCCCAGTATGTTCTTATAGTATTGCACACAGACACACTCACGGTAACTCCGATCCAAACAACATTTGACAATGATGGCACTGAACTGCACTGGAGTGCTAGCAGAACCCTGCTGTCACCTCACTGCCCTTGCAAACAGGATGGTCTGAACTAGGCTGGGGCCCTGGCACCACTAACACCACCTGTTTGCTATCCCCTTTATAGCACTGTTTCTAGGAAACTGTTCCCTGTAATGACACACTCCAACATTAGATACATAGGCCTGTACGATATTGCCTAACTTTGAGTTAGGTTTTCTCCTAACCTCTCAAAAGCAAAATACCACAGCAAAAGAAAACTATATTAATGGTATGATGGATTGTGAGAGCTGAAAGGATCTTTAGAAACCCATCTAGTCTGGTGCTCACATTTTAAAGAGGGGTAAAATGAGACCTGGACAGAAAAAGTGACTTGCTCACAGTCATACAGGTGGCAAGTAGCAAAGTTTCAACCCTAGGTCTTCCAACTCCAAAGAGATGCTGTTTATTACTACACCCCACTAGATCCTTCTAGTGGGGCAACTAGATAGCGGAGTGGATAGAGAGTCACACCTAGAGTCAGGAAGATTCATCTTCCTGAGTTTAAACGTGGCCTCGCTTACTAGCTGTGTGACCCTGGGCAAGTCACTTAACCCTGTTTGCCTTGTTTTCTTCATCTGTAAAATGAACAGGAGAAGGAAATGGCAAACCACTCCAGTATCTTTGCCAAGAAAACCCCAAATGGGGTCATGACTGAAATGACTCAACAGTAACTGCCTTTACTAGGTCTAAGGTTTTGTGAAACTACAAGCTTTTAATTTACCCCCAGACAAGATTTTGTTCAAATGTCCATCATGAAGGGTCCCTAATATTTTTGTTGAAAAGAGAAGCCTACTCTCCTAAGTGATGGCTACCTCCATCACCCACTACATCTAGGCCGACATCCAGTCATGATTTACTTTCATCCCCAGGCATCTCCTTACCAGCCAACATGCCCTTCTCCAAGCTCTGAAGAATATAAACCTCTCATGCCTCCTCTCCCCTACTTTCTAGTTCAGAAATTATAATCAAACTGACTCTGTCATTGCTCCTAGGAAGGATATTTCAACCTACTCCTCTGTGGCTCTACTAGGGGCAATTAGGAAGCATTGTGGAATCAAGAACACCTGCGTTCAAACCCAGTCCCAGACACTTACTAGCTGTGTGACCCTGGACCAGACACTTAACTGCTGTCTGCCTCAGTTTTCTCAACTGTAAAACAGAAATAATAACTGCATCTCCCTTCCAGAGCGGCTGTGAGGATCAAAGGAGATAATACTTGTGGAGCACTTAGCACACAAAAGGTGGTATATGATGTTTATTCCCTTCCCTTCAACCTACTAACTATCCCTGTAACTTTCCAAACTCAAATATTCCTTCCTGACCATTACCCTTCTATACCTGTTGTCTCCCCTGTTTAGAATGGAAGGTTTAAAGATAGTCTCTACCTTCACGCTGCTGTGACTGACAGGGCACGTAATAAGTTGTTTTCAATTTGTTCCCTCAAGAGAAATGTCTCATTTCCTCTTAGGTTCGAGACTCTTAATATTTACTTTGTTTATGTTTTGCACTTATCTGTACATATATGATTTCCCTTCAATAGAATGTAAGTTCATTGGAAACAGGAATTCTTTATAACACTTGCACTTATTAGCATAGTGTCTGACACTTAATAAATGCTTGAATAAATATAATATCAGAGTAGGGAGAGTGTCCTGAGCACATCACAGGCAATCAAGGGGCTATGGGGGACAGTGGTTCCCTGGAATCAGCCAGATTATTTGGGCTTCCAACCGTGGCTCCTCCTCATCTAACAGACTGATTCACTCATTTTCAGTCATGTCTGACTGTTCATGAGCCCATTTGGGGTTTTCTTGGCAAAGATACTAGGGTGGTCTGTCATTTCCTTCTCCAGCTAATTTTACAGAGGAGGAAACTGAGGAAAGCAGGGTTATGTGACTTGCCCAGGGTCACACAAGTATTAAGTTTCTGAGGCTGGACTTGAATTCAGGAAGATGAGTCTTCTGGACTCCAGGTCCAGCTTTCTATTCACTATGCCACCTAGCTGTCCACAGTACTGACACTTTGGCAGAAATAGACTACCATCTTTTAAGAAGTCAGGAGGCTGGAACTGTCCTAGTGATGAACAAACCCATGAAGGTATTGCAACCAGTACGTTTGAATTTCACCATGTACAGGTGATGACTTTGCAGCCTCTAGGAAATCAATGGAGGAAATGAGTAAACATAGGACCTCTCCACAATACTTGGTTATTGTACCAAGGCAACTAACATCCTGGCCTCAACTGACCCTGCATACTCTTTCCTGAAATGTTATTCCTATTTTCATCTGCCTGCACTCACCTCCTTCTTTAATTTCTCCTGACATTTTGTACATCAAATTAGGGAGTTTCATAAGAAGGAAGAGAGCACAGAACATTGCCTTGGCAACAGAGGTCAAAAGAACTAACAAATGGTAAACATCAGAGAAGGGGGACACACAGGCTACAAAACTGGCGCCAGAAATCCTCAGAGGTCAAGCATATGGTGAGGTTTCAGGACTTCCCCAAGGCCTAGGCACCATTTCTACTTACTGTGGAGAGACAAAGAAAAATATATATCCAGGAGACGGACAATGAAGAAAGAAACAAACACACACAAATATATATGGAGGGAGGGGAGAAGGGAGAGAAAGAAAGAGGGGAGTTGAGGAAAGGAAAGGAGATGGGCAGTTAGATATGCTGAGAGGTGATTCTTTTAAATTTTATCAGCCATCTCACAAAGGTTATAAAAGGCAGGGATTTCTGTCATCCTGCTTCTTCAAACTACAAGGGTCCATTCACCTGAGACTGGAACTCCTAAAACATTCTCTGATTTTCATTAGAGCTGAGAGTTTCACAGTGCTCTGTATTCCTGGGTAGTAAGGTGCTATAAGACAAATATTTCAAAAGCAAAATCATGAACTTCAGAAGCTAGGCAAGTAGTAATCTGTTTGTTTTAGAAAAGAGAAAATTTTATCTCCCCAAAAGATTATTAACCAAGTTCCCTACCACATCCAACTCATTTATAACCAACACTTCAAATCTACCATGGCAGCTGAGCCCAGGTAGCAAGAAAGTGCCCAGGTTAACCAACCTCCACCCGGTGCTAGTGGAAAATATTTTCAACATCATTTTCTTTGATTCTCCAAAACACTTAAGAGAAGAAAATGTAATGAGATGCTCAGCGTTTTATTGAATAGGGAACTGTCTCCTCAAAAGAAGTAAAAATAAGGATTTCTGCATCTTGAAGAGAGAAATCTTTTCTAGACTGAGGTCAACATAGAGAACTTAGGAAAGGCTGAAAAAAATGTAAAACTGAAGGTTATCTAGAATGAAACTTCCTGAGGTTACTGAAGAGACAAGATTTCAAAAGTCAACCATTAGGGAGGGCTCAAATGTGTAGCAACTGTACAACGAACATCCCTGAGACCAAAGTTCCACTTTGGGCAATCCATCCCTCACCACACCACCACCACTGCTGAAGGGATGATAGGCAAAGACCACAGCATGGGAAACAAAAAAAAGCGGAGTTTGCATAAACTCTCTCTAGCAATTCTCCCATGAGCCACGGCCTGGCCTGGCAGAGGGAACAAATCCAAAGGAAAACAAATCCACAGGAAAAGCACCCCAAACAGTAGAGAGCCTCCCAGGCCTCTCAGCTTCACTCCATTTCAGAGGTGAGAAGCTACAGCCCCAGGTCAAAGAAAGGTTGTTCTAGCAACTTGTTTGATGTGCGAATTACTAAGACTCAATATCCATACAACTGGAATAGTAAACAGAACCTGAAGCATCATCACATGGTTCCAAAAGTGAATGACAAAACCTGTAAAAACTTAAGCCAACAAACATGTCCTATATACTATAAAATGTAATTAAGAAAAAAGAAAAGTTTGTTCTACAGTCTAAGAGAATTCATACTGAATTCAGTCTTTCCTACAAATGACAGCTCCCATGGCTCACCTCTTCCCAGAATGTGGTATTTATTAGACCACAATGAAAATAAAGTTACTAGCCTTCATCAAGAGGAGCATCACTCTCAAGAATATTTAAAAAGTAAACATATTATACAAAAATAAGAATTACCCAAATACCTCAAGGTCCTTCAGAAGAGTCAAATTCCAGTTAAAATCTAGTAAGTAAATATTAAGCAAGGATGGATATCTAATCCTGGATTTAATGTTAGTATAAGCATTTACACACATAACCTAGGAAAATTACAGCTGGCAAATTTTCCAAGGGCAATGAGAGTTTTCCTTAAATTAAAAACTATAGTCAGCTATTAAGCTTCCTCAGATACAAATGTTTAAGGGGGATCCTGGGGTAGGGGGGGGTTGTCTTTAATTAAATGCTAAAAATAAAAAACAGCTCTGAAGTTGTTTTCTGAGAAGCTCCAGTTTTAAAGCTCATATATACTGGTAGCATCTATCTCTTCCTCTCTTCCCAATCAATTCTTCAAGACACCCCAAATTCCACTAATTATACACAGAGTCCATAAACAGTCTCTGAGACATGAGTCCTGAAAGGATCCCCGCTCCCTTTCTACAGGAGCTAATTGCATCTTTGAACATCAGATCTCCACCTTTGCTGCCCAACAAACAGGCCAATGACACTTACCCAAAGGACTCTCGAAGTCTACTAATTGCTCCCCTCTATCCTCACCCCTCAGATCTCAACCACTCCCTTTGAGGGTGAGGGGAGAGGAGAAAGTGCCACCCACATCCTTCAAGATCATCATCCCAGAAACACCCACTTCAATGTCACCCTCCTAAACCTAAAATTAGTTCTAAATTCAGCCATCAGTACAATCTTCCCCTCCTACCTAACAAAAGTCCCCATGCCAACCCAAATCTCAGTGTGCACCTCCAAAATGGGTGACCCCCACCAGCCCCAGAAAGTGCTCCTAGAAGGTATCTCACCCTTCTCTCAAATATTAAAATCATTGTCACCAGAAAACTGCCCTCTCTTCTCTCTCCCCAATTTCCCACTCCTATCCCCCCCAAACCTTATTAACTGCCTCCTGAACACAGGGAGAAGACTTTTCTCTCTGGAGGAATAACGATCATAGATTTTGAACAGCATAAGTAAAAATTGGACTTTACAATTGAGGAAAAGAAGTCAGAAAGAGGTTATGTGATTTACCCAAGGTCACACAGGCAGTAACAACAAAGGAGGAATTTGAACTCAAGTCCTCTGACTCCAAATCCATGGTTCTTCCAACTACATTAACCTCTCCCCGTTTTCATCTTTCCAGTTCCAAGTCCCGCATTCCCTTCTTCCCCACCCCACTCCAGCACAGCTCTCCCCATCCTCTCCCCTAGTCCTGACCCATACTCCTAATTCCCCTCAACCAATCCGCACCCCTTCTCCCCACAGCCAATCTCACTCCTCCCAAACCAGCCCAGCCCCCCTCCCCTCCCTCAATAGATTCCAATCCCCCCTCCCCAATTCCCTCAATCTATCCCGGCCCCAGCCCCCTTTCCTTCAGTCCCCTTCCCCACTTACCCGTCAATCCCATTTCAACCCCCAACAAGTCCAGTCCCCTTCCCCTTAACTCCCTGCCCCCAGCCCACTCCCCTGTCAATCACAGCCCCCTCCCATCAATCACAGCCCCTTCCTCCCAAACCCTTCGCCATTTCTCCCCCCCTCCCGGGGCCCCAGTCACTGCCAGCCCCTTCCCCCACTCCCCTTGTCAATTCCAGACCTCTCCCCCATCTCCCCTCACACTCCCAGCCCCTCCCCCGTGGCCGGGGCGGGGGTCTAGGGCAGGCCGCAGTCGCGGCGGGGGGAGGCTGGCTCAGGGCCCGGGCCGGGCAGGGGGCGTGAGGGGCCAGGGGCGCCGCGTCCCGTCCCGTCCCCCCCGAGCCGCCCTTACCCGCCGCTGCTGCTCCTCAGGCGGGGCCGGCTCAGCTCCCGGAGCGAGCGCCGGGACGGAGGAGGCCAGGGGGGTGTGTGAGGCACAAGGGCAGCCGGGAGGCGAGCGGGGCGGGCGGGAGGGAGGACGGAGGGGAGGCCGCTACAGCCGCCGCTGCCGCCTCAGGCTCCCACCTCCGCTGCAGCGCAGCCCAACTCGCCCGCGGGAGGGGGAGGGGAAAGGAGACCCGACAACTCGCCTGACCAATCACGGCGCGTCAACTCGAGGAGGCTGGGAGAAAAGGAAAGAAGGGGCGGGACGAAGAGCAGCCAACATGTTTGGCTGCGTTCGGAATGAGAGGCGGGGCTAGTGGGGGAGGGGAGGGCGAGTGCCGTGAGTGACAGGACCCTCCGGCAACCGGTGAGCTCCATAAAATCTAGTGGGGAGGGTTATGCAAATAAGAACTTATTATTATTCAGAACCGTTATTGACCGAGAGAGGCTAGGCCCGGAGGCTGTGGGGAGGACGTAGCCGGGAGTGGAGAGCAGCCTGGAGGTGAAGTCCGAATCCTTTGGCGGGGAGTGAGCCGTGCGTTCGTGACGTCACAACAGAGTGTTTGAGCCCCACCGGGGCCCGGTGGGAAATCCGAATCCCCAGGGCGGGGTCATGGGTTCGAATTCCACCTCGGGGTCCACTTCGTTCCTTCCAGTCTCCAGAAGCTGCGGGCGGGCCTGGCAGTCTGCATCCTCTCCGTGACGTTGCGAGAGGGCATGGGATCTGCAGTTAGCAGAGCCAGGTGTGACTCTTGGCTCACATTCTAGCCCTTTCCCCTCTCTGGGGAATCAGAGACGGCCTCTAAGGTGCAGCGGGAGGAGCGTGGAGCCGTCTGCCTCAGTGTCCTCACCTGTAAAATGGAGAGAATAACATGAGCTCCCTTGCAAGGCTGCTGTGAATATCCAATGAAATCTACCCTAGGCACGGTGCCCGGCGCACCCTGGGGGCTTCATCAATGCTTATTGCCTCCTCCTCCCTTCCCCGTTCTTCATTCCGAGGTCCGAGGTCAAAGGCAGCGCCTCCCACCCCCAACCCCTCACTCCAAATCCTGGGGAGGAGTGTCTACAGATCTCTGCGCTTCCCCTGTTAGCAAAGGGCCAGGTTCCCATCCCCATCAAAGGCTGCTAGTGCTCCTGTGGGGACGACATGAGCCCTCCGACTGGGCACCCGCGGTGCCAAGCGCTGGTAGCCAGCCCTGACTCCCAGCGTGGCCATTCAGCAGATTAAACGGCACTGCTCCGTAAAGTGCTTTGAGATCCTAAGCCCAGGGTGCATTTCGTGGGGTAGGGGCTGAGTCGGGGTTGGAAGGAAGGATGTGAAAGCCATCTGTTGGGAGGAGTGATTTGTGTTCGAGTCTCTCCAGTCCAGGGTCTTGCTTAACCTACGGACAGCCCCTTCTGAAGATCCCTGGAGGAAGGCTCCTAGAGAGACAGGAGCAAAGCTCCGGGTTCTTGTCTGAAAGTCTCCTGGGACAAGACCCCCTCCTCAGAAAAGGCTCTCTGCCTAGGATGTTTAGGTGAAAAGTAGCTTGTTCTAGTGGAAAATGCCCTGGTTTGGCCACTCCCAGCTCTGCCTTTAAAGGGAGGGTACTTTATGACCTGAGGCAAGTCTCTGGGCCTCAGTTTCCTCATCTGTCAAATGAGAAAGTTCTGCTGCATAATCTCTAAGATCTGCCCTCTAAAGCGCCATCCTGCTCTAATCCTCATTAATTCTTGAAGTCTAGGAATCTTGCCCTGCCTATGAGAGGGGAGAAGGGAGAGAGATGGTTAACACATGGTACAGCCAGAGAATATTGACTCTAGAGTTAGGACTGGGTTAAAAAACTGCCTCTGACATTTAATAATAAGCACTTCATATAGATTATCTCACACCTAACTCCCTGTGTGATCTTGGGCAGGTCAACCTTGTTAGGTCTTTCTTTCCTCATCTGTAAAATAATAGTTATTATAGAGAACATTATACAGTACCTACTATGTGCCAGGCAAGTAATAGTTACAAATATTATTTCATTTTATTTCTTTTTTTGAAACCAATAGGGTTAAGTGACTTGCCCAGTGTCACACAGCTAGTAAGTATCTGAAGCCAGTTTTGAACTCTGGCCTTCCTGACTCCAGGGCCAGGGCCAGGGTTAGCAGATATAAAAGTTCATGGCCAGGTTGGACTTCAGAGGTCTCTTTATCTTCTAGATTTATGATGCTGAGGTCACCAGATATGAGTACTCCCATAATAGAGTTTCACTGAGACATGAGACTCTGGATGTGTGTATGGGGGTATGCATGACCTTTCCACATGGCCCTTTCACCCCTCTTCCCCCCCAGCCAGTCTCAGCTGCCCTCACTGCAAGATTTCCACTGGTGCTTTCAGTTCGAAGCTAGATGTCCTATGTAGTAGAGAAGATATTCAGATGGGCACACCAAGGCCCTAGACCTCTGGCTCTTCTCTTTTAAGGGTATGAAGCTTGTGAAAAGTAGACCAGACTAGCAGCTGTGAGACCTGGTCTCCCTTGTCTTGAGACTGTCAAAATTGGCCCTCTCTCATGGCACCTGTTCCAGCACCTGAGAGACAGCAGCTATCAATATTCATTGAATGAGTGTGTGTCTGGTTCTGCCACTGACTCATTGTGTGACCTTGAGTAAGTCCTTTCCCTAGTTTAGGCGGATTGATCTCTGTAACAGTCAGTCAATAAGCATTTATTAAGCACTTAATGAGTGCCCAGCACTGTCCTGGGGATTCAAAAGAAGGCAAAAGACAGCAGAAATAATGCCTGCTTTGCCCCCTCTTCTAGAGATGTAGTGAGGGATTGGGCTTGGCTTTCATCTTCCCTGATTCTATCTCCTTCAGAAGAAAGAACCCTGGGTCCCCTCAGATTTGGCTTTTGATTTTCAGCTGTACCTTTTATGGGTCCAGGTTCTATCACCTGATGCCACCCCCAGGACCCTCACCCTTCACCCTAGCCCCATTATATACATAAGGCTCCAGGTCCCAGTTGCGTGGGATGGGGGTGAGGCACGGGAAAATGCAAAGGTTCTTCAAACTATAATTTGAGCTTCCCAGTTTATCCCCAAATGTCCTTCAGGATCCCCAAACTCCTTTCCTCCTAAACCTCTTCCTCTTCTTCCTTGAGGCCCAGAATTTTCTCCTAGGAAATGTTCAGGATGTCTCTGAAGGCTTGGAAATTACTCTCAGCTGACTGTCCCTTACCTTCTATACAGTCATCATCAAGTCCTGTTTCTTTCTCTCTTTCTGCTCCTTTCCATCTACACTTGTGCAGTCCTCATCACCTTTGGCCTGGTCTACTGAAACAACCTTTTCACTGGATTGGGGGAAAGACCCAGGGATAGACAGTCAAGTTAATCTCCACATCAAAGCTGTCCAACAATGGAATGAGCTTCTTGGGTAAGGTAGTAAGTTCCCCATCACTGGAAGTGTTCAAGAAGCAGAGGTTGGAACAACCTCATCTGAGATGTTGTAGGGGAGACTTGCATTGAAGTGGAAGGTTGGGCTATAGTCATCATAATAACAACTGCTACTTCCACGATGCTCTGAAGGTTGCAAAGTGCACTCCACACATTATCTCACTTGAGTCTTACAACAACCCTGTGAGGGAGACGACCCTTATGACTCTAACTTCAGGCTTGCAACTCTTCCCCCAACTGCCCTCTAAGCCCCCTGCTTAATGTTCTTAAGGCTTCACTCTTAGCTTGGATCAGGCCACCTCGTGGTCCATTTTAACCCTGCAGTTCTGTTCACAGGGCCCTCCTAGCTCTTGTGTTTGAGATTCTTCCAGGGGCAAGGGGGTCTGTGACACAGAACACATTCAGAGGGATGGAGCTATTGAGAAATACAGAAGAGAGAGGGAAGGAAGGAGAGAGGGAGGGAAGAAGGAAGAAAGGAAGATGGGTAGAGAACAGTAAGAAAAGGAGAAAGGGAAGTGAAAGTAGGAAGAGAGGGAGGAAATCAGGAATAGTGTGACTTCCCAGGAGCCGGAGGTGCCTGAGGAGGTCACGGGTCCAGCTCGCCCTCTAGGGTACCCACGACCCCTAGTGGTTGAACTTGTTAAAGATAAAAAAACAAAGAGGTATGAATACAATTTGGGGAGAGAGAGGGCAGGAAGAGAGAGACTAAGCGAGATCTTTCCTCTCCTGGGAGTGGGGAAGCCCCTCAGCCCTTCTTTCTGCGTCTCTCCTTGGCTCAGCGATGCCCTGGTTCACAGGTCTTTGTGGCTGGGATCCCTCACCCTGAGGGGGTGGGGAGGACATGGAATCCTGGGTTCCCAAAGGGGAGAGGACCGCTGAGGGTAGGACCCAAGGTCTCTTGCCCCCAGTGTCTCCGCCTCCCCCTTCATCTCCCTAGTCCCAAGCCCAGCTGCAGCTTGGCTGCACAAGGCTGCCTGGGAAGCAGATGGTTGTCAGGGCAACAGGCTGATGACGCACTCTTCGATCTGTGCCCCGTGAGGGGAGCCAGCTCGTGGCCCTGGCACGCGGCTGTGAAGAGGGACCCCTCAGTAACCAGCCCAGCCCTCACCTCAGATCACCTCCCCATCCCCCACTCCAGCCCCCAAGCCCTCCCCACCCTGCCTGTCCCTAATGTCTCGCTGCTCCATCATTTCTCCATCCTGGCCCTCCTTCCCAAGGTCTCCCCATCCGATCATTTCTCTTGTCCTATGTAACCGCTCTGTCCCCAGCCTTCCCTCATCACCAACCTGCCCCCCTTCCCTCCCCATCCTTCCGCATTCCCTTGCCTTTCCCCACCTCTTTCTCTCCTCTCTCCCCTTTCCTGCCTCCACTTCTCTTTACCCCCCAGACACTGAACCATGAGAGCTGATCCTCCCCACCCCAATAGCCCACAACCCTCCCCCCAGAAAATCCAGGTATCAGGCAGTGCTGATGCGGGAGCCATGTCTTTATTGGAGGAAGTCTAGTTCTAGAGTGACGGCTACACTGGACTCTTAAAAAAGAAGGGGTGCACTGCAGAAGGAGGCATCCACATGCTTGGGGAAATCATCTAGGGCATGGAGGGGGGCATTACAGAGGGTTGGGGGAGGGAGGTCAAGGCCTCAGTCCAGAGCACCAGACAATATTCTAGCATCACAGCAGCTGGGCAGGGTGGAATTGCCCAGGGAGAGAAGTGGGACCTATGTTCATCCCAGACTCTTAGTCTTGCCCTGACCCCCATGTGTGACCTAGGAGGACCTGGTCCCAACCCAGAGCTCTTGGAAGGGCCCATGGACAGGGGAGAGGGGGATTCATGTGTTACATGGGGCTGCTGGCCCTGAAGGACATGTTATCTCTCTCTCTCAGTTCTGTTCCTGACTTGCTATGTGACTGTAAGCAATTTTCTTTTTCTCTCTGGGCCTCAGTTTCCCAATCTGTAAAATATGCTTTTGGAATAGATCGTCTTTAAAGTAGCTTCCAGCTCTAACGTTCTCTGGTCACTCTTGGCAGATCCCCTGGGCTGGCCAGTTCGGGCCAACTGTTTTCCAAACAGACCTATCTATTTCCTTTTTCTCCTGGGATTTCAACATGGGGCCCAGGAAGAGGTGTGGAAAAGGAATAGGAGTGTGTACAGGAAGGAAAGAACGGAAGGAGACGCAGTTGGCTCTGGAGGGAAACTGGGAGAAGAGGTGCTTGGTTCTATCTCAGGTGGTCACAGTGGGGAGGAGTCTGACTGGATACACCCACTGCAAGGCAGGGCCTGGCTGCCCACTCCCCCTGCCTGCTCTAAGCCCCTGGGCCTGGGCTGGGGGATGGTCATTGTGCTATCAGGGTGGATCCCTGAGGAATGGTGCCAGAGCCCCAGACGGGACCAGCACCCTCAGAGGAGGAAGTTCCCTAGCTCACCTGCTCACCTTTCCCACACCTCACCCTACAGCCCCTTCCAAGGTCAGCCGGGAGTGCTGCATGCCAGGGGGTGAAGTGCTGCCTGCAGCATGGGGCTGAAAGGATAGATTGGCCTTGGGGGGTGAGGGGAAGGAGCAAAGCTCCAGCTCTGACCCCAAAACCTATCAGCTTTCCCTACAGGTCCCTGCCCCTCTATCTATGCACAGACATACACACACACACACAAACACTCACACACACATGCAAACATACACACACATTAATACACATGCATACATCCCCCTGATTTATTCTCACATATCTGCATACCCACTCACACACAGATATCATACACATTAATACATATTCATGCATGTATGCAAACACACACAAATAGCCACACACATACTTCCAGCCACATACACACACACACACACACACACACACAACATCATGAACACACACAGCGTTTGTTACGCACCCATGCACCTGCCAATGCTTTCTGTCTATCTTCTCTCCTCTCCTCCTCCTGTGGAGGTCAGGATTCCCTGGCAGGGAAAGTAAGTGCCCTCTCTCTCAAATCCAGTTCATGGAATGTGCCCTCCCTAGGACACAGATGTCTCTGAGATGGGGGCCCAGCCTAGCCCCTCAAAGGAATGTTCTGGGGGCTGGGCAGAAGGGTTGTGCTGATGGCTCCTACCTCCCCACCCTTCTGGGGTGGGGGGGAATAATGATCCCCCGACTCCTCAGAATCCTACTTTATAGCCTCCTTCTGGGGGTACACAGAACCACCCCCATTCACACTTATAATAACCTGTAGACCCCTGGGAAGAAAGGCTGAGCAGGGACACTACCATACAACCTGAGTGAGGTGAGAGAGGCGGGCAGCAGTGACCCAGAATTGTGCGGGGCTGTTAGACAGTGTCTGGCTCCTTCCCACAAGCCCCTTGAGCCTAGCTCCTTAGTCCTAGTGCCACTGGTCATTTCTACAAAGGGCAGAGAAGGAAGGCAAGGGAGACACCTAGGGCAGATTTAGGGCCTAGCTCAGCTGGAGGGGCTTCATCTTTATTGCCTAATGTCTCAAAGGCCAAGGAAAGCCTGTCTACTGGGCCTCCCTATTAGATGCCTCCCACTATCACAGGGAGGAGAGAGCCAGCTGAAAGGGGGAATTTAGCTGGGCCCACAGAGCAGGAGAGGAGGGAGGGGGCCATCAATGGTCAAAAAGGAGAAAGAAAAGTGCGAGGTCAATGTGCATTTGAGCCCCCCAAGTCACAGTGATCAAATGTAGGAATGGGTGGCCTATGGAGAGACCCAGGGCAGGAGAGATGGACACACACACACACACACACACACACACACACACACACACACCTGGAGGGAAGGAGAAACTGAGAAAAACAAAAAACAAAAACAAAAACAGACAGGGATGGAGAACAGGAGAAAGAGACAGAGCTGCTGACCCGGAAGAGCCTGGATGAGCACTTGGAAGGGATGTCATAGAGGGAGTTTCTGTTTAGATACAGGTTGGTCTCGATGACCTCAGAGTGGCCACTATGAGGACAGAGAAGGACAATGAGAGACAGAGAAAGAGGAAAGATGGAAGGAGCCATTCGTGAGAAAGAGCTCGAGGTGACAGGAAGACAGAAGGAGACAAAACAAGGGGCCACGGAGCCATCTGGAGCAAGACCAAGAGTGGGACAGAACAGGGCGAGGGGGAGGGGCGGCCCGTGGATGACAGGAGGGGTGGCCAGGCCCCTCACATCAGGCTGCACTTGCCCTTGAGTTTGTCTGTCCTCTTCTGCTTGCTGGACCTCTTGCCATCGATGCTGAGGCTCATGTTGCGATGTTTCTCCAGGGTGAGCAGCTCTTGGAAGAGCTCCTTGACATTGTAGTTCATTTTGGCTGAGGTCTCCATGAAGGCGCACTTCCACTCCTTGGCCAGAGCCTCCCCCTCCTTGGTGTCCACCTCCCTCTGAGTCTCGTCACACTTGTTCCCCACCAGCATGACCGGGATGTTTTCCACACTGCCTTTGATCTGCAGAATCTGCTGGTAGATGGGCCGAAGCTCTTCCAAGGACTGCTTGCTGGTGACAGAGAAGACCAGGATGAAGGCATGGCCCTTGGAGATGGACAGGCGCTGCATGGCCGGGAACTGGTGGCTACCCGTGGTGTCTGTGATCTGCAGGGTACACACACTCTTGTCACAGCTGATGACCTGGCGGTAGGTATCCTCAATGGTGGGGATGTAGGTATCTCGGAAAGTGCCCTTGACGAAACGGAGGACCAGGGAACTCTTGCCCACACCGCCTGCCCCAAACACCACCACCCGGTAGTCGTTACTTTGTTCCGGCATCTTCTTCAGAGGCTGTGAGCTTCTGGAGAGGAACGCAAGAAGGGAAAGAGATCTGTCAGGTGCAGAGGACCTGTCCAATGGTGCTTCCCTGAAAGCAACAGTGCTAACTACAGCTGTACTGCAGGGGTACTTACAGTTGAGACTAACAACCATAGCTGTATCCCAGGGGTAATGATGCATACTACAACTGGCTCCAAGGGGTCTTAGTAGTAACTATAGGAACAATGCTTATTACAGTAGCTGCACCCCCATGGGGAAGGAGAATAACCACAGGTTTACTCCAGGAGTAACAGTGTTGACTCCAGCTGCATCCTGGAGGGAATGATGCCAACTACATTTATGCTCCAGGGATAACAGCTGTCTATACCTCTGGAGTAAACACACTAAAGATGGCTATACCCCAGCCATAACACATTTCATTCCTTGCACCCCAGAGTTAATGGTACTCATTGTTTCTGCCCTCTAGAAACTTGCCCTCTCCACTCTCAGCACTGCTTTACTCTAAACTCATTACCCTAGTGAGCTGCACTGGAGTGTTCTGATCTCCCTGTCCCCCGAGTCACAGTGATGAAATGTAGGAATGGGTGGCCTATGGAGAGACTCAGAGCAGGAGAGACAGACACACATGGTCTCACACACACATACACACACACACACACAGTCAGGGTAGACTTTCTCAAAATCTATATGAACAAGGGTATTTCAATAGGGCAGAAGTGTGTGTGAGTATATAAGTGTGTGTGTGTGTGTGTGTGTGTGTGTGTGTACAGGGCTATGAAAGATAGGTGTTGCTGCCCCTACAAGTGACCCTGCTTTGACTTGCAGAATCTGGAGCCATTCCTCTGGTTTAGTCCCCCTAGGCCTAATACTTTTGGAAGTGATATGTGTGGAGAGATTTGTACGTAACTGGGACTGAACATAGAGCTGTTCCTAATGTACATTTCTATGTGAAGGCACATGAACTAAGGAGGGACTGAGAGGGAAAGAGAGTGAGCTGTCAGCATTTGTTGGAGCCCCTGACTCCCCACGACTCCCACCTTCTTTCCCAATAGTTGGTACCAGGTAACAGCCAGGTTAGCTCAGTGCAAGTTCCTGGTTGCTAGCCAGTATGGGAGAGAATGGAGCACACAATGTCTCTGCCCCCTAGCCCTTCATGGGGAGCCTCAAACCCTGCTCTGACCCAGAAACAGACCTACATAGAAGCAATGGGGGCATCTGCTACCTATGATAATGGACCACAAAGCTCTGATTGCCTCCGACACACCTCAGAACTACTTTTCCTCTCCTCCTCACCAGCCCGGCTGGAAGCCACCATATTAGAGCATCAGAAAACAAAGTGGGGAGATTCTCTCAGAAAGACTCATGTGAATATAGCTCTCTTACCCGGGAGCTGCTCTCTAGCCCTTTTTCCATCAGGATTCCTGTGCCCAGGCCCAGGCTGACACTTGATCCCATCCCCACACTGTGCCCTTAACACTGCCTCGAGACTCAGCCCTGATCTTGCAACTTTACCTCTCTCCAGACTAAACTCCAAATTTTAGCCTGAAAGACCCTGATCCTGGACTCAACCTCTAACTCCACTCCCAGGCTCAACTTCAGCCTCTGAAACTCATCTGAAGCCCTGAAATTAGCCATAGACTGAGGCTCTGACACCAGCCTCAGACTAAGATTTGACCCTACTTGTCCTATAACTGTATGTTGTTTGGCGAACATGGATCCCCAAGTCTCCATCTTCCTGAAGGCAAGAGGGATTTTGCTGCACCTCCCTCCCCCGCCGCAATCATTAGCAGGCCTATTACAGAGCATTCCATTCCCAGTATAGTTGTGACTAGTTCATCCAAAGAAGAATGTCAAGATTCCCAGATTTAGAGATTGGCTTGAGATCCTGAGAATACATGGAGAATGGCCAGCTTTGTATTAAAACTCAAATCCTACCCTTAGGGACAAGAGTGGCCCTACTCTAACAAGCCCATTCACTGATCTACTTCAGCCAGGTAGCTCCACAGTTTCATTTTGTCCTGTCCAAGATCAGGATCAGCCCTTTGCCCTACCCTGCCCCATCAGAGGCCTCCCAGTGTGAGAGCCAACCACCTGGGCTGCCCCTGCATCTAGGTCAAAGGGAGTCTGAGAAACAGGGCGGTAGCCTGAAACTGTGGCTCTGCCTCTACCCACTAAGAACCCCAGGGCAGGCCTTTAGTGCTGAGACCACTGGTGCTATCCCTGTGGGAGCCTGCAGGAGCAAAGGAGCAGAGAGAAATTGAGGTGGGGGGGACCCATAGAAAGGCTCAATGGGAAGAGACTCATCTTTACTGCTTGCTCTCCTGGAGGCTGGTCCCCTTAGCATCCCTATTATGCACTCCTCAAACTAGGAGTTAAAATAGCAACACTAGAGGGGCAGAACAGAGAGAGACCATCACAGGTCAAACAAAACAGAAAGATAAGTTTAAGACAATTTAAACCCTGCAATTCATAATAATCCACTGTTGGTTGACTACTTGTTGGACATGGCCATACACATTTGTAATAGAGCTTTAGTTTTTCTTGCTTTCTTAATTGGGGGAGAGGGGAGGGAGAGAAGACAGATTCAATACATAATGCATACACATACACACAAAATTTAATTTTTTTAAATGTTGATTGATTTCAACCAGTAAGGAAGGAAGTAAATTGGGAGTAAAAATGATGGTAGCCTTGGGGGGGAAAGGCAACTCTATATTAGTATTTGTGACAGAGAAAGAGAGGAAGGAAGAAAATAATACGATAGGAACCCTAAATTTGGGGAGATTAGATTTCAAAGGCTTATCACTATTAGGTTTATACCCCAAAGAGATAAAAAGAAAAGAGGGAAAAGCCTCCAAAATGTATAAAATACGTAAAGATATTTATAGCAGCTCTTTTTGTAATGGAGAGAATTGAAACCTAAAGTGAGGGGCACCCATTAATTGGAAAATGGCTGAACAAATTATGATATATGAATGTAATGAAATACTATTGTGGCTATAAAAAAACAACAAAGGGAATGGGAAAAACTGTATGAACTGATGCAGAGTGAAGTAAGCCAAGAAAACAATTCATACAATAATGACATTACAAAAGCATCCCTGAAAGACTTTAGAATTCTGATCAGTTCAATGACCAATCACCATACCAAGAGCAGATGATGAAGTCTGCTACTTTTCTTCCTGAGAGTCCACAGACTTAGGGTGAAGAAGGAGACATATTTTTTGGACATGGCCAGTAAAGGAATTTGTTTTTCTTAATTATGCATATTTGTTACAAGGATTTTGTTTTTCTTTCTTTTTTCCAAAAAGGAGAAGAAGTAGGAGGGAGGAAAAAATACATTTTGATTCAATAATAAAAAAAGTAATTGCTTTTTTTAAGATTTCAAAGGATTCAGAGAAAAAAGATGTAATCTTTTTTTCTTGTTCTTGGCATATGGAAAAGTTAGTGTTGGTTGATGATTATCAAATTCACAATAAAAAATACAATTTTTAAAAAGATATAGGATCTCATAGTGGACTAAAATTCTACAGGGTGAAAGTCAGCCCAGGGAGGAAAAAAAATGGAAGTCTTTTAGAATGAAATTCTGAAGATACGAAGAAAAACAACTACAAGGAGAAGGAAAATGGGGAGATGCCTCAAGAGACCAATGTGAACACACATGGAACTCACCAGCCAACTTAGATTTTAAAAAGTCATGTGCAGGAGATGGAAGCAAGGGCAAAGTATGAAGATGAACACAAAAGCATGACACAATCCTGTAAAAAAAAAAAAGCATTGAGAGGGTTACAACTCCAAATTATCTAAGGTTTCAGAGGAAATCTCAGGCCAACAATATAGGGGTTTTCTTGGCTTCCTTAGAGAGAAGAGGAACAGTGATAGCACTGCTCTGGGTGAATGGAAAAATGACAACCCAAAACAGAGCAGATAAAGCTTTTCAATCCTTCTTTTGCTTCTCGGTTCTCTGTTGGGTCTTTGGACTACAAAGGACAGAACAAAAATGATTAATAGGGAGTCAATCCCCAAGATAAGACAATAAAAGAACACTGACCTGCCCTCGATGAGTACCAGCCACAAAGCCCAGGCGAACTATCTCCCAGGTCACTGAAGGAACTAATGCATGGGATTATTAAGCTTCTGTCAGTTAAGGATCTTTGAAACGTCCTGGAGAATAAAGGAGATGCCACAAGACAGGAGAAGAGCAAATGTACTCATTTAAAAAAAAAAAGAAGTCTGTAAACAATAGGCCAATGTCCTTAACTTCAATTTCAGATAAATTCTGCAACACATTAGAAAGATCATTAGTGAACAACTAGAAAAGGAAGCAATGATCACACAGCCAGAACAGCTTCATCAAAGGCAGATTGAGTCAAACTAGCATTCTTTCTTTTTTCTTCCTCCCATCCTTCCTTTTTCCTTCCTTCCTTTCTCTTCCTTCTTTTCTTTTTTCCTTCTTTCTTTTGAGTCAAACTAGCCTTCTTTCCTTTTTTCTTCCTCACTCCCTTCCTTCCTCCTTCCTTTCTCTTCCTTCTTTTCTTTTTTCCTTCTTTCTTTTTTCTCACTTTCTGTCTTTTCTTTCTTTCAGAGAGTAACTAGACTCAGTTTAGCCTGACATTGGGGATAGAGGGCTAGATTTGGAGTCAGGAAGACATGGGCTCAAATCCCACTTCTGCAGGAGATGAAAAAATTGCTGAAGAAATTAACAAATCTTTAACACAATTAATTAAATTGGTAGATTAGGGGAAAACTTAAACATGGCTTTGTTTACCTAGATTTTATCAAGGCCTCCAACAAAATCTTTCCAACTCTTCTTGTGGAAAAGATTGAGAGATGTGAGTTAAACAACAGGAAAGTTAACTGTATTCTAGGCAGGTTGGATGCCTGGGATACATGGTTTACTATCAGCATGGAAGGAGGTCTTTAATGGAATGCCCCTTCCCACCCCCACCCCACCTCCCCTGGATCTGTGCTTGATGTTGTCATATTTAACATTTTTAGCAATGACTTGGATAAAGATACAGGTGGCATGGATGTTTATCAGATTTAAAAATGAAAAAAATCTAGGAAGATGGCAAACATACAGGATCAGGATGCAAAAAGAAAAAGAAAAGAAATCTCAATAGCCTAGGGCATTGGATTGAATCTAATAAAATAAAATTCAGTTGGGCAATGGAATTAAGTCTTACATTTGGATTCAAAAAAATCAGTTTCATAAATATGAGAGAGGGAAGGCATGGCTAAAGAGTAGTTCATATAGAAATGGATATAAGGGTTTCAATGAACTATAAGCACAATGAGTCACCACTGTGATGACAGTTGAAATAAAAAAGCTGATGAAATTCCAGTTTGTATTGAGAGCAAGTGTCCAGAATATGGGAAATGAGAGTCCCTCTGTCCTCTCTCCTGATCATACCTCATGTCAAGTATTGTGTTCCACTCTGGGTACCATATTTGTGAAAGGCCCACAAATAAGGTAGAAATTTCCAGAGTGAGGTGACCAGGACAATTAGAAATCATACCATAAGATGATAAACTGAAGGAACTAGAAATATTTAGGGAAGGGAAGAGAACAAGCATTTATTAATCACCTGTTGTGTGCACTATGCTAAGTACTTTACAAATATCATGTCATTTATTTATCATCAAGAAAAACAAACCAAGAAACCAAAAAACTTGGAGGCCAAGAGGCATCACAATTGCTGTCTTCAAGTCTTTGAAAAGCTGTCATTGGGAAATAGCTTAAATTAGCTCTCCTTTGCTCTCCTAAAAGGCTGAATGAAAATCAAGAGAGGGAAGTTGTGGCAGAGACACACAGGGTCATAGGGAAAGAGAGATGGAGAGGAAAAACAAACCAGTGCAGATATGCAAGGATAGACATGCAGACACAGAGAGAAAGAGAAAGAAGTCAAGATCCACAGAGATGGAGAAAGGCTGGATCAACCATTTGGTTGGCATGCTGTAGAGGGATTCCTATTCAGGTACAGGTTGGGTTAGAAGACTTTGGAGGTTCCCTCCAGATCTCACTTAGATTCCTTCGTGGATCAAACCCAGTATTGTTAGAAGATCTGGGTGTGAGGCCTGCCTATGCTTCTAGCTTGCTGGGTTTCCTTAACCTCTCTGAGCTTTGCTTTCACCATCTGTTAAGATGGAAATCACAATAATCACACTACAGATCTCTTAGGGTTGTTGTGAGCATCAAGTGTTATGGAAATGTTTTACAGGCTATAAAGCTGTAGAGGAATGTGAGCTAGTATTACTATTATTTTCCTATGCACCCAGATAGGGTTGACTGGTCAGAACAGTATCCTGGAATTTCTGTAAGCTAAAAGGATCTTAGTAGTCATCCAGTCCAGCCTCTTGCCCAGGGCACTACAGCTTCCCTAAGAGTTGGTAATCTAGCTTTTGATTGAAAGTCATCTTCCAATTGGAGGTATCCACCACTAGAATGGAATATCTCCTAAAAAATGAGATCTTTATCACTGGAATTGTTCACACAGAGACTGGCTCATCCAAGCTAGACTTAGGAGTTGATTACTCAGCTCAATTTGTTACTCCAGATCTGTTTTCAACACAGCCAGGACAAGCCATTAGTGAGCCCTGAACAAAGCTAGATCATTTCTCTTTGGTCATTGACTACTGGGAGCTTTGATCCTTTAGATCCAGAGGATAGCTGAATTCACTGATATCAACATCATAGAACATAGAATTTCAGCACTGAATGGGACTTGAGGAGGCATCTAGTCCAACCTGTAACTGATGAAGAATCTATTCTACAATATTACTCTCACCTGGTCATGCAGTCTCTGCTTGAAGCAGTGTGGGGTAATGGAGAAAGCAACGTGATAGATTTTTGTCAGAAGACCTGATTCTATCTCTGCCCCTTACACACTACCTGTGTAACCTTGGGCAAGTCAGTCGCCTTCTCTCATGACCTGTTTTCTCAGCTTAAAAATATACTAGATCAAGGGTTCTTAACTGACAGTCCATACATTCCCCCCAAAGGAGGGGATAGACTTCAGGGAATTTGTGAATTAAAAATCTTTTGATTGTTATTTCAATATATTGGTTTCCTTTGTAACTGTATGTAATTTATTTCACGTATTTAAAAACATTATTCTGAAAAGGCGTCCATAGACCTTGCCAGACTGCCAAAGGGGTCCAGGACACAAACAAAGCAAAGAACCCCTGGCCTGTGTGATCTCTCCAGTCCCTTCTAGCTCTAAATCTTTATGTGGTCCTTAGAAGATCTCCAGGGCTAGAGGCCAAACTACCTCATGAAACAGCCATATCCACATTTGGACAGCTCCCATGGTGAGGAAGTTCTTTATATTCAGCCTCAATCTGCCTTTGTAACTACCTTCCATCAGTCCTAATTCTGCCCTCTTAGGCCAAGTAAGACAAGTTTTAGATTCCTTTTACTTATAAAAATAATCACCCCATTTGAGTGATGTGCTCTTGGCAGTTGCCTATCTTTCCTTCCCCTTAGTTTTGGCTCCATCCTACTGCTATATGAAGACACAGTGAATCCCTGAGGTTTGAGCTTCTGTCCCTTTGGACTCTCAGTGACAAGGACCTTGAAATGGATGAGTCTGGGGAGAGATTATTTTCTCCATTCTCTTTACCTCCATTCAGGCTCAGAGCTAAGGCATCCTGGACAAGTGAGAAGTGAGAAAAACATTAAGGAGGCCTGAGAAGGCCCCCTACCCTCCTCTCAGGATCAAGGACAGATATCAGAAAGAATGGACACCTTTCCTGGGAGGGGGATCAGATATCAAGAGCGAACTGATCCTCAACAGCCCCAAGCTCCATCTCTCCATTAAACAGCTGTATGACCTTGGCCAAACGGTTTGGTCCTCAGTTTCCCTTTTGGCCAGCTGCCCTAGGATGCCGTGATGGGGGAAGGGGAGGAGCTAGGAGAGATCCCAAGTGGATATTATGGAGGGGTGAGAGAGGTAATGCTCCCCACTCCACCCCGCTCCCAAGGCCCTAGAGACCCAGACAGAAAGTGCCACCTTCAGCCTCTTGGAGGGGTGGGGACGATAGAGCAGGGAACTGCGGGTATAAGCAGGGCAGCCTCCCAAAGGGAGAGCGTCCCCCAGGTCCCCCATGGTGCCCCCTCCCCCGTTCCTTATTCCCACCCCACTCCCGTGAGCGGGGCGGGGCAGGGAGGGGAACCTCAAACCCACCCTCAGGACCCGCCAGGCCCTCCCCCAGACATCCCCAGTGCTGAATCGAAAGCCGAGGGATGGGGGGACCTTGCGTCGGGACTCAAGGGGGACCCAAGAGGCCCTGGCCAAGTCGAGCCTTACGGCAGGGAGCCTGGCTGCGGCCGCCGGAGCCCTGGGCTGGGCGTGGGTGGCTATCGGGGGGAAACCCAGCCTCGGCCCCCCTCCCTTTGCCGCAGCGGCAATGCCCCGAGCCCGCCCCCTCCCCCGCAGCTCAGCACCCCTGGCCGCCCGCAGCCTCCGCCCCCGCCCCCCCGCCGCAGCGCCGCCCGGCCGCAGGCTGGCCCCGGCCCCCAGCCCAGCCCTCACCTCTGACCGGGACTGCGCTCGGGCTCGGCTAGCGCATCGTCCGGGGCCCCGCTCAGGTCCCTGCTGCCCTGGCTCCTGCTCCTCTGGCTCCTGCTCCTCTGGCTCCGGCTGCGCTGCAGTCTCGCCGCCCGCTCTGCTCAGCTCCCCTCCCTCCCTCCCTGCATCCCTCCCTCCTTCTCTCTCTCTATAGCTCTCTCCCTCTTTCTCCTCTTCCCCCTCCCTTCCTTCTGGCTTTCTCCCCTTTTCCTCTCTTCTCCCCTTCCTTAAGCCTCTCTCGCCTTCTCTCTCCTCCCTCCCTTCTTCACTCAAAGTCTCGGTTTCCCTCTTCCCCCTCCCCCCTTTCTCCTGCCTTTATCTTTCTTTCCTTATTCTCTCTTTCCCTTCTTCTATCTCCCTGTCTTCTCTTCCCACCCTCCTTCCCCCTCCTCTTTCGATACCTCTCTCCTACAGCTTTCTCTACCCTTTCCCTTCCTTCTCCTCCTCTCTCCCTTTTTCTTCCTTCCGCTTCTTTTCTTGCTCTTTGTATTTCTCTCCCTTTTCCTTCCCTTTCCCTCTCTTCTCCCTTCTTCCCTTCTCTAATCTTATCTTGTTCCTTTTTCCTCCTTCACGTCTCCTTTTTTTCCCTTTCTCTCTCTTCCTCTTTCCTTCTCCCCTCCCCCCACTTCTTTTCACCAGTGTATCTCTATATCTGTCTCTACCTTTCTCCCCTTCCTTCTGAGCAAATCAGACTTCAGCCAGTCTATGCAGCAGTCTGAAATATTAGAGGTGGGGGTGGGGCTGCAAGACAGAGACCTGAACCATACCTTGCCCAGGTCTGGTTCATATAGGGGTCACTTGGGGTGGGAGATAGAGAGGAAACCTTGTCCTTTCATCTGGAGACTCAAAGATGGCAGCATTTGGAGCAGGCCTGCTTTTCAAAGACAGAACCAGAGCCTACCTTAGAGAATTTCCCTCCATGGAGAAGGGGGGGGGGAATCCAATGCCCTCTCCCAAACTCCTTCCCCATCATGGTGCCATTGCTCCTGCTGTCTGTTTCCTGGCAATGGAATGCTCTTCTGGTTCTTACATTCCATCCTTCTTCCATGACCCCTGATCCCTCCTGCTAGAAGTTACATCTCTGTTCTGGATCCTTACAGATGCTGATGACACATGTCTTACACACAGAGGAACTTCCATTTTGTGCTATAGCTGTCTGTATGTTTCCCACTAGACTAAGAGAAGGGAAACGACTTCTCTAAAGCCACACAGCAAGGCAAGTGACAGAGGCAGGTTTAAGACCAGGTGCTTCCTGGGTTCTTCCACTCAGTGCAGATATATTTTGTTGCACTTTATGTACTGTATTGGTGGGACCTGCCCCACAGTCATTGCCACACTAGAGGAAGAGTTGAGACAGCTTTTTCACAAAATTTGTTCTAAGAAATTTCCAGGTGATAAGCCAGGTGAGTCATCCTAAAATGAAAAGAAAGGTAACAAACAGACTGGTACAGTGGTTCTCAAATTTTCTGGCCTTGGGACTTTGCAATCTTAAAAATTACTTAAAATTACAAGAATTCCCCGAAGAGTTTGGGTTTATATGAGTTATATCTGTAGATATTTACCATATCAGAAATTAAAACTGATAGTTTAAAATATTTAATAAATCAATTAAAATAACAATAAATGTATGATTTCAAAATAATGTGCTTTTTGTAAAATAAATACATTTTCTAAAAGAAAAATTTAGGGACAAGAGTGGCATTGTTTTACATATTTTTGGCATGTCTGGCGTAACAGAAGCCAGCTGGATTCTCTTATCTGGATTCTCCAATCTGTTGTGAGAAGTTGTTCTGGTTGAAGTATATGAAGAAAAATGCAGCCTCACACAGACATGGAGTTGGGAAAGGGAGGAGCTTTTTCAGATAATTGCTCTTCTTTGTGGTATCTTCTCTGACATAATTTCAAAACTTGATAAGGGGTATTTTCTTAAAGACTAGTTGTAATATGGAATCTGGGAAACTCTACTATACGATCATGACAGAATAAGAGCGAAGGAGGCAAAAAATGCCTTAGGATTATTAAGAAAATAGTTTTTACTTTGGAACTCACAAGAATACTATCTGAAGTCAAGAGACCTGAGTAGGAATACCAGCTCTGGAGCATACTGCTTCATGATCCACTCACTGAACCTCAATTTCCTCATCTGTAAAACGGGGGAAGATAATATGTGCACCATCAGCCTCCCAGGATGGTTGTGAGTAGAGTACTCATGGCACTGGTAAAATAGTAGTTGTTCCATGTGAAGCATGTGAAGACCTCCCCTGTCAGAATGGGCAGATGAGAACAATTTGTCTCAGAAGAGATAACAGAAGAGACCCAGAAGGTGGCTGAAGCAGCTGCTGTGGAGTGCTTAGAGCTTGGTCAGACATTGAAGATGACAAGGCCATCACCAGTCGTCTGGACTTTTATCTTTCCATTTGACTTTGATCACTCTGGAAGACAGAATGGGGCTGACAACTTTGTGTAACTCTGCCTTACTTAAATCCAATTCACATTTGAGTCAAGACATCACCCTGTGATGTCACTGGTCCTGTTTGAAATCAAAGGATGAACAACAACCGTTAGTAATATGAAATATTGTTCAGTATAAAAATATGCAAATGTACATTCAACAAGCTGAATAAATAGCATGTCACACATATATATTATTATTTTTCAAATTCATAAAGATGCTATTGTGAATAATTTTTTAAAACTGTACTATGCTCTGTAAATAAGAGGGACTCAAAGCATGTGCCCCACCAAAATAACAACAAAGGGGCCAGATAGTATCTCCTTTGAAGGATGGTTGAATGAAATGGAGATGTTGAGACTAGCAAAGAGAATAATATGAGGAGAATGTGCCTGGCACCTTCAAGTATATGAAGGGTCATTCCTCCAGAAGAATGGGCTGTCTCCAAAGACAGGAACATCCTGGAAGTCTTCAAAGTCAGGAACCAAAAAGATCTCAACAGGCTATAAGGATGACCTGAATCTATCTCAATCCAATTCAACAAGCACTTATTAATTGTTGTTAATGATTAAATTTATTAATATACTATAAAAATGTAAGATAATATGATGAAATGTGGTAGGGGCAAATGTGAAGTCAAACACTCAAATTGAAAACTAGGTGATACTTCCGATGAAAAGGATTTAGGAGTCTTAGAGAACTCAAGCTTGGGAAAGAACAATATGGCCCTTTCAAAAGGCCAATGTGGTCTGAAGCTGCATTAACCCAAGGAGCCCATCCAGAAAAAGGTAGTGGGGAAGTTGAGAAGGGAAGGGCATAAAGGGTTAGCCCTCAGTTACAGCACTATGCTCATGGCTGAGTACCACGTTTGAGAAAAGACATTGACAGTGGAAGAGCATCCACAGAAAGGTGACCAGGGTAGGGACAGGATGGGAAACCATGCAGACAAGCTAAAAGAACTGGGAATATTTAGCATGGAGAAAAGAAGACTTTAGGAGACAGGATGGCTGTCTTCAGAAGCATGAGGATTAGATCTGATCTCCTTGACCCAAGAGGGACAAACTAGGACCAGTAGATGGAGGTTGCAGAGACCAATTTCAGCTCCAAGTAAGGAAAAAACTTCCTAAAATTAGGGCTGTTAAAAATGAAAGGAGTGCCTTTGAAAGTCATGAGTTCCTCATTGGAAGAGGTTAGGATGTCCAGGAGGTTCCTGCCCATGATGCAGAAGACTTCTAAGGTCTCTCCATCCCAATTCAGAGGTTCTGTGGCTCCTACAGAAGCTGGATGACAGACCATTTGTCAAGGATTCCTTAGAGGATCATTCCTGGATGGGTTAGAAGGTTGAACCAAACATTCACTAAGGTCCCTTTTTCCTGTGACTGTCTGAGTCTGGGATAAGTGATTCTTCAGTTTCTGAGTCTCTTTCATGCTCTTTTACACCATCCCTTCCCTGCTGCTGATGCAAGATTATTCTCTTTTGCAACCCTGACTTTGGAAGTGATTCCCCTGCAGAGATTCTCCTTTGCAATCTTAGCTCCTTTCCCCTCTCCTCTCTTCAAAGCTTTTTCAGACTTCACACTTTCTCATGTTGTGAAGGGAAGGGTCTGCTGTATATCGGCACATGCTGGGCAGTGGAGGGAAGTGATGCCCCACCCCAGACTCTGCAGATGTTTGGTCAGGTACTTGTGGATAAAATATTTCTCTTGAAGCCAGGAAGGGTCAGGGAAGATTTGAGTCACTTTCATTTTGGAGATGACACAGTGTTGTGGAAAGGGTGTTTGACAGGCCTGGCCCAGAACCATGGGTAAGGCTCAGAAAGACAATAACCTCAGAAGAGCACATCAAACCCAGCATGGACTGGAGCAGAAATTCCCCAACAATATCCTCCATAAAGACTCATTCAGCCTCTGCTTAGAGACTCCCACTAATGAGAAACTCAATCCTGTCCAAGGCCACCCATCTACTTCAGAATAGCTTTAATTACTTGGATGTTCTGCAAGTCATTCCTAAATCTGCCTCTGTGTTCCAATCCACTGCCCCAATCCTGTCTTCTGAGGCCAAGCAGAGCACATCTAATCAAAGCTAATGACAAGCCTCCAAAAGCTTGGAGGTGAAGGCAGCACAGGGTGGTGAGTGGACCCTTTTACCTGAAAGTGAGGAATACCTGGGCTTAAATCCTGCCTTACTATTAGCTGTCACCCCCAGCAAGTCATAACCCCAGTGGGTCTCAGATTCATAATCTATAAATTTGGATTTAATGGCCTCTAAGATCCTTTCATATTGAATCTATAATCCTAAATCCCCATGCCAACACACCACAAAGTCTTCTCTTTTTCAGCCTAAATAAGCCTCCCTTTTCCCCAATTAACTCTCCTGCATCTCACGTGACTCTAGTCCCCTCATCACTCAGCAACTAGCCATAGAGCTGGGAGGGGCATCACAAGCTATCCATTCCAGCACCTTCCTGCCTTTTATAGTTGAGAAATCTGAGACTGAGAGAGATCAAGTCATGAGGACCTTCAGCTCTGAGAACCTCTCAGAGGCCTAAGCCTCCTACATTCTCAACTCATGGAGGAGTGCTGGCTGGCTGATTGTTATGGTCAGCTCCCTTCTGAACCACACCTTCCATCTCTGGGGGAAGCAAAGCTAACAAACATTTTGTGTAAAAAAAGATCTGGGGGTTTGAGAAGCCTGTAAGTTTAATATGAATCAATAGTGTGATTTGGCTCATGTTATTTTAGACTAAATTAAAAGAGGCATAGTGTTCGGATTGAGGAAGAATGCGGGGCACGTTACTGGTCCTCGAGTTGTCACATGTTCAGTTCTGGGTGTCATGTTTTAGGAAGAATATTGACAAGTTGATGCTAATCTCCAGGAAGATTATTAATGAAGATGTTTAATTTAGAGAGGAGAAGATTGGATGGAGGACATGGACATGAGGTCTGCCTCCATGTATCTGAGGAGGTGTTGTGTGGATGACAGATAAGATGGTTCTCCTTGGGCCCAGAGAACAAAGCTAGGAGCAGGAGGCATGAGGTGCCAAGAGGCAGATATGGGCTTGAGATAAGGAAGTACTTTCTAACAATCAGCTGCAGCAGCTATCTTAAAGCAGAGAAGGAGGCAGCAAATTCCTGATCAAGAATAAAGGTGAGATGACCACTTGTTAGAATGCAGTCAAGGAGGCAATATCACCTCACTTTGGTGCTGAGCAAGATGCCCTCTGATACCCCTTTGGCTCTAAGATTCTGTAGGTATAAGAAAGTGTCCCCACACTGAGAATGGGTAGGGTTGGGTGTTAGCCACCCCTGCTGCACCTGGTCTGCTATGTGACCTGGGCATTCGATGTCTAGCTCTCAGATGCCTCCAGTTCATAAAGTAAGGATAGTGGCTTCTTTCCCTGAAGACAGGGCCCACACTTGACCTCCTATGTTGCCTTCAAGCTTTAAAATTCATGACTGAATTCAACTTGGTTGTGCTGAGCTCAGCAGGAATCCCAATGCCATGGGCCATCCCCATTTTTGTGCAAGACTATTCTAGGAAAAGGGATGACAGACAAAGGATCATCAATGACTTCTTTGTGATACAACTGCATCAATCTTCTAAGCATTTTTTAAAATGTTGACTCATGGGGGAAGAGTGATAAGCATTTGTTATGAACTTACTATGTGCCAGGCATTGTGCTAAACACTTTGCAGTTATTATCTCAGTTGATACTTGCAATCCTGTGTGGCAGGTGCTACTATGATCCTCATTTTACAGTTGAGGAAACTGAGGCAAACAGGTTAAGTGATTTCACCAGAGTCATACAGCTAGTAAGTGTCTGAGACTGGATTTGAACTCAGGTCTTCCTGGATTGAGGACCAATGGTGCCTCTAGGGTACCACCTAGCTGCCTCATGGGATCATAATATAACTGGGCTTTAAAAATCATTTAACCTAACCCAATGCCCTCATTTTACAGGTGAGGAAAATGAGACCCAGGGCAGGTGTGCTTTACTCAATATCACCAAAGCAGAAAGTGTCAGAGCAGGAACTCAGATGGGCCTCCATGCTTTCTTGTGTGAGGAAAGGAGGCCATTCTCCTGCTACAACTGCAGCAAGTTAAAGTTGTTATCAGTCCTTAGACAGAGTTTTGTCTAACTCCCTCATTTGCAAGAGAGAAAACTGAGGCCTTGAGCACATGAGTGACCAAGGCACCCAAGGAGAGAAGGGAAGCAAGCAGCAGAGCACAGCCTCACACCCAGGGCTCTCTTCATTGCCAGAGACCATCTTCAGCTGGAGAAGATCCCTGAGACCTAAGCAACTGCCTCAGAAAGAAAACTCCCACCTTCTTATGGACAAGTCAGGGGCTGGCAGTCTCCTTCCTGGGTGCTGTGGGAGCAGGAGTGAGGGAAGGGGAGTTCAGGCCTTGCTGAGAATTCCTGCCATGTGGCCAGGGGCAGAGTGACTCACATCGACTCTGGCATAATAGCAATTAAGATCTGCAGCTGCTATTAATAGCAGCCAGGACAGACTCAGCAGGGGCTGAATGAGCAAACTCTTTCCTTTTGAGGGGCTCTCATTCAGAAATGCTGAGCCAGGGCCTGGGTGTGGGGGGAGTGCACCGCACTGCACCATGGGCCTGAGAAGCTAGGAACTTGGCGTGTTTGCTTCCTTTCTCTCTCTGCAGACTCTGGGCAAGCCTGAGGGCAAGTGTGTATTTATGGGGCGGCCTGAACTTCTAGAGGGACAGGCAAACTCTCACCAATAATATTGATAACAGTAAAATCAATAAAACCAACAAGCGTTTATTAAGTGTTGACTCGATGTCAAGTACTGTGCTAGGTGCTGAAAATTCAGACACAGAAAATGAACCCAAATTTACTCTCCAGGAGCTCACGTCTGTCAGGGGAGACAGCACAGACACATGTAAGTAGACACAGATTAAATACCAAATAAATGCAAGGGGCTTAGGAAAGGAGGGATCAGTAAGGCTTCCCTGTAGAAGGTGGTGTTTACACTGAGTCTTGAAGGAAGAAAGGGATTCTGCGCTGTGAAATGAGGAAGGAGGACCCCCTGGGCTTGGAAGAGTGCCCATGCCAAGGCCTGGAGATAGGACACAGAGCTGCTGGGCCAGGTAGTGTGCCTGGTGAACAGAAAGAGGGGCAGTTTGGTTGGAGTTTATCGTGTGGGAAGGAGGTGAGCTGGAACCAGATTGTGACAGGTTTTAAGAGGCAAACACAGTTCATATTTTATCCTAGAGCATTATAGGGAATCACTAGAGTGTATAGGGTAAGAAAATAGCATGATTAGACATGTGCATAGGGAAAATCACTTAGGCATCTACGTTCTATATAAAGAAAAGACCGAAATGGGGCAAGACCTAAAGTAGAGAAGTCCATTAGGAAGCCAATGCTATAGTCTAGTTGAGAGGTAATAGAGGCCTGAACCAAGGTGGTGGCTGTGTAGTGGAGAAGGGATGAGCCAAGAGAGACATCATGGCATCAGAAATGGCAACTGATTGTATATCTAGGTGGAGGGAGGAGTGAGGAGTTGAGAGTAATGAACCTGGGGGCCTAGAAGAATGGCATACCTTTGACAGAAATGGAAAAATCTAGAAGATGAATTGGTGGGTAATCATAACAGCTTCCTATATCACTTTGACGTTTTCAAAGTCAATTCTGCTGCTAGAAATCTTCACATGCTTGGGGTAGACACTCACCTTAACTCATTGAAGGGTTGGAGATTCCTCAGTTATTCTCAACCTGGTTTAACCTGTCTGTCAAATAATTTACTGGGATTTGACCACCACTCATGCTATAGCTTCTTGGAGTGACAAATGACAGTCGGGTGGATCAAGTGGACACCAAACGTAGAAAGTCCTTCGCCCAAGGTTACACAGCTACTTAATGCTAAGCACCCTTCTCTTGTCCAGCTTCCTTTTGTGCATGTCTCCTCCATTAGGTTGTAAGCTCCTGGAAGGCAGGGGCTGTCTTTTCTCTTGTTATTTATATCCCAGAGCTTACCACAGGGATTAGCAGGTAGTAGGGGCTTTATAAATGTTTATTGACTATTACTGACTAATGTCTGAGCTTGAGGGCTATGATTCTTTCCAGTTCTAAGCCTGGGACTGTATAACCCTGTGATGCCACAATTACTCTGCAGGTGACCAGATTCACCAGGCCAACGGCCAAAAGCTTCCTAACTACTTTACTTGCCCAGGTAAGAGGACCCCCAACCTAGGAACAAAAACCGATCCTTTGTTTGGAAATCCTAGTCACAGACAGATCAGGGCAGTGATTTGCCCAAGACAACACAGGTATGGTCATAGAACCAGCCCTGTCTTGTACAATACCCTCTACCTCTCAGAAAATCAGCTTTAACCTGCTTTCTCCAGACCTGGGCTGAAGCTAACTGCTCCTGCGCAGTTAGCTTCTGCCCTCTGGCTGTTGTCAGCACCAGCTGGGTTTCCTCCAACTCTCACTGTCTCTTCCCCAGCAGCTTCCTTCCCTGCCTCCTGTTCTATTGGTCAAGCTGGCTCCTTGGGGCCCTGTTCCTGCTGAACCCTTGGGGTTGGTGACTAAACAGAGCTCCTGACTTGGGCACATCCTGACTCTCTCAGCCAAAGCCTCTGCTGTCCCTGACGCTTCTGGAGAATGCTTTCCTTCCGCTGGAGTTCCCTCCCACCAGATTGTTGGAAAGGATGTGATCAGGGTTGCTAATTACCCTCCTGATAATCTCCAGCAAGATCACTGCAAGAATGTGACAAACAGACAAAGTTCACATCAGGGAGAATGATGAGCAAATCCACAAGCCAAAGTATTTATTTTGTCTATTTAGGGAGCATTTATTTTAGGAGGTACATTGGCAAGCTGGAACATGTCCAGAGGAACGCAAGCAGAATGGGAAAGGGAATGAAAACTACATCATAGGAAGACTGGTTAGACAATTGTCTAACTGGCAGTGGGGGTAGAGGTAGAGCCAAGATGATGGAATTAGGGGCAACCCAGCTGAACTCTCTCAATATTCCCCTCCAAACATCTTTAAAAGAATGCCTCAAATCAAATTTTGGAGTGGCAGAGTCAACAAAAGGGTGAGACATTTTTCCAGCCTAAGTAAACTTACATAGTCTACCAAAGATGTTTGTGACAGCATTCTGGAGCTCATACACACTGCAGTGGCTTCAGGAGCTTAAACCAGAGACAGGAAGGGGGTCAGACAACTGGTCAGAAAGAGATTACAGGAGACCTTTTGCTGGCATTGGCTATAGATGGCACTGATTGGCAACTCTATTTCCCATACACAGATCTGGGTCACAGTTCCAAGGCAAAGATGAGTACTAGCACTTGTAGTTGCATGGGACCAGGGGCCTTTCCTGGGTGAAGACCAGAATGCAAAATAGAACAGCAGTTACTATGCCTCTCCCAGGATCACACCACCCTGGAAGCACCAAAAACTTGCAGATCCCCAGGAAAAGCTCTGAAAACAGCACAAAAAAGCCAGACATGCCTCTCCACCTCTAGTTAAGCAGAGCCCAACTTTAACATCAAATTTAAAATCAAGAAATAAGCTGGAAAATGAGCAAACAAAAAAAAATTTAATCACGAAAAGCTACTACAGTGGCAGGGAAGACCCCGATATAAACTCAGAAAACAACAATGTGAAAACAGCTACAAATAAAACCTTATAGAAAAATTCTAATTAAACCTAAGACCAAAAAGAATTCTCAGAAGAGCTTTTAAAAAGAAATGAATGATAGAGGAAAAATGGGGGAAAGTAATGAGAGTGATGCAAGAAAGTTATGAAAAGAGAATTAACTACTCTGAAGGACTTAGGATGAAAAATGCTATCCATCCTCAGAAAAAGAACTAATGGTGTCTGAAAACAGATTGAAGTAACTTTTGGTTTTTTTTTCACTTTCTTTTTCTTGTTTTTTTTTAATCTATATTTTCTTTCACAACATGATTATTATGGACATGTTTTGCATGACTATATATATAATATATATGCAACTGCTTGCTTTCTCAATGGGGGGGAGGAAGAAGGGAGAGAATTTGGAATTTAAAGTTTTAAGAACAAACGTTAAAAATTGTAACTAGGGAAAAATTAAATACTAAATAAATACAAAAAAAGAGAATTACCATGCTTGTTAAAAGAGGCACAAAATTTAGAACCATGACCAAAGAGCAGTCAAATTGTGCATATCCTTTGATCCAGTAATACCACTATTAGAGCTGTGTCCCAAAGAGATCATAGAAAAGGGGAAAGGACCTACACGTACAACAATATTTATAGTAATTCTTTTTGTGGTGGCAAAGAATTGGAAATTGAGGGAATACCCATCAATAGGGGAATGGCTAAACAAGTTGTGGTGTATGAATGTAACAGAATGCTACTGTTCTATAAGAAATGATGAACTGATAGAATTCAGAAAAACCTCTTAAGACTTACATGAACTGATGCTGAGTGAAGCAAGCAGGGCCAGATGGAACATTGTACACAGTAACAGCAGCACTGTGCAATAATCAACTATGATAGACTTAGATCTTCTTAGCAATAAAACGATCTAAGACAATTCTAAAAGACTCATGATGGAAAAATATCCACATCCAGAGAAAGAACTATGAAGTCTGAATATAGATTGAAATATACTATTTTTACTTTTTTGTTTGTTTTGGGGGGTGTTTCCCTTTTGTTCTGTTTCCTCTTTCATAACATGACCAATATATACATATATTTAATATGATTGTACATGTATAAACTATATCAGATTGCCATTTTAGGTAGGGAGGAAGAAAAATTTGGAAATCAAAATCTTATAAAGATGAATGTTAAAAACTATCTTTACATGTAATTAGAAAAATAAAATACTCCTTACAAAAATAAAAATAAAAGAGACACAAGAAATACTGAAGAAAAGAACTCCTTAAAAAAATAGAACTGTTCAAATAGAAAAAGAGGTACAATGTTTTGTATGACTACACATGCATAATCTGTATCAAAATGTTTGCCTTCCCAATGAGGGTATAGGGAAGGAAGGGAAGGAGAGAATTTGGAACTCAAAATTTAAAAAAGAATGCTAAAAATTGTTTTTATGGGTAGTCGGGAAAAATAAAATATTAAATTTTTTAAAAAGGAAAAAGATATGCAAAGTCTCACTAAAGGAAATAATTCCCTAAATATTAGAATTGAACAAGGGGAAACTAATAACTCTGACATATCAAGAAACAATAAAACAAAAGAATGAAAAAACAGGAAAAATTGTGAAATATCTTGTTGGAAAAACATTTGACCTAGAAAACAGATCAAGGAGAGAAAATTTAAGAATTATTATACAACCTGAAAGTTATGATCAAGGAAAGGGCCTAGACATCATAATTCAAGAAATTATCAAGCAAAACTGCCCCAATATCTTAGATCCATAGAGTAAAATAGAAATTGAAAGAATCCACTGATCACCTCCTGAAAGAGATGCCAAAATGAAAACTTCCATAAGCATTATGGCCAAATTCCAGAACTTTTCAGGTCAAAGGAAAAAATACTTCAAGCAGCCAGAAAGAAACAATTCAAGTATTGTGGAGCCACAGTCAGGATCACACAAAATTTAGCAGCTTTCATGCTAATGGAGCAGAAGGGTTGGAATATGACATTGCAGCAACCAAAGGAGTTGGAATTATAACCATGAATCACCTAACCAGCAAAACTGAGTATAATGCTTCACAGGGGAAAATGGATATTTAATGGAATAGAGAACTTTCATGCATTCCTGATGAAAAGACCAGAACTGAATAGAAAATTTGATATTCAAACATGAGACTCAAAAGAAGCATAAAAAGGTAAACATAGAAGAGAAATCATAAGGAATTCCATAAAGTTTAACTGTTTACATTCTTATATGGGAAGATAATACATGTAACTCCTAAAAACTTTATCATTATTGGGGTAGTTAAAAGTTTATATAGAAAAAAAGTTTTGTAGAGCTAGATGTGAGTCGATTATGTTGGAATGATCCCCAATAAAAATGAAGGGGTGAGAAAGAGGGATGCCCTGGGAGAAGGGGCAAGGGAGAGGTAGAATGGGGAAAATTTTCTCACATAAAAGAGATGTGCAGGAAGAGTTTTTACAGTGGAAGGGAAAATAGGGGTGGGAATGGGCAGTGGCTGAACCTCACTCTCATCATAACTGGTTCAAAGATGAAAGACTAGATACACTCAGATCTGTATAGAAATGTACTTTACCTAATAGGGAAATAGGAGGGGGAGGGGATAAGAGAAAAGGAGGGGAGTGATAAAAGGGAGGACAAATTAAGGGAGGCCATGGTTAGAAGCAAAAGGACTTTGGAGGAAGAATGAAATAAAAAGAGAGAAGAAACAGAAGAAAATGGGACAGAGGGGGAAAACAGTCCATAATCATAACTGTGAATATGAAAGGGATGAGCTCACCCATAAAACAGAAGCAGAAAGCTGAATGGATTAGAAACTGGAATTTAATAATATATTGTTTACAAGGGATATACTTGAACCAGAAAGATACACACAGAGTTAAAACAAAGGGCTGAAGTAGAATCTAATATGCTCCAGCTAAACTAAAAAAAGGCAGGAGTAGCAATTATGATCTCAGAAAAAGCAAAAGCAAGAATAGACCTAATTAAAAGAGAAAATCAGGGAAACTGCATTTTGCTAAAAGGTATTGATGTGGTTTATGAATTCGGGGACCCCTCAAGGACTGAAGTACTGGACAGGGTTGTCTGGAATGAAGCATTGTCTAAGTCAAGTTGGCAAAGGTTTATTGTAACACCAATATGGCAGGCAGAGCTCCTTAAGGAACTTGTAACTTAACAGGAGTGATGCTAACTCTTACATAGGAAAAATAGTGGATTATCTGGCAGATATGCTAACTAGGTGGTGATGTAGAACTGTGGTCATTGGCATCATTCACAGTTGGAAACCAGGGGATGGGGTTTCTCAGGGGTGTACTTTTGGTCTGTTACATGTGTAGCAAGATAGCTTTGAGAGCTGATGCCTATAACTTGACCTCTAGATTGTATACAATAACTTTGGGAATCAGTACATGACAGTTCTACTGGTACAAGATAGTCTTGTGCATACAAGGGAATTTCTACAGAGGTCAGCTTGTTCTTGTAACAGGAAAAGATAGTTTATTTTACTGGGGCCCACTCATGAGTTACTGCTAGGCATAATGGCCTTGGGCTGGGGAGAAAACTGTCAGGGATAGTGTTTTGAAGTTAGGGAGAAATATGATCTTGAAATTGGGGTCTAAGCACAAGCACCCAAACACCTCCTCATTACCACAGACAATGAAGTAATACTGAAAACTTTTACACCAAATTTCTCTGCTAAAAGCTTCAATACTCAAATATATGCTGGGTATGAAAATGAATCAAGTTTATAAAAATAAGAGCCATTAGCCAATTGATAAATAGTCAAATGATATAAACAGGCAGTTATCAGGAAAAAAAATCAAAGTTCTTTAAAATCATATGAAAAAAGTTTTAAATTACTATTGATCAGAGAAAGGCAAAATAAAACAGCTTTGAGGTACCATCTCACAATTATCAGAAATCACAAATGCTAGAGGGGGATGAGGGGGAAAGTGCATTAATGAATTGTTGATGGAGTAGTGAACTGGTCTGACCATTCTGGTGAATAATTGGGCACTATGCTCAAAGGTCTATCAAACTGTGCATACTCTTTGACCCAGCAATACAGTTACTAGGTCTGGATTCCCAAAGAAATCAAAGAACAAGGAAAAGGACCTATAAGTACAAAAATGTTTATAGCAGCTCTTTTTGTGATTGGTGGCAAGGAATTAGAAATTGAAGGGATGTTCACCAAGTGGGGAAAGGCTAAAGTTACATAAGATTCTGACGGCATACTCTTCTGCTATAAGAAATGACTCTAGGGGTAGAAGGATGCACCTCTACAGGCTCTCCTCCTACAATCCATAAAATATTTGTAAAAAAATGACTCTAAAATTCTAGAGCAGCAGAAGCCACAAAAAGACAGAGTGAAAGCGATTTCCATCCCAAGGCAGCCTGGAAAACCAACAGGAAAGGTCTATCACACTGGCCCAGAGTGGAGTGCAGCCCAGTCTTGACCATGCAGTGGCAGTGACAGACTGGAACAATATTCAAGGTGCTACTAGCAGCAGCTGCAAGTCCCAGAATCCTCAACTCACAAACGCCAAAGACAGCTTCAAAGGTCAGTGAGAAAATTCTTTCACCTTGGTGAGAAGGGAACACAGCAGTCTAGCAGCAGTTTACCCCCATCCGAGGCAGTGGCAGCTTCCATTGTTGGAGTCTTAGCCTAAAGATCCTGGGGGGATTGAGTGGCTGATCTGGATCTCAGCCTTGAATGGTGGCCCTGTGGTGAGGAGGAGCACTGGATGGTGGAGCTGGCAGAGACTTTGGAGATGAAATTCTATTTGCAGAAAAGAATGCTTGTAGTTGCTCTCAGATCAGAGTGCAGGCTAGAAGAGGACTAAACTTCTCTCTCTTGATTGTGCTACCTTGGAGGAACTGAGAACTTACAAGTCCCCAGAGTATACCCTCCTGTTGACAAAGAACTTAAAAGTCAAGTAATTGACTGGGAAAATGCCCAAAAAAGGGAAAAAGAATAAGACAATAGAAGGTTACTTTCTCGGTGGGCGGGTATTTTTTTCCATCCTTTTGGATGAGGAAGAACAATGTATATCATCAGAGGAAGACATAAAAGTCAAGGCTTCTGCATCCAAAGCCTCCAAAATAAATATGTGGTGGTCTCAGGCCATGGAAGAGCTCAAAAAGGATTTTGAAAATCAAGTAAGAGAGGTGGAGGAAAAATTGGGAAGAGAAATGAGAGTGATACAAGAAAATCATGAAAAGTGAGACCCCAAAAAATGCTGAAGAAATTAACACCTTTGAAAATAGACTAACTCAAATGGCAAAAAGAGGCCCAAAAAGCCAATGATGAGAATGCTTTAAAAAGAAGAATTAGCCAAATGGAAAAGGAAGTTCAAAAACTCACTGAAGAAAATAGTTCTTTAAAAATTAAAATGGAGTAGATGGAAGCTAACGACTTTATGAGAAACTAAGAAATTATAAAACAAAACCAAAAGAATGAACAATAGAAGACAATGTGAAATACCTCATTGGAAAAACAACTGACCTCAAAAATAGATCCAGGAGAGGCAATTTAGAAATTATAGGACTACCTGAAAGTCATGATAAAAAAAGAGCCTAGATATCATCTTCCATGAAATTATCAAGGAAAACTGCCCTGATATTCTGGAACCAGAGGGTAAAATAAATATTGAAAGAATTCACTGATCGCCTCCTGAAAGAGATCCGAAAGGAAAAACTCCTAGGAATATTGTAGCCAAACTCCAGAGTTCCCAAGTCAAGGAGAAAATATTGGAAGCAGCCAGAAAGAATTTGAGTATTGTGGAAATACAATCATGATAACACAGGATATGGCAGCTTAGCTTCTACATTAAGGGATAGAAGGGCTTAGAATATGATATTCCAAAAGTCAAAGGAACTACGATTAAAACCAAGAATCACCTACCTAGAAAAACTGAGTATAATACTTCAGGGGAAAAAATGGTCATTCAATGAAATAGAGGACTTTCAAGCATTCTTGATGAAAAGACCAGAGCTGAATAGAAAATGTGACTTTCAAACACAAGAATCAAGAGAAGCATGAAAAGGTAAACAGGAAAGAAAAATCATAAGGGACTTACTAAAGTTAAACTGTTTACATTCCTACATGCAAAGATAATATTTGTAACTCTTGAAACTTTTCTCAATATTTGGGTAGTTGGAGGGGTTATACACACACACACACACACACACACACACACACACACACACACATACACACACACTAGACAAAGGGCACAGAGTGAATTGAATAAGAAGGGATGATATCTAAAAAAATAAAATTAAGGGGTGACAGAGGAATATATTGGGAGGAGAAAGGGAGAAATGGAATGGGGCAAATTATCTCTCATAAAAAAGACAAAAAAATCCTTTTTCAATGGAGGGGAGAGGGGGCAAATGAGAGGGAAAAACTGAAGCTTACTATCATTACATTTGGCTGAAGGAAGGAATAATGTGCACCCTTAATTTGGAGGAAAGTAGGGAAGAAGGGGATAAGTGGTATAGGGAGGGGATAATAGAAGGGAGGGCAAATGAGAGGAGGGGGTAATTAGAAGCAAACACTCTTGAGGAGGGATAAGTTCAAAAGAAACGATATAATAAATGAGGGGGCAATATAGGATGGAGGGAAATATAGTTAGTCTTTCACATGACTATTATGGAAGTCTTTAGCAAAATTACTATATAGTCTATATTGAATTGCTTGCCTTCTCAGTAGGGATGAGTGGGGAGGGAGGAAGGGAGAGAAGTTGGAACTCAAAGTGTTAGGAACCAATGTTGAAAATTGTTTTTGCATGTAACTGAGAAATAAGAAATACAGGTAATGAGATAAGAGAGAAGATGGGGATAAGAGAAGGGAGGGGTATGACAGAAGAGAGCGTAGATTGGGGGAAGGGGTAATCAGAATGCGTGGCATTTTGGGGTAAGGGAGGGGAGAGATGGGGAGAAAATTTGAAACACAATCTTGTGGAAATGAATGTTGAAAACTAAAAATAAATAAGTATATTTAAAAAAAGGATGACAAGAGTCGTTTTAGAAAAACATGGGAAGACCTATATGAACCAATGCAAAGTGAAGAGAGAAGAACCAAGAGATCACTGTGCATAGCAACAGCAATGTAACGATGATGATCAACTGTGAAAGACCTGACCAGTTGGATCAATAATCCAAGATAATTCCAAAGGACTCATGATTTTAAAAAAAATGTTATCCACCTCCAGAGAGAGAACTGATGAATTGTGAATGCAAATTGAAGTATAATTTTCTCTATTCTTGCTTTTTTTGGGAAATTTGGCTAATGTAGAAATAGGTTTTGCATGATTTCTCATGTATAATTGATATTTTGCTTGTCTTCTCAGTGAGTGGGAGAGGGGATTGGAAGAAGGGAAAGAATTTAGAACTTGAAATTTAAATAGAAAAGAATGTTAAAAATGTAAATGAATAATCATTTTTTTAAAAATTAGAGGGGGGAGAAATAATCTCACTTAGAGAAGACTTGGAGAAGGAGGGAGAAGACCAGGCTAGTTATTTTCAAGGCTAAGGAGGGCAATTACAGAGGAGAGATTAGATTTGTTCCACTTGGCACCAAAAGCCATCTCTGGGAGCAGCTGGGTTCAGAGAAGCAGAATGTTCCAGGGAGACAAATTTTGACGTGATAGAATAAGGGCAATAATGATGAACAAAGTGCTTCATTTCTATTACCTCACTGGAGCCTCCCCGTGGCCTTGAGAAGTCATTCCCACTTCATAGATGAAGAAACTGACCTGAGGGGAAGCAGTGTGTTTATATCGAGTTTCAGAGACTGGTTCTGAATCCAGAACTGTCCTGACTTCAAGGCCAGGACTCTTCCCACCATCCCACCCTATCTCCTAAAATGAAGAGCTTTCTAAAAGTCAGACCTATTCAGGAGTGGGAGGGCCTATGCTCAGGAAGCAGTGAATGGTTTTCTGGGGTGTCTTAGAGATATAGTCCCTAGCCCTTCCCACAAATAGGGAAACTGACTCACCCAAGGTCACGTAGCTAATAAATAGTAGAGTTGGGGCTCCTAGCCTGGTCTTCTGGGGCAGCTAAGGGCAGCTTAAATGGCTTAGTGGATAAAGTCCTGACCTGGAGTCAGGAAGACCTGAGTTCAAAACCAGACTCAGTCACTTAATCAGTGTGTCACCCATGGCAAGTCATTTAACCTCTGTTTGCCTCAATTTCCTCATCTATAAAAATGAGATAATAGCACCTACTTCCCAGGGTTACTATAAAGATCCAATAATTGTAAAGTGCTTAGCGGAGTGCCTGAAACATACTAAATGCTACATAAATGTTAGCTATGATGATGATGAAAACTTCAAATTCTAGGTTCTTTCCACTAGGAGAAGGGAACCAGCATTTACATAGTCCCTACTATGTGCCTGCTCTGTGCTAAGTGCTTTACAAATATTACCTCATTTGATCGAGATCTCCATTCAACCTGATCAACTTTAGATCCAGTTCTCCTACCTTGGCCTTACCTTCTCTCCATTTTCACTTGCCCCTGCCCATGTTCCAGCCACTCAGCATCTTCAGAGTGACTCTGAATTCCTGGAGGCCATGGGTTGTCTTTTGATTCTTTTTGTGTCTGTGGTACTTAGCACAGTGTCTGGCACATAGTAGGCATTTAATAAATGTTTGTTGGCTGACTGATGGTCCCAGAAATGCTTCATCCATCATAAAGCTGCACAGCCAGGTGGAGGTCACTAAGCAGTATTGAACTGACAGTTTATGTTGCAAACGAGCAGATTAATAAACAATACGGTCCCAATACACACGGATGACTCCAAGGCAGAAGGGTTCTGGAGTCTTTGGTCAGACAGGTCTTCCTGTTCCTTCCCTCCAGCAAATGGTAAGCCAGGATCCTATCTGGAGAGAAGGCACGGGGCACAGCTGACGGGATGAGCATAAATTCAGGTCCCTGTTTTTTCAGGACTTGATGCAACCCAGGCTCAGGGACCCAATCAGAATCTACCACCACCCTGTGGGCCTCCTCTCAGCCCACCCTAATAACTTCTTCAGTAGAAACACAAACAAGGAAAAACAAAGCCGCCAACACCTTATTATTACGGTTGATTCAATCCAGAGGATTCGTCACCGCCCAGTAATTTTCTTCTCCCATTGTCTCCTGCAAGAGGATTGAGTAAATCTGGTTGTTTCTAGCTATTTGCCTCCTTCAGTACATACCCCCAAACAAAACAGCTGGCTCATTTCTGTCTGGAGAACACCTGGGGCCAAAAGAAAAGGGTGGGGGGAAGGAAAATGGGGAATGTGTGTGTGAAGAGTCTGGGAAGTGTTTAACCCGAAGGACAGGAAATTTGAGAGGCACCATGACAGTGGGCTTTAGGGTAAACAAGGTCATAATAAAATAAGCTCCCAATTTGGAGTCAAATAACCTGGATTCTGCTACCTACTGCCTCTATTACCTTGGACAATTAATTTCTTCTCTCTGGGCCTCAGTTACCTTCTTTGTGAAATGGAATGGTTTGGATCATATAATCTGATCTCTAAAGTTCCTAAGAATCTGAAAAGGTATCATGTGGAAGAGGGATTAGATTTGTCCTACAGAACAGGAGTGAGGAGGAAAAATAGATAAGAAATTTGTAATAATTAAAATGGCCCTGAAGTGCTGCCTCTGGAGAGAATGAGCTTTCCATTAAGCCTGGAAGATCATTTATCAGGGATACTATAGAGGGGGTTTTCAGGTGGGTATTGATTGAACCAAATATACTCTGAAGTGCCTTCTAGCTCCAGGATCCTGTTCCTAGTTGGTGCTGGGGTAGGGCTGGCCTAAGCATTAGAAGATCTAGGCTTCAATGTCACCTCTAACACTTACATGTTATGTAATGTCTCCAAGCCTCAGTTTCCTCATCTATGTTATGACTGAGACTTTGGAAGAGGACTCTGAGTGCTGAGAACTGGCCTCTCAAAAACAAATGGCCTCCTTTCTGGGCCGGCCAGACCCCTGAGCTAGCCAGGTTTCCCTTTGTGTAGGGGTTGGCCTAGATGGCTGCTGAGGCCCCCTGGGAGTCTGGGTTTCACAATTACCAGGGGAGCAGTGGAAAGAGTCTTCAGGAGCAGAAGACCCAGGTCCAAACTACTTTGGGCAAGTCAGATTCCCTCTTGGAGACTCAGTTTCCTTAATAGCCAAGTCAGGTTAATAATCTCTGGCCAGCCTCCCTGCCTCCAAGAGTCCTTGGGAAGCCTGAAGGAACAATGGCTCTGAAACACTTGGCATCACCAAGAGTTCTTTGGTCATTCTCTTAACAGAACCGACTTGCAGGGCTTTGGTGGGTTGTGTGAATGGCCCTCTCTTACTCATGACAACAGCTTCTATCAAGCAGGGAAAGATCATGTGTGTGTCTGCCTCCTGAGAACGAGCTCAGCTAAGTTTGGAGAGATTGGTTCCTCACAAGAAGGTTGGCCAAGAAACCCTGGCAACCCAGGAGAGGGATAAAGAGGGACGGAGTTGCCTTGGTGGAACACACACCTGATGAAACCAGATCATCTAAGACATCCAGGGACCTGCACACACATTGCAGGAGGTCTGTGATGGAAGAAAACATCATCTTTATTTTCACTAACCTCTAATTGAAATTTACCATTTCCCTCCCCTGTTGAAAAATATGATTCTTAGAAGGGGCTCCATAAGCTTCACTAGCCTGACCACCAAGGGGGTCCAGGACACACAAAGCTGCTTCTTTCAGAAACCTTGATCTTTAGATTTAAGTATTTAAATTATAAAAAAAAAATGCGGACTTTTATATAGCATTTTAAAGGTTGCAAAACACTTTACTATATACATTGCTTCATATGATACCCACAACAAGCCTATAAGGTAAAATAACTGTGGGTAGGGTCCCCTTTTCACAGATGAATAAACTGCAGCTTAGAAAGGTTAAATGATCGGCCCCCACAGTTCTCCCACATGCTGAGGTTGTCCCTTAGTCTACAGTACAGTATTTCCAGAATGTCCTGCCACCATCTTGTATATTCTTCTTGTCTTCCTCTAGCTTTTCAGATAGAAATACCCTGGCAGAGCCATTCATTTCCAGCATAATCCCACGTATCCCTGAGAGATTAGGCTTGTTTCCCTCAGTGTACACCATAGACACTGGGGTCTGCCCCTGCCCGCTGCCTGGCCAAACAATCTCTGTCCTTGACACTTCTCACTCCTACCATTCCAACTCTGTCTAGAAAATGAGCTCCTCATATGGAAATTTGTTTTGCTTAACTAAGCAATATTTGTCATAAGGATTTTCTTTCTCTTTTCAATATGGGGGAGGTGGAAGGGAGGAAAAAAATGTCTAATTATTGAAAACAATTTAATTTTTTAATTCTTTTTTTTTTTTTTGCAGGAAATTGGGGGTAAGTGACTTATCCAGCATCACAAAGCTAATATCTGACACCTTTGAACTCAGTTCCTCCTGACTCCAGGGCCGGTGCTCTACCCACTGCCACCACTCAGCTGCCCTGAAAATAATTTTTTATAAATTTAAAACAAAACTAGTTTCCTTAAGATGCTCCTTCATTTTTATTTCTCAGCACCAACTACAGTGCCTGACACACAGGCTCAGATTTAGGGATGGAAGGATCTAGGGGACAGTGACTCCCCCACCCCCACTCCTTTCTTATTTTTCTCCTCCACCCACTCCAGACTCCATTTAAAATGTCCTACTCTGAGTCCTCTAAACACATTTTGTGCTTCCTGGACTATGCCCCACTATAGACACACCCCACTATGTCCTGTGGCTGCTATGTCCTCTGCTCCTTTCCTATTGTACTGTCCATTCTAGTGCTGGCTCCAGTAGAAAGCCTCCTGGCATCCCCCGTCTGGGCCACTGCCCCCCTCCCTCCTCTTGGTCTTTCTGTGGTCCCTGTGACCCACTTAGAGAACAGCACAGAGTGTAGTTATTGATCTCCACACTTCCCTCACTGCCCAGCATGTTCTACAGGCCCAGGCTTTCTTTTCTTATCTGTGCTTGTGTCTGACTGCCTTAGGAGACAAATTCCACCAAGGCAGAGTCATCTAATCCAAATCTTGCACACTGCCCTGCAGCATACTTCTTTGCACACACTAGACACTTAATGTTTGCTGAAGAAATGCTAAAGGAAGTGGTAGCCGGCATTCACTGAAATCTCTGGGCTCCTATGTATCTCATTTCTCTTTGGGCAGGCAAGAGGGCAGATTTCAGCTCTTTAACAATCAATCTAAGGGGTGGGCACCCTCCCACCTTGTGAGTCAAGAACCTCCAAAGCCTGTCCCTTTCTTACAAGGGGGTTTGCAGCCCCATGCCATGTTCTGCCTCAGGATCTCATTCCCTTTCCAGAAACTTCTGAAAAAAAATATTGAAAAACAGACATTTCTGCTTCTATGGACTATTTCACTTGAAGGGAGTTATTGAAAACAATGGAGGAACTTTGACATGGCTCAATGCTTCACCAGATGCTTCTTCCCAGTTACCTCTGCTCCACATCAAGCCTAGTCTCCTGCAGCTGTGTGCTGAAGGTGCGCCTGACCCAGGTACTCTAAGTTTCAATTCAATGAGTACTCCCTCTATTCTTGTTCAAACAAAGGTCATCCCCTTTGTTTTTAAAAGGACCTCTCCACTGTGGTTCCAGTGAAATGTGGTTCGGGTCCCGTTCTGCTTGTCGTCTCTATTATGGATGAAGAGACAACAGAGATGGAAGTATATAAGCACCAAACTGGGACCAGGGAATACGAATGCTTTGAAATTCTCTACAGCCACAAGTGAACAGAACCATTTTTAAACCAAGAGCCACCTGAAAGCTCATCTAGCTCAACCTCTTTGTTTGAGTCTGGTACAACTGGTCTGCACATAATAGGAAGGTACTTAACAATTGTTGGATTGAATTTATTTGTATTTGAACTCAGAAAAATTTAGGTTTGAGGCTGAGCTGTAATACTTACTAGCTAACCAAGTTAAGTTCCTTAAACTCCAGTTCCTCATTTATAAAATAGGGGTAACAGCCCCATTTGCTCCAATACTGGATCATGAGCCCCCACTCTTTCTGCTAGGTTAGGTGACTGTCCAAGGCTTGAGCACAGGAAGTGGCAGAGTCCAAATCGGAAAGCCAGGTTTTCTAGCACCCATGGCAAGCTCCTTTCCATAACACTATGTTGCCTCTCAGACAAACCAGGTGACATAACAGATACCAGCAACTCTAGCTGCAAACAGCTCTAGATACAACTCCAGTGATTAATGTTGCTGGCTGTGAGTAAGGAGGAGCCATCAGATGGGAGGTTTCCTTTCCATTTTAACTATAGCAGAATGAAGGAGGCCAAGATCCTATAAATTCATTAAGAAAGGAGGCAGGTCCCATTCCCTCCTTCCACATTTTTAAAGGGGAACCACGTTTTGGTGCTTTAAGCATCAGTCAGTAGTTCTGTTGCCCTGATTCTTTGTTTTATGTGGGCTCCTAGGGAAAGGAGAATACCAGAAAGAGAAAATAGGAAATGGAGGAGGGCTGGGTTTGGCAGAGGGGAGGGGAGAGCTGCAGGTATGAATAGCAGCTAGTTTGTTCACAGCTGGGTAGACTAAACACATCATTACACAATGCTGAAAGGGTTCGTTTTGTGGGGACATGTGCACATGCATTCACACGCATATTTCCAGACCCCACATAAAAAATACAAAAGTATAATTTGGTCCTGGAAAGAACTTAATATTTTCACTCGTTAGTATGTACAGCAAATAAAACAAGAGTATTACAAAATCAAATTTTTAGAGTTGAAAAGGACCTTAGAGATCATGTAGCCCCACCCGGCTTGTTTTATAAATGAGGCCCAGAGAGGTGAAGGGTGGAGGAGGTTGACTATGGTGCTGGGCCTGATGCTTCCAATTAGAACTGACCAAATAGCAGAAGCACCAGGAGGGAAGTTGGGCCAGCTCTGCTGGAGAAGTTGTCTGTGCTGATTCAGATGATGCAGAGGGTAAATAGGCCAACTGTAGGGAAGGTGAGCTTCCAACAGGGTAAACAAGCTTCCTGGCAATCCCAAGGTGATAGTCCCCTGGTGACTTGACAACAGCATCACAACTATATGGAGGTGAGTGGAGTCAGTTCTGCCCACGTGGCTCCCCACTCCAGGGGGTGAAAGCATCTTCTGAGTCTCTGATCCAAAGCAGGGAAAGAAAAGAAAGCAGCTTCGAGGCACCAGGGCAGATTAATCTGTAACTTCTTATAAGCTAAAAAGCAAACAGATCCTCTGGACTGGAGAAACTTGCTTCTCCAAGAAGTTCTTAAGAAGCCAGAAAAACCCATTCACAAAATTCTTGCTTGGCAGGCTTTGCCCATTTCACAACACAATGCCACCTTGTGATGCTGTCACATAGGCAATGGCACAGGTAATTTTCCATCAGAGCCTCTATTTCTGTGGTTAGACTCCTTAAGGCAGCGCCTGATCCTCTGCCAGTCAGAAGAGCCTCACCCCTCTCACCCTCTTCAACAAAAACCCCAAGTTAACCCTTAGCAGCTCCCCCCATTTAGCTGCCTTCAGGTCAGCCTCTGAGTCTCCCCTCAATTCATCCGGTGACATGGGGACTGCTCGAAGGTATCAAAGAACTGTAGTCACTGGTCTTTATCTGAGGGGAGTTCAAAGAACACAGTAAGTACTCCAAAGGCCACATTGTGCTTTACTCACTGAAGTGTAACAAAGAAGGAAGGGTGTATCCTCCTCCTGACATCTAAGACAAGGATGCTCCAAGCATGGAGTTGGCAGAGCTGTCTCAGGAGAGTTGGATCCAACAAAAACATATCAAAACATCTGAACACATAAAACCACTAACTCACAGTAATATCTAATATCAACCCTGGGGTTTGGGAGCAAAGTTATGAGGAATAACAGTCTGGAGGGCAGTTCACATAAATATCTATTTACAGCTGCCCATTAATTCTGAAGAAGAGCCACTACTGAGCTCTGTATTATTTACAATGATCAAAAGAGCGTCAAAAGACAACTCTCTAAATCCCCGGGCTCCTCTGAGGGTTAAGGAGGGGAAACAAAAAGGAAGGAAGCAGAGTGGAAAGCCAAAATCCACCTGCTCCAAGGGTCATCTCCTTCCTGGGGCTTTTGCTCGTTCAGGTCTAACTGAGCCAAAGCAGACTTGAAACTGGAAAGCTGCTATTTACATCCTGGAAATAGTTAAAGTACCTAATTAGTCTAAGTTGGCACAACCCCTGGTCCTTGATAAACAACTGTGGCTGAAGCACTGAGCTCACAAGCATGTGAAACATCAGGGTGGGAACATTGGACACACCACTAGGAAATTATCACACAGGTCCCACTGCTGACACTGGGCAAGGACTGAAGTCACATCTGGCCAGCTTGGTCTCATCTGCTGAGGGAATGCATAGCAGAAGAAGCTTTTGTAAAGCAAAAAATACCCAAAGGAAAGCATGTGGGTTCTCTGGAGTGGAGGTCTCCAGAAGGAAAGACATTTTTCCTCTTCATGGGCTGGAAGAACAACACTGTTGCAGCCTGCCTCCTTTCCTCACCCTCAGCCATCCATGAAAATAGAGGAACAAATACTGGCTGAGTAGTTTCTATTAGTGCTGACAGCTGGTGAGGATGGCACCAATGATCAGGGGTTAGAACTGATTTAAGGGACTATGGTTTAAGTTAGCTTAAAACATAGAACAGACTGTGAGAGCTTAATGGGATTAGAGATTTTGAATGTCAGAGATTAAAGGGAGCTTGGAATGAAGAATACAGACTATTAGCCCTGGAAGGGAAGTTAGAACTTATTTGACTATTAGGACGAACAGCTCCTTTGGTTCATCTACCTCTTTTTACAGATTAAGATGCTCCGATTGTGGTAATCACCTGCCAAAGAGTCCCATAGCAAGCTGTTGGCAGTGTTTGGCCTTCTGATCTCCAGGACCAGGACCTTTCCCTCAAAGCAAAAATGAAAAGCAAAATTTAGACCCTGAAAATTGGATCATTGGGAGCCAAGCAGGACAAAGATGCCTCAGGAGTGGATTCTTCTCACTGGTTCCTAGGTTTCAGTGTAGCAAACCAACAGAGAGCAGCTCTAAAGGCTGGAACTACAGGAACCTGAAGCCTATCTCAACCTACCTCAACCAGGTCCTTTTAACCCCAAAGAAGAAAGTGTAGTTAAATTATCAGTTTGGGGTTTTGGTGGAGTTTTTGTTTGTGGGGAATATGTGACATGAACAAATGGGCCAATCCTGATCCTAAAAACTATGGAGGTAAAACATAAAGGAAATTAAAGAGGCTGCAAGAGTTAGAACTGCCAGGCTGGGCCACCTTCTAATCAGTTTTCTGGAAGCTGTGCCAAATGCAGCCTCCAAACCAATTTATTCCAACAAAGATGAATTAGCTCAGGTCTTTGGTACAATAAAACCAAAAGTTCTCTGTACACAGATATTTACTGATTCTCAGTCAATAAGGATGCCTGAGCCATGTCTTGACAGTATTTGAGGAGCACAACCTCTGTTCTCTCTTGTCTTCTCAGGTACCTCCAAGGGCATATTATACCACTCATGCCTTCCTGGTAAAACCAGGTGACAACCAGGTACATGGCTGTGGCTGGGTCCTTCATAGATCTCATCAACAACTCCTGACTGACTGGAATAAGCTGGTGGCCCCGAGTCACCAACAGGAAGGAAAATTCCTATGAAATTAGCAACAGAGCATGAAACAGAAAATACAACGGTTGCTCAAAAGATGATAATCTAGGGCAGGAAGGAAAATGTGTACAACACCCCCTTCCCTTTTTTCTATCAGTAGTAAACACAGAACCTTAGCAAGCAGAGCACACTCTACCTAATGGCTGGTAAGTGACCTTAGGCTGGGCTGCTTTCAAGCAAAGTGCCCAAGCAGAAACTCTACTGCACTTGGCTATTGGGATTTTCTACCTAAACCCTACCAACAATGTTCTTACTGGATCACCAAGGCCAGGATGGCCAGAACACACTGAAACAGAGGAAGGGGAGACTTCTGAGGGGTCAGGTCTAAATCAGGCCAAAGACCTAGAATATCCATGTGTTAATGATGCTGATTCTAACCCAGAGAACAGGGAGAAAGGGAAAGAGAAAGAGGAAGGGGGGAAGGAAAGGGGGAGGAAGAAAAAAGGAAAAGGGGGGAGGGAGGAGGAAGGAAGGGAAGGGAAGAGAAATGGAGTGTCTACATGTATGTTAACTGCTGAGTATTAACCCAATCTGTTTCTCAGCCTTCATCTCAGCTTATGTCTCTAGTCCTCTTTGAGTTCTTCAGTCATGAGATAATGTTGCTTTTCACCAAAAGTAAATAGTATCACACACAATTGATATATATATATACATGTTGAAGGGTAATATTACAACCTACAGGAAAACTCTCTGCCAGGCCGTAGATACCTTCCGAATGTCCAGCTCTAACTCATAAGCATATACAGGCAGCCCACATGCTCAGCACCACCTGAAGGCCCAACGTGCAGGGAGCAAGCAGTTGAGCAATAGGTTTGAGGAAACACTCCCTCTTCTGTACAAGCTGCTCACGGTGGCAGTTCTTCCTCTTTGCTGGGTGGTGGATGGGGAAGTGGGGGAGAGCAAGGAGCATCCTTCAGATTTAGGCTCTACCTTTCTGGAGCCTCCATAGAAGGGCTGGAGTGCTTTAGTGAAACTTTTCTCACTGCATCTACCACTTGAAGAAGACCAATCCTGCAAGGACTGCATAGCCCAAAACCAAAAAGAGAACTTTCAAGAGACGATCATTCTTGTCTTCTAACTCTTTCACCAATATTTCAAAGAAGGTGACAAAAAGGAAAGTTCCTCCTGCAAAGCCCTGTAGTAGCACTGAGGCCACACTGCTGGCCACACCTTTGGTCCTTTCAATGCCCACTCCAATCCCGATGCCCAGAGGGATCATCAAGCTCACTGTGACAGCCAGCTTGGCCGCATCTCTCATTGGCAATGAGCTCTTAGCCATGTTGATCCCCAGAGCCACGGCCACTAATGTCTCATGAATGGCCACACCAACAAACAAGCTCATGACCTTGTCCCCCTCCTCCTGCAGGCCCAAGGCCAAACCCTCAAAGATAGAATGGGCAGAAAGAGCAAACACGAGGCTGAAGACACGGAGCGGGCTGGAGCGGGAGAGTTCTTGAACATTTAAGCCGTGGCCATGGGAGTGATGACCATGCTCTGGGTAAAAGTTGTGTCCACGGGAGTTTCCAATAAAGGGGCTCTCATATTCTGAGTCACTTCCCACATCAGAGCCTGCATTGAAGGTCTCTAGGTCAATGAATGAGGGCTTCTCCTTTCTGAAGGTCAAAATGACCTGCTCCACAAAAACAGTCATGAAGAACCCCAGAAGCATAATGGTCTCTGCTAAGGGATAGTCTGTGGTGATGTTTCCAAGTTTCAGAACTTCTTGGAGCTGAAGCAAAGGACAAAAGAAAAACCATAAAAGACTTAGAAGTGAAACAGTTTTGTCTATCTTCATAAAAAACCAACACGTGGAAGTCAACCTCATCACAGCATCTGAGACCAAGACCACCATGGCAACAAATTTAGTTTGGGGAAGAGACCATCATGGGACATTTGTTCATTTATCAAACATTGACTGACCCCTAATATGTGTGAGACACTGCAGAGAAGTACGGACCTCCGTGCTTTAGGAACTAGCCATCTAATAGTGAGAATAAGAAAATACCAAAGTAACTAGAACACAAAGTAACATAAGATCATTGTAGCTAGGAATAATAGTTAACAGTTGTAGAGCACTTTGTTTGCAAAGCACTTTACATCTATTACTATGCCTCATTTGATGAATGACTGAATGAGATGAACAAGGAAGGCTTCATGGAGGATGTGGCTTATGAACCAGACCCTGAAATGCTAAAAAGATTTTAATATGGATAATTTGGGGGAGGGGGCAAGGCTATTCCATAATCGGAGATAAAAATGACAAGTTATGTGCATGGGATAGTAAGTATGCAGGTAGTGTGTGGATGGTAAGGGGACCATTTTGGCTAGAAGGGAAAATTCATTTAGGAAACTAGGAACGTGTAAGACTAGAAATATGGGTAGGGTCTAAATTGTGGAGGATCTTAAATGTCATGCTAAGACAGCTTGGGTACGGCAAGGCACTGAAGTTTTAAACGGGGTCAACATACTATTTTTTAAAATTTACTATGACAGATAAGAGAGGGGAATGACTGGAACCAGGAGAATAGCTAAGGTTATTGCAATAATCCAGGCCTCAGGTGAAGGACCTGAAGCAGGACAGGGCAGTGGGAATACATACAAACGGAGAGATGAAGGAAGGCAATGTTAGCAGGGTTTGGTGACTGACTGGATGCAGAAGGTAAGAAGTCAAAGATGGCTCGGAGGTCTGGAGCCCAGATGATTTCAAAGTTTACTTATAGATTTCAAGATCGACAACATAAAAAATCAAAGGCTATTAAAATCACTGACTTTCATAGAGAAATAGCCCAGGGGGAGTATAGTGGTGATAGAAAAACAACAACAACAACAACAACAAAAACTTGGTTACACTTTCCACATGTGGTTAATCTGGGATATTTCTGTGGCAAATTGATGCTCTAGAGGGAAAAGCCGGAATTCAATTCAATACACATTTTTAAGCATCTACTGGTCAAAATACTGGAAAAGGAGCTAGGGGCCAGAATACTGTGCTAGACATCATGGGAAATATTAAGATGAGATAAGACAATCCCTGCTGTCATGGGGCTTAGTCCAACAGAGAGATAAGAAATATATGTAAATAACTATAATACACAAGAATAATATGTGGAGCAGATAAGGATTTTAGAAAAGTGCAGCCACACATGTATCCAGTCATGTTGATTCCCATATTCTCATTCCCATTGCAGGACATCCAAAGGAGAGAAATCCCCCTAATTCTAACAGCATTCATCCTCATGACCTGTTGAAAGCCTCCATGAAATCTCCCAGTTCTCAACCCCTTTGGTCCCATACTTTGAACAGGGCTGAACCACTCATCCCAAGAATGACAAACATCAAACTATGGAGGACATGATAGCGGAGACTGGGGGTCAGGAAGACATGCTAGTATCTCCGGGAGAATTGCACCTCTGGGCAAAGAGATAGAGGAGGGCTCAGGCAGAGCCTTGAGTGACATTCCAGTTATCTCCCAAGAAACTCTGGCCATGACGGGGCCAAGGTAAACAGTGGAATCAAGTGGCAGCTGACTTCACCAGCACTCCCCCAGTCAAGGAGCAAACATATATGATATATGTAGTGACAAAAAACAATGGGAGAGTGCTCAGAAGGAGCAGCTCAATACAGGGAGAGGCCAATCGAGGCTCATAGCAGGTAGGACATCTGCTCCTGGAGCTTCCTTAGCTCTAGGTGTCTCTGTGACATGTGGAAGTGTTCCCTGGTGTCTTTGTTAGTCTGGGGTCAAGGCTCAGGCTGCCCCACACCCCACATGCACACCAGAATTAGGGAAGTAAACAATGAAGAGGGGAGATCAGAACCAGAGAAGAGAAGCCTAGTGAATTACACCCACCAAGCTTCCCTTTAATCCCCTAGGGCCTGGAAAAGGTACCTCTTAGGAGCCAAGGTCAATAACATATGGGCTCAATTGTTATCATCTTTGAATTAGGTTGAACATTCCATGCAGAATAAGAAGAAGATAAATCTGGAATTCTGCTAAGCATTTACACTTCCAAACTTAGCTTCCATAATTCTTTACCACAAATGCTCCATGTTAGCTAGGACAGTCTCTTCATTGTCCCTCTTCAAACACAGACTTCATTCTCACCTTGTTCATGCAATGTCCCTGACCTGGAAGTCTTCTCTCCACCTATTCAACTTTACTGCTCTTTGCCAAGACCCAGTTCCAAGTTCCACCCCCTCAGGAATCTGATCCTGAACTCTCCACAGCCTATAGCGATCCCTTCTTGTCTGTTCAACGTATTTGGCATATCACATAATAACTAGTATTGTTACCATACTCTGTGTGTGTGTGTGTGTGTGTGTTTGTGTGTGAGCTACCCAGATAAAAAATAAACGACTCAAGAGCAAGAACCAGATCTCAGAATATGAAACAACGAAAAGAATGTGTGACATAGACAGAAACTTATAAAACACAATGCCAGAAGTGGGAGGGCACTTAGAAAAGAGAACATACAATGTCAGAGGTTGACAGAACCTTGAAACATAGAACATAAAATGTCAGAAATGGAAAAATCCTTAGAACACAGACTATACAATGTCAGAGGTTGAAGAAACATTAGAACATTGAAGACAGAATGTTAGAGCTTAGGAAGGGACCTCTAGCTGAAATGGTCTTTGTGAGCTCATCTACAGTTCAGGAATCCTCAAGCTCTTAGGAGGAGGAGCTCCTGTTTGTTTCCCTGAAACCATAGAATCACTAAGGGAAGAGAAAGAAGCATGTACAGGGAAGGGCCTCCTCTGGGGCTTGTGGCTGACAGTAAATTCCTTGGGCAGATCTGAGAAGTGACTGCCCAATGCACTCTGTGTTCCATTCCATGCTGGGAACCAGGACAACCTGAGAAGGAAATGTGTCCAAAAGCACAACTTGGAGGTCTGACAGCTAAGCCTTTGGAATCTGCCAGCAGATAACTGTGTACTGGTTAGGGCCTGACCTTAGTCATGGAGTCATAAACTGGGAGTCAGAAGAGATCTAATGGAAGCGGAAAAATCCCCTCGTTTTAAAACCAGGGAAACAGAGAGGTTCAGCACTTTGCCCAAGTTGGTCCTGTGTTCTTTTAGATCCCTTCTAACATTATGCTCAGCCTTAAGCACATAGTAGGTACCCTGAAATCTGCCGAATGAATCATTGCGGGACATTTGGCTGAAAATCTCTATAGCTGCTCCATCCAGTAAGCAAGCATGCTTACCTTTTCTCTCACAGCAGGGAGCAAGGCATTGAAGCAGGTGGCCAGGAAAACGCCGCCTCCAAAAGAATTGCAGAGAGAGAGGATTTTCTTGGAGCGGTGGGCTTTCTCATAATCAGCCTCAATGATCTTCACAGGCAGGATGGAGCCAAGTAGCATGAGGATAAACACCCCCACCAGGCAGAGCAGTTTGGCTACTAAGATCTTCGTCATGTTCACAGCAAGGAATGTGGCACCCACCAGTCTCCCAAACGAAATGTAGCAGAGGCCAACACTCTGGAAGTGCTAAAGGCTCCAGAGCAGCATCCAGGGACACATGCTTCCAAGTAGCAGCTGTGAATGTCAAGCAAGTAAATATTAAGGCTACATATTCTCCAAACACATGTCATGAGGAGTTTATCAACTCCGAGGAATAAGAAATGACTGCGTTTCTTGCCATCTAAATCCCTCCACTAAAATGCTATTCCAATTCCCTATGATAACATAAAGGAGATGTGAGCTCTCAAAGGGAGCCAAAGCAGCAGACTGCAAATTTTATCCAGTTCTATCAGCCTGAAAAAGCTTTGGGCATGAGCCCAAGGAAGAATTATGTACTTGTTAGCCAAGCAAAATCCAGAAAGAGAGATGCATCATCAGACTGGTACTGGTACAATGACTTTTTTGCATCTGGTAATTTGTAGGTGTTGGTGTCCCATCTGAATTAGTAAAAGGAATGTCCACACAATGAAATTAAAGATCTTCAAAGTATTATTAGGAATGGTGGTGATAAGACACATACTCAGATAAAGATAACATAATAGAAGCAATAAGAAGAGCAGAAAGTATGTTGGACAGAGACTGAAGGAGGACCAGGGTTTGAATGGCACAGAAGTCATGAGATCAGGAGTAGATCATATGATCTTATGGAGCCTTGTGGATTCCTGCTCTTGTAAAATAGGGATGACATTCTCTGCCCTGTCAACTTCACGAGACTGCTGTGTAGAAAAATGCTTTGTAAACTATGAAGCAATATACAATTAGGTAGGATAAGTGTATAAGGGAATATGAAGAGATGACAAAAGGGAAAAATAAATCCCAAGGGGCATCACATACAGGTGTGTAAAGCACAGCAATTCAGGAAAGGAAGTCTGAATCCCTGAGCATGCAAAGGGAACCTAGTATCCAATGGTACTGAAGGAGGACAGGGCACATGCAACAGCATAACTGAAAGAGCCCTGAATTTGGAGTCAGAAGCCCGGAGTTCAAGTCCTGCTTCAGGCATTTATCTGTGTGAATCTGGGCAAGTTTATACCCCTCCATGGGCCTCATTTTCTACCTACACAAAAGAACAGCACTCAACTAGATCATTTCTAGTTCACTTCCAACTCTAAAGCCTATGAAACTATAAAGCACTCTAGAAGTACGAGTTACAATGCAAAATGGAATATGAGGAGTGCATAGGGAGTAGAAAGTGTTGTGAGACTGGATAAGGGAGAAAGAATATCCAGTTAGGGCAGTAGGGGGAAGGGACAGTGGGAGAAAATTTCCAATAAGACCCCATGGATGACTAGAACTGGACTTTGAAGGATAATCCATGTCAGAAATGAAAGTCTGACTACCACTTCACAAAGGACAAGCACTGAGGAAGGCCTAAGCCTGAAAAATATTGTAGGATAACAGAAAGCTGTGAGGTATACCACAAAGAGTACAGATTCAGAGTAAGACTTTGGTGTGAGTCTTGACTGTGTCAGAAATTAAAAGCACCTGCCATAGTTACCTGTGAGACCTTGGACATGTCCCAATTGAACCTTAGTTTCCATATCTGTAAGATAAGCAGGTTGGAACAAATGATCTTTGAAATTCTCTCCCATGAGCTTGGAAGAGTTTCAAAGTTAGGAGAACTTTAAAAACCAATCCCACCTCATTTTTCACTAAGTGAGAAGCTACGACTCAGACAAGCTAAGACATCTATCTGCCTTTTAAGGCTAAGTCTTTATGTCTATTGTAGAGGGTTGTATGTAAAGCACTTACAACTTTAAAATGTTAGATGAATGTCAAGTTATCACTATAATTAAGGGAATGAATACTAAACTAGGAGTCAAGAGCCCTGGATTCTCGTTTCAACCCTGAAATTAACAAAGGCAGGCATTTAAATGTTTATTGACTGATTCTGGACAAGTCCTTTAATCTAAATGAGGGGGGTTAGCTAAAATGATTTTGACATCTCCTTCCAGGTAAGCAACCTTGCAAATATAATAGGAAGATTGCTGGCTTCAGAGTCAAAGTTCCTGGGCTCACATGCTGTTTCTACCAGTTAAAATCATGGTGACCTTGTACAAGTCACCTCACCTTCTCTGGGCCACAGTTTTCTCCTCTGTACAGTGACAAGGATGTACTAGTCCAACCAAGCAAGCAACAAGCATTTATTAGGACCTTACTATGTATCAGGCACTGAACTAATTCCCTGGGATAGAAAGAAAAGAAATGCCAACAGCCCCTACCCACAAAGAGCTTATATCCTAAGGAAAGAGACACTTCAAGTCCCAGCTAAATTGCTCCCTTCTCTAGGGGAACTTACCTGATCCCCTTACCCCTTAATCCTAGAGCTGGATTCCCTCTGATGCTTATCTCCAATTTATCTGACTTTAGACTGTGAGACCCCTAAGAGCAAAGACTGTCTTTTGACTTTCTTTATATCTCCAGCACTTGGCTCAATGTCTGGCAAACAGTAGGTGCTTAATAATTCACACTACAATGCAGGATTTCAAGGCCTCCACCACACTTATAAACACCTCCTGTGCCACTTTCCACTGTTTATTGATTGACTTACACAGTTACAAGATGCATCCAGAATAGATAACAAAGTAACCTTACAGGAAAAGACACTAGCGACTGAGGGAACTAGGAGAGGCCTGCTGTTCATAAGGTGGCACCTTCTCATTACTGAGGAGGTACTTAATGCTTTTTTAAAAAATGGAGAACCGCATGGAGGACGATCTCTAAGGTCCCTTCCAGCTCTTCGTCTGTGAAGCTACGACAGGGTTTATACTTTGCAGTGTGATGTAGGGTTATGGGCTCTGGATTTGGAGCCAGGGGGATCTGGACTGACATGTCTGGGTGACCTTCAGCAAGTCTCTTCGTAATATCACAGTCTCAGAGCTGAAAAGAAGCTTCTAGTCCCACCCCCTCATTTTACGGAAGAAGAAACTGAGGCCCGGCAGCGAGGGGAACGAGGAGTCTCGGGCCTCCCCCTCACGGGGTCTCTGCTTCCATCCCAATCAAAGGGTCTCTCCCGCTCCCCTCCCCCACCTCGCGGCGGGGATGAGGGGTGGGGTCGGGCCTGACAGCTAAGAGGAGAGGCTGGAGACCCAGGCCCGACGACAGCTAGCGGAGACGGTGGGTCTGGCCCCTCTGGCCTGACTCCCTCGGCCCGCCTCCTCCACAGTCCCAGCCCGCGGTCTCCGCCTCCCTCCCCCGCCGCCCTCGGGTCAGCGCCGCCACTTACTTCTCACCAGAAACAGCGCCCGGGGCCAAGTCGCCGCCTCCACCATCTGCGGGCCAAAGCCTGGAACCCCGCCCCGTTTAGGCTCTTTGCCCCGCCCCCGTAGCCGTTCCGCCTTCCAATTGGTGGTTCCTCACGCCACAAGAGGAAATCTAGCTAATCATTGGCTTGGGTGACTATCAATTGCACCCTCGGCCCGCCCACTCAAGCACTCTGCCGAATGGGGTTTACGGAAAGTGTTCCCCCCTCTCAGGGTTGCAGAGTGCTCAGAGAAAAAGGACCCGGAGAGAAACAACTACCTGTAGGGGCAAGGTTCTGGGGGAAAGGGTAGCGGTTAGACGCTTTAAGAACTGTCCACGGAAGTTGGTGCTGAATCTCCCTTGCACTCAAGGATCATCTTTGAGCCTTTCCGCAAATTATTTACCTAAAGGGCAAGCCTACTGCAGTGTTTGGATGGGGGAAGACTTCCTTTGGAAAAATAACCACAAATAATAGCTCACATTTACATAGACTTGAAGGCTCAAGGAATTTTTCTCTCAGAAGGCAGGCTGTAAATGAGAAGAGCAGGTAGGGGTTTAAGATGGCCAAGAACTCCAGCGTTATCAACATAGGTGTCATATACTCAATTCCTTGCTCCCTCATACTCCCCTATATCCAATCTGTTACCAAGTCCCATCCATTCTACCCTCATAACATCTCTGCTATATACCTCTTTCTCTCCCCAACACTGCCATATCACAGGAGCCCTCTAACTGGTCTCCCTGCTTCATCTCTGTCTACTCCAATTCATTCTCCACTCAGCTATCAAAAGTGATCTTCCCAGAGTTGAAGTATGATCATTTGTTTTTATTGTTCAGTTGTGACAGCCTCGTTGACACTCCAGTTAGGGTTTTCCTGGCAAAGACAATAAATTTTCCTGACTCCAGGCCCAGCACTCTATCCACTACACCAAGTATGACCATATCACTCTAATAGTCAATACAGTCCAGTGGCTTCCTATTACTCTTAGGATCAATATAAAATCCTCTGACTTTTCATCCTTCATAATCTGGTCCCTTCCTACTTTTCCAGTCTCCTTACACCTTCCTTCCTTCCATGTACTGTGTGATCCAGTGCAATTATCTTCCTTGCTGTTTCTGACATGTAATACCCCATGACACAACTCCATTGATTATCACAATTATCTCCCATGTCTGAAATGTTCTCCCTCCTCATCTCTGCCTCCTGGTTTCTTTCAAATCTCAACTAAAATCTCATCTTCTGTAAGAAGGTTTCCCCAGTCTTTCTCAATGTGATCTTCCCTCTGGAATTATCTCCTATTTATGCTATATAAATGTTATTTGTACATTGTTGTTTCCATGTTGTCTCCTCCATTATATTGATAGTAGTTTGAGCCATCAAACTTTTTTCCCCTTTCTTTGTATCTCCAGTGCCTGGCACATAGCATGCACTTTGATGACTTGTTTGTTTGATTTGACTTATGAGGGGTGTGCAGAATTCTCACACCACACTACTGTGTAGGATTGGATGAACTCCCCTATAGATTTATTGTCATCAAGATAGGATGGAAAAATCATAGGACCTAGAGCTAAGAGATTTCTGGGATCCTTATTGCCTTTCCTGACCTACTTTTGCAATTTACTTCACAATATTCCTCTTTAAGCACTGTAAATTCCAGTGAAACTGAATTATTTAAGCTGTTTTCCAAACAAAATATGCCAGTTCTCATCATGAAGCCCTTCCCTACTCTCATGCTTGAAATTTGCTTCCTCTTCATCTCTAACTTGAAGAATCCATTTTCCAGGGGTAGCTAGATGGTACAGAGCACTGATCCTGGAGTCATGAAGACCTGAGTTCAAGTCTGGACTTAGACATTTATTAGCTGTATGACCAGGACAGTCACTTAACCCCAATGAGAGAGAGAATTCTTTGTCCAAGGTTCAAGTCCTCCTTCCCTTGGCTCTTATCTCTCCTCAGATTTATCATGAGCACCTTGCCAGATCTTTCCCTCACCCCAGTCACTCTCTACCTAGTATTATATTTACCTGTGTGCCTCTTGTCTCTCCCATTGGAATTCAATTCAACAAACTTGCCAAATGCCAGGTACTGGGCTAAGTGCTGGACATACAAAAAAGAAAGACTCCTGGCTTTCAAGGAGTTTACTATCTAATTTGGGGAAGACAATACACACAAGGGAGCTTAAAAGAGGGAGAAAAAGTCATGCCCTGGCTTCATTTAGATCTAGGAGTGCAAGAGCCTTTGGAAGAAGTTTTTAGCTTGGGTCTCCAGCCTTCCAATTAGAGGCATGAAAAGCTAATGAGGGTATGATAGTGGGACAGCATGATGCAGTGGATATACTAGTAGTGGACTGGGAGTCAGGAAGACCTGGGTTGAAATACCACATCAAGACACTTAAGAGCTGTGTGACTTTGGTCAATTCACTTAATTTTTCCAGACCTCAGTGTCCTCATCAGCATAATGAGAAATGAGGACTCAAAAGTTTTTTAAGATCCCTTTTCAGTTATAAATTTACAATTCTGTTGCTTATATTGTATATAATCTTATGATCTTGCAGGAATTGGTCTTAGTTCTGCCCTCTGGGATCAAGCAAAATAGAAGTAGTCCCTCTCCAACCTGACATCTCTTGAAATCCTTGATGAGAGCTATCATGTTCCTGTCAGTCTTCTCCATAATCAGTTTCTTGATCCTCATGACAGTTTGAATCACCTTATCAGCCTATTGACCCTCCTTTAGATTTATTCTAGTTTGTTAATATCGTTCCTAAAATTCAGAATTTATTTATTGAATACCTACTACATGTAAAATTTAGCTGCAAGACAAAAATGAAATTAGAGGGGAAGACTGGGGCAGCTGGGATTAGACCGTGGAGTTTGGTAGCCTTGGATTCCTTGGGCTAGGAGCAGAGAAAATAAGTTTTATTTCTACTATGGCCAATGTAGCAATGTTTGGGAGAGTGGAAAGAAAGCTGGAAAAGCTTGTACTTTTTCTGCATGGCTACACTGGGCCACAGTCACAAAGCAGGTCATTAATCATTTAGAAAACTTTGTCAGAATTTTGAAATATTGAGTGAGTTGATTTTCTCTATAATTTCCTTCAATACTTTCAGTGATTAGTGACATCTTCAGGAGGCATGATCCTTTCAGCACTGCAGATCCCAACTCCTCCATGCCTCAATAGATAGCCTCCATAAGAAGCTGTGGCCACAGCATTAGTACCTAATGACCAGTGAGTATTCTTGTGATGAATCTACTGGACTCAAGGTAGACTGGCCTTCAGAATAAAAACCATCTAGACTTGACAACTCTACAACTTGATGGGGCTGCCCACAACTCACATTCACCTCGAATAACCTTTTTGGTTTCAGTCATCTCCACTACAACATACTCCATACAACAGAAAATTAATTCTAATCAACAAAGGAAAATATATGCTTCAAAAGCACAAGCACTACTGTTAGAGGCAGGGTCATGTTTGCCTTCTATTTTTCCTCTCCCACTGATTCCAGGAGGTGGTTCTGGTCCAAGAAGACATCCACTGTAGTTATTAATGGTTTCTATTCCATTTAGCTGACTATATAAATATTAGTTATTACTATTATGACTGAAGCTGGCTCTTTGTAATCATGGTTTCCTTTCTAAATATTCACCAACCATCTCTTTAATATTTCTTTCCAGAATTTGCCTAGGAATCAAAGTCTGACCTATAGTTTGCAAACTATGTTGTGGTTGTTTTCTAATTGGGACAATCTTGTGGCTCTTTTTCTGTTTTCCATAATCTTCTGTATGTATACAGTGACTCACATCTACCTTATTTCAGAACCTGAGGATGTAGTTCCCCTAGACTAAATTATCTGAATTCATCCAGAGCAAACAGGGGCTCTCTCACGCTTAGTTTATCTTGGGCATCTACTCATTGCCCACCTGTTTGATACTTGTTCTGTGTTGCTGTAAGAAGTGGTATGCTCCCCTTCCTCAGAAGTCTTCTAGAAGAGGCTAGTCCAGTATGTTGTAGGAATACTCCTTTTATAGAAGGGTTGAAATTGATGGCCACAGAGGTCCTTTCCAGCACTCAAATTCTGTGATTTTGTGTTTTCTAGTGCGACTCACACTATAACCACTCATGTTCAGGATTTGCAGACTTACCTCCTTCATCTCTCCCCAGTCCAATCTATCCTCTACTCAGCTGCTGAAGTCATGTCCCCTAAGGACAAGTCTTTGTTATTTTGATGCTCAATCAATTCCAATGGCTCCTTGTTACCTTTAGGATCAAATGAAAACTCCTCGGTTTAGCTTCTAAAATCCTTCAAAATCAGACTAATTTCCATTTCTGGCCTTATTATATAAATGAATTCTGCACAACACTAGTCAGGAAGATGTGAGTTTGAATGCTGCCTCAGATTTTAACTGTGTCACCCTTGACAAGTCACTTAACCTGTCTGCCTCAGTTCCATCATCTGTAAAATAAAGGCAATTATAGCACCTACCTCTCAGAGTTGTTAAAAGGATAAATCGAGCTATTTCTAAGGACTTTGCAAACCTTAGAGTTCTATATAAATACCAGCTATATTCATGTATTTTTCATTATCTATTGTCATTCCTCACATATGACATTTCCTCTTCCACGTCTGTATTTTTGTGGTCTGTCTCCTATGTCTGGAATATATTCTTCTTTCCCTTCACAGTTCTGCCATTGTTCTGGAAAAGTGATGTCAATCTACTCCCCTACAGCCTCACTAACCATCCCTACTGGCTACCACTCCCCATGTATGTTGTTTCTCCCTATTATAACATAAGCTCCTTGAGGGCAGGAACTGTCTTTGCATTGCATTCTGTCTTTGTATCTCAGTATGTGCAAGGATTCTTTGCACACAGTAAGGGCATAATACAATTTTTCATTCATTCATCACTCATTTAATCCCCAAACCAGAAATATGAGTGTCATGATAAGAACTGAACCAAAGATAAAGACTGAACCTTCCACTACCTTGAGACATCAGTCATTAACTTCAAGAAAACTGAGACATGAGCCATATGTAGATTGCTGTGGTTAAAATTTATACAAATTGGAGTCATTTTCCAATTAAGTGGTTAAAAAACATGAACAGGCAGTTTTTAGAGGAAGAAATAAAAGCAATCAATAGTCACATTTAAAAACGCTTTAGTTTTTAAAAAAGAATGTTAAAAATGTTTTACATATAATTAAGGAAAAATAAAATATTAAAAATAAAAGTCTAAATCACTATTGATTAGAAAAATGCAAATTAAAATAATTCTGCAGTAGCATCTCTATCAGATTGGCTAATATGACAGAAAAAGAAAATGGCAAATGTTGGAGGGCTTGGGGAAAAACAGGGATACTAATGCTCTTCTGGTATAGAGTTGTGAACTGATCCAACCATGCTGGAAAACAATTTGGAATTATGCTCAAAGGGCTATAAAATTCTGAATGTCCTTTGACCCAGCAATACCACTACTAGGTCTAATCCCAAAGAGATCAAGGAAAAAGGAAAAGAACCTATCTATAGAAAAAATATTTATAACAGCTCTTTTTGTGGTGACAAAGCATTGGGAATTAAGCAGATGCCTATCAATTGGAGAATAGCTAAATAAATTGTGGTTTATGATTGTAATGAAATATTATTGTATTATAAGAAATAATGAATAGAATGGTCTTAAAAAAACCAAATTCTGGCAAGATTTATATGAATTCATGCAAAGTAAAGTGAGCAGAAACAGGAAAACACTGTATACAGTAATAGCAATAGTGGAATTATGACTAACTGCAAAGGATTTAGCTACTCTGATTAATATAATGATCCACAACAATTCCAAAGGACTCATGATAAAAAAGTGCTATTCACTTCCAGAGGCAGAACTGATGAACTCTCAGTACAGATTAAAGCATATTTTTTCACTTTTTAAATTTTACTTTGTTTTATATGCAACATGACTAATTAGAAATATTCCGTCTGACTTCATATGTACTATCATATTACTTGTCTTCTCACTAGGTAGAAGAGTAGCTGAGATGGAGAAAATTTGTAACTGAAAATTAAAAAAAGAAAAATCATAGCTAAAAGAGGGGATGGGAGTAGAGGGAAGATTGCTATGGTTTATGTATCAGGGCCATGTCCAGGCACAAGTCCTTCCTAAGCCATAGCAGAAGGTATCTAGGCAACACAATGCCTAGGCAGCCTTGTCCAAGGCTTGTCCATTAAGGAACAAAGGCAAACCCCAAATCCAAGCCTAAACCACAGCAGAAGAACCAGGGGAGCTGTGGAGAGGCCTTAGAGGAAGCCTTCTACCAGAACAATTAACATCATCCAGTTAGGTTCTCTCAAGGTTACAGCAGAGTCAATTCCAGGTTTCTGATTATGCAAAAGGACACAAAAGAAAAGGTCAAGGCTAAAAGCTAAGATGAATGAATAATAAACTGAACTCAAACCCAGGAGAGTCCTGCCAAGGAAAGTGCTTTGTCTTGGCCACCATATCCAAGATCAGAAAAAGCCTGATCAACACCTTCCAAAAGTCTGGGGATGAGTCCAGTCTGACCCAAGCACAAAGCCTCAATCCAGAAACTATGGCTGGGGATAGGAGTAAATAGAAGAAAATGCTGAACACAATGAAGAAATACCATGGATTAAGAGAAGTCCAAGAAATAAAGAAGACAGTAACTCTACCTATCCAAGCACAATCTCACAGAAAAAAAGAGGACAAAGACATGGAAGAGTTTCTGGGAGAAATGAAACAGAAGATTTTTCTTTTTAAAATGTAGTATTAAATCAAATGACAGTCAGGGAGGAAAGAATGGTAAGGAGAATAGTAGCTTAGAACAGAAAGAGGTAAACCTTACCCAAAAATCAAACTCTGAAAACTAGAATGGGCCAGAAAGAAAGCAATGAATCCATGAAACAACAAAAAATATTGAAACCAAATCAAAGATTAAAAAGACAAAAGAAAAGGTAAGGTATTGTAATGTTAATTTTGTTAAAGATCTTCCCCACCCATTAATGGGCCTGCCAATTAAGGGGAACTTGATTAGGGGAGATTTGTTTTGTAGGAAGGCCTACACCTTTTATTAATTTCTAATGAGGCACTGGTTCTCCAGGGTTGTGATGTCCTTTGCTGAAAAGTGTATACATACTTTGAGGTGAGGTTTTGTTTTGGGGCGTACTCATTGGAAATGTTTGTTTGGTCAGAGGAGACTCTGGGTAGCTGCTAAGGAGCCCTTCAGCTTTGAAAACCCAGATGTTGGTGCTTCTCTCTCTGGTAACTATATATATGTATGTATACATATATATATTGGTCAGATATATAATTGGTCAGATAGCTAGAGCTATCTATTGATCTATGATGTATGTATTGCTTATGGTCAGCTAGTTGGAAGCCCTGTTTGTTGACCTTTATTTCTCTGTATTTTCTCTGAGGTTCAGGGAGCTGACATTTTCCCCTGAACTAAGTGAATGATATATGTGCTTGATTAGTTTGTTGACCTCTCAAAAGTTTCCTTTCCTTTTAGAAAAGCAAGTCAAAGAATCTGTGATAGCAGGCCATCCTGGATATGTCAAGGTGCTTGCTTTTATAGGTATATTTACCAAAACAAGTAATCTGGTTAACAGGTCAAAAAGAGATAATCCAGAAATATCTAAACTCCTACCAGTAAGGCTGCTATGGCAGCTACCTGTCAACCCTTCTAGGATTCTATCAACAAGATTCACGTTGAACACCTGTTGAGCTAATCCAGCAATTGTTTCTTCTTCCACTGCCATAGCTATAAAAGAATGTTCTCAGCATCAAAGTCCTTGACATTATCAAATGGCTCAGTGTCAGCAATGGAAAAAGACATGGAAAAGACACAAAATATGCAGGAACATCTGCTTTGCTCCAGCACCCTAAGGACTTCTGGCTTGCCCTACAATTGAACCCATCTGTGTTACTTTCCCCCATTAGAATGTGAGCAAGGAATGTCTTGACTTTACACCAATATCCCCAGTATTTAGACATAAACAGTGCTTAACAAATTTATCCATTACTTCAAAGTGACATGAGTAAAATCAGAATATTGTACATAGAAACAGTAATATTATAACAGTGAAAGACTTGGCTATTCTGATCAACACAACGATCCAAGACAACTAGGTCTTGGATAGGTCCAAAGGATCTGTGATTAAAAACTGCTATCTACCTCCAGAGAGAGAACTGATGAACTCAATGCAAACTGAAGCTTTCCGTCCCCTGCCACATTCTTTATTTTTCTTGTTTACATGTTTTCTTTTGCAACATGACTCATATGGAAATGTTTCGCATCACATGTTGCTTGCTTTCTCAAGGGATGGGGGATGGATATGAGGGAGGAAGGGAATTTGGAAATCAAAAACTTTTTAATGAATTTTAAAAATGTTTTTAAAATGCAATTTTAAGATAAAATTAAACATGTATATTTTAAAAAGTGAAATTTTATTTATTCACTCACATCCCTAGTTTCTTCCAAAGCTCGGTTCAGATGTTACCTTTTATGTGAGGCCCTTTGAGATCTCCAACGTCTATAGTCTCTTCCCTCCAAATCTCCTAATTTATTTTGTCCATACTTATGTGAACATGTTGTATATTCCAATAGAATGTAGATTCCTTGAGAACAAGTAGTTTCATTTATGCCTCTCTATCCTCAGAACCCAGCACAGAATTTCTGGAACATAGCAGGCATTTAATAAATGCTTTCTGAGGGATTGACTTGGATAGTTCTCTGACAGTAATGCTGACCACATAGAGCAACAGTACTCCATCTGGTGGCCTAGGTGTGAATTTCTTTTGGGCCTTCAAACTGTCAGACCAAAATAGAGAATCAGTGTGCATTACACAGAAGTTGAGTTGGAATGAACCCTAGGGACCAGCCAGTCCAACTTGCTGCTCAATGCAACAATCTCTTCTATGCATTTCTGACCTGATGGAGAATCATTTAGGTTTAGTGAGAAACTGTCATTAACAGCATGGTGGGGTGAAAAAAAACTGTGGTATCAGAAGACTTGGGTTCAAATTCCGGCTTTGACACACCTGCTGCATCAAGGTGAATCACTTTCTCTCACTGAAGTTCCTTTAGCTCTAGAATGGTGCTAATAATATTGACATTACCAAACTCCACAGGGCAGACATCGTGCAAATCTCGAAGGGTTAGAACTATGTGAATTATTATTTTGGCCAATCTATTCATTCCATGGCAGCCGGGTGGTGCAGCGGATAGAGCACCAGTGCAGGAGTCAGGAGGACCTGAGTTCAAATCTCACCTCACTAGCTGAGTGACCTTGGGAAAGTCACTTAACTCCCACTGCCTCATCCTGGGTCATCTCCAGTCATTCTGATGAATATATGGTCTCTGGGTTCAGACGGCTCTGGAGAAGTGAGGCTGGTGACCTGCACAGCCCTCCCTCACTCAAAACACAGTCAAGTGCAAGTCATGTCATTATTTCTCTGATGACATGGTCTTCTTTGGCAATGAAGGACAAACATACACACATTCCATGAAAATACATATGGATAATATATATATATATATATATATATATATATATATATATCTATGTATGTACAGGTGATAAGAAGTTCTTGCTTATAGTGAAGGTCTCGTTCTGCCATTTGTGGGAAATGACATAAAAAAGAATCCCCCTTCCACTTGAGAGTCCTTTAAGTAGCTTGTCACAGATGTGGGCTGAGGAGTGAAGCATCCTGAATTAGAGTTTCAGTTCCCCCACTTACCAGCTGTGTGATCTTGGACAAGTCAGCTTCCCCATCTATAAAACAGATTAATAACCTTGTATTACACCTCAGGGACCAGTTCCAAATCTTGCTGGTCTTTATAATATTTGACTGCAGGAAGAGAGGAAAAAAAATACATGTGGTTTTTTCTTCTATATGTTTTTAACATTACCTTCTTGTTTTAGAATACTGTGTGCTGAAAGGAGAAAAAAATCATCCTGCATACAGAGGAGGGGGAAAGGGATCTTGTGGGTGGTAAGCTGGACTGTTCTATCACTGCTTGGTGTTCTGGTACCAAGGTGGGAAAGGTCAAGAACTACCAGGGAAACCAATCCTCCACAGTCGACACAGCTTCAGAGAAGTCACTTTCAGGCCAAATTTTCTGCCTGCTTTTTCTGAAATCACGACTTATGCTAAATTCATGTCTAATTGCCAACTTGTCGTTCATTGCACCTTTGACAGAAACATTCAGAAATAGGCTATTTGTAACACAGGTGGGACAGAAGCAATAATTAAGTATTGCGCACTTCCCTTCAAACAAAGAAAGCAAATTGACTCTGGAGCAGAAGCTCTGCTTTCTCTTTAGAAACTTTGACAGCTGCTCCATTCTCCTGTCTCCTGTTCTTCTCTTGATATCTTCAGTGCTCCAGTTCCTTTCATATTCAAACTAAGGGTTCTTCTTCAGGCGGAAGGTCACTCAGAATTAAGAAATAAAAGATGTGAAGGTTCTGTGTTCTGTGAATCAGTCCAAATTTGCCTTCCTTTACAGGTAAACCTAGTAAATCACACCATTAAAGTCTTAGAACAGACTTTCATTGGTTAAGATATCCAAAATACATATCAGATTATGCAAAACACCTCTCCCCATCCCCAACCCCAACACGTACTCAAAAATCTCATCATGAATTCAGCAAGATAGGTCATCTAGTTGCCAATCCCTACACTTTACAAATGAGGGTCAATATTGCCTCCAGGATGAAGTGAAAAATCCTCAGCCTGGCATTTAAACAATCTAGCCTCTGCCTATCTTTTGAAAGTTTTATTCATTTTAGTTTCCTTGATAAATTCTCTATTTCTGTCAAACTGATCTAAGAGCAGTGCAACTAGTGTTATTTGCCTTTGTACAATAAGTTGGTTCCTCTCATTTGGAGTTCCCTCACACCACACCCACCCAGAATCCCTAGTTTCCTTCAAATCACAGGTCCTATATAAGAACCTTTCTTTATCCTTAAAATGGAAATGATAATAAGCCCCCTCCCCGTCACCCTATAGGATTGTTGCAAGGATTTTTTGAGAAAAATATAACAAGGTTTTATAAAGTAATTTTAGTCACTGATCATTCTAGATGTAGACATGTGTTCCACCTAGGACCCTAGAAGGAAAACTGGTCCATAACGAAGTAGTCAAGGAAGATTACCAAGATGGAGAAAGGGGAGGGAAGTGCCTAGGGGGAAATTCAAGTAAGGAGACTACTATGAGTCAAGATATACTGAGGGAAATGACAAAATTCGATTAAGAAAGATCTAAATTTGGACTTGAGTTCAAATTCTAGCTCTTCTACTTGATGTTATCATGACCTTCTATCTGAAAGTCATGTAACTTCATCCAGGCGTTAGGTGGTGCAGTGGATAGAGCACTAGTGCAGGAGTCAGGAGGACCTGAGTTCAAATCTCACCTTGACCTTGGGCAAGTCATTTAACCCCGACTGCCTCATCCTGGGTCATCTCCAGTCATGTTGATGAATTCAGATGGCTCTGGAGGAGAAGTGAGGCTGGTGACCTGCATAGCCCTCCCTCACTCAAAACAAAGTCAAGTGCAAGTCATGTCATCATTTCTCTGATGGCATGGTCTTCTTTGGCAACGAAGGATGAACACACACATGGGTAATAGATGTGGACTTGACCGCTGATAGGTTATAATTTGCATTTTGTGTGTTTACTCTTAAAATAACCTAGTCACTATGACTTTAACTCAGACAACAGATGAAACAAATATGAAGTTTTTCAAAATTTTCTTATTTTCTCTTCTTCTCTTATGCTTCCACCACTCCTTTTTATTCTGTGTCCCCCAATAGCACCCAATGCTACTACTGCCCCACCTTGGATCATTCCAGAGCCCACCAAGGGTCAGTATTGCCCACTTTGGGAACCTCTGATTATCAGATCAGAGACAGTATTTGAACTCTAGTTTTTGCCAATTCCAAGTGCAATCCTCTTTCTACCACAGCTGTTGCTGTGTTCGTCCTTTGTTGCCAAAGAAGACCATGCCATCAGAGAAATGACATGACTTGCACTTGACTTTGTTTTGAGTGAGGGAGAGCTGTGCAACATCACTAGCCTCACTTCTGTCTTACCCTACCACAGCACAGCACAATGACTCTGTAGTGTGCTTTTAAAATATAAAGTAATATATAAACATAAACTAGGCAATCACATTTACTTTTCGTTTCCACTAGGAAAGAAAAAGAGGACAGAGGCAATAAAGTAAAGTATGGAGCATTTCCTTAGGTTACACCTAAGAAAACGCTTCCTAAGTTATTAATAGTATGAGAGATAAAGTAGGCTGTGAAATCCCCTTTTGGGGAAGGCCTTATTAGGGGGACACCTGGCTCCAGTCCCAGGTCTGCCTCTGAATCTGAGATTTGGAGCAACTCATTTTTACGTCCCTTCTCTTACAACATAAAATGAAGAGGGTGAACTGGATAGTCTCTCATAATCCTCTACCATTCTAATGACCCTTACAGCCCTGACATTCTGTGTTCTAAGATTTCTTCCAGCTCCAACATTCCATGAACATGGATGACAACTGAAAAAGGTGAAAGGCAGCCAGATGGGATCATGACACTAATTTTTCTTTAGTGAATAAAGTGGTTATTGAAATATGGAACAGGCTTAGAAAGGGAAAGGAGGGCATGTAGGGGTGTCAGAAGGCTTTTATTTTCAAGTGTTATAGTCTGTCTTGTCTCCAGTCAGAATACTTTATCATAGAGAGGAACTGGATTAAAATTCCCATCCCACACCTTCAGGGAACTTTCAGTCTTCTAAGAACTGGCCTGTTCTCCACCGTTAAAACAAGGACACCACTTGTCCTCAGTCAATGAAATGCCATGAAGAAAATGAAAATATTCTGTATATCTACAGATCTAGGATATACTTGAGTTTTCTGGATGCTAAACCAAAGGTATTAAGATTTGTGAAAAATTAAATAATCAGTCCAATGCCAACAAGCCACCGTTCAGATTTCTATAAAAAAAGGCTCATTCCCACACACACCCCCATGGAGACAAATAACTATTAGTACTTGGGTCTTAAATTAGAAAATGATATACCTTTACTTTGGTCTTTCAGGTTTCAGCAATCATCTGTCTAGTTTTATATCTAAATTAAGTTCAACTTTGGAAAGTAACTCAAGCCCTAAATTCGTCTCCTCTCTATCCCTCTACCTCAGCCTCACCCTGGCATCCTTAGTCTATCTTGACCTGGGGAAAGGTAGTTATCAGGATCTCTGAAAATTTGTCACCTGATGTGGACAGCTTTCTTTAAGACTTTTCCTCTGCTCATAGTATTATTATGCTGAGAAACAAGGCGGCCTAGTGCAGAGAGGGCAGGCCTCAAAGTGAGCAACACTGAGTTTGGGTCCAGCCTCTGACACTCACCTCTGAACTACACAGTGAAATCACTTCACTGTGCCCTGAAACTTCTAAGGCTAGAAGTTGCAAAGCAATTAATCTCCTCATTAGAAGCTCCCTATGCCAGTGAAACCAGAGGGGACTGATCCAACCCCTTCCCCCTGCAAAAAAAAAAACAAAAAACCCCAGACTGACAAGAAATTAGGAAAATTCACATGTTCCAGTGGCTCTTTGACAATAACTCTGCTTTTGCCAGCTCCTTGTTTTGAGTGGAAAAAATAATGGATTAAAAGTCTTGTCGTTTGGTTTCTACATCATTTGGGTTCTGGGTCCTTCCTCTGCTACTAATGAACTTCCCCGCATTAGATAGATGGAGGGAGAGGCTCCTCGCCACTCAAACAAGTTATCCCTGAAGCCCGGTATCATGGCAGCCCCTCTGGCCACCCCCAACTCTGCTCTTCCTTCTGGGGCTCACTCTCTTCCTGTCAAGTAAGGATAAGGGCAAACATGGCCAACTCAAACTCCATGGATATTTTAAGATAATCACATTTATACAGTGTCATAATTGTACAAATTATAACGAACATTTCTATGTTGTTAATTCTCAAAACTAATTTTCCTGTCCCAGTCTCTCTGCTGACTCCCAATCTCCTATCTCCAACTGTCTCAGAAATCTCAAATTGGATGCCTGGTAGATACCTTAAATTCAAGGTCCAAAACATAACTCATTTATCTTTTTGCCTACCTTTCCTGTTACTGTAACATCTTCCTCCCAGACCCTCAGTATTGCAAGGGAGGAGTCATCCTGAATTCCCCACTGCTCAACCTACACATCCGAACTGCTGCCAAAACCTATCAATTTTACCTTTGCAGCATCTCTCAAATACAGTTTTCTTCTGATGTTGACCCCACTCTGGTGTAGGTCACCATTACTTCCCACATTACTGCAATGCGTCGGTCTGCCTGTCTTAAGTACCTTGTCACTCCAATCTATCATCCATTCAGTCACTGAAGTAATTTTCCTAAAATACAGTTCCAACTATATAAATTCTAGGGACTCCAGCAGAAAATAAAAAATGCTCTGCCTGGCACTCAAAGCCCTTCATAACCTAGCTGTCTCCTACTGTTCCAGTCTCACCTTGCTCCCTGACATATAATCTTGGGTCCAAGTCACAGTGGCCTCTTTGTAATTCCCTGAACAAGACACTCCAGACATTTTCTTTGGCTTGATTTCATGCCGGCGACATTCTTCCTTCTCCACTGACTACTCACTTCCTTGGCTTTCTTTAAGTCCCAACTATAAAAATTCCCCCTTCTCCAGTGCCTTCACTGTTATTACCTATTTATCCTGTATAAGGAGGGCTGGCTTCATATATATTTGTTTGCATGTTGTCTCCCCCATTGGATTCTAAGTTCCTTGAGAACCCTCATTGCTCAGCAAAGTGCCTGGCACATAGTAGGCATTTAATAAATGTTAAGTGATTGATGTGCCACAATCCAATCAGGGAAAGACTCCAAGTGTTATTATTTCCAGTTTACATATTGGGAGACTGAGCTTGTTTCCTTCAATGACTTTCCAAGGTTGGCTTCCACTGTCAATAAGTGTTGGTACTAAAAAATGAATCAAGAACCTCTGCACTCCAAACTCACTTTTCTAATGAAAAGTGAAAATGCCCTGGAAAATTTAGAAGAGACAAATTTAAGGTACTGTGCTCCACACTCACAATGCTGGCACTAAAAGACCCCTTGAAGACCATCTACAATTACCCCCTCATCTCATAGATGAGGCCCCCGAGCCACAGGTTCCAGTGACAAAGATGGGACAAGAAACCACACAGGATGGCTCAAGTTCTGGGGCTCTTTCCACTCTACAAGACCATCTCCTTCACAAGTGCCACCTCTCCCCAAGAAGCCATTTGCAGAGAAGTTGAATTGTTTGTCTTGTAGAAGGAAAACTGCCCCCATGTCAACACAATGCAGCATATCACAGTAGGCCAAAGATATTTCAGTGAGAGGCAATCTGGGATCAAACCTGAGTTCTGCTACTATCTGTTATCTATCTCTTTTGCCTGTTGGCTTCTGCTTCCTCCTGAGAGGGTTGGACCAAATAAAGAGCAAGATTCTAACCAGGTTTTTCAAACCACTCCAGGCATCAGCCATGCTGAAGCCGAAGACTGATTCTAGCCATAAGAACAAGGCATGAGGTCATGTTCTGTTCTCGACAGAATCTACCCTTGGAAAATATTACGTGGAAAGGTAAACTGTCAAAATTACATGGTCTACCCTCAATTAAAAAACAAAAACCTAGAATCACTACATAACATTAATCCATTCTCCAGCTGGGTGCAAAGGCAGACTTGTAGTTGGGGTTTGGGGGTTTAGATCCCAGCTCTGACACTAATGCCCAGTGTGGCCAAGGTCATGGAATTTCCTGAATTGATTTTCACATATCCTCCTAACTCATGGGACCATTGTATGGAGAGTGCCTTGTTGACTTCAGAGTGTTTTAAGAAATGTAAGTGATGACTCATTTTTGTGAGCGCTGAGGACAGCTCTCCTGATGACTTGTGGTAGGCATTGTTACATTTGGGGGTATACTTTGACCCTGTTGTGGGCAAAGCAAACAGCTGCTTGGGCTTTCATTTCTGTTATGGTCATAGAAACACTCCTAAAGGTCACCAGCTCTGCACAGGGAATCCAAAGCCAATGAAGCCTGGGCCTCGTGCCTCCTGCCTGATCTGGGCCTCACACTCGGCCTGGGCTTCATGCTCCCAGGCCTCGGGTCTCATGCTCGGCCTGGGCCTCGTGCTCCCAGGCTTCGGGTCTCACGCTTGGCCTGGGCCTCGAGCTCCCGGGCCTCATGCCTCGCGCCCGGCCTGGGCCTTGTGCTCCCGGGCCTTGGGTTTCACGCTCGGCCTTCTGGATTGGCGGTCTCCTTGGAAGGCACTGGGGAGTGAGAACAAAGGGACCAAACCGAAGACAAGTAAAAAGGTCACAATGTATATTTATTCCCCACACGTTACATTCTTCACCACAGTTAAAACGGAAGAGTTAAAAACATTGTGGGTGATGATGGATTCCAGGCGATCACCATTGTGTTTCCTGCTAGTCATCTACAACACTCAAAGCTCATCTATCTCCCCAAGAGGCTCCCTGAAAGTAGCAGGGGGTCAGCTGCCCTTTCCATCCAATTATCTGACACAAGACTGAGACACTGCCAACTTTCTTGACTCACACAACTAGCTCTCCTTGTCTTTTCCCCCCTCACATCTTTACCAAACTCCATCTGATCATGATGAGGGGAGGCCTCCAGGATTTTCAATGAGGTATCCAAACTACTGCTGAGCATGATAGCTAATTCCACTGCTACATGGGCAAGCACAGCCTTGCCTCCCTGCAAGTTCCTGTAAAACGCTGCCGTTTGCCACCTTAGCTGACCAATGCAGGCTGCTGGATCTGTCGGCCCTTATCAGTCCCACCCTCCTTGCACAGTAAGGGAGAAAGTTTGCAGATATTCCTCTCCAGTAGAAACCCAAGTGTCCGCTATCACCTGTGTGCAAAGGGACAGTGAGATAGGCAATGGAAAGGTGGTAAGACTGATGCATGAAGCTCAAGTCTCTCCACCTAGTGAATGAGAAACAAGTGGGCACCAGATACAAATCATGATTGTGACTAGATGTTTGTGAGATCACTGGCAAAAAAAATCTGAGGAAAAAAAAAACAAGTTCCTATCAAAATGCTCAATTTGAAGAAAGTCACAGAAACTGGTCTTACGCACCCCAATAAGACTGCCCCCTCCTTCTAAAAGGTTCAGGTTAACAAAAGCATCTATCCACATCCACAACTGAACTTTTCCCCATGCATACAGATAATCCAAACTGCACTGACGACATCTTTACGCCCCAGATTATAAATGGCAGTGAACATTATTAGAGCAGGACACTCAGCTGGAGGAGCTCTGGAAACACCAGGCAACCTGAGAGGATGTTTGTGTTTAGAAACTGACTTCTAATCATGAAAGAAAATATTTTTTTCCTCTTTAAAAAAATAAAGAGGAGATGAACACAACCCTCAAAGCCCCAGGCAGCCAGTGTATGTGGCCCACAAACACAAGATGGTGGAGGCTTCTTAACAGAAAACTTGAAACATCTTGTAAATGGGGCTGAGAAACACCATAGGCCCCACTGTAGAAAATACTTCAGTAACTGACTTTGAGAGCTAGAAAGAGGGTGGATGCTGGTTTGTGTTTACAGCTTGCTGGCTCTTTTTCGGGAAAAAAAAATAGAGTCTGGGTAACGGAGGGAAGAAGGAGAGGGAAAGAAAAGGAAAATAAGAATCCATCTTAACATGCAGGTCCAATAATTTTTTTTCTTTTTCTCTCATGGAAGTTCCAACTGGAGAAATGGCAAAACACATGGCTTCCAGTCTGTACATCGAAGGACTCAATTCTCAATGGTGCTGCTGTAAAGAGAATATAAATCCAATGAAAACCATAACAATCTAACCCTGTCCAACAAGTCTTCATTAAGGATCTACTATATGCAAAGCACTGGGGATAGGTCTAAGAATGAGAAATACCAACTGACTCTCAAAAGAAAACCATATTCTGAATCACAGAACCTCAGAGCAGGGAGAACCCCAGGAATCACCAAGGAGAAACCTTACTTGAAGAAAGATGAGCTCACTTTTCACTCTAATAGCTAACAACACGGCTAACATATAGCACTTTAAAGTGGAGGAATCAATTTTAGATTCATTATCCCAACTGAATCTAACAACTACCTTGTGAGGTAGATATGAACATTCCAGTTTTGCAGAGTATCCTGGGGCTGAGAAGTAATTTGTCCAAGGCACACAACTAGAGGTAGTAGACCTATACGTAATCAGGAGTTCAGAATCAAATCCAGTCCCACTCTACCACAATATACTGTCTCTCAGGCATCACTATCCCCATTTTATTAAAAAAAAAAAAAAAAAAAAAAAAGGGAAGAAACCTAGGGCTTGAAAAGTAGAGAGGTCACCCCACCTTCCATGACCTTCCTCAATAATCCAAGACTTTATATCTCCCAGAGAAAGCCCATTCTACAACTTGACTGATCTCATTTTCTTAGGGAATTCTTTCTAGTGGCATGGAATCTGCCTTCCTGGAGGACAGTTTGCCTTAGTCCTAGTCCTGCATTCTAGAGTTAATTGAAACAAGCCTAACCTATCTTTCTAGTGACAGTCTTTTAAATATTCAAAACTCCCTTTGCCTCTGGGAGTCTTCCTTTATTCAAGCATAACATTTCTAATTTCTTCAAGCGTTCCCATATAAAATGGTTTAAGTATCCTCATACTCCTTCCTGGTCATACCCTAAAGACTTTAAGTATCATTTTTTGTATCTTGGGGGGATGGGGGTGAAAGAGGAGCCTGCAGAGGGAAAGTTACAAGTGGCCATCATCTCTGACTTAGAGGAACTATCACACCTCCCTAGTTTTAAACACAAGCCTGGAATTAATTCAGTCTGCATTTGACCTTTTTTGGCTGCATCATACTGGACTTTAGAGTTAGCTCCCGAAGAACCTCAGGTCTAATTCCTAAATCCTTTGCTAGCACATATTTTTCTTCTCTTTAATTTAAGCACAGGTAATAATGAGGAGGATCTAGTGCTATCCGATAGTGTGAAAAGTCCATTACAAACAACATCAACAAAATTCGCTAGATTTTTAAGAAATGATGCCAGTCAGGGACTGTGCTAGGAAGAATCACCTGCAAATCTAGGCAGGCACTGATCTAAATCCAAATAGCAATACCGTGCATATATATATGATGCTTTAATTCTAAAGAACTCAAGTTACATTCATGTACTAATATGGGGGCACTTTTCCTTCCATTATTCCTGGGAGCCCTTTATCAAGTCTTTATCAAGGTTCCGGAAGGCTCTGCCACTGGAAGTTAACAAGCCCTATATTTGTTGCTGAGGACACACTGAGATATTCAGAGAGAGCTTCCTCACCAGAGAGTGAGCCAACAAGGGATGAAATTTCTTTTTCAATCCAAAAAAGTAACTCACGGAGTAGTTGCATCCTGGGCTGATGGAGTATTTATGTCTGTAAGAAAGGAAGCTCTGCAGATATGGTCCCTATATCACTTGAGAACAAGAAGCTAAGTGACCATGGGCAGAGATACAATGGGGAAGAAAGAAAGCAGTCCAAAGAAAAGAAAATACAATATGACATAGCAGACAGAGGTCTGGATACGAAGTCTGGCAACGTGAAGTCTAGTCTACATCCAGACTAGAATCAAAGGCCACTAGCTCTGGGACAATGGGCAAGTGGCTCACCCTCACAGAGCCTCCGTTTTCTCAGGAGGATAATAATACTTGGACAAGTTTCCTCATTTGAGAAATTGTGAATAAAGTACTTTGCAGCTCTCAGGGACATACAAATGTGAACAAATGAAGATGTTTTCATTGAAAGCATGTGGTAAAAGAAAGAATCCCGGACCCAGAGTCTAAAGGCCAGAGGCTGTGTCCCAGCTTTGCCACTTAGGAGAGCAATGGACTTGGCATCTGAAGAGACTTGGGTTGCAATCCCACAGCTGACCATAAGGAGCTCTGGGACTAGAGCAGTTCCCTCTTAAATAATCACTAGTATGCACACAGATAGTACTTTAAGGTTTGCAAGGTACTTGTCCTGCTATCTGGGAGGTAAGCTCTTATTATCTCCATTTTACAGATAAGGAAAGTGAGACTCACCCTCTGAGCCACCCAAAGCGCCTCTTGGTAATCTCTGGCACTGTTTCCTCGCCTGCAAAATGTGGATCAAAATATCTATACTGTATTATCCACTTTACAGGTTTGTTTTGAGGACTTCAGAATTGATGAGAAATCAACCTTAAAGTATTTATAAACCCTAAAGCTTGTTAAATTTGCTAATATTTTGAGTCAGGTGACTGTGGACCTGTCACCGAACCTTTCTGGGTGTCACTTTCCTCCTCAGTAAATGGGGAAAACAACACTTGGGCCTACGACTACAGTAAGAACAGCCCCATTTAAAAAACCATTGACAACTGATAAATGTAAACTCTCACCATTATAGGAAAGGACAATTAGAGCTATTTAAAAATGCTATTGGCTGCCTCATCTTAAGAAAGAGGATGTAAACTACCTGTCAGATATTAATGGGGATTTTCTGTGTTGGATGGAAGACTGAATTAGACAACAGGCTCACCAACCTCCTTCCCAAACTCTGAGGTTCTGTGAACTGCTAGCAATAGCCACACAGGGCCAAGCTGGGGACTCGCTACCATTCTGATTCAGGTGAGTACTCTCTCCAGCACTGCCCCGCCACCCCACCAGGACCCAAGCACACACCTTCACTCTTCACTCCTGCTGGTCATCGTTGCTGGCGCTGGGGGTCCGACTCCTGATCTGGCTCCTGAGCTGTTCTATCAACTCTGGATTTTGCTGCTGCATCTGCTGAGCAAACTGTTGGCCTCTGAAGAACAAAACCAAACGCACGCCATCAGAATAAGCAAAAACCAACTCAACCAGAAAAGAGATGAAAGAATAGGAAAAGCTCACAGTCCAAAGGAGGCTGGACTTGTAAGTTCTGAGAATCAGACTTGGTCTGGTTTCACCCTGCTGTTTCTGACCCTGGAAGTTATCATCCTGGTCAGACAGGCTCAAAAGCCTTGTGCTCTTTGGTCACTGCCTTTACTTTGCAGATGTGATACGGGATCACAGAATTTCAGAGTTGAAAGGAAGCTTAGAGACCTCCTAATCCAAGATCTCTACCTGAAAGGGAACCTGACAAGTGGTCATCAGAGCTCTGCTTGAAGAGCTCAGCTGAGCAGGAGATACCAAGCCCTCTGCTATCCTGCTCCATGCCCCAAATTCTTACACAGCTTTTCCCAACATCAAGCCTAAATTCAGCACTCTGCACCTTCCACACAGTTCATAGTTCTGCCCTCTGGGGCCAATCCCAGTTCCAGAAGTATTTACAAACAACTATCATCCCCTCCCTCACCTTCTCTAGGCAGAACAACCCTAGGTCCCTCAACGGAGCCTCTAAGAACCTGAACATGAGGCTTTTTACCATCTGTTGCCTTCCTCTGGACATGTTCAGTTCATTAACATCCTTCCTAAAACGAGATGCCCAGAATCGAACTCAATACTCCAGAGCTGGGTGGACCAGTGTAAATAAGGACAGCAGGACTCACACTTCCTTATTCTTTCCTGGCTATTACGCCTCTTTTAATTCAGTCTAAGATGACATTAGTTTTCTTGGGCCCTATAAGCACACTAGTCACTCCTATTAAGCTTGCAGGCTAAAACACCGGATTCTTTTTTGTCTGCTGTCTAATCATGACCCATCCCTCTTGTACTTGTGAAGTTGACATCCAAAATGAAAAACTGTACATTCACCCCTATTAAATTTTAACTTATTAAATTTTCTCTAGCCTGTCAAGATCTTTTTGAATTCTAATAGTCATTCAAAGGGGTTCTATCTTCAAATTTTGGAACATCTACAAATCTGAAGTGCATACCAACTATGTCTTCATCACTGATAAAAATATTAAACAGCAGTTCCTAGGAAACTGCCCTAGAAACCGCCATTCAAGTTGACTTGGACCATTCTGGTTCTCATTAGGTCTGACCACCCCACAGTTTTGAATTCATCTAGCATACTACTGTCTAGCCTATGTCTCTCCACCTTTCCCAGCAGTACAGCAGGAGACAAAATGTCAAATGTTTTGCTAAAATATAGATAAATTCTACTTACAGCATTTCCCTGTTCCTTTCCTACGGAAGTCTAGAGGACTCTCACCATCATTTCCTTTTCTAGGTGTTCTTTAATCATCTCTTTACTAAGGTGTTTGCTAGAATTGAAGTCAAATTCCACTGGCCTACAATTTTCAGGTGCCATTCTCTTCCCCCTTTTGAAAAATAGGACAGTATTTATCCAGTCCTGCAGTGTCATGGACAGTGGGTTGGCAATCATCAGCTCTTTTCGGTCCCCAGAATGAAGTCAATTTGGACCATGTGACTTGAAATCATCACTCATGAAGGCAGCAAAATACTCTTATGCTGGGTATCAACTCTCTATTAACCATGAGTGCTCTATTTCTTTCCATGCAAAGATCATCCTCGTTGTCAGAAAAAACAGAAGCAGAATAAAGAGGTGAGCACAGCCCTGCCTTCTCTCCATTATCAGTCACTACCCCATCTCATATCCTCTGAGTGACAAGTAGTCCTTTTCCTCCTTTGAGCCTAAAGAGAACTTTTTAAAAACCACCCCCACTGTTGCCCCACCGTGCTCCTCATCAGCTTCAGTTCGCTCAGAGCTTTAGCACTGCTGACACCTCCTCTGAGGACCACACCACACTTGGGAGATCATCTTCCTTGACCCCATCCCCTTTACATTTACTGTCTGTACACCACACTGTTTTTAAAAACCCAAGTTGGCTGGTGAATTCCCTGTGCATCCAGTGTTCTCTAGACAGTCTCCCCTTTTTCTCTTCATTAAAATAGTTTCTCTTTGTGTCTTCAGAATTGCACAGTCGACCTCTTCCCATCCCTCCTGGGCTGACTTCTCCAGTAGAATTTTAGTCCATGGGATCCTACCTATCCTTTCTCCAATTCTTCTGAAATCTGCTTTCCCAGAATCTAAGAAGTATTCCTCACTTTCCTCTTTTTCTCTACCTACAATTCTAAAATATAGTGAGTGGTTTCCAAGTAATCCCTGGGTCCCCACATTTTCAAATGAGGCTCTGAGTTGCTCAGTCCTATCTATTCCCTCTAGCATGCCTACAGCATTCCAAGTCTGAACTACAGTATCTTCTCTCCTGTATACTAAGCCCTAACTTCAATTAATCTCCTACTAATATTTATCAAATACAGCAATGACATTCAAAACCTCCCACAACCACATCCCTAACCTTTTTAGACATACTCCCCACCATCTTCAACTTGTCCTTTGTTTAGCCTTTTCTTACACCATTCTAGAACTATCTCGAGTAAGATCCTAACTAGACTCAGCCCAGCTGGTCCAATCACAACTTTCCTTCCTTGAACATCAAGTAGCACTGTGCCTCTTTTAAGCACTTATATTCTGTAACAAAGCGGGGTTTGGGGGGATGTCTTGTGTTCTCTTTTATGTACTATATAGGTCACAAGTCCTAGGGCACGTGACACTGTTCCCTATAACGACGCAGTTACTTGAAAACAAGTGTAAAAATATGGTTGAGGTACCAGATACCCATTACTGAAGAGGCTTTCTGATTTCTTGAGCATGAGTCTGAGATGACAAAGAGACAAATTTTTTTTAAAGTACCTGACCAAGCCAATTCCAAACTGGCAAAGGAATCTTTGGGGGCAGACAGATGACCACCATGCTCATTTATGATCAGATGGAAATAAAACTCTCAAAGGTTTAAGGGGAAACTGGAAAGAGGTTGGGGCAGACAGAGAGAACTAACTCATCAGAATAGTTTCATGGAAGCTTGTTAGACATGTAGTACATCCCAGAGAAAATGCTTTAAGTCCCTTTGGTAAGCTAAAAGCAACTCTGGCTATTTCTTTCCTCTTGTGAATATGAATTTCCATTTCCCTGGGGGAAAATACACTTGCAGAATAAAGGGAGTGGGACAAAGCAGGAAAAGAAGGTAGGCAATAGAGTCAGGAAATTTACATATAATAGAGATGTATATCTAGTTGAGGTTTAAGACCACAATCAGAGTACAGCAGAATGCCAAACCTCATTGATCCAGAAACACGGGGAGAGCGGTAGAGACAAAAGCAAAGGTAGAAAGAGAGCAATAAAGAAAAAAAAAATTTCCTTATAGAATATGATAAAGAAGACCCTGAGTCAAAGACAAAAATTTTCCTAATGTCTTTTACATCTTCTAATTTGTATTATAGTTATCTCAGTATATTTCCCTATCCCTAACATTCAAATAAGAAATTTCCTTGCTGTTCCATAATTTTGGATGTTATTCCAGATAAAGAAATATACAACAAAACACCTAAGTGCATAAAAGAAGCATGAGCAGCAGTTTATGTAAGTCCCAGGGTAAAAGGTCATCACCGATGTGAGGGGAGGGAGGGGAAGAGAAAATCAGGGAGGCTTCTTATAGGTGGCATTTGAAGTGTGCTTCAAAAGATAGGTGGGGATCCAATGGGCAGAGATAAGTCAGAGAAGATGTGGAATGCGCAATGCACAAAGTGCGTACAGAAGACTGAGTAGTTTGGTTTGGCTAAGCTTGGTATCATGTGAAAAGAAGAGTGGATGGTGAGGAACCTCAAACACCAGATCAAATAAAGAAGTCGAGAATCTGGTCAGTATGCAGTAAGAAACTACTGAAGGGTTCTGAGACGACAGGAGCCAGAGCTAAAGCTCATCAGATCTACTAGGGAAGAATAGTGTGGCTGTACTTTACTACCAGAGCTGGCAGGAGGATGGCGCCAGATGGTGGGAGAACATTCAGGAGACCTACTGTAAAAGCCCAGAAGGATGATAACAAGTCTTTGGGGGTGGGGATGGCAGTGGGACTGGCCAAGAGGACCACAAGCAGAATGCCTCAGTAGTAGGTGCTCAGGAAAAGACTTGTCAAATAGGGTTCCTTCACATTTGCTATCCATGCCAGCCACCAACATGTTCAGGAGAATTAAGAATGGTATTCTGGTGCTTGTTCATGTCAAAACCAACCCCTTCTTTGGCTACATAAACCACTAGGATTGCTTGGGAAAGAATCATCTTCCACAGTACGGCGAGAGGAGGGATGGAGCTAGTACAGACCCCTCCTCAGAACAGGCCCCAAGGTTGTCATTAGTAAGCAGCTTCCGTGAACCCGGGAGGCCATGGCTGAAGTCCAAGGCTGACTACTGGTTTGGGAAGAGTAAGAACTTCTGGTCCCATTACGTGGGGTGGTTGGCGTTTGCTTTTCCGTCTGCTTCTACTGCTCTACAGATGGGACTTGATCCAGGGTGACTTTTTTCCGTTTTAAGAGCTTTGTTTCATCCTCCTCCCCTAACAAAGGCAAATCAACTTACGCCTGGATGAGGCTGGCAAGGTCATTTGGAGAAGGGCTGGCTCCAGCAGCTCCCAAAGGGTTGTGGCCACCTGATATCATCCCAGACATGCTGCAAGGAGAGGATTTATTACTCACAAACAGGCCAACTCTGGTCCCTTTGATTCCAGGTCCTTGGCAGGACAGATTGTCACAAAAGACTTGGTAAAGAATTAAGATTAATCCCTTTCGGATGCTTTGCCTTCTCTAGTTCAAGTGGTTCCCTGCTGGAGTTTGGCAGGCTCCCTGTGGATTCAGCAGGTTTTTCAATAAACCCATTTCTCCCACCTTCTTCTATAAGACTGTCTGTGACCTGTCACATTTCCCAAGATCATAGCCAGCTTTAAGATCTTAAAAAATTATTAAAGATTCAAAAGAAAAGGCAAGAGAGAGTATTACTTACAGCTGCTGTACTTGAGGATTATTCATGAGGTTTGATGCCTATTAAAGAAAATAGTCCGATAGTTAGAAAGATCCCTATCTTGACCATCCCATTATAAATCTCTAGTTTAAATAATAGCATTTTATTTTTAATCAATAATAAGAAGGAAAAAGTTCAAAACACACATCCCCTTCTAATGCAGAACAAGAAGTGTCAGTCAGTAGTTAAATCCACTACAATTAAATAAGCTTAGATCTATATAGCTTATCAATATGGAGTTGTTTTTTTCATTGTTTAAAACAATAAAGTAATGAGATGTGCAAACTCCCCTATCTATGGCTTAGATAAATATGCATTGGGGGGTGGGGTGGGAAAGGAATGAGGTTATTACCATACTCATGAAGCCTGGGTTATTCAGCAAGCCAGCTAGGTCAAAGCCTCCAGTGCCTCCTGTCTACAAAGACCAGAAAAAGACTTTATTAGATGGCATTTGACAGTGGGTGAATGGCACACAGATGTCAATGAGTTCAACTGCTCCACAAGCAAAAAAAAAAAAATACAGAGGCAAGTAGCTTTTAAAGATGGAAATATATTCTACAAACAGTCTGATAGAGCAACACTAAAACTCAACACAATATAATATTAAGTGGCATCAATGGGCACAAAAGAAAGAGAGAGGTCTTTATTCTACTACGTGGGACCCTCAAGGGACCCCATCTAATGTACTTCATTCAAGTCTAAGGCTCCACCTTCTAAGAGGGACCCTGGAGTACCATCTGAGGAGGATGATCAGGAGAAAATGAAATGTTATCACATAGAGAGCTGTTGAGAAATTAGGGCTATTTAGCCTGGAGCAAATAACACCAAATGGGGAGAGGGAAGGGAGAGATGGCTGCCATTGTTCATCTGCTTGGCCCTAACGTGCAGTAAGTAAAATCAACTCAATATAAGGGGAAATCCAATAAGAGCTATCTCAAAATGGAATGTGATACCTTGATAGGTAATGAACTCTATCACTGAGGCATGAAGGACTCTTGTTGGATATAGTATAGATCTACTTTAGTGGAGGTTAGACTTTATCCTTCCATCTTAGGAGATTTTAACGATTCTGTGAAAAGCTCAACAAATAGTCAGGACAAAGTGAAGCAACAAGCTGCCTCCAAAGGCTACTAGATGAAGTAGTGCTTCAAATCTGGAAAAATCCACTGTTATGTTTTCAGATGAGCAGGGCCTGTGAGGTGTGAGCTGAACTCACTAGTCCCTTCAGTCTAGGATAAATTTAAAAAGTCTTCCCTTCCCACACTTAACTACACCCCATTAAAACCTCCTCATCACACAGAAGTAGACACTAAGTTCTGGAACTTACAGGGCTGGGTGTTTCTTTCATTTTCTGTTCAGCTATCTTGAGGTTTGATTTGTATGTATCATTGTCTGGGTCCAATTCCAGGGCCTTCTTATAGTACACTACAGCTTCTGTGTGCTTGTTTAAACTTGAAAGTGCTAAGCTGGACAGAGGGAAGAAAGAAGACAAAAAGTAATTAGATATCAATGGGTTTGAGTTTCTTTGCTTGTATAATTTGCATCTCAGTAGCCTCTTCCAATTGGGAAACTTCTGCTATATTTGCATGGCTAAAATTCTGAGCTGTGTAGGGAGTTGAAGGGTGCAATAATGGATAGAAGGGTCCTGTGGAGGCCTTAGCTATTTCTAACTATAGCACAATTTGAAACTTCAGACATTTATAAACTTTACTCTACCCTTATGGGTTAAATGATCTTTCCAAGGGGGTTATCTCCAAGGTTCTAAGATTCAAAACGGAATAAATGAGGTAATAGTGCCATAGTTTTTTAACTTGCTAAGTCTATAAACCATTCATGGTTCCTCAATCAAGGCTAAAACTTTTGTTCTTAGCCTCAGGGAGAAAAAAGACCTTCCCTCCCACAAAAGAATGTTTCCAATACCTACCCCATTCTGCCGTAGGCTTTGCTGTAGTAGGGGTCTATACCAATGGCTCTTTCACAGTCTCTCACAGCACCCGCATAATTTCCAAGTTTGCTGTAGGCAGCAGCTCTGAGGACACAAGTGAAAAAGTTCACTCTCTCACAAAGGCAGGATGACAGCCAAGGAAAAAAAAAACTCAATCACCTATGGAACCAACTGTCTATATATCCACTCACTTCTGCAAATAACCAGGGTTCTCCCTATAGCAGAGCAGGACTGGGCCACTTACATAATATATAATGGACTATATATAAGCCATTGTACTTTTGGGAGTGTGTTTCTTCATCAAATCAATTTAATTCAATAAGCATTTATAAAGCACCTACTATAAGCCAGACACGGCGCTAGATGTTTTGGCAACAAAAATGGAGACAGCTCCTACCCTCAAGATGCTTACACTCAGAGGGTACTCTGTAAAAACAGAGAGGACCCCATCTGTGGCAGTTCTCTATCTCACCAAGTTCATGGGAGATTACATATGTAAAGTGTGTCTGCAAATTGTAACATCCTATATCAAAGCCAGTTATCATTGTCACTATTAACTTGCTAAGAGGTAACTCTGTGCACCGATCTCAACATATCTGAATCATGAGTACTTTTCTTGCCACATTAAAAAAAATCCATGAAATATTAACTAAGCCCCCATGCCAGGCAGCAAAAGGATCTATTTAAACATTTATGGTCCCTGTCCTCAGAGAGCTTATACTCTTGAGAAACAGTTTAGTCTAGTGGAGAGAACAGGGGATTTAGGAGATTAGAGTGGAGACTCAATGATGACACCAACAAAATAGCTACATCCCACATTTCCTCATCTATGAAATGGGGAAAACCTCTGAACTATCTACCAACACAGGGTTGTTGCGAGGAATATGCTTTAAATGGCTACTGTAAATCTGAGTAATTAGTGATAATTAGGCTATAGCCCCAAAAGAGAAACATGAGATGTGAAGAATCAGAGATGTCCAAAACTGCAGTGAGCAGGAAAACAGAACTAGTACAGAGTCAAGTGTAAGAAAAAGCATTTGCTGACAACACTCTCCGAAAGCAGAACGAGCTGCCCCTGAAAGAGGAGTATACCCTCGGGTCCTCTCCCCACCCCTCCACTAAGATGTCTTGCTCAGGTTAGACTCCATGACCTGTAACGTAATTTCCGCTTCTGAATTTCTGTGATATACAGGTGTGAAGTTTCTCTCTGTTCCTCTCATTCTGGTACAAAACTTGGTCCTAGCTACAAGCTCAGGTCAATTTAGACTCAGGTAAAAGACAGAATAAGGAGCACATGACACGTAAAGCCCATAACTCACTATCCATAGCAGCTAGCAATTGTGTTTTGTTTTGGTTTGAAGGCACTTCATATCTCATTTGAAGTAGGAGTTATCATCATCACTACTTTATAGTTAAAGAGACTGAAGCTGAGAGAGGGTAAGGGCTTTTCCCATGGCTCCTAAGTGCCTAGGGCAGGCTCCTAAGTCCACATCTCCAGCTACTGTGCCATCTGGTTGTCTACACTCTGCCCCAAGTTCCAGACCTGGAGCTGCTGCCCTATCGTTACTACTGGGCCTCTTGCCCAGATCCTGTATCTGGCTTGGCTTCCTAAATGTGTTGACTGAACCATCTGCACGGTTCCCTAGACTTCCAGTTGGAATTCCCAGCCCCTTTTGTCTGCCCGAGACTAAAGAGTCTGAAGAGTTAGTCCCTTCCTGAATCTCTAGGACCTCAACTAGCTGACCTTGTGGGGACATGAGCACTGAATACATGAGTACCTGTCACATCTGCTCCCATTCCATCCAACTCCCTGGCTTGTCCAACTTGTCATTCATAGTGGGATCAAAGTCCCAGAGTGAACCAGAAGGTCACTGTTATCTGCATTTGGTAACAGTACTAATGACCAAGTTACTACTACACTATGCTCTGCCCTCTGGAACTGGGTTCTTAACTTAGGGTCCACAAACTTGTTTTTTTATTTTTTTGATGTATTTCAATTATTATTATGTATTTTATTATGTATTTCAATAATTGGTTTCCTTTGTAATTCTATGTATTTTACTCATTTAAAAATATGATTCTGAGAAGGGGCCCATAGGAGTCACCAGGCTACTTATTACAGAAAGTCAGGATACACATACACACACGTTAAGAACTCTTGTATTAAAACTCTACAAAGCACTAAAATTAAGAATTTAAAATAATTACTATACCCCCACAGTCAACTATGACAGAATTACTATCATCTTCCTTAAAACACTCAGTCAAGTCAATGATACTATGCTACCGTAAAAGACCACTAACTACACGGCTGTAGGACTAGCCCCAGGCACTTGGCACAGTGTTATCACCATGATACAGACACAAAGAAAACCAGACTTTGGGTCAAAGGAGTGCCTGAAGGCCTTCCTCTACCTCCTCCTTTGGGACCCTGGCCGAGCATGTTTATTCTCCCTGACCCTGGGGCTCCTCATCGGTAAACTGGTGAGCACGGACTAAAACTTTTTCCCAGCCTTAATGTGACCCAAGTTCAAAGCCTAGTCCTGATTCTAATTAGCTGGGAAATCTTGGGCAAATTACTTAATCCGGTGCTATGTGCCAAGCTCTGGGTTAGGTGACGGAGGTAAGAAGGCAAAACAAATGGAATTTTTATCTTCTGGGAGTTTTCATTTTCTTCGTCTGTAAGTTAACATTGACTTACCTCATCACTGAGTTATGAGTCTTAAATGGGATACAGGGGAAAGTATTTTGTAACTTAAAAGTGTCAAATATTTTTGGTCTTTCAGGATCACAACAGAGCTCACTGTTTTAAAGAGAGTACAAAATAACATGCCTTTCCCAATTTCAGGTGATCAAGTAGTGAGTACCTGTTGCAAAAATACACTGCATTGGCTGGATTTAATTCAATTGCTTTTCCATAAAAAGAGACAGCTGCTTCAAAATTTTCTATTTTCATTTGTTCATTTCCTAAAGGCAAAGAAAATATATACATATTATGTGTAGGATATAATGAACTAAATGCTTAAAATTACATTTTTATTCTTCATTAGTTGAGGCACATTTTAGTGAAAAGTTTTCAACTGCTACTCTGTATCTCTATTTTCACTTATTCAATACTTAAGACACACAGACCCCTGGAGAAGATGCAGAGTTAGATACAGTCCCCATTCTCATGGAGCTTACATTGCAGCAAGGGAATAACACATAACACAGAAAAATACATGGAATTATATGAAGTGTTTTAAAGGGCAAAAAAAATGTCTCAGAACAAAGGTGAAAGTCATTTGTGATAAATATGAAAAACCTTGCTTTTCTTAGAACTGCACCTAGTGACCTAAAACCTTCAGCAAGCATTATATGCAATGGGGATAAGCTAGATGCATTTCCAGTAAAGTCAGGGGTGAAACAAGGATGCCCACTATCCCCACTATTATTCAATATGTTCAATATTCTATATTATTCAATATAGAAATGTTAGCGGTAGCAACTGGACAAGATAAAGAAATTGAAGGAATAAAAATAGCCAAAGAAGAAACTAAGTTATCACTCTTTGCAGAGGATATGATGACATACTTAGAGAATCCCAGAGATTCAAGTAAAAAACTACTTGAAATAATAAACAACTTTGGCAAAGTTGCAGGTTACAAAATAAACCCCCAAAATCTTCTGCATTCCTATATATTAGCAACAAAGTCCAACAGCAAGAGAAAGAAAGAGAAGTCCCATTTAAAGCTAGAGTAGACACTACAAAATACTTAGGAGTTTACCTGCCAAAACAAACCCAGGGATTATATGAACACAATTACAAGACATTTTCTGCACAAATAAAGTCAGATTTAAGTAAGTGGAAAAACATCAGCTGTTCATGAGTAGGCCGAGCTAATATAATAAAAATGACAATTCTACCTAAATTAATTTACTTATTTAGTGCCATACCAATTAAAATATCAGATAATTATTTTCTAGAGCTGGATAAAATAATATCAAAATTCATTTGGAAAAACAAAAAGTCCAGAATATCAAAGGGACTAATGAAAAGAAATGCTTGGGAAGGTGGCCTAGGGCTACCAGACCTCAAATTGTATTATAAAGCAGCAATTATCAAAACCACTTGGTATTGGCTAAGAAACAGAAGGGTAGATAAATGGAATAGACTTGGCACCGAAGACACAGTAGGCAAGGAATATAGCAACCTCCTGTTGGATAAACCCAAAGATCTCAGCTTCTGGGATAAGAACTCACTGTTCAACAAAAATTGCTGGGAAAACTGGTTAACTGTGTGGCGGCGATTAGGCATAGACCCATGCCTGACACAAGAATAAAGTCCAGATGGGTACATGATTTAGGTATAAAGACTGATACCATAAATAAACTGGAGAAGCAAGGAATAGTGTATTTATCAGATTTATGGAGAGGGGAAGAATTTTTTTCTAAAGAAACGATAGAAAGTATTATGAAATGCAAGATGGATAATTTGATTACATTAAACTGAAAAGTTTTTGCACAACCAAACTCAGTGCATCCAAAATTCGGAGGGATGTAGAAAATTGGGAAAAATTTTTACAGCTAAGCTTGGGGATACAGGCCTCATATCTAGAATATATAGAGAACTGACTCAAATATATAACCATACAAGTCATT